>OX422214.1:85445407-86645407 GCA_949130495.1 Sambucus nigra | reverse complement strand
TGGGGAATGATTGAATTGGTGTCTTTTCCATGAAGTGTCTGGAAGAATCGATGTTTTATTGAGGTTTACGTAATGATAGTAAATCATTAATGATTGTAGTATGGTTAGGTCGTATTAATTTATGGTAGTGTTTTGAGTTTTTTCCATGACTTTTGTTTATAATCCGGTGTAGTAGTATGACCTTTCAGGATAATATAAAAAAAAAGGTTGATTCATGCTAGGTTTTCACTTGGAAAATTTAGAACACGATGACGTTCATTCTGATTTTATAGATAGCACCCGGGGAGGAGTGTTAGGCTTGATTATAGCACCTACATGGGCTACCTGTGTGACTGGTATGACTCTAGTAAGGAGAATCATTAAGTATTAGGCAGGGATAATGCTTAAAAATCAAGGTGTCATTGAATCTAGTCCGATAGTTATGATTTGGGATCACCTAGGACGTTGCTAAGGATTGTAACGATGGTCCGTAGGGTAAATTTATATGAGTGTTGTGTTTCACTAGATGGGAAAGATCTCCAAGTTTGAAAGTTAGCAATCTCACGTGGAGATTAAGGAGACTTGAGTATGTAGATCAGTGACTAGCATTAAGAAATGAGAAATGTAACTTTTCTTTGATATGAAGGAAAAAAAAGTAACCTCAGTCTTAAGGAGGGAAGCCTAACGTTTTAGATTCCCAAGTGAGTCGATTCCCAAGTCGTTGTCTTTGAAAATGGGTAGTTGTGATTAGTGATTCGGGTCAGGGCTAGGGAACGTATTTAGGCTAATACCTTAGCATACGTATAGGTCAGGGAAAATCTTAGACTTTAAGTGTACGCTGTGGTTCGTACTTCGCGTGCATGGTTAGCTTCCCGAATTCGATTATTTCATTTTGGTGTGGCAGTCACCTAATTTGTTGTATCTTCTTGTGTCTTATTTTATGCCGATAATGGGGAGTTGTTGACCAGTTATGATTAGGGTGTAGCGCTTCTAAGCTCAATAGTGATGTTGGTTAGGCCAGATGTGCCTGATGCATCACGGTGTATGAGTGCACTCTTCTTCAGAAGAACCTTTGTTTTGCACTAGTCGTGTGTACGGATGATGTCACGTTTGTTGCATATAGTTTGCATATGCTACTTTATTTCTTCAGGTTGTCATGTTTCGTTAGTTAACTGATATAGCTAGTTATGACTTGGTTGTGCGTTTCGAGGTTGTGACGTGAGAATATGGTGGGTATTGAAATTTGATTAAACATTAGGTGCTAGTGTTACATTCAATCAAGAGTTATGAGGCTTGAGGATGTTACCGATTGTGTATATTTATGTTGTGATACCTGAGATGACTCTAGGTTAGCGTAATGATCTCATAAGAGATATCGATTGGGTAGACCAATGTGATAAGGTGGCTGTTTTGTTATTACTGATGTGTACGTTTAGACATGTTGAGGCTGTATCAGCCTAGGCTAGGCGTGATCCAAATTGTTGAGGAAATGTAGGTTTGTAAATCCTAACATATGAAGGATTCAGATGATGAGTTTCTTGATGATTACGATATTTGGTGAGTATCAATTAATTCGAGAGATTGTTTCAATGGATGAGTTAGTCATGCTTGGGATTACTAGTAAGACCTTAGTGTCCATCATGATTGGGTTAGCAATATAATTGATGCAAATAAAATCTTTGGGTTTAGACCATAGTGTTGAGGATGACCTTGGATCGAAACCTATTGTAGGTAACTGGATTCTAAGTTGCCAATGCATGAATTTCGAGGACGCAATTTCCTAAGGAGGGAAGAATGTAATACCCCACCCTATAAAAATAAGTATTTAATGATAATCGAAATATTTTATTCCAAGAAAAATTTAAGGAATAAATATATAAGAGAATTATGTCAAATGGCAGGAAAAGTGACGCATTACAACAAGAAATTAACAAGAAAAATCTCCAAGTTACATGGTTTGCATAGATGCGTATTTAAGTCATAATAGTCCTAGTAAGTATGTTGATTAAGTTTGATGTAAAAATGCCAAGGAGTGATTGTGACACGGTCAGTGTTAATATAATACGATTTTTGTCAGCACGCGTCATACAGGACGCGAACTTACGCATTTTTTATATGACAATTGAAGAGGGATAAAAATAGTGTGACTATATATTTGTAGACCTAAAAATATAAGGAAGAATACCATGAGAGGGGGAAAAAAATTAATCTAGCTCTTTTTGTCAGCGCGCGATACTGCTAAAACCCAACATTGCGCGAATTGTTTAGGACAATTGAGAGGTCAAAAAAATAAAATGACCATATATATGAGACCCTAAAATTACATATAAAAATACCATGTGTTTAAAGTCAAAAAATAAATAAAAATTATTTTTCGGCAAAAAATAAAAGTTTTCATTAAATTTTGAAAATCTCCAGATCAACTTAAAATTTAATTTTGAGCAACTTTTCCTTCTTCAACATCTCCGCAAAAAATAATTTATACCCAATTTAGGTGGATTTTTGGTCAAAAATGAAGAAAAATTACTTTAAATGTTATAAAAAATTGTGGCCCTTGATTTTCACACGTGTCCACCATCTAGAGACTCCTAAATTTGGGCATTTCGAGTTTTTCATCTTAAGTAGGTTGGTGGGGGTTTCTATTTATGTATTTAGGGTTTGAGTGGGTTCCCTATATAAGTATAAGGAAAGGGGTAAAAACTCATATGATTTGTAGCCTCCCTCTCTCTCTAACTTGGAGCTCCTACGACATTCATGGGGAAAAAAACCTTTGCCCCAGATTATTTCCACATATTTTTACTACTCCCATGAACACTATCCACCATTAAAGGCCACATCCAAGCTCCCAAACACTTGTAGAAACCCTAGGACAACTTGTTAGGTGAAGAAGATGATGTTCATGATTTGTTTAATGGGTATTTGAGTGGGTGTTCTTGATGATGAAGATGGATTTCATGGAGATGGTGGAATACTTTAATGGAACATCCATGGATAAATCTTGGAAAATTCTTTTTTGTAACCCCTTGAGACCATATTTGGAGGTGGGGGTTGCTCCTCTTACACCACCATTCCACCACCATTTTTAAAGATATTTAGGTGGGATTTACTGACCTTGATTTGGGTTTAATGACGAGTATAAATTTCAGTTAGTCATTCATATATATTTGGCTTAATATATGTAGGATTTATGATAATTTGCATCCATGGGGTTTGTTATTTGATTTCTATGATTTCAAGTGCAAATGGGTTTCAAAGAAGTATTTTAAAATGGATTTTAAATTCGATAAAAAATCAGATTACTATTTTACACCATTTGGGTATAAAAGTGTGTAAGAAAATGGCTATAATGCACTTATGGATTTATTAAGTGGACCCCTTATGTTTTGAGTAAAAAAAGGGCATTGAAGAGATGATTTTAAATTAGTTCTAAAAGGGTTAATTTTAAAGAACACTATTCACATACATTTTATGAAATAAAATGGGTCAAAACTGTATTTTAAATGAAGAAAATGTGATTTTCATGATAAGTGATGTCTTGAGCTTGTCCATGTCATTTGGTAACTTGAATATATATTTTTCTAATTTAAATAAAGAGTTTTATATGCGAAGGAACGCTTTCATTTTAAATCGGTATTTTAAAGTGTATAAACTCATCATAAGGAAATAAAGTGGGTTTAATGAGTAAACATGTGAAACTAAAGTCTTCATGTAAATAATGAAAGTAAAGAAGACTAAGTGTGAATAAAATTACTAAGTACGTATCTTTATGTAAAAAGTCATAATTAAAGTGTGTAGCACTAAGTCTGAAACATAAAGTGTCAAATGTGTAAATGTTGACTAAAATGGGTGTTCAGTGTTAAAACTCATAACTAAGGTGTGTAGACTTTAATATGTGAAAAGTATGATTTTATGTATTAAAGGGAGTAGTGTAGAAAAATATGATTTTCGACAGAGTGAGAAGTTGAAAAAGTGTTATAGTGACTAAAATGCCTACATGTTAAGTTTAAAGCTTAAAAAGGTATTTTTTTTGTAAACAACACTTGAAAACAAGAGTGAAGTTACGTATTTTGATGTAAATTTGATAAATTAGCAATTTATGCAAAGTGTAATATTTTCAGGAAACAAAAATGTTAAAGAGTATTTTGACACATATGTAGAAAGAATAAAATGAGTCCTTAAACGGAAATGATTTTCGCTGAAAAAATCAACTCGTACATGAAAAAGGACTTTAATATAATATAATGATTTTTTTTAATAATGAAAAAATAGATGGTTAAGTCCAAGGTTTTGGCTTCATCCCAAAAAGGTAAATTAATGTGGACAATATGAAAATGTCGAACACATTGGTAAGATAATGATATTGGATGATGCTAGGTTAACTATTTAAGTAGGGCTATGATGTCCCTAGTGGTGAAAGACCCCAAACCAACTGCAGTTTACTTTGCACTCGGTGCTGAGCGATGAAATTTTGTGAAACTGTGGGCGTGCGTGTGTTGTGATAGGTGTGTGTGTCTGTGTAATCCCTAAAGAATATACTAAGAGATGAATTGAATATTCGGGAAATAGGCATAAATAAATGGTATTGATTCATTGATTATTAAAGCAAGAATAACGCAATAAGAGTTTAATGTTCGTGTTGTAACATGGGATGGTTAAATAAGATGACTTAATGATGTTTAAGCCACCTAGTGAGATTTAAGTCATAATAAATACAACCGTGTATTATATGAGGCTTTCGAAGGAAAATGAGTATTTTTCTAAACACGGTGTATGCGTGCATTGAATGGATATCTTATAATATGGTTAAGTAAATCTGGCGTGGCTTAATAAACGTTAGAAAGTAAATGTAAGTCTTTTTCTCTTAACAAATGTTATTTGTTTAACTATGTGAGATAATGGGAAACAAGTTCTAGTTTTATCCATAATGATGCAAAATTACTATCTTGTAAAAAAAGGAAGTATATTGGAGTAAATAATGTTTGTAAAATAAAGTGGTTCAATACATTATCACATGTATTTTCAAAGGTATATCTGTAGATATACATACTTGCACATGCATATAGTTGTAGTGTGTGAGTATGTTTCTATCGCTCGTTTCTACACTGCATTTGTATAGTTCCCACTGAGCATTCAATCCACTCCCTTCTTTTGTTACGTTAGGTTGCATGCAATTTAATATTTTGAGCATGCTATACAGGTAAGTATTTACTTTCATTAACATTAGTAGATCTATTTACTTGGCCTTGGGGCACTTCCTTTGGTTCATATCATGTAGTGATTGTAAATTCAACCCGCATGCTAATAAGTGTAACGTTAAATAATAATAAAACTGGATTAGAAATATCATTTAGGTTATTTCATTGCCTTTCACAATTAACGCGAGAATCAGATCGGGTTAGTCCTTTAATAACCTTTTAACCCTGGTCGGGGCGTTACACCTATACTGCCTGCTGTCGGGAGGATTCTGCGTATAGGTCGATCTCACCTTGGCGATTCCAGCGAGGTATGGATTTGTGACCCAAAGCATGGAACTTAGGGAGGCTCACTATGTGTCTTGTATTAGTGAGACCGGCGTGTCATTTGATTACATTAGCAATGTGAGTATCCCATTGTCATAGAACCATGTTCGCCTCCATTGTGTGTTCATTGATTTTGGGTTCGAAGAGACATGTCGAACCAATAGTTCTTGATGAGTACTAGAGGTGGCTTGATAGCAAAGTATGCCATCATCACGAGGGGCCAATCTGTGGATTCTATAGGTATATATATTATATGTGTGTTAAATATATACAAGTACATTGTATCTACTTATGTGTGATAGTAAAACGGATAGATTGTGTATATATAAAAAATATTTAAGTAGAGAAATTTAACTAATTGACTCAATAATAATACGTGGATAAAAATTGATTATTGAGATTGTGGTAGCGTGTCGTATGGGCAATACGATTGAGCTAGACTTATCGAGGTTATCTATATACGTTATCTAGCTGGGATTGGTAGCATAGCTAGATAGGGTACATTAGGTGTGCACATTAGTTGAGATGTGAGGATCTCAAGATAGTGTACATGGAATTTACATGTGTAATAAATAAGTGATCTAATATGTGACTTAAACACTTGCAAAATATTTTTCAAACTATTTTCTTGTGTTCTGACCCATGTCAAAAATATTTTCAAAATATTTTAGGCGTCCAGACACAGGGATGCCAAGCATGATGATTCTATCGTGGGATGTGTAGCTGTAGCACTTGTGGAGGCTTGCAGGAGTTTCTTTAGACACTTCAGCTCATTCATTCTAGATAGGATTTCTTCATTATTTCATTTGGGCGTGTTGCCCTCAGACTATTTAGTTTCTAGTTTATTTATCAGATAGTATTCAGACTTAGTTATTTATTTTAGATTTAGTTTAATTATTTGTTTTGAGAACCGATGGTTTATTTGGTCTTATTTATTTTTATATTTGTTGTGTTATTGTTCAAATTAGTATTGTGTGGATCATTTGGTTAAATTAATTTATTTCCACATGTTGTTATAATAATGAAAGATAAGAATTTGGCACCAACTTATTTTAATATAGGTGGTTAGTAATTAAAATGGTTTTTTAACAGTAATACTAAGAATGGACCTTATGAGATTTCTGGTTATTTTAATAAAGGACTGATCAGTCGTGATTAAAATAGGCGGGGTGTCATAAAGTTCCCCCATAAGCACGCCTATGGCCCAATATCTTGAGAAAATCGTCTCCCTTAATTTTGTTTGCATGATTTTAAGGACCATTTGCGCAAGAAATTTCTAGATTTGGTTTTTCTCATGGTGAGATTTTTATACCATATGCTCGATGTTCATGGGATTTCTTAATAGTTTATCCATATCATGCATGCACCAGTGTTCAACCATGTGCACACCTATAGTCAATGTTGCATTGTTTACATTTAGTACTTATTTGATGATTGAACATTCTTAAACTTCACTTGATGTGCATTTTGGAATACTTTGCCTATTTTGGTGTATTGTATATGGGTATTATAAATGTGAATTCATCCGAGCTTCTCTTGCATGATTATATTGGTTCTAGTTGTTTGATATATTTCCTGTCATAAGGGGAGAAAATTTATGTTCATAATCTATTTATGATCATATTTATACCAATTTCTTGTTTCTATAATTAAGAGGGAGAAAGTATCTTTGTGCATGTATTTAGTTTTGATTTTTATAGAAAATTTGAATTGTTTAGATTTAATGTAAAAGAGGTTTATTTATTAAGTACGTTGATGATGGTGATTGTTTTATTCATATTTTTTCACTTGATATAAATCGGTGGGATATTTCATTAATATAGGTTTTATATTCTCCTTATGCCTTATATCTATTCATATAATTCTTTTTCAACTTGTAGCCAATCAGGGGGAGCATGCCTATGTAATTTGTTTTGTTTGAGTTTTGACGGATTGCTCTCTGGATTTTGATTCGACCTAACCTAATGCTCCACGTTCATCTTTTGGGAGATTTTCTATCTTTTCTTAATTTAGCATACACTAGGCTTAAGGTATGTGTGTGATTAATTAAGTCTTTGATGTTTTTTGGGAGGTTACTGCCTCAAACCATTCATATAATAAGTTCCGCCATAAGCACGCCTATATCCCCAATATGTTGAGAAAGTCTTCTTTTTCAGTTTGTTTGCATGGTTGTAAGGACCGTCTGCATGATAAATTTCTAGATTTGGTCATTCTCATGATATTATTTTCTAATTATAGGATCAATGTTCATCAAATTTCTTAGTGGTTTATGCATAATGTGTGCACGCTAGCATTTAACCACGTTCACGTTTCTTATCAATTTTACATTATTTTCTTTCAGTACTTGTTTAATGATTGAACATTCTCATATACTATACTTGTTGCACATTTTGGAGTATTTGGCCTATTTTGGTTTATTGTATATGTGTATTCTCAAATGGATTTATCATATCTTCTCCGACATGATTATATTGGTTTTAGTTGTTGTACACGTTTCATGGTAAAGGAGGAGAACACACACATATATATATATATATATATATATATATATATATATTGTTTGTTTTTATTAGTGAGGGGGAGAAATTATATTTGTGCATGTACTTAATTTTTAATTTTTGAGAAGGGGGAGTATATTTTTTAGGTTAAATGAAAAGAGGTTGTTCGTTAAGTAAGTTGATGAAAGTGAATGATGGAATTTATCAATTGTTAATGGTGATTGTTCGATTAATATTTTTTAACATTCAATTAACTTGGGGATATTTCATTGATATTGGTTTTATAGGCTCCTTTTGCCTTGTTTTTTATTCATGCCACTTGTTTTCATCTTGTAGCCAATAAAGGGGATAATGCCTACATAATGTTTTTTGTTATTTGAGTTTTATAGGTTTGATCTTTGGATTTCAAATCAATCCCACCCGATGCTTCACGTTCATCTTTAGTTATTTTTTTTCTATTTTTTTCTTAATTTGTCATATACTAGGTTTAAGGGATTTGTGTGATTAATTATGTCTTTGGTGTATTTAGTATTTTATTTTGCCATGGAATAAGCCAAAGAGGGATCTTTAAAATGTAAATATTTGTATAGTGTATAAATCATGTGTCAAACATTTGATTTTTGAATCATTTGGATATATTTTGAAATTTAATGTATTTAATAGGGTTGTTAGGTCCCTGATTCTCTTTAAACATCATCTCATCATCATCTACATGTTGTAACAACCCATATAATACGATATCGGGGTTGATCACGTCCCAATATTAAATATTCAAATTTCTAAAATAATTTGATTATCATTCTTAGGATGTACATAAACAAAAGAAATATATGATATGATAAACCTCAAATGTCAGTAGTAAATCATCAACACACTAACCTAGAAATACAAAAGTAACTCATCATCCATATAACTAAAACAACCAATAAGTCTCAAACATAGTTTATAGCAAAAGACACCAACACAAACCAAATAATGAAAATACATGCCTCAATTGTCTCAGCGATACATACTAACCAAAAGGTAAAAGTTTTACCGAATTTATTCAACTTAAAAGAGCATATATATATATATATATATATATATATATATATATATATATATATATATATATATATAATAACTCCATAAGTTGTCTAACCTGTTATAATATCAATGTATACAGAATGGACCTCGCAATCCATTTTATATAAATAATTAGTTTCAATAATTAATTATAGTGTATCCATGTATCCCCCTTCTCCCCGGTCATCCTAAAACCATGTAGTATGCAACATATAATCCCGTCACATCATCGAGTCACCATTATTGACTCACAAATAAAATCGACGTTGAATCTAGACAACCATGCACTAGTATGGGCCCACTGCTAACTCAGGGCGCAAGATCCATCTTATTTAAATAGACTATCATCACGGGAACACGACAAATAAAGCATCCTCTCATGGAACACACCCATATAACCATCGTATTTTTTTATTCTCAATTACACGTTGTCATTATTATCAATACCATTACACGTTCCATATTATACTTATTACCCAACTTATAGTCTCAACGTATTCATCTTACCCCGTGTAATACGTGATGGTATTTTATTTAATATTAAATGTGGGAATAAAAAAATAAACGAGAATAATTATTACTTGTGTGAAGTGGTAATAATAAATTCATAATTTATGTGGCAACTAAATTGCATATTTTTATATAAGAATTGTATGTTATAAATAAATCTAATCCATTACATGAGAATTAATTATGTGCACCTACTTGTAATATAATTAAGTTGCATATTATATTTTATGTTGTGTGGTATTACTGTTTGGACCGGATTCTAGGGTAGTATGGAGGCCCGAAGATGTATTTTTAGTGCTTTGAATTATGCCCCCTAGGGTCGGTATACTTTGGGATAAATTTTAGGTCTACTACGGCATTGTTTTGGGCTTATTTGGAGGCCCAAAATTGGGCCTTTATATACCTTAAAAAATAATGGTATTTAAACTATGTTAACCCACTTTAATTAATTACTTTACACTGAAAGCATACACCCTAGCAACTTAAGAATTTTGGGAGAGGATAATGAGATCTTTGAAGCGGAACTACGAGATCATATGAGAAGAAATCATTCACCTTTATAATCGTGAAAGAAACCTCTTGATTTATCAAAGTATAACTTGTAACTTTTTATATTTTGATTGTTGTTTAATTCATTTGGTATTATATGCATGTTTAGGATGAAGATCTACTATTTAATCGTGTTTTGTGTTGGGTTAATACAATTTTTTGTGTAAATTGCTACTGGGTATAAAATCGTATATTTGTTTTAGAATTTATATTGAAACTCATTATTAACTTGTGTTAATATATATAATTTTGATGTTAGAACTTATGCATAGGATGGATTTACACATTTTATGACATCTTTTATATTTAAGAGACTTAATTAATGATGAAATTTAATATGTAGTTAGATTTATTAAAATTTTGGATTTGGGGTATAATGATCATTTTTGAGTTTGAATAATGTGATATGAGGATTTTAATTAGGACATTGTAGGACTTATCATAAGTTAATTTTCATTCAGAATGAAGGTAATGAATGTTAATGGAAGACATAATAATGGGTTATAAACGACATATGAGCAAAGGAATTTGGGCGACGGGGATGACCCCCGCCATTGCAGGGACTCAAACCCTAAAATGCTCATGAGGGGAACTATAGAGGATGGTCTGTGCCACTATAGTGACTGGGATTTAAGCAGGGGCTGAAGCCTTAGTTGTATTTTTTTCTTTTTTTAGTTATTCAGTTAGGAACATCTTCGGAACTTAGGTTTAGTTTTTAAATTGATTATATATATATATATATATATATATATATATATATATATACATATATATATATATATATATATATATATATATATATATATATATATATATATATATATATATATATATATATATGTGTGTGTGTGTGTGTGTGTGTGTGTGTGTGTGTGTGTGTTATAGTGATACAAATATATATAAACTGTGTGTGGATGTGAACATACCGTATTTCGGCTCGTTGGGAATCTATTAGTTGAGGTGTGGTTTTTACTGGATTTGGAACCGGGAACTGTGATCTTGGCTAACGTAAAAGGTTTGTGGAGGTTTATGTTATTGATGATGCATTTAATAGGTCATTACCTCATGAAGTGGAGATGCGGATGACTTGATCCATCAGATGGTTTGGTATGAGACTAGCTGATGGTATGACTGCGGGGTGACCCCCCTCCCCCCCCCCCCCCCCCAATTCTTTTGCATGTGCATGTTATAAATCCATTAGGTACGAGACACTTACGGGTTTACTAATAGAGGCACAAGAGGGTTCTATAATGTTAATCCCTTCATATGGTTTTATGAAACTTATAAATATATGGTGTAGTCCACTGATGGACATTTTATTTAAAATTGAGTTATTTTATGAGATCGTGTGTATCTTGCTATTCGGGTGACATGAGTGGGGATTGATCTAGGGTATATTATTCACGTATGTAGTTAGTTACATCTTGATGTAGTTGTAAGTGCATGCGACACTTTATTTGTTACTTTAGTAGTTGAGACTTGTAGCTAGTTTTGCCTTAGATTGGGACATTCAGACGGTTTATTTCATTTATGATGAGGGATTAGGTATATTTTGCATGTGAGTGTTAACAGGTTGGCATGTTTACGTAAATGATTCACGCGGTTATTATTGCATCGATATAGTAAGATATTTCTTGCAAATTTTTGGGATCTGGCCCAAAATATTTTTAAAATATTTTACCAGTGTTCAGAGATAGGAACATTAGGGTTGATTAGTGAGACTTGCCACTTCCTCATTCAAGTCATTTCCATTCCGTAGATTATCCTGTTATTTCCTTAAGCTATTTTAGTTTCGAAAATGTTTTATTTAGATATTGATGATACCATATTTCACACTTGGTGTTTAAAAGCTTCACCAACTCCCTAACTGCCTCTGAGGCAGGGATCGGGTCCCAAGGCAAGCCCTAAACCTCAGACAAATGACTACTTGCCTTATAAAGCCTCTATTACTTTCAAGGTTGTGATATGGTACTATAGCAAACCTCAGTCATGTATCTTTTCTCCTGGGAAGGTTTGTCATTATAGCATACCTCCTAAAGCAAGCTTAGAGATCATAGAAGCAAATTTCCGTCAAGATCTTTATTCAGAGCCGAACTCGTATCGAAGGAAAATGAAATCCCATGGTCACCCAAGACTTAGTCATAGGATGTGGTAATATGTGATACTTCAATATCAATTTTGAGTAAGTCTACGACCATTCCAGATCCCTTGGACCTCTAGTAAAGCTCCTACAAGTAGTCTGACGGAATATGTGACAAGCAAAACATTATTACACCTACTACAACTACTTATCACCACTTGTATTGATTGGTCCCATCAGTAACAATCATCTTACACCACCTGAAAATAGTTTTCCCAACAAGCCATAACCATTCTGACACCGACAGACACAGGGACACCCCATTCATGCTGTAAGAGTCCATTGATTCTCTTTATAAGGTTTTTCCTATAAATAGAAAGATGGTAGAATGTTGAAAGGAACCAACCTTGATCATAGAAAGATATTAAGGCATTCAAACAATCATCCTCATAGGAATTCTAACATTTCACAAGTGTTTTATGACACCCCGCAAAATCCATAAATACATTGATTTGGTCCAATATAAAATCACGAGCATAAAAAACATTTAGTAACATTCTCCGCATAACAAATTAACTAAAACTGAAAAAGTAATAATAAGATAATGAAATACTAAATGACACTAATCCAACTTTGATACCAATCATTGTCAATACAAGTAGACTAAACTCTGGAATACAAAACGTAACTCATATAATTTTTTAATAAAAGAACTATGTATACAAGTTAACTGAACTAAAAGTACAAGGAGAGGATGGGCTACATTTTCTCGACTCCTATAACCTAGGAGTATGAATTGAATGTAGATAGAGGTTCTCCTCCTAGGATCAACTATGTCAATGGCAGGGAAAATTATCTAAGACCAGTGAAAAATACGGATATACAACAATGTACACAATAATTTAATGCAGAATAAGATTGTAACTGAATCTGAGCCACATTATAGCTATACATCTTCGTATCGTCTTTTAGTAAGTTTTAAATTATTAGTTAATCAACCCAACAACCTAAAATAACATCCAGTTCTAAATTCCAAATCCATATGTAGCCCATGTGATTAAAGTTTTACATTTTCATTATTTAATCTTTGCCATTATAATATTAGGTAAATCTCTTTCATTATGAATCACACGATAATTGAGGTTTCAAGCCTAAGGTATGTCTCACTAAATAATATAATTATATCTCAATTCTATTCATAATGGGCTATCTCACACTAATAATGCAATAGGCATATCTATAGTATATGTAATACACAAATTTAAGGCATTAGTATTTAGGTAGGCATCCCTATGATAAGTCATTTACATCTCTAGTATAGCTTATAAACAAGTACAACTATTTATAGTATCGCTACACATTAATCACATATGGTAGGAGAGAGACTAACTCTAAGTCTAGCATCCCCACCTAGTCACATATCCTGACACATACAAGTAAATGGACATTTATCACGCCCTCACATAACGATGGCCTATCTCTATTGCCTCCGGGGATCACTTGTGCATAGTAGTTATAGTCTTAGGTCACCCCAGACTTAAAACCTCACCACGATCAAGGGACAAATCTCCATGCCTACACATCATACCTATGGCCTACAATAACCAAGACCATACGATGAACACTCTCCATGAAACCATCTTGGTACACAAATCCCTAGACATAGGACCCTAGGGTAAAATGACTATAGAAACCTTGTCTACTCACCAATGCACCATCACGTTCGATGTCGCACGTGCCCCATGATGGAATCCCTCTAAGTACGATATCCACAAGAACACATACATGATATTCATTACACATCAAACACATACACAACCCTTACTATCGGGTTATGATAAATCACATACACATTCTGACCTCAACGCTCCTGGGTCACACTAGCATCTCTATTATAAAAATGTATAACACATTTTTAACCTTATATTCATCACATAGTTTAATAACCTTAACACCCTGTGTTTACCGAATCTTGGTATAGTCTCACACTATCATACACTAAATTACGCATATCAACTCTAATCAATCTCAATTAACCCTAATCTAATCTCCCATGGCATCGCATCTAGGTATCAACCCATAGCTAATTTATATAAGACCATCAAACATTAAAACTACCGTACCCTAGGGATTTTAACCAAATTCCTAATCTCACCCAAAGGATATACACCCCTCTAAATCATCGTAATGACTTAAATAAGTCTCGGCCAACAAGCTCACACCTCAAAAACTTTCCAATTTCCAATAACCACCCATCATACTCTTGGGTTTGTAAGCTAATGCTTTACACTTAAAAAATTTTCCTTTAAACCAATAAATTCTCTAAATATCCAAATAACCCAAGCACTAATTTCCAACATCTACAGATCATTAGAACTCATCTCTAATCAAATAGTATTTCAAATATAAGGCCAAAATATCCTAGCCTTAATCCCCCAAACCCAATAATTCAACCAAAGGCCAAATTAGGCCAAACCTAGGACTTTCAATCGATTAATGGTTTGGGTAGATCGATTAACTATCCCAGAAAGGGGGCACTCCCCTTTTGTTATGGGAATCATCATCTTTAGTCCCCCATTTATCCCTTTCAAACTCCATTAATGAACCCAAAAGCTTCCTCCAAACCACCAACCAACATCCAAATAATAAAATCACATCATATCAATAATTGGAACCTTTTTCTAACATCAAATCCCAAGTTTACATCAACATTCAAAGGAAAAAAAAATTCTCACTCAACAATCCTAGGTTTCCCAATTTCTTCAATTAACTAATAATTTTAATGGATTAATTAATAAAATCATAGGTCTTTTAATTGATTTATAATATGAAACATCTTTTAGTCATTCCCTAATAATTTAATCATAGTTTGTGGGGAAATCAGACAATATAAGGCGAAATTACCCTAATCAATATCCTGATTAGATTAATTAAAGAAATTAACAAATTAATCATCTAAAATCATATTTACAACATAATTCGTTTTATATTTTAATGAATAAATATAATCTTAACACCCATGGAATCATATAAAATTCTATACAGACTTGTCTCATAACATTTTTGGAGAGAATTGTGCCAAAAATTTCCAAATTCTTCCTATTCCCTAGAATTTCCTTCTATTTTCTTAAAGTTCCTTCCCTCTAGCCCTAAGGTGCCTCCCAATCTATGATATATGTAATATGACATTTATAATGCCTCAATAAAACCCTTAGTCCATGAAATTAAGCTTAGGCCCCAAATGGGCCTCATGTAGAAGAGCCAAAAATCACCTCCAAATGACTTGAACCTTGCCCAAGCCTTTTATTAACTCCTAGGCTTAAAAACCAATATTTTGAACTGAAAAAGGACATTTTACGCATTCCAAAAGCCAAGTATAAAATATGTCAAATCAAATATCTAACAACTCAGACATTTAATAATGAACCAATGCTTGTCCAAATATCACTTAATCAATTAATGAATTTATATGTATAAAATTCAATTTCAACTTTAAATTAAATAATACACAAAAATGTAAATAGTGGTAATTTCAGTCCTTGCAATCACACATAATGAATTTCCACCAATTTTCCTAATTAAATAATATGCTTAAAAATACGGGGTATTACAATACTTTCCCTTAAATAGGAAATTTTGTCTTCAAAATTCAAACTATTTGTAGATATACTCGGAAGTCTAAAGGTATCTCACCCGTGGAGTCCTCACACTACTATAAAGGAATCTACTCCACTACAACCTAATGCACTCTTAAGTATCTCTCGTCATAAATCACGTTTGGATAAAACTCTGCACCATGATATTCTAATTGTTGTTACAATAGATGGGGACCCACTCAACAACCCACAAGTAAACCTAATGGATGAGAGAGCCCACAAGAGAGTGGGTGCAAGGATAGGCGAGGGGATGCCACACGAGCAACCCTAAACATGCCCTTAGTCATAGAAAGACAAGATTAGAGTTTGGATAGTAGGTCCACAGTGATCAGGCCGAAAATATAAATGGAGCCAAGATAAGTGTTTAGCGAGAGGGGCTACAGTGAGAAGACCCAAAGTATAAAGAAAATCAAGATTAGAGCTTAGCGAGTGGGTCCATAGTAAGAAGACCCAAAATATAAAGAAAACCAAGATTATAGTTGGCGAGTGGGTCCACAGCAAGCAAACCCCAAAATGTAAATAAAACCAAGATAGAAAAATAGCGGGGGGTGATCAATAAGCAACCCCAAGACGATAAAAAAAATGGACAAGAAGACCCAAAAGATAAAGGGGATACTCACAGTCACACAATCATTATTGATAGATGGTTACTAACATTTTTACCTTGTTGTATAAGTATGCTTAATCGAGTAAGCAAGGCTCGAGTAGGCCAACTCGGATCTCTAGGGAGTTTTGGTTTGGTGGCTAAGAGACAAGGTTTATTAGGCACAGTTAAGGCCCAACCACTTCAATACCTAAGGGAAGTAAGAATATTAATCAAAGAGACCTGGGGGTCACTCAAACACTAGCACAGTCCAACTTTGTAAATTAAGTGATTAACTAAAGTGCTGCTCACAAAATATTTTAAACTAACTTTTTAGCGGGTGGCTCTAAAATCCACTCAATAGTCTTCCAAGTGTGTTCACCAGGTTACCGTTTGAAAAGATATTTACCAAATCACACCTTTTGCCACTATTCCCGACATGTTTGCTTTTTGACTTTGGTAGGCACTAGGTGTCATCTGTTAGAGGGGACAGATGATAAATAACAATAGAGACAAAAGATACATTTTACATTTTATCTTAAGAGGTATCTCATTTTTGGTGCCCAAATGCCACACCAACCCTAGTTTTTTACCTATAAATAGGACACTTGGCCAAGGTCAAGACCAACTAGAAAAACTCAAATTAGCACTGTTACTTTGTCAAAATCAACTTAGAAAATGTTCTCACCCCTACTTTCTCCTTGGTAGGTGAAGTGCCTGTCTCTTTCCTCCCTACAACCATCATTTCCATAGTGATCTCCTTTCTCTTTTATTATTGTTGTTACAAAGTTATAACTAACCATTTATCTTTTTATATAGTTTTCATAGAGACTCCATGTTACCAAAAATAGATAATTTTTCTTCTTCATCTTCTTTTGAGACTTTGGAAAGCTTAAAGGCTACATCTGTGGGAGTGGGTCACGATTCACCCATTTCATTTCTTCACAGACCCCAGTATAATCACCCTTATACATATGTCGACTCTATTGGGGAGGCATTATATTTTCCACGTATAAATAAGTATACAATGTTTCAAAGAAGTTAGTGTTTAAAGATACAATAGCGAGAAATTGAGTTCAAAGAGACAAGACAAACCAAGAATAAGTGGTGGTGATCGGAGTAAAGCAGCTTCTCCTTAGGGAGGGTAGACCAGCGCATTAGTAACCACGCCTTTAGTGGGGATGAATTTAATGATTATGTTTTTTAACTTTTTGAAGCAGAAAAACGTTGACATGGCGAGTCTAAGCCATACTTACATGATGCCTGTAGTGGCACCTATAGGAGGAACAACAATCACAGCAATAGCAGTGAAGGTTGATCCACCACAAAAAATTATATCAGAGCAGGTAACGGCACCCTCAAGCTAGCTAGTAGTGAAGAAAGTTGATGCAGAGGAATCACCCTCCAAAGTTATTACAATGGAGGAGGTGAAGAAATTTCTTTCCTCTCAGAGGGAGTCCTCTCATATGTATAAGGAGCTGCAGAATCCTTACCCCGAGAGTATTAATGAGAAGCCGTATCCAAAAGGATATGTTCCTCTTAAGTTCATAAAATTTAATAGAAAGTGTAAAAACCCTAGGGATCATGTGAAAATATTTGTGTAATACATAGGCATGCATAAAAACGATAAGGAGTTGAAGTTGTGAGAGTTCACAAAAACTCTTATCCTTACACATGGTACTCCCACTTTGTACCAAATAGCATTCCCACCTGGGAAGAGATGCATAGGCAATTTTTGCAAAAGTTCTTTTAAATGGAGGACGAGTTCACGTTAAGACACCTTGCACATGAGGTGCAAAATTCTAGTGATGAGCTAATGTACTACATCAAACACTAAGAAAGGGCATTGGATGTTAATGAATATGTAAAAGAGGCTAAATTATTATAAATCTGTGTTAAGGGATTGTTGGAGGAATACAAAATCCACTTGGTCAATGAGACCAGAGATGGCACGTTTATAGAGTTCACACGAGTAGCTAAAAATATTTTCGTGATCATCAAACCCAAGCCCCAAGGGTGGAGGACCCAAGTTCCTTTGATAGCAGAAAGATTTCAAGTCTTTAGATGCTAGACAACAAACTATGTGAATGGGAAAACTAAAGGCAAGAAGGGAGGCCAAGGGTTCAAAAGCAATTGTCCAACAATAAAAATAAAGTTTGGTGATGGCATCCCATCGCCGCCACCCTACAGCGCAATGGAGGTCATGGATTGTTACAACGGATTGGTATGCGAGGGGTAGCAAGACCCCCCACCCATTCTAATGGGAAAATACAACAGTGGTAGAAAAAACAAATGCTAAGTTTTGTGAGTTACATCAAAGAGGTCAGCATACTATTAAAGATTATTTCTATTTGCAAAGAATAATTGGAGAGCAGGTGGCCAATGGAACTTTACAAATCCTACTTGTAGATGTCAATAAAAACCCTCTGCCAGCTCACCATTATGACACAAAAAATATGGTGGTAGCGTATGATGAAAAGGAAGCCCAGGAGCCTGAAGTATGGGGGATTAATGAAAGAGCATGTGAGGAATGGTCCTTGCTCTAGGCATAGAAGAACAAGAAATTAAATGGGGAGAATGGATGAGACTCCCAAGAGGAAGAGTGGATGTGGTCCTTGCTCTGGATGAAGGGGGACATCAGAGGCTGAATACATTTGCAACACACAAACATATGAGGTTGAGATTAATTCAGAATGTGTAGTTATTAAAAGGAGCCCAAAATTCAAGTGGTTCTTCGACAGATTGGAATAAAGCATGATACCACGACAGTAATCACCAAGAAGATATTGAAAGTAGTTTAGTAACGAGGGGATCCCTATCTAAACTGGTATGGTCCTATAGGTAGGTTGATCCAGAGTTACACATCTGAAGTGGTATTCTCATAAGTAAACAGGTAGGTACCTTATTTCCACAATCATCCTTTATACGTGATTGCTCTAATGAATGGAATTAGTTTTCCAATGACACTAATGGATGGTGGCATCTATCAATATCATGTACTCAGTACTCTGTATCAGAATTGTATTTCCCAAGAAAATATTATGCCCGTGCCACTGGTGATTTATGGCTTTGATGGTACAGGGATGCAATTACTTGGATACATGAACGTAGGGATCAAATTGGCAAACTTTACATCCCACATCAAGTTTCATATCGGAAATGCCAACACCATTTATCAGCTCCTGATAGGGCGAGTATGGATGCACACACATGGAATAGTGAAGTCAACATTCCACCAATATGCAAAAGTAAACATTTATGGAACAGAGATTGTGATCAAAGTCAAAGAAAGGACATTTTCAGTGAAAGAAGCTCAATTAATATACGCAACATTCTACACTAAGCTAGATGAAGAAATAAGAATCATGACTAAGAGATTAGAAGAGCCCCGCATGGTTGGAGAAAATGCAAAACCCAAAAATTCTGTGCATGAAAGACTAAGTCAACGAGTGGCCCCTTCAGATGAAAAAGTAAAAGGAAAGAGGAAGTTTGAAATTGAAACAAGGCCCCCTTGAACCTATAAGAAAGTTTTTCTACTAAATTGGAAAGTTACTTACCATTTATAACGGTCTGCACGGGCGAAATTTCGAGATCAAAGCGCGGACATGGCGCCAGAATGATTTGTAGTAGATGAGCTCCACATTATTGAAAATATAGAGGAGCCTGAAAAATAATCTGAGTGCATGCAGGATGGGTAACAAAAGAAGCTTTAAGAACTTGAAGAAATAAACTTATGAGTAGAGGGGGAGATAAGTGACCCACCTTAATTTCCAAAGGTTTGAATTCCAAACATAGGGAGGAAATTTCCAGCCTGCTCAAGGAGTTCACGGATGTGTTCGCGTGGAAATTTACAGAGATGCCTGGCCTAGATCCAAAAGTGAGACCCCACAAGCTAAATATTTTTCCCAATGCCATACTAGTGAGACAGGACACTCGAACCTACAAAGCAGAGTTAGATTTGAAAATCAAGACTCATGTGGAAAATTTATTGGCAGCAGGGCTCATCAAGCCAACCCAACATCCCATATGACTTTCAATCATAGTTCTCGTCACAAAGTAAGATAGGAAAAAGATAAGGATCTGCATGGATTTTAGGGACTTAAATTGTACCTTCCCAAAGGATGAATTCCCACAACCCAGCATTGACAGTTTGGTAGATGCCACAACAAGACATGAAATGTACAGTTTTATAAATGGGCACACTGGCTACAATCTAATTAGAATGGATCCAACAGACACTGAGAAAACTTCTTTTCGGACACCCTTGGGAAATTTTCACTACACAATCATGTCGTTTGAACTGAAGAATGCAGGACCACCTATCAGCATACAATGATTGACATATTTCATGACTTGTTTCATGATATATTGGAATTTTATGTGGACGACTTTGTAGAGAAATCCAAGAAGGAAAGTAAGCATGTGTAAGATTTTAGGCGGGTATTTGAGAGATGCTGCAAATACAAAATGAAGATGAACCCCTCCAAATGTGCCTTTGGGGTAACAACATGAAACATTTTGGGTTCGTGGTTAATAGGCAAGGGGTGCCGATTGATGGAGAAAAGAAGAAAGTTATTTTGATACTGCCACTGCTAAAGAATCATAGACAACTCCAGAGCATTTTAGGGAAGGTTTCTTACCTTTGAAGATTCATACCAGCCTTCGTAGAGGTCACTCGCCCTTTTTCCCCTCTAATAAAAGATAAAGGCAAGTGTATGTATAGGAAGAGCGAAAGAAAGCCTTCGAGAAGATAAAGGCAACATTGACCTCCCCCTCAACAATGATACCACCATAAGTAGGCACCATTGCTACTCTATTTGACCTCAACAGAAAGGTTCATAAGGTCTTTGCTTGCTTAAGTGAAATAAGGAATAGAGCAGTCGATGTACTACATATCATGATTAATCTCAAATACTGAGTCCAGATATACCAATTTGGAGAGGCATTGTCTTGCCTTAGTATGTGTTGCCCAGAAGTGGAGACATTCACGAAGTGTGATCCCATAAAGTATCTCCTAGCACAAACTGTCTTAGTGGGAAGAGCAGTAAGATGGTTTCTGATATTATCTAAGTATGATTTGAAATTTGTGGTACCTAAGGCCATTAAGAGCCAAGTAGTATAAGACTTGTTATCCCACATCCCTAGTCAAAACTTTGAGCCTCCTAGTGAAGAATTGCAGGGTGAGAATTTTTAAGCCTGGTCAGCGGAGGAAACGGAAGAGTGAAAAATGTAATTTGATGGCTCTTGTGAGCAAGGGATATGCAAGGCTAGAATCACCCACTCAAATGGAAAAGAGCAGGTCACCGTATCTTTCAAGTTGAATTTCAAATGTTCCAACAATGAGACAGAGTATGAGGCTCTCATACATGGTCTATTGGAGGAACTGAGAGGAGGAATTAGAGTATTGTGTATACGAGGGGACTCTAACTTGGTTGTGAAACAAGTTAATGGGGAATTTTCCCTCAAGCATGCCAACTTAGCCCCATACAGTTTGATCATTCAAAGATTACTTAGCAAGTTTCTGAAGGTGATGATAGAAAGACATGCATGGACAATTAATATGAATTTGAACGCGTTGGCCACAATAACCTAGAAATCAGGGATGGATGAGCAGGAGGCCACCATCACAATGAGGCGAAAGACTATGCCAAATAACAGTGAAATCATTATTTCCATGCGAGAAACTAGAGGATTGGAGGTGCCCAATAGTGAAGCAACTAAAAACGAGAGAAGATGGTATGAAGATGTTCAAGGTAGTAAATTATCACTTACTTCAAGGGACACTCTATTTTGAAATCCCAGGAGCATTCCTATCAAGGTGTGTAGGAGACAAAGAAGAGGATAAAGGTTGTCAATAATTCATTTGGGGATACTGATATTCCCTTTTATTGGTGGTTACAGTGAGGGGGCCTACTATTAGTCCACTATGAGCATAGAAATTTGTCGTATGCAACAACGTTATTTGAAGTGACAAACCCAATTTGACCAACCTTCTAAAGCTAACTTCCTAGATAATTTTAAAGATTGGAGACAACCCTATATAGCTTACCTCAAAGATAGGGAGCTGCCAACTAAGAGGGCAGATGAAATTTACATTAAGAAAAGAGTATCCCGTTTCTACTTGGTAGGAGGTTAGATATAAAAAAGAAAATATAATGAGAAAGCATTGTGATGTGTGGCCAAGGGGATGTAAGGAAAGTGTTGAAGGAGGCTCACGAACCTTCCCACGTGGGGGGTACTAAGTTATACGACTACTCAATGACATTAGGGTATTATTAGCGAAAGATGGAGGTTGATTCTATCCACTTTGTAAAGAAGTGCATGGCAACATAGTCCATGGCCCCTCAGTATTCTTACAAGGCCTAGAAGGCCTTTCCCCTTCTAAATTTGGCGATTTGATCTATTAGGTAAGACTAGCCCAACCTCTCATGGAAAGGCCTTCATTATTATTGCTACCGAACTGTATACCATGTAGGCAGAGGTGATCCCCTTGACTATGATGAGTGCTCAAGTGGTGATCCAATTTATTAGAGAATATATAATATGCAGGTTTGGTATTCCTAAGGTCATCCTCACAGATAATGGAAAATAGTTTGTATGTAAAGAAATGGGGCTCTTGATGGATAAATACAAGATTGTGTATAACACTTCAACTATCTCGTATCTTAAAGGTAATTTATAGGCAGAGGCTACAAGCATCACACTAATTAATATCTTGAAGAGGATGCTTGAAGACATGCCAAGGGCTTGGGATGAAAATTTTCCAATAGTGTTATGGGCCTACAAAACTTCGAAGAGAAAGGCAATAGGATTTAATCATTTCTCTCTTATCTATAGCACTGAAGTTGTCCTATCAGTAGAATTAGTAGTATCCTCAGCTATAGTGGTTCTGAATAATGGCCTCATACCAGATCATAGGCACGCACAATTGGAAGCCCTAGATGAGCATCGAGAAAAGTCCAAAGAAAATTTCAAATTTTATACCCAGCAACTATCTAGAGCTTACGAGAACTTCGTCAAGTATGGAGAGTTTCAAATATGGAACTTGATCTTATGGGCATCCACTCACCACCTGAGGAGCAAGTTAGCATCCAAGTTTAAGATAAATTGGGAAGGGCCCATTGTGGTGCGAGGAATGGGGAAGTTAGGTTATTTCCAAATATTGAAACCTAAGAATGAATGCATTTATTCATTCTATTAACTATAAGTGGTGAAAAAAATGTAATGCATGAATTTTTCAAGTTTTTTTTTTATGATTTCAAGTGGTTATTGGAGTATAGATACTCCTTTTGTAAAGATATTTTGAGCATGAAATCAATGTACACAACATAGAAAAGTAATATCTCACAAAAGTAATGATTATCAATTATTTTGACTAGCCACAGTGGAGATTTTCCTTAGTTATCAGCATTTGTCTCTAATAGCTTATGAGTACCCACTCGCTAATAAGCTATGAGGGGATGCACCCAGGTTTATCAACTTGTTACTTTTACCTAAATTTGGAAAACTGGAAATGTATGTTTTCTTGTAGGCAATAAAAAAATTACTCTCAAAGTTTTTGAGAGGGTCCAAACTGTAAGAAACTTTACTCATTATACTTGAGTGGTATATGCATCCTTAAGATAAAGTATATTGAGCAAATCCCCTCTACTTATAATAGTTCAAATGCCCTACAGATTAAGGCACAATTTTAAAGAATTAACATAATTCCTCACTTATATTGAGAATAAGTTTTGAAGAACTGAGATGTTATATTTACTCTTAATCTATGAATTATTTACATGATTATTTGGGAATATGGAGAGGGGGTCAACCCCTCCTCTCATTCCCTAAAAATGAAAGAGTTTCAAATGATGTGTAACAAGTACCCCGTAAAACAAGGGGTAGTTTTAAAATATAATTTTTCAAGAATTTGTGCAAATACTCCCACGAAAAAAGGGAGCAACTCATAGTAAATAGATAGCTGTCTTAATGGAAATAATGCAAAGAAGAGACGAAGATGGAAAAATAGAAACAAAATGTATGTTTTCATTAGTATAAAAGACTCTCATAAAAATAGATTAGTCTTTACATATACAAGAAAATGAAGAGTAAATGGGAAAATAAAAAATTTCTTCCCTAGAAAACTTCAACTAGATCAAATAAAAAATAGGTTCTCTTGTGAGAGCATATCACCATATGAGGGGCCAAACTCCTGAATGAACTCCTCCTCTAGACTAACTAGACAGTCCTCATCCTCAGAATCACCAACCATGACCTTGGCTTTAAGGAGCTGAAGCTGAACACGTAACCGAGAGGCCTCATCATGATGTTGTTGGACTCTAGTCTGCTTAGATGAGAAAAATTTCATCATCTTTTTAACAGGACAGTAGTAAAATGATGAACGGAAGTCTCAATCTAGTCCAATATAAAGTGATATAACTCTATAGATCATGAAGGGCCTACAAAATAGTGAAGTCTTCGAGCTGGTGAGATCGATAGAAGCAGTTGACAAGAAGTCATGAATGTGGTTGGACTTTATATATAGTGAGGTTGTCAATGTTGAGGATGTTATGGGACATGAAGATCTTAGAATATGCTCAATAATCATATCCAATATCTCTCGCTCATGGATACTAATCTTATTTGGCTTGTGCTCATGAAATATGTCTTTAATTAAGACCTTGGAATCCTCCACGTCAATATCATCATAGTTTGTGTTCCTAGACTCAGCCTTAGAAGGAATAAGATGTAATACCCCATAATTTTAATGACTTTTAAAATGGGTTATATTTTAAATTAATGTATTAATTGGATCTTATTATAAATTAATTCATTTGGGTTTTATCCGAATTGTGGATATTAAAATGGATGATTCTGAATATTACTTAAAGATATTTAGGTAATTTATGAATGTGATGTCATTGATATGACGGTATGATATAAATTCGGTAATTTGAAATTTTAGTCAGACGCGGTATGGGACGTGTCGGGACTAATTTATTAAATTAAAAAGGAAATTTATTTTCTATCGACCTTATAGTCATTTCGACTGCGTCGTTGCGTCCGGAAGGTTTGAAATAGTCAGAAAAGTCTATTTGGATGTTAATTTTGAGTCTCGGGTCATTTGGAAATGAAAAGACAACCCAAAAGGGAATTTTGGTTATTTTTACAAGGGGGATGAATAGTGATTTCGGATTTTGTCTTATTATAAGTATTTGGAGATTAGTGTACGTAGGTTCATTTCATCTCTTCTGCACAAAATTTAAAAGTCATCTTCTTAGAGAGAGTGGAAGGTTGCTTGGAAAGAAAAAGAAGTTTTCTTGGGAAGGAGGAGAACCAAAGGTCAAAGGTCACCACCACCATCACCACCTGTGTTATTCAACTCCAAAGGATCAGATCTTCATTAGAGGCAAGTGTTTGATATTTGCAATTTAAGTTCGTATATTGGCCATGTTAGGATAGTTATAAAAAGAGATGGTTTTCATGCTTGGAAGATGAAAGGATATAGTTGTTAATGGATTTTTGGAATCTAAAAATATATAGGAATTAAACTCATGTTGTAGGTAGTTAGTAATCCAATAAATATTCATCAATTTGTGGAAGAAATTCTGAAAATAATTTAGTGTTCTTGAAGATAATATGTTGATAATTTTCTGGAAAAAGAGGCAAAAACGAGTGGAATGAGAAGAGCCAATTTGGAATGTTTAGATCTTCTTTTTGAGTGCATTTGGATGAGATTTAAGAAAAACTCAAAACACATACCTGACTCAATTTTTCGTGTAGAATCCAAATCTGAAGTCGGACTGATGATTTGAATAATTTTTGGATCTGATTTTTCTGATTATTTAAAATATGAGAATTCATGATGTTGTTTCTTTTTAATGTTGGTTCTTATCCCAAAACTTTTGTAAATCTTCGGTGATTATTAATTGGATATTATGGGACTTAGAGAAGATCAGTAAGCCCTAGTTAAGATTTGAATTAATTTGATTGGGATTTAATTGATTAGAATTATGATAATTAAAGTTAAAGAGATTTCGGTTGCTAGATTCATGTGTCGGATTCTAATCTGTTTGTATGAGGATTAAGGATAGTTCTAGTAGGGGAGATTTAATATAACACCTGGGTAGCCTTAGGGTTACAATTTAAACATTAAGGACTGAGTTTAAGCTCATTATTGATTTCGCAAGGGCAAAGTGTAGTACAAGAGCGTAGTGGTATGGCTCCTGGATAGAGATGGCAGTTTAGAACACATTTGGTTGAAAGAGGGGATGAGGTTTTTCCGATCGCATATTTGAAGTTGACGAACCTCCTCGATCGACAAAGTTAAGTAGTAGTGTATTGGAGGGGTTCCTTGTTTGGATTTCGCTTTGCGAGACGCTCCGCGCATGAACCTTAACGACGTCGGGAGTGGAGAGATGTTATAGGATGCGAGGATAATTAAATTATGAAGTAAAGATATGACATTTTAATACGTGGGATTTAACGAGATATAATGCAACGTAAGGGAATAATCTAAGGTTAATGTGAGTACCTTGTTGTTAGTATACTATAGGTATGATAATACTTATTTGATTGATTAATGATTATGTGTATGACATACCTAGCTTACTTGCTATCGGTGGGAGGTTTGCGCGTGAGGGCAGTCATATCCTGATGAATCCATGGGATCTTTGATTTGTCGCTCGAGAACATAGGTCTATGAAAGACTTATCGGGGAGTTGATAAGTCCGCTGACTATGGGTACGTAGGTATGTGCGTGACCCATGGGTATGAGAACTATGTTCGCCTCCAATGATTGTGTTGTTTTTAATGGTTCGAGGTATCCTCACCGAACCTTTTGTCCCCTTTTCGGCGACCAGCGATATTGGGACATGATAGCAGAGTAATGCATTGCACCGCAGCTGTGACTCGGGGTGACGTATTATATATATATATATATATATATATATATATATATATATATATATAATGGATTAAATGAATGAATGGATATTTATTATGGTTAAATCTATCTACGGTGATAATTGTAGATAACGGTGAATAGAGAAAGATAATTGAATTAAGTTAATGAATGTTTATTGAAAAACTTAATTCATATTAATGAGAAATGATTCATGTTAATGATAAACGATGAGAAATGTAAATGAACAATAATGTGACGTATGGTATGGGACATACGGGGATTATGATATTGGGATGGGATTATAATATGGAGACTAGAAAAGAGGAACCATTAACTAGGAGGTTAATAGGAAACGTTAAGTGTACACTCTAGTTGAGAGGTGAGAATGGCAAGTGAGAGTTGGGTCTAACATGTACATAATAAAAGATTTATTGCACTTGTTAAATACTTGCTGTTTTAAAAATCATTTACACAATCGGGCTCTGACCCGTTTCCTTGCATATTTTCTTTTCTATTGTATCTTCTATATTAGGTGTCCAGCAACAGGGACGCCAACCTTAGCGGATTATGACAGGCTATGGATTTATGGAGTTTTGCTTAGACGCCTATCATCATTTGATTCATAGTATTCTCTTAGTAGGGCATGTCTCCCAAAGGATTCACTTATCTTCTTCTATTGGGGTCAAATACTATGGTATTCGTGTCATTTTAATACATTTGATATTGTTAGGATTACTGTAATGGATTAATATTATTTGGGAATGTTTATTCCAATTGCATTCAAATTATTTGGTGTTATCTAATTGGTTATCAGTGTTGTAGAATAAAATGTGTTGTGTTATTCTTAAACTGGAAATGGATTTTGTTAAATTAAAATTTGAAAAGTTTTTAACACCAGCTTAATTGAGTATTGGGTGAGTTGTAAATGTTTTCGACAGTGATGCTAAGAATGAGCCAACTGTATATTCTGTTTTAATTTGGTATGGGACTGGCCACCTGGTATTTAATTAGGCGGGGTGTTACAGGTGGTATCAGAGCATCAGGTTCTAGTGTCCTTTAGGATCTGTACGGCTTACTGTGTTTTCAGCTTAGGGTTCTTTGATATAGAGCCCTATGTTTAGGATTGTTGATCTCTTTGGTAAGATTCCGTATATATCAGTGAATCTTATTTACGTTCGGGAGTGATCGAACAAAGAAGTATGGCAGATGAGGGCCATTGAATGGATAGCGGAGATCGTACTTAGGAGGTTATGAAGTATGTTCGAGTATGATGACCGTAGTCGAGGTCACCCCTATTATGGAAAATTGAGGAGAGACATCAGTAGAAGTTCTTGAAATGCGGGAATTATGTGTGTTTCCTAACGAAGGCAATATATTCAAAGGCTTGGGCATATAGTGGAGTGTGTTTAACTAGAACTGAAAATTTGGGGTAAAATTTTTCTTGACTTATCGGAGCAAAGTTATAATAGTGGGATTCAACAACCACCACCCACGAATGAGGGTATGTTCTCTATCTAAGGAATTATAAGGCGTATATTGATTTTTGTAGCGATTAATATTATATGGGAAAATGGGTTGCTAAACTTTGACAATAGCACTGTTATTTACGTAGTCTCACCGACGGGTGTAGGATACCTATATTTTCATGTCATCACGTGGGTTTGATTTTTATCGCGGAATTACTTACTTTGGGCATGTCCGAGCATGATATGACTATCGACATGCATTGACTTGTGGTATAGGAGAGCGTATGTACTACTACTATAGCTAGCATCTTGTCTTTTATAAGAGAGTAGATGGGTAGAATTTATTCGAATTAATAAAACTTGTAGAGAGGTTATGAACTATTGACTAAAGACCTGAGGAGTTTCGATGACCGACTACTTTAGGTAGTACTGTATCGGGGGGGTTCCTTGTTTGGATTTCGCTTGCGAGACACCCCAGGCATGAAACTAATAACCATTGGGAGTCGAAATAAGATAGGTCTTTAGGATATGAGTTTATAACCTTTGCTATTATAATGAAAGTTGTACGATAGGGTGTATGGGCGCCCTGGATGATTGGATTGTAGTAGTTTTCAAAATTGTGAAACAGTAAGTAGTTGTGACTTCAGGATTTATTTGTTTAATAAGTGAGGATCATTTTTCCCAAACTTTGTCACGAGGATGGTATAGGGAAGATTGGGTATAATTGAAATTTGATTCATTTGGAACTATATGGTGAGACTTAATGTAACATCGATGGGGATTTTCGTTAATGTACTGTATGGGCGGTACTATTTAGATTTCTTGCGATGTGAGATTTATACTCGGAGTTGACCTTATCAGTATGGTTCATTTTTCTGAATTTTGGGACAAAATTCTGTTATAAGGGGGGAAGTATGTAATACCCCTTAATTTTAATGACTTTTAAAATGGGTTATATTTTAAATTAATGGATTAATTGGATCTTATTATAAATTAATTCATTTGGGTTTTATCCGAATTGTGGATATTAAAATGGATGATTCTGAATATTACTTAAAGATATTTAGGTAATTTATGAATGTGATGTCATTGATATGACGGTATGATATAAATTCGGTAATTTGAATTTTTAGTCTGACGTGGTATGGGACGTGTCGGGACTAATTTATTAAATTAAAAAGGAAATTTATTTTCTATCGACCTTATAGTCATTTCGACTGCATCGATGCGTCCAGAAGGTTCGAAATAGTCAGAAAAGTCTATTTGGATGTTAATTTTGAGTCTCGGGTCATTTGGAAATGAAAAGACAACCCAAAAGGGCATTTTGGTTATTTTTACAAGGGGGATGAATAGTGATTTAGGATTTTGTCTTATTATAAGTATTTGGAGATTAGTGTACGTAGGTTCATTTCATCTCTTCTACACAAAATTTAAAAGTCATCTTCTTAGAGAGAGTGGAAGGTTGCTTGGAAAGAAAAAGAAGTTTTCTGGGGAAGGAGGAGAACCAAAGGTCAAAGGTCACCACCACCATCACCACCTGTGTTATTCAACTCCAAAGGATCAGATCTTCATTAGAGGCAAGTGTTTGATATTTGCAATTTAAGTTCGTATATTGGCCATGTTAGGATAGTTATAAAAAGAGATGATTTTCATGCTTGGAAGATGAAAGGATATAGTTGTTAATGGATTTTTGGAATCTAAAAATATATAGGAATTAAACTCATGTTGTAGGTAGTTAGTAATCCAATAAATATTCATCAATCTGTGGAAGAAATTCTGAAAATAATTTAGTGTTCTTGAAGATAATATGTTGATAATTTTCTGGAAAAAGAGGCAAAAACGAGTGGAATGAGAAGAGCCAATTTGGAATGTTTAGATCTTCTTTTTGAGTGCATTTGGATGAGATTTAGGAAAAACTCAAAACACATACCAGACTCAAATTTTCGTGTAGAATCCAAATCTGAAGTCGGATTGATGATTTGAATAATTTTTGGATCTGATTTTTCTGATTATTTAAAATGTGAGAATTCATGATGTTGTTTCTTTTTAAAGTTGGTTCTTATCCCAAAACTTTTGTAAATCTTCGGTGATTATTAATTGGATATTATGGGACTTAGAGAAGATCAGTAAGCCCTAGTTAAGATTTGAATTAATTTTATTGGGATTTAATTGATTAGAATTATGATAATTAAAGTTCAAGAGATTTCGGTTGCTAGATTCATGTGTCGGATTCTAATCTGTTTGTATGAGGATTAAGGATAGTTCAAGTAGGGGAGATTTAATATAACACTTGGGTAGCCTTAGGGTTACAATTTAAACATCAAGGACTGAGTTTAAGCTCATTATTGATTTCGCTAGGGCAGAGTGTAGTACAAGAGCGTAGTGGTATGGCTCCTGGATAGAGATGGCAGTTTAGAACACATTTGGTTGAAAGAGGGGATGAGGTTTTTCCGATCGCATATTTCAAGTTGACGAACCTCCTCGATCGACAAAGTTAAGTAGTAGTGTATTGGAGGGGTTCCTTGTTTGGATTTCGCTTTGCGAGACGCTCCGCACATGAACCTTAACGACGTCGGGAGTGGAGAGATGTTATAGGATGCGAGGATAATTAAATTATGAAGTAAAGATATGACATTTTAATACGTGGGATTTAACGAGATATAATGCTACGTAAGGGAATAATCTAAGGTTAATGTGAGTACCTTGTTGTTAGTATACTATAGGTATGATAATACCTATTTGATTGATTAATGATTATGTGTATGACATACCTAGTTTAGTTGCTATCGGTGGGAGGTTTGCGCGTGAGGGAAGTCATATCCTGATGAATCCATGGGTTCTTTGATTTGTCGCTCGAGAACATAGGTCTATGAAAGACTTATCGGGGAGTTGATAAGTCCGCTGACTATGGGTACGTAGGTATGTGCGTGACCCATGGGTATGAGAACTATGTTCGCCTCCAATGATTGTGTTGTTTTTAATGGTTCGAGGTATCCTCACCGAACCTTTTGTCCCCTTTTCGGCGACCAGCGATATTGGGACATGATAGCAGAGTAATGCATTGCACCGCAGCTGTGACTCGGGGTGCCGTATTATATATGAATATATATATATATATATATATATATATATATATATATAATGGATTAAATGAATGAATGGATATTTATTATGGTTAAATCTATCTACGGTGATAATTGTAGATAACGGTGAATAGAGAAAGATAATTAAATTAAGTTAATGAATGTTTATTGAAAAACTTAATTCATATTAATGAGAAATGATTCATGTTAATGATAAACGATGAGAAATGTAAATGAACAATAATGTGACGTATGGTATGGGACATACGGGGATTATGATATTGGGATGGGATTATAATATGGAGACTAGAAAAGAGGAACCATTGACTAGGAGGTTAATAGGAAACGTTAAGTGTACACTCTAGTTGAGAGGTGAGAATGGCAAGTGAGAGTTGGGTCTAACATGTACATAATAAAAGATTTATTGCACTTGTTAAATACTTGCTGTTTTAAAAATCATTTACACAATTGGGCTCTGACCCGTTTCCTTGCATATTTTCTTTTATATTGTATCTTCTATATCAGGTGTCCAGCAACAGGGATGCCAACCTTAGCGGATTATGACAGGCTATATATTTATGGAGTTTTTCTTAGATGCCTATCATCATTTGATTCATAGTATTCTCTTAGTAGGGCATGTCGCCCAAAGGATTCCGTTATCTTCTTCTATTGGGGTCAAATACTATGGTATTCGTGTCATTTTAATACATTTGATATTGTTGGGATTACTGTAATGGATTAATATTATTTGGGAATGTTTATTCCAATTGCATTCAAATTATTTGGTGTTATCTAATTGGTTATCAGTGTTGTAGAATAAAATGTGTTGTGTTATTCTTAAACTGGAAATGGATTTTGTTAAATTAAAATTTGAAAAGTTTTTAACACCAGCTTAATTGAGTATTGGGTGAGTTGTAAATGTTTTCGACAGTGATGCTAAGAATGAGCCAACTGTATATTCTGTTTTAATTTGGTATGGGACTGGCCACCTGGTATTTAATTAGGCGGGGTGTTACATAAGAGAATACTCCTCCTCATCCCCATCAGATTGAGTGGCTTTAAAATTAGATCCTTGTCATCTTTTGCCATTGCAGGCCCACTCGTGTGACCTAAAAAACAAAAATATGAAGAATAGATGAGGAGAGGAAATGGGGTAGTTAAACAACTTCAACTAGAAAGGAAATAGAAAATAAAAAGTACGGAAAGTAAAAAGCTTACCACCATGCCCAAAGGGGTGAGCATATTGCCTTTTAACCTGGAAGTTCCTCTTGGACATGATAGGATAATCGAAAAAAAAGAGAAAATTGGTATTAATAGAACACTCGAACACCAGAAAGCTAGACTGGAAAAAAATCCAAAGTTAAGTCAGGTATAATAGCATAATACTTTAGGAGTGCCTGCCATAGCACTCACAGTTTGTTACATGGATAGGGGAACACTTGCCTCACTAACCTGAAAATAAGGAAACATGGGTGTGATGGTGATAACTTTCACGGTAATAGAAAGAATGAAAGAAAAATGGGAGAAAATATGAAGGAGTGAATAAGGTACGACAATATAGTACCTCACTCACAGTTATGCTCATAAGTTATTTCACATTCAATTCAATGCTCGCAGAACTAACCTGAGAACAAGAAAATAAGGATGTGTTAGTGAGCACCTGTTCAGAAAAAGAAAGTCTAAAGAGAAAATATATTGAAATAAGTACCCGAGAAATCACCTCCACAGTGCTCGCAACATGTCCCGCAGATAAACGGACCTTAACAGTATCATCCTAAAAATAAAGAAATAAAGAATAAGTCACAAAGATATCTTACATAGTAAAAAAGAGGTAACAAAAGTAAAGTACCAATAATAGTAGTATACCTGAGAGGCCTTTGACAGGGGGGGCTTGAGGGTAAACTCACACGAAGGTTCACAGTAACAGGGACCTGTGAGGGAATCACTTAGAAAGGAAAGGAAGATCATGACCAAGATACCCTCAAGTAGAAAAATCACAAGTACAAAAAACATAAGAGAATAAAGCAAGTGCCTAGAGTGGAGTGGCAGCTGAGCTGCCAACTTGAGCACCAGCTGCGAAAATAGCTAGTGATAAAGTGTTAATGCTAGCCTGAAATATAAATGAATAATAAGTGAGATACAACTCAAGTGAAGTCTAAAATCACAAGTTATTGAAAACTGAAATTAGTAAAATAAAGTAGATGAACCCTGGGAGGGGGAGAAGGGCTCAGCTCAACCACATAGGTCGACATGACAATTGTACCAGCCTGTCAACAAGTAAATTTATTAGAAATAAAAATGACAAAGACTATATGATTCAATACCTATGAAGAAACAAAGGACCTATGAGATAGGCCCACTTGAAGCAACACTAAAAATGGGCAGTGCAGGAAGAGGTTGAATTTGGGACATGTTATCCATAAGAATGTAAACCCTAGGGATAGATATCCTCCCAAAGGGTGAAAATCATGAATCACAACCCCAGTGGGTAAAAGTATCCCCCAACTTGTGGTGAAAGGGCCACTTAAAAAGGGACGCTACAAAATAAGTCAGGCACAACAAAGATAAGATAGTGTTGACAATTAATAAAAGTTAAAGCATAAATAAAAGAATAATTGCTAAGAACTACCTATGAAGGTGTAGTGGTAGAAGGCTTAGTAAAAAAAATTGCTCACTGAAGAGAAGGTATTATGCCTAATAAGTGGATTGGGAGCTACAGTCACCTATCAAAGAGACAAATGTATAGAAGTAAGTTCCCAAGATTAAGTCAAAAGCCACTGGGTGATGAAACTTTAAAAAATAGTATTTAAAAATATTAGTGAATACCTGTAGAGAATGAGAGGACACTGAAGATCCCCTCGTAGAAGTGGGAAACACAGTAGAGAGATGAAAAATAGATAAAGACTAAAATGTTAAAGACATTTGATAAGTATGAGCAGATAAAAGTCTTAAACTTTTGTGAACAAACCTCTCTAGAAATGCCTAAAGATGAGACAAGCATGGAATTCCTCTCAGGGAGGAAAGGAAATCATAGAAGTGGAGAAGTCAGGGACGAGGGGGTGGACCACACCTCTGAGGGGCCACTCATCCCATTGGAAGAAACCCGTTCAAAAAGGACAAAGTTGAAGTTAGAAAACATAATGCAGAAGTCAAGAAAAAAAGGGAAAGATAATATAAGGCACTTATAATGTCTTATTGAGGGTTTTTCCCATAAAGAAGTTACCCAGTGGTGGGGCTAGTGGAGGAAGGCGACTAGATCATGGTGTTATCATGCTTGTCGTCAGAGCCTCTCAAAGTTGAGAAAAAAGTACAAGTGTCAGGAGAGGGACCTTAGTGAGAGTCAATAGCACTAATGTCTTTTGAAGAAGAACTATTATCATCATATGAAGGGGTGCTTTCATAATAAATCATCTCCTTTTTAAATGAGCAAAATGAGGAGAAAGAATTTTAAACCTCATGGTTGTCAGTTTCACTAAGTAAAAGATGAGTAACTAGAGTACCATCTATGAGAGGGGTGGATGAAAAGGACTGATCTTGAGGTGGAATTCCCAAGGCCCCATCGCCCTACTCACGTACAGTCTGGAATGTCTCCTCAATCCCAAGAATGCCACTGCCTGATTCTTGGTCTAGAATGGGTGAGGGAGCAGTGGGTTTAGCCACCTTCTTTTTATTTGTTTACATGCTCGAGTCATCACAAGAGAAGGAGGAGGTGCAGTGGTTTCCATTTGTGCTGGAAAAAATTTGACATGTCTGTGTCTGGGTGATTTATCTTTAAGAGGGCCTTAGACTCGACCTTCCCCATTCCTTTGGCCTTGGTTGGTTGCAGCTCAGGGTGTTTGGCATAAATAGACTCCTCAGGTAAAGGCATAATAGAACATGAGTGACCTATTAGAGGGGAGTCTTTGTAACTATACTACGAAACCATAACTCTTTTTGGATCCTTTCGCCAAAGTACTTATCATTATTTAGAATTTTAGTGGGGATGATTTTGTGGTTCACGTCTTGGATGCAATTCTTGATGAGTGAAATCTGACATTGCCATAGAGAAAACCATGAGTGATTGAACAAGGGGAGATATTCATGAGCAAGTATAAAGAAGACACCAAACCTATCAGTCGTTTGGAGCATCCCCTCAAAAGTAAAATTGGAATAAAAAAGGAAATTGAAATTGAGGTTTTAGAGGATGAACTGTTTCCCTCTCTATAAGCTCTGAAATGCAAGTTTGCAAATGACAAATCTAAGGGTTAAATTTTTTAAATAGGTATTTATACCTAGGAAGGGTAGCATGCTTAACGGATCAAAAGGGAGTAAGGAGTAAAATAATTATCCAAATAATGATATGTGGGTTCCCAAATAGACAGTGTCTCCTCGAGACACAAAGTGAGTGCTGAACTAACAGGAGAATTTAACGCCTAACTGAGCAATTATGTGACTAAAAACCCTTCGAGTTACCAGAAAATAATAATGATTTCATGCAAAACTCTTCGGTTTAACCAACACAAACACTTTGACATGAGGGGGATGATGTATAGGGTAACTAACTCGATAACCCACAAGTAAACCTAGTAGATGAGAGGATCCCATAGGCGAGTGGGTGCAAGGATGGGTGAGGCTGATGCCATACGAGCAACCCTAAACATGACCTTAGTCAAAGAAAGCCAATATTAGTGTTTGGCGACGGGTTCCACGGTGAGTAGGTCCAAAATATAAAACGAGCCAATATACGTGTTTGGCGAGAGGGTCAGCAGCGAGCAGACCCAAAATATAAATAAAGCTAATATTAGAGCTTAGCGAGGGGGTCCACAGCGAGCACACCCAAAATATAAAGAAAACTAAGATAACAGTTGGTGAGTGGATCCACAGAAGGCAGACCCAAAAATGTAAATAAATCCAAGATAGAAAAATGGCGAGGGGGTGCTAACGAGCAACCCCAAGACAATAATGAAAATGGATGAGCAGACCCAAAAGATAAACAGTATGCTCACAGTCACACATTTATTATTAATAAATAGTTACCAACACTATTACTTTATTGCACAAGTAGCCTTGGTCGAGCAATCAGGGATCGAGCAGGCTAGTTGGGATCTCTAGGAGTTTGGTTTTGTGGTTGAGAGACAAGGTTTGTTGGGCATAGTTAAGGCCCAACCACCTCAATACCTAAAGAAAGAGAGAATATTAATAAGAAAGACCTAGGGGTCATTCAAGCACTAACACAGTCCATGCTTAGTAAAATAAGTGAGTAACCAATGTATTGCTCACAAAATGTTTTAAATTATTTTTTTGTCGAGTGGCTCCTAAAGCCACTCGCAAGTCTTTAAAGTTTTTTCACCAAGTTACTGTTTGAAAAGATATTTATCAAATCACACCTTTGTCACTATTCCTGACATATTTTCTTTTTTACTTTGGTAGGCATCATTTGTCAGAAGGTAAATTTCAGATGTTGTATCAAGTGGTATCTCATTTTTGGCACCCAAATGCCACACCAGTCGTATTTTTTTACCAATAAATAGGACACCTTAAATCCAAAAATTTCTTTTCAAACTTGTTATGGACATTTCAAATTCACCATAATGTCTTTTGGATTAACTAATTCCCCGCAACTTTATGGATCTCATACACGAAATCTTTAGACCTTTTCTTGACCAATTTGTTATTGTGTTTATTGAAGATATTCTTGTCTATTCTCAAAGTCATGTTGAGCATGCCTACCATTTAGAGACGGTATTAGGTACTTTAAGAAACCATAGATTTTATGCCAAGAAAAGCAAGTGTGATTTCTTGATGAAAGAAGTGAAATTCAGAGGGCATGTGATTTCTAAAAATGGAATCCAAGTCGATCTAGCCAAAATTTCAGCCATTTTAGAAAGGAAGAACCCCACCAATGTCACTGAAATAAAGACTTTTCTTAGATTAGAAGGTTATTATCACCACTTCGTAGAAGGATTTTCCCTAATTACTCTTCCACTATTAAACCTAACTAGTAAGGAAGTACCATTTGTATATACTACTGAATTTGATCAAACATTCTGAATTTTAAAGGACAAATTAACCACTACTCCCATCCTAACTATTCCTTTTAGTGATGTAAGCTATGATGTGTATACAATTGCCTCATTATAAGGCCTAGGGGTTGTTTTGATGCAAAGAGAAAGAGTAGGAGAATATGGATCATAACAAGTAAAAACCCATGAATTTAATTATCATGTTCATGATTTAGAATTAGTTATCATAGTCTTTGCGTTGAAGATATGGCGTTCTTACCTTTATGGTGAAGAACCTAAAGCCTTATATAATCATAAAAGTTTGAAGTATATATTCACCCAAAAGGATCTGAATCTAAGACAATGACATTGGATGGAATTTTTGGAATATTATCGATCCAAACTAGACTGCCACCCAGGAAAAGTAAATGTGGTAGATGATGATTTAAGTCATAATCCCACTGGGAGACTCCAAACCTTGATCTCTTATGATGTTGCTGCTACCATTGAGTAGTATGACCCACCCCGTCTTTCTCAAAATTTTCCAACATAATTGCCTATCCAGATTTGAGAATGAAGATTTTAGTACAAGAATCCCAAGATCCTTTTACACAATAAGTCCATCAGGAAACCTCGACTTCTTATATAATAAGGAAGAAGACTATGATTTAGAAATAGATTGTATATACCTAATGAATCATCTCTTTGAGAATAGTTATTGTGGGAAGCCCATCGTTCTAAGTTCATAACTCACCCCAGAAGACCCAAAATGTATCACACATTGAGGAAACAATATTGGTGGCCAAATATGAGGAAGGATATAGAGAATTTTGTGAGAATATGTCTTACTTGTCTGGAGGTAAAGATAAAACACCGGCATCCTGGTGGACTTCTCCAACCACTACCAATCCCAATATAGAAATGGGATCATGTCACCATGGATTTTGTTAGGGTATTACCCCATACGTCCCACGGATACAACTCCATTTGGGTGATAGTAGATCAACTCACCAAATTTGCCCATTTTTTATGGAAAAAAAACACCTATTCTTTTCAAAAGCTTATAAGACTTTACATTCAAGAAGTTGTCCGATTACATGGGATTCCCTTATCCATCATTTAGACAAAGACTCTCATTTTTTAGGAATTTAGCAAGCACTTCAGATCATAATGGGTACTAAACTCCATTTAAGTACCGCCTTTCATCATTACATAGATGTACAATCTGAATGTGAAATTCAAACATTAGAAGTTATGTTATGAGATTGTATGTTGGATATGCCCAATAATTAAAGTGAACATCTATCAGTTGTTGAGTTTTCTTATAACAACATTTATCAATCAAGTACCAAAGATGCCTCATTCGAAGCTTTGTATGGAAGACCATATCGTTCGCCCGTATGTTGGAATGAATCATAAAATAGTAAACAATTTGGTCCCGAAATAATCCAAGATACCACTGAGAAAATAAAACAAATTAGATAGAGATTGAAGAAAGACCAAGATCATCAGAAAATTTATACCGATCATCGTCGAAAACCCCTGGAATTTCAAACTAGGGAATGAGTATTAGAAAGAAAGGAAAATTATCACCAAGATATATTGGACCCTTCACTATTACTAAACGCATTGGCTCTATAGCCTATCAATTAGAATTACCAGTGGAGTTATAAAATATCCATAATGTATTCCATGTATCCCAGTTATGTTAATATATTCCTGGCCTATCCTATATCATTACATGGCAGGAAATTGTTGTACAACCTAGCCATGAGTTTGAAGAAGGCCCTATCCAAACTTTGGACCATCGGGTGAAAATTCTCAGAAATAAAGAAATTGCCTTAGCCAAGGTACTTTGGGAACATCAAGATTAACAAGAAGCTACTTGGGAACCCGAACAAGCAATGAGAGAATGTTATCCTAATCTCTTTGAAAGCAAAATTCAAGGAGAATTTTTGTAAGTAGATAGATTGTAACATCCACACTTCCTAATCGAGCTAATTACTATTCATTATTACCTACAAATCCCGTTATATCCCTTATGGAGTATTCAAATTCAAAAAAATCTTAAACAAAGATGAAACCATTCTACCAAACCTATAACTTCACTTAGTTACATGAGTACCCCTTAAAGTTTTAAAATTTACAAAATGACCCTTGAACTTTTCAAACAAGCATAATTTAACATATACTAAACCTCTAGACCCAAACCTTATATCAAATCAAACCTCTAGACTTCAACTAATTGGAATTTACAGCCGCAACCCCTATATTTTCATAAAATTATAGAAATTCCCCTCAAACTTATCAAAAATACCATATTTAATGCTAAATAAATATAAAAACTTCAACCAAGGACTAAAACTTAAATATTTTATATTTACACATTGCCCCCTCACCGCATCTGCCACCACATGGGCAGTAGAATCTAAAAACACATGGTTACACCGTGTGACCATGTGAAGCTCAAGTTTCCACATTCTTATCTTCTTAAACAAAGCAGGAATCCACCTTTAAATTGCTCCAATAAACTTTCTTTACCTCCTATTATAAATCCCCCATGACTAGAAGCAACAAAACTTACACCTTGATCCTGCTCAAAGGTTGAAATTTTTCTCCAAACTAGTATTTTGTTATTTTATGTATGAAACTTAATTCTTTTAATTCCAATGGTTTTTGTGTTGTTAGTAAGCTCATATCAATCCAAATATCTAAAATTTTACATCTAAAACAGCCTCTGTTAAGAAAATAGAAAAAACTCCATTAAAGCTTGAGTTTTAGTGGTGAAATTTGATTCCTTGACTTTAAATAAGTTTTTAAGTGAGGAAATGGTTCCTTATGAACTTAAGAGTTCAGGTGCATTGGTCGTTTGTGAAAAATAATAATTTTTAAGCCTCAATTGCTCAAAGGTGTTTTCTATTTCATAAAAATAAAAACGTATATTTCCCTACAACCAGACCAGCTCAATCCTTCAAACCAAATCAAAATGCTTCCTTAGGATAGCAAAAACACAATGATATCCCTAAGACCATTTTCCATATTTAATAAATCTTCTAAAGTTGGTTAAATTTCAGAAAAACACATAGATTTGTAACTCGATGAATACTGAATTTCAATTCACAAAACTTATATTTTTGGATTCCTTGGGAAAAATTAGGTGGATTGGTTCAGGAATTATCTAAAATGGTTTAGAAAATCAGGAGTTATGCAAGGTCAAAGTTTGTTTAAAACGAAGGTCAACATTCGAGAGGTTGAAGATGAACTAATCAACCAAAACTATTGACCAAGCACGTGAGGACAGGAGGCCAATCAAAAAATTCTGTTTTTTAAAGTATTTTTATTTTATTTTTCTAGTCAAAATGTTATATGGTAAGACCACGTTCGGTCAAGCCTAGCCAAAGTTACAAAAAATTAGGGGTTTATGTTAGAAATATTTTCTTTAAATTACAAATTGACCCCTCCTGAATTTTCCAACTTATAAATTTTAATCCTAACTTTTTTCTACAAGTACTTTGATAGATTTTGAGTCTAAAAATCTTCTGCCCTAAGTTTCAAAATTGATCTTAAGCCTTAGATTTTAAATTCCCAAAATATTTTCAAATTAAGTTTTTAAACTTTAACAAATATGGTTTTATTTATAATTTTACCAAAACCAGCATTATTATCAACTATAATTACCCACACATTTGTTTGCATACAGATAATCAAGTGTCAGTCCCTCTTAATCTCCTCTTTTGATCATACTTAGATTGTTTGACAGACATGCAACTAGGTTTTTACCTTTCTAATTGTAAACTTTTGCGTACTTGTTTAACTTCTATTGATATCATTTCATGATATCCCTATTTGATTCTAAGTGTAATACTCTATCCTAGAAAATATGTATTTAACCTTATTTGATGTGTTTTGTCCAAAGAAAAATTCGAGGAATAAATAATCAAAGTGTAACACGTCAAGTAATACATAAGGGGGCGTATAACGTAAATAGTTTAAACACGAAAAATTCCACGATAGATGTGTCGTATGAATGCATATTTAATTTCTAATAGTACTAGCTAGGATGTTCGTTAAGTTTCAAGGAATGGATGTGACATGGACAAGGCTAATACGACGCGACCTTTAAATGGTACGAAAATCAAAATATTGAAATATGATTAAACGAGAACGTTTTATGCTTCATGGTTCGCACGAGTTTCACTTTGAGATTATAATGTTACTTTAAGTACTTTGGTTAAGTTTCACGCAATTCGGACAACCAACGAGTGCTGCGCGAGCTCGGGTACAAATATGTTGGATTTAATTTTTGAAGTCGAGAATTTCAAACGGCTTCGAAATCGGAATTAAATCAGATTTTTAAATATTTATCCCGTATAAACATTTTTGGCCAAATCTTCTAGTATACATGGGCGATCGATCGATCGATGTCAGGGATCGATCGATCCCCTCAAGTTTCATGCGCAACATGTTTTTGTTAGGAGTTTGTTTTGGTTTCTAACTCTTATTCTTTGCCTTAGAAAATAAGGTCGTGGGTGTACCTTTGAGGTACAACTTTTTGGCAGCAAATAATATTTTATTCCTCTTCTTTTTTATATACACTTAGTCCCTTTGATTCATGCATTCAACCTTAGGTTTTTGGAGGTGTTCTTGGGGATGTTTTGAGGATGATCTTGGAGGAGTTTTGTGGATCTTTGTGGGTTGTTTTGATGGCTTTATCTGTGAGTTCTGGGCAGATTCTTATTTGTCCTTTTTGGTGGTTTAAGGTATGGGGTTGTACATAATATGCTCCTTAATCTCGCGAGTGTTATTCTCATTGCTTTATTGTGATTATTAACTCAGACTTGAATTGTTAAATTCTTTTTGAATCAGAAAATATTTGTTGGAATTTGATTTTTGATTCATGTGGTACGTATTATATTTGTGTTGGGCATGTTTTCATGAGATTTTAATATGGCACTGATGTTGAGTACCCGCTAATATTCTTGTTCTGGCTACTTGATAAAGTACGGGCACGGTATTATGAGGCCTGGTGACGGTGATTAATGTGTTGTTGAGAAATTATATTGATAAAAATGCTTATGAGATTCGCATTTGATTTGAATATTCGTACTTTTATTGTTACGTTTTATTCACCATTAATATTTGTTGAGCATTTTTCCTGTTGTATTGTGTACTTCCCCATATTTTCTTTTAGTGGCAGGTTAGCGCGGATTTGGGGCGCTATGGAGATTGATTGTAGCTTGGATTATTTTGGGAAGAATATTCGAGAATACAAGATGAGAAGATTTGTATTTATTTGATGTATAGAGCATTAAAGATGTCTTTTTATTTCGAGATAGATAGTTGTATTATTTCGAGAGACTTTTGGATGTATTTATTTGGAGAATTTGAGATTATTGGATTATTTTATTCTATATTGTGGGTTTTAGATGCTCTATACCTTGTTATATTGTGGATTTAGTTTAGTTTTTTTATAGTAGCGCTCCGTTCACTCTCCCCGGGAGGGCGTGGTGTTACATAATGTTTGCTTATGAAATGTCTAAAGTGAAACTCTTAAATGATCGATATGGAACTTCTCGGTTCATGAAAAAATCAAGATGCCATCTACGAAAAAGATGACAAATTGATCCAAATAAATTTAACACACTCAGTTCATTAAATCCATTAACATGGCAAGTGTATTGGTCAATCGTATTGATTTAAAAAGGAATTCTTGTACACGTTCTCCTCTCGTACCCTTAATCAATGGTACCCCTAATGCAAATCCATCTTCGAGAAGAAAGAAGCATCTTATAATTGATCAAAAAATCCATCGATCCTCGACAAAGTGTATGTGTTCCTTGCATTAACCTTATTCAACTCACAGTAGTCAAAACACAATTGTAGTGAACCATCCCATTTCTTCACAAGGAGAATTAGAGTTCCCCACGATGATGTGTTGTGGTGAATGAATCCATGATATAATAACTTTTTTATTTGGTCCCTTAACTCCCTCATTTACACAGAAGCCCTCTGATGTGGTTCCTTGGAAATCAGCATCATTCTGGGAGCCAAATCTGTCACAAAATCAATATTTCGAACAGGCGGTAATCGTGGAACTGGCTCAAATATGTTGAAAAAATCCCTGACAATCGGTATTGAATCTAATAAAATTGTAGTAACCTCATGGGTCTCCTTCTTAATAAAGTACAAATGTGCCATGGCAGCACCCTCTAGTCTAGGCATAGCCATAATATAAATCTCTTGACATGGTATCATGAAAAGAATAGCCCGACCCCTAAAATATATATATAAGCCTCGTATCCATCCAACTATTCCATACCCAAGATCACATTTCATTAATAGGCATCTAAAACTAACAAATTTTACTCAAAACATAATCTACCTATGTAAATCTCCACACCGTCACAAATCTCCAAAATATGAGTAGATATAACTAACTGAGTGGCTATTGATACATTTCTATCACAAGGTATGAGAAGCAGACCATAAATCTCCAAAATAACTACGTGATACAAATGAGTGTGGTGTAAGTGTCAAGCAAAACTCTATCTAAGATGTCAAAATGTAAAATCTACCATCCACTGCCTGATCCTTCCCTGAACCTACTGTTGGGGTTATGCGATCTGACAAATTCTACCATATTTGAGATGGGGTTATTTCTTCACAACTAAGGGTGCGAGTAGCGCTGCTACCGGTTGTGGCCTCGACGCTAGAAGTTATGTAAGTCGATATAGGTATAACTTATGCTCATGGGGACTAATTCCTTAGTGTCCCTACCCCTTGCCCCCTCTCAATCTCTACTACTGTCGGTGTTGTGATTGTTGATAACCCTACCCCACCTGACTGGGTCCTTGGGTCTATTGGTGGTTCCTCTCTTGTCAAGGCCTGAATTGCCTCCACTTCCCTTGGCCCTATTGGTCTGGAACACCCTGTTTGTCACAACTTGAACTCGTCTCTACCTTGGGCACACTGAATTTTCCCACCTTCTCAAGTTTCCTCTTGTGCTCCCTATGATCTTGGCAATGCAATAATGAGATGATTACTACCTGAGTGTAGGCAGCAACGGTCTAGTTCCCCAAGAGAACCTGTCTGATGGTCCACACTAAGTGCCGCACAAAATTCCTCATATTGTTATCCTCTACGTTGACCTCATCTCATGAAAAGGGGATAGACTATTAAACCCCCTATCATACTCAGCTGAATTGAGACTTTCCCTTGTTGTGCTCTCTATCAAACAGCGAAAAATACTTGTCATCAAAATGGACCACAGACTCCTCATATGTCATAATCCCCTTGTCATCCATGGTAGTATCACTCTCCCACCACTATAGAGCATCCCCAACCAATAGAAAAGTAGCAAAAAATCATATATGATAATAAATAATATAATAACATTCACACCATGGAGCGATCAATATAAAATGTGACAAAAATATAAAGAAGCAATATGAAGATCCTCAAATAAACTCATTATAAAATCCATAATATAATAATAATAATAATAATAATAATAATAATAATAATAATAATAATAATAATAATAATAATAATAATAATAATAATAATAATAATAATAATAATAATAATAATAATAATAATAATAATAATAATGTCCAAATAGAGTCTCAAATGAGACTCCCAAAATAATACAAGACAACATCTGAGTATCCTAATATATGCAAACTACAATCTCTTAAAGTATTGAACTAAAAAGTAAAATGATAAACTAAAAGAGGTAAATGATGAGTGCAATATTTTGTATATTTTATACTCAAATTTATACTTTGCTAGTCCCATTTTATTTATCTAATAAGTTCTTAAGACCATTTTGCTAAAAAGAAAAAAAAAGAATGATTGAATTCGGATTCAAAATGGTAATTTTATGTCGAAAATGAGCATTTCAATAATTTTATAATTTCCTTGTGCTAATTTGTGAATAAATTTTCCTAGTGAAAATTTTGTAGGCAATGATGAAATTTGGTGCAAATTGACGCTCAGCTAGAGAAAAGTGCAAATAAGTTGTCATTCAAAAAAGTCAGAAATTTTTATTCTCCGAATTGGATGAAAATCAATGTGCGTATTCGACAAGAAAAAATAAGAACCCCGAGTGGGGGGAAATTGAATACCTTATTTTGATCCAAAGACTAAAGGAGGTGGAGTATTCGGTTCCAACATTTTTTATCTAATTAAAAAAAGTTCCACCCCAACCTAAACACCTCATGACCTATAAAAAGGACCCTTGGGCTCATATTTTCACACATAATGGGGCATTTTTTGAGTGATTGTATTCAATTTGACGGCCAAGTTATTGTCATTTTGAGAGGATTGAATAGCATTGTTAGAGAACTTATTGTAAGTTTGATTTATCTATTGAAATTATACTCATTCTTGCAATTTGTTTTTATCTTTCATTATGGTAGCTTAATTCTTCTATTAGGATTAGGGTGAAGTTCATCATATTTAGCTAATATTGCCACGTTAAATTAATTATTGTTTATTCCCTACTCATTTTATTTGCTATCAAAAATTCGGTATTAATTTAAAACGACACAAGAGTGTGTTTTAAAACCTTCTAAATTGTTTTGTCAAATCATGTTTTGAGATTTAAAAAAGGTAATTTTTAATGAATTATGCTTGCACTTTGATTATTTTGATAGTCCATGTTTAAATGCATATGCTAACTTAAAAACTTGTATTTTCTAAGGGAGTGGGGATTTTAGCCATCTATTAGAGACATTAAAAATATTTTGAATAAAACTGTTATATATTACTAATTAAACACGATGAGAATCGGTTTAATTTGAGTTATAAAAAGGGAATGACAACATTAAATTAGTTTTCAACATTAGTTATATGATAAATGGACCCCGAATCCCAATTCTTTCCCTATTGTTTACAACTCTCGTATGTTGCTCTCATTATTTGTAGTTGCTTTTATTTAGTTTAGTGCATAATTATTCTCTATCCCATTTAGTCTTGTTGGGAAGTTGCAATAATTTTAAAAGTTAAAATTGACAAATCTCTGTGAGTTCAACCCGTACTTACACTCGTTATTCTATAATATCCCGTGCACTTGCGATAATTTCTAATTTGACAATAGTAAAGACCCACAATGTCTTTGAAGTTAGGATCTTGGAGAGTGAGAGATAAAGTAGATTTGCTAGCTAGAGTGGGAAATTCTAAACCAAAGACTCAGATCTAGCACATGAAAACACCACGTAAAGGAGATGAGTCAAAACCCTAGCAAGTCTCTTATCTATGCAACTCAAAGTAGTTATTGTGACAACCCGCACTCCGAAATAAGGGGTGGCCAGCCCGATACTCCGACATATACGGTAATCATGGACGGAAATCATTCTCAGCACCACTAATATAGTAAGAGTAATCGAGAAAACCACCCAATAAATTTAGAAAACGAGTTGTCAAAATAATTTATGTGATAAAAAAATTTAAGTTAAGAAAACAATTTAAACAACCCATTCTAGAACAATAGTGGAATTCAAAGAAACATAATTAACATACGCTTAAAACCACTATATACAAAGAGAGGAACCGAATATGATGTCGGTTCACAGCTACACAAAAGTAATCACAACAGTTAGATGTTATGTTTTACATTCATTAAGCAATTACAAGATTTGGGCCACTCGCCCGAGTGACATACCCGATCATAACTAGATATCAAAAGAATGAGGGAGTCTAGCAAAACATCCTGTAATATCCGCAATTTCATACAGCTCCTTAAAAGCAAAAGAGTAGGAATATCAACACGGGCGTCCTTGCGGAGGAGCACCTGGGCGGATACAATAACAAGCACAACATAGAGGAAAAAAGAACGGGTCAGGACCCGGTTTATATATAGTTCCCAGATGAACAAAAAGCATGCTAGATATGAATAGCAAAACATGTGTATAGAAATCAACACTCTAACAACCTAAGCATGGATCATAAGAAAACAAGTGAAAATGACATGATTAAAAGAGACTATGCATGAAGATGAAATTATGCAAAATTAAATTAAAACTAAATTAAAAGCTTGTATTCACCAATTTCCACTTTAATCCAGTTTCAATTCCTTAACAGGAATATACTAACATTATCTTCTCATTTCATTCCAACTCCCATTCCTTAGGAATGTAATTGTCATAATATCATTTAGTGGAATTATACAACCCTCAAGTCCCACTTGAGTTTTAGAAAAGCTATATTCTTATGCATATAACGATTCTAAGACCTCCCCTCTGAGTTTCCCCACTGGGCGCGCCCCTAAATGACTATCATCTTCCAGGGGCCCATCAAACAAGGCAGCCTGGGTACCTAACGCACGTCGGGAAGTGGCTATATGCCTGCGAGTGAGTCATAACCACACCCGAAATTACTTCACTAGCGCAGAAAATACATATAATAAACCCGCATATGGCCGAGGACTATAGTCTCCCTGCATTCACTAGTCAAGGAACATCACCTCATGCGCGAGCTTCCCTTATGATAGCATTTAGAGAGATGTGTTTAAGTAAATTAGCATTTACTATAAAAAATATACTTTTCATTTTCATTTACATTTACATGTTTCATTTGTTTGAAACCATTATCATAGGATATTTCATTACTTTTCATCCTAGGTTATGCCTCGAATAAATCTCCAAGGAGGTTATTTTCGTTTCCCAAGCTTAAGGTCTTATGCCTCATTTCAAGCCCCTAAAGTCTCCAAGTATTGGCCTACAATTCCCATCCATATTTATTAGGATGGACAAAGAAAAGTGATGCCTTAACATCACTAGGACAACCTCTCCCCCGGACTTAACCCCAAGTGAAACCCATTCAACCCTAGGGTGACAACCAACTCAACTAGGACTATAAAAGCCAAGGTTTACTTCATTCAAGAAGAGTCCTAAGTTCCTAGGGAAAGAAAAGTATTAAAAACAAAAGTGAGATGTTGGGTAAGAAAACAGGGGACCGGTCGACCGGTCCCAAGACCGCGGTCGACCGCGTCTCAAAGTTTAGCTTTTGAAAGAAAGAAGAAAGTTCATTTCGGATGGACCGATCGACCTGTGGTAGAACCGCGATCGACCGCGCCCTTATTTTCATGCCTTTGAAAGAAAGCAGTGTGCCCTCCTCCGAAGGCCCGGTCGACCGGTCTGAGATACGCGGTCGACCGGCCATTGCAGACCTAGACCCATTTTTTCTAATCCTTCTAAACCCACAATCAATAACCAACCCAAAATCATCCAACTACATTTAGTGATACTAAAAGATCATAAATGCTCCTAACAACATTTTTCTACCTCAATCAACAATCTATCTCTACCAAAGATGTTGATACCCATAAATCCAACCAAAAACCACAATTATATTACATCAAAACTATACATATCTACCCATACTAATTATTCATCTTAAACCATATAATTGCAAGTAGAAAACTTGCCTTGGGGCTTCAATAACAGGCTTGGTTGAAGAAGAAAGTAAGATCAAACCACAAATCTTCAAGATTTCTCTTTTTTTTCCAATCTTCCACTCTCACTCTCTCTCACTCTAGGGCTAGAGCACTTAAGGCAAATAAGAGGAAATGAAAGACTTGGGGAAAGACTAAAACGTGGCTTAAGATTAAAAGTCTCCAACCTTTAAGTAAAAATACCGCAATAGTTAAGTTCTAATACGCAATATGCCAAAATCAGTCAAAAGTGCCCAAAATCTCAAAATACAATATGGCACACATTTCGACTGTCTCGCACCTCCCGGAACTAACTACACCCTCCAAATTATCATTTGGAGATTTTATAAGCCATTTCAAGTTCCGGTTCCATTATAATTCAAATTGTCATTTTAATTATCATGACAAAATAGAACACCACATGGTAACAACTACTTACACACATGGTATCATGCAACTTATTAGTAAATATTAACTTATTTCATCAAATTAATACTTACCAACATGCAGCATTTTATATATGAAACTACTCAACATAGTAAATAAATATAAAATGGGCTCCCAAAAGCGAGGGTTGTTACATACTCCCCCCCTTATGAGGGAATTTTGCCCCCAAAATTCAAGCGTACCTTGGATAAAAAGATGCGGATACGTTTCCCGCATATCATCCTCACGCTCCCAAGTAGATTCATCGACACTGTGATGACTCCATTGTACTCTAACCAAGGGCACCACACGAAATCTCAATCTACGTTCCCCATGCTCCAAAATGGCCACGGGTTGCTCTTCGTAAGAAATATCGGGTTGTAACTCTATATCCTCGAAAGGGATATGCCAAAGGGCATCATCACACCTCTTATACTTCTTCAAAGAGGAGATGTGGAAAACATTGTGAATCTGTTGCAATGGTTCCGGTAGGGCAATTTGATACGCCACGGGGCCTACTTTAGTAAGTACAGGAAAAGGCCCAACGAAACGTGGTGCAAGCTTCCCTTTCTTTCCGAAACGCTTAACGCCTTTCATAGGCGACACCCGTACCAACACTTGGTCTCCAACTTCTAACTCCACATGCCTTCTCCCCGCATCGGCATAGCTCTTTTGTCTGTCTTGGGCTATCCGAATACGATCTCGAATAAGCTCGATCTTTGAAGAAGTATCCCGAATCATTTCAGGTCCGAGAAACTTGTTATCTCCCACTTCTAACCAACACGTGGGGGATCTGCAAGGCCTACCATACAAGGCTTCATAGGGCGCCATCCCAATAGTGAACTGGTATGAGTTATTATAATCAAATTCAACCAAAGGGAGATATTGTTCCCAACTACCCTTGAAATCAAGCATGCACATACGAAGCATATCCTCCAACATTTGGTTAACCCTTTCGGCCTGGACATCTGTTTGAGGATGATAGGAAGTACTTAACTTCAATTCGGTTCCCATGGCCTCTTGGAAACTTTGCCAAAAGTGGGAAACCAAGATCTTGTCTCTGTCGAAAACAATATTCAAGGGCACCCCATGCAATCTAACAATCTCTTCAATGAACAATCGAGCGTAACGAGCGGTATTATAATCAGTACGGACAGGAAGGAAATGCGCCGACTTTGTCAAGAGATCCACGATAACCCAAATAGAATCGTGACCCTTTTGTGACGCTGGAAAACCGATGATAAAATCCATTGAAATGCTCTCCCATTTCCATACAGGAATTTCCAACGGTTGCCACAAACCTGCCGGTAGCTGATGGTCAACCTTAACTAACTGACAAGTAGTGCATCGAGATACAAACTCTGAAATATCTCGTTTCATACCCGGCCACCAATATTGACGGAGCATATCTTGATACATTTTATCGTTTCCCGGATGTACCAAAAATTTAGAGCCGCGAGATTCCGCCATCACAGCCCGTTGCAAATCTCCATCCTCCGGGACAATAAGCCTTCCATGAAAGCGCAATCCACCCTCAGAACTTACCGAGTAGGATTCCGCTCCCCCAGTCAATAACTGGCGAATGTGGTCTTGTCATTCTTTATCTCTGCCTTGGGCTTCCACAACCCTTGCCACAATCGTCGGAGTAATGGTCATCACGGACATAAATGCCCTAGCAACCGCATCCTCATGACTGAGTTCCTTCCATTTAGCTTTCCACACATCAGCTAATTCTCCCTCGGGCTTCCTACTCAGGGCATCCGCCACCATGTTCGCCTTGCCTGGATGATAATGAATATCAAATTGGTAATCTTTCACGAACTCCAACCATCTTCGCTGCCGCATATTCAAATCTTTCTGAGAAAATAAATATTGCAACGACTTATGGTCCGTGAAAAGACTAAACTTCTCCCCGAGAAGATAGTGCCTCCAAATCTTTAAGCCAAAGACAACGGCGGCTAATTCCAAGTCATACACCGGATAATTTCTTTCATGAGGCTTGAGTTTTCTAGAAGCATATGCAATAGCTTATCGCTCCTGCTGAAGTACACCTCCCAAACCCTGTAGAGATGCATCGGTGAAGACTAAATATTCCAACCCTGGCTTGGGTAAAGCGAGGACTGGAGTCAAAGTCAATCTATCCTTAAGCTCATCGAACGAAGCTTGACAGGCATCATCCCAAACAAATCTAACCCCTTTCCGGGTCAAATTTATCAAAGGACTAGCAATCTTAGAAAATCCCTTAATAAATCGGCGGTAATAGCCCGCCAAACCCAGAAAACTGCGTATCTCGGTAGGCGTCGTGGGCTGACCCCACTCCCTCACCGCAATAACTTTACTTGGGTCCACCGATATACCTTGCGAAGTAATAACGTGACCCAAAAATTGCACTTCCCGCAACCAAAAACTACACTTCTCAAACTTAGCGTACAATCGGTGATCCCTCAACCTTTGCAGGACCAACCCCAAATGAGTAGCATGGTCATCTTCCGTTTGAGAATACACAAGGATGTCATCAATAAACACGATAACAAATTGGTCCAGGAAGTCCCGAAATACCCTATTCATAAGATCCATGAATACCGCAGGGGCATTGGTTAGCCCAAAAGGCATAACCAAAAACTCATAAGACCCGTACCTCATCAGAAAAGTAGTTTTGGATACATCTTGCTCCCGTATCCTCAACTGGTGATACCCCGTTCTCAAATCTATCTTAGAGAAGTAGGTCGCTCCCCTGAGCTGATCAAACAAGTCATATATGCGAGGCAAAGGGTATTTGTTCCGGATGGTGACCTTATTCAACTCTCTATAGTCAACACACAATCGGAGAGAACCATCTCTTTTCTTTACGATTAACACAGGAGCACCCCACGGCGATGTGCTACGCCTGATAAACCCCTGTTCCAACAACTGCTGAATCTGATCTCTTAGCTCCCTCATTTCCACAGGAGCCATATGATAAGGAGTTCGCGCAATCGGTCGAGTTCCCGGCGCTAAGTCTATCACAAATTCAATCTCACGACTAGGAGGCAAACCCGGTATCTCCCAAAAAACTTCCTCAAAATCTCGAACAACAGGAATAGAATCTTAGGGAACAACTACACCCCGAGAATTCTCATCCTCAATACAATATAAATAAGTACCAGAATCTCCCTCTAAACGAGGCATAACCACCAGGAACATATCTTGTCCCGGAACGGCGAAGACTATACTCTTCCCGTAACAATTAACTATAGCATGATACTTAACAAGCCAATCCATGCCCAAAATAACATCATACCCGACCATGTCTAGGACGAGTAAGTCGGCCTCAAAACACAAATTACCAAGAGTGATCCCTACGCGTTTACAAACAAAGAAAATAAGGAAACCGTCACCCATAGAGGACTCCACACTAGTAAAGGTACTTTTCGCAGATTTTATCAACTCTGTGGACTGAGCAAAACTTCTGAAAATAAAAGAATGCGTCGCACCCGTATCAAACAGAACGCGACCCATGTGTCCCTGAATAAGGAACTTACCCTCTATAGCTGGCGGCGCTGGCTGAATAGGAGGAAACATAGCATCCTGAATGTGGTAGAATCTCCCATACTGTAGTTGACCGTGTTGCAGAGGGACAACTGGATTCGGTGCTTGTGGAGGGAATTGCACATAAGGCTGCTGAGGAACTCGTGGAGGTTGTCCCCCAATCACCTTAGGACAATCTCTCTTAAAATGACCAGCTTCTCCACATTGGAAACATTTCCCCACCATATTCTCCTGACCTCGACCTCTGTTATTTCTGAACTGCCCAATACCTTGGCCCGGTTGGCCCCTACCTCCCTGGCCACCTCGACCCGCTTGCTGTGGTACGGCACCCTGACCTTGCCTGTTAGCATTGCCACTAACATTAAACCCGCCAGAGCATTGTCTTTTCGACCCATCCCCTTGCTGGGGATCCCTATCTCGTTGCTTATTACCCGCAAGTTGGGACGAAGGAAAGGCTCCTCCTCCATTCCCACTCACCCCGAGCTTCCCTACTTGCCCAATTCCTGAAGCTTTCTTTCTATTCTGAATAAACAACCGATTCTCCTGACAATGAAGTAATGCAGCATTCATCACTTCACCAAAAGTTTGTAAAGCCGAATTACCCAACAAGTGCTGCCGGATTCTCCAGTTTAGACCTCCCATGAATTTTGAGACTTTTCTTTCCTCCGGAGTCACCTCTTTCGGCACAAAACTAGCTAGCCGGGTAAACTCCTCCTCATATTCGGCAACCGATCGTTCTCCCTGAACTAGATCTTGAAGTTTCCTCCTCATCTCCCTCTGAATCGCGGGAGGAAAATATTTCCGGTCGTATAAGACCCAGAAATCAGTAATGGACATAGTATCCCTCTGTTCTGGCGTAGTCATCGACTCCCACCAATGTAACGCTGCCCCAACCAACATGAAAGTAGCAAGTACTTACTACTTTTCCTCACTACAATCCACCATTCGTAAATGGCGTTGCATATCCTTCTTCCATTGATTTGCTCGAACAACATCAGAACCTCCGTCAAACTCTGGGGGATGGCCCTTTAAAAAGGACTCCCTTACTCTTTCCCACGGAGAGGGTCCCGTAGGTGCTTGAGCATCCTGTGCCCGTTGTTGAGATGTTGGCATCTGTTGAGCTACTGCGGTCATGGCGGCATTAACTGCATGAGCCATGATATTGGCTACGTCCGCAGCATTAAAAGTTCCTTGGGGCGGTGGAGGACCAACATCCTCTTCTACAACTCTATTGCGTCTCGCAGGGCCACCTCTCTTAGGCGGCATCTGCGATGAAGGGACAATAGTGTTAGAATACAATTCACAACAATCTATTTCACAGAACATCGCAATTATAAGCAGCAAAGCAATCTTATCATTAGTCTCTGTATCAAAGAACGCTATGGTAGATCGTGACAAGTCCACATAGATCCTAGTACTCTAGAACCCAGTGCTCTGATACCATCTGTGACAACCCGCACTCCGAAATAAGGGGTGGCCATCCCGATACTCCGACATATACGGTAATCATGGATGGAAATCATTCTCAGCACCACTAATATAGTAAGAGTAACTGAGAAAACCACCCAATAAATTCAGAAAACGGGTTGTCAAAACAATTTATGTGATAAAAAAATTTAAGTTAAGAAATTTAAACAACCCATTCTAGAACAATAGTGGAATTCAAAGAAACATAATTAACATACGCTTAAAACCACTATATACAATGAGAGGAACCGAATATGCTGTCGGTTCACAGCTACACAAAAGTAATCACAACAGTTAGATGTTATGTTTTACATTCATTAAGCAATTAGAAGATTTGGGCCACTTGCCCGAGTGACAGACCCGATCATAACTAGATATCAAAAGAATGAGGGAGTCTAGCAAAACATCCTGTAATATCCACAATTTCATACAGCTCCTTAAAAGCAAAAGAGTAGGAATATCAACACGGGCGTCCTTGCGAAGGAGCACCTGGGCGGATACAATAACAAGCACAACATAGAGGAAAAAAGAACGGGTCAGGACCCGGTTTATCTATAGTTCCCAGATGAACAAAAAGCATTCTAGATATGAATAGAAAAACATGGGTATAGAAATCAACACTCTAACAACCTAAGCATGGATCATAAGAAAACAAGTGAAAATGACATGATTAAAAGAGACTATGCATGAAGATGAAATTATGCAAAATTAAATTAAAACTAAATTAAAAGCTTGTATTCACCAATTTCCACTTTAATCCAGTTTCAATTCCTTAACAGGAATATACTAACATTATCTTCTCATTTCATTCCAATTCCCATTCCTTAGCAGGAATGTAATTGTCATAATATCATTTAGTGGAATTATACAACCCTCAAGTCCCACTTGAGTTTTAGAAAAGCTATATTCTTATGCATATAACGATTCTAAGACCGCCCCTCTGAGTTTCCCCACTGGGCGCGCCCCTAAATGACTATCATCTTCCAGGGGCCCATCAAACAAGCCAGCCTGGGTACCTAACGCACGTCGGGAAGTGGCCATATGCCTGCGAGTGAGTCATAACCACACCCGAAATTACTTCACTAGCGCAGAAAATACATATAATAAACCCGCATATGGCCGAGGACTATAGTCTCCCTACATTCACTAGTCAAGGAACATCACCTCATGCGCGAGCTTCCCTTATGATAGCATTTAGAGAGATGTGTTTAAGTAAATTAGCATTTACTATAAAAACTATACTTTTCATTTTCATTTACATTTACATGTTTCATTTGTTTGAAACCGTTATCATAGGATATTTTATTACTTTTCATCCTAGGTTATGCCTCGAATAAATCTCCAAGGAGGTTATTTTCGTTTCCCAAGCTTAAGGTCTTATGCCTCATTTCAAGCCCCTAAAGTCTCCAAGTATGGGCCTACAATTCTCATGCATATTTATTAGGATGCACAAAGAAAAGTGATGCCTTAACATCACTAAGACAGCCTCTCCCCCGGACTTAACCCCAAGTGAAACCCATTCAACCCTAGCGTGACAACCAACTCAACTAGGACTCTAAAATCCAAGGTTTACTTCATTCAAGAAGAGTCCTAAGTTCCTAGGGAAAGAAAAGGATTAAAAACAAAAGTGGGAAGTTGGGTAAGAAAATAGGGGACCGGTCGACCGGTCCCAAGACCGCGGTCGACCGCGTCTCAAAGTTTAGCTTTTGAAAGAAAGTAGAAAGTTCATTTCGGATGGACCGGTCGACCTGTGGTAGAACCGCGATCGACCGCGCCCTTATTTTCATGCCTTTGAAAGAAAGCAGTGTGCCCTCCTCCGAAGGCCCGGTCGACCGGTCTGAGATACGAGGTCGACCGGCCATTGCAGACCTAGACCCATTTTTTCTAATCCTTCTAAACCCATAATCAATAACCAACCCAAAATCATCCAACTACATTTAGTGATACTAAAATATCATAAATGCTTCAACAACATTTTTCTACCTCAATCAATAATCTATCTCAACCAAAGATGTTGATACCCATAAATCCAACCAAAAACCACAATTATATTACATCAAAACTATACATATCTACCCATACTAATTATTCATCTTAAACCATATAATAGCAAGTAGAAAACTTGCCTTGGGGCTTCAATAACAGGCTTGGTTGAAGAAGAAAGCAAGATCAAACCACAAATCTTCAAGATCTCTCTTTTTTTTCTCCAATCTTCCACTCTCACTCTCTCTCACTCTAGGGCTAGAGCACTTAGGGCAAATAAGAGGAAATGAAAGACTTGGGGAAAGACTAAAATGTGGCTTAAGATTAAATGTCTCCAAGCTTTAAGTAAAAATACCGCAATAGTTAAGTTCTAATACGCAATATGCCAAAACCAGAAAAAGTGCCCAAAATCTCAAAATACAATATGGCATACATTTCGACTGTCTCGCACCTCCCGGAACTAACTACACCCTCCAAATTATCATTTGGAGATTTTATAAGCCATTTCAAGTTCCGGTTCCATTATAATTAAAATTGCCATTTTAATTTTCATGATAAAATAGAACACCACATGGTAACAACTACTTACACACATGGTATCATGCAACTTATTAGTAAATATTAACTTATTTCATCAAATTAATACTTACCCACATGCAGCATTTTATAAATGCAACTACTCAACATAGTAAATAAATATAAAATGGGCTCCCAAAAGCGAGGGTTGTTACAGTTATATATGTAGACGATAAAATAACAGTTTGTATAATTATATGAACATCCCATCACATACAATGTAACCTCGCAATGTAATATAATTATCTCACTTAATTTCATTAATTAATTATTCCCATTAATTACTCAACATGTAACCGACATGTTCCCCTTCCGCTCAGCCATCCCAAGAACATATGGTACATCAAACTAAATTGTCACTTATACCTCGGTTGCCAATTTTGCAGTGCTGGTAAACCCGTAGTCACCCTACTACGTAGCACATAAACTGCACACATCATGTGGTGAAATAACACATTATGATAAATCATGCTCATCAAATATCTTAATATATGGATGTTCCTCCTTAGCACTCACATATTCATTCATGTTTCACACAATCATCTATCAATGACATTAAAAAAAATTCATGTTTTTTATCGCTCCGTTCTATAACCTCAATGCCCAATTACCCCACCCTTGGGTTATCATCATTTAGATCCATTAATACATTTTAATTTATTTTATAAGGATCTAATGGTATAATGATCCTACAAGTGACTTCTCGTAAAATTAAACACTAAGTTAAAAGCATGTTAATTTTGTTAAAGGTTAGGGTCGTCACTCCTATCCATATCTAAACTCAATAAGTGGGACATCTCACTGAAGTGACTTCTAAGCAAGAAACCCCCTCCCGCACACACTTTTATTTAGATAAGGTAGTTGTTAAGATAAATTTAAGGATCTTTTACTGTATAGGATCCAGTAGTTCTCACTATTTTATCATTGGGGTACACTAATTTTCGTATTAACTCATTAGAGTCCATTTTCACCTTTAATATTGATTTTTCGAAAACATTTCATCGCTAAATAATCTTTAAATATGAAAATGGACCCAAGTGAGTAAATACGAAAACTAGTGCACCTAATGAGAAAATAGTGAGAACTACTGGACCCCAAATACTACAAAATCTAAATCTAGTAAGGGTTTATTATGAGAGAGCAAGGTAAGGAAATAAATTTCTACATGTACAAAATTCATGACTAACCCAACTATTCCAACACCACCATCTAACATCCAAACCAACAACTAACAACAATTATCCTACAGACCTTATATCCTCTATATAATAAATTTTATATTAACAACAATAATATCTCAAGTAAAGGCTCATAACATATTCTTTCAAAAAGAGCAACATGTAATTAAACTTACAAGAATGAATTTCATCAGAAGGATCTCATTCATATATCAAGTTTCTAAAGTCATCTAAAATATGTGCACAAGAGTTTTCTATCATGAATGAGGTCCTCATATTAAATTTCATCAATTGGGAACATAGCTATCAAGAGTACTACCCTTAAGGCACAAGGTACAACCCTAATAAATGTAGGCCCCTTTTCTATGCGGAAGTGTTTTAAAGATGACAAAACAATTTCTCTTTTTAAAAAAACTCTTTTTCCATATTTTATAAACCACACCAAGTCGTGAACCAAATTTTATCTTGATTAATCCTAAACATGCTTCTAGTGATTAAAACAAGTAAAATAAAGTAAAGAGTACTCACAATGTCGGGTGTACGAGGAAACCACTAAGAGAAAAAACCACGGATGGCCCAAGCCAAACAATCACAATGATATGGTTTTACAAAGTAAAAATACCTACTTACTCAACGACTCGATCCCCACGGGTCTTAACGCTTCTCTGATCTTCAACCATTCCTCCACAGTGCCCATGCGAATACTTCCACGATACATGTTCACAACACTCACATCCACGAATGCCTCGATGTCCACCGATGTAGCTTGGAAACGTCTATGATGTTGAATGCAAAATCCTTCGCATCTTCACTGTAAAACCCAATGTTCAAGTGTAGAACAAACTCCAACAAGGTGCAAACAAAGATCACTATTGCATATGATAAGGAAAACATGGATATTTGAAACTCTAAGGATGTTTTAGACTTAGAAAACCGTAGAAAAATTTGTGCAAAAATCTTACTTCACGATACTATTTTTTTGGACTACACTACTTTGGAAATTCTGAGAAAACACGCCTTATATAAAAACTTCGAGGCGGTGGCTCGTTTGAACGAATTAAGCATGTCTCTCGAACGAGATATCCATGTCGTTCGAACGATAATGGAATCTCTCTTGAATGACTATTAACGCCGTTTGAACCTTTTTACGCGTGAGTTTATTTTTAACATAACTCTAAACCATCTTTATCTCAGAATAAACGAAGTTTAATCCTTTAAAAATATTTTTAAAACATTTCTTTAATAAAATAACATCCCTAATCATTTTAAAATAATTTATAAGTCCCATTAACAATACGCATTCATACCTAAGTGATCTCGGAATGCAATTTGATTAAAGACGAAATATGCACCATAAACCAGCATGATATATCTTTGAAGCTTTACCGCAGCATCTTCAATAAACTTTATGTCATAGCCTGTGTAGGATCATGACAAATAAAAAATCTATCTATGACCTAAACTCAATGTTTTGTTCCAGGAATAAGTCAAAAACCTACAATGGACATAATTGGAAATTTTATCCTTACAAATCTCCCACTTTGACTATTCCGGGACAAAACCTGACAGTGAAATTCTTAAGTCGGGCCATCAAGCCGTATGATGCCTAAATCCCATCCCATGAACCTAAAATAAAAATTACACTAAAATATTAGTAAATGATGGTTCGACAAGCATGAAACGTCAGAATGTGATGTACTCTTGAAATCTCGAATTTCTTTAAGCATACCTACACACATGAAATAAACAAATACCGAGGGAAGTATGGATGAACAAAATTATAAAACAATATGATACCAATATGTACTATTAATATCAAAATCTAAAATCAAAGTCCAAATTTGTTAAACTTGTGAGAAAGATATGGATACCAATTTGTGCAAACTAATTAACACCGACATATAAGCATGAAAGCATATGATATCAATTTGTAATGAAACAAAATCTATGTGCTCAACAAATAAAATCTCCCCCTACTTCACATACATCTGTCCCCATTTTTTTCTCGAAAAGACAACCTGGTGAAAAGAGAAACACATCTAGCATGAGATAATAAATTAAATATATCTAAATAAACATGTGCAACCACTAATAATGATCAATCATATCTAATCGAAAGCTAACAAATAGTAATCACACAAAATGAATAATCAATATAAGTAGGGGTGACAAAATGTTGTTAAAAAATGTGATCAATGTGAACTACATAAAACAAACCCAGTCAGTACCAAAAAATGACTATATGAACTAGGGTACTGAAACCAAAAAAAACAAATTTCCCTGAATGGTCGCTCGAATGACATAGCCTTGTCCTTTGAACGACATAGGCTTGTCGCTCAAACGAGATGATCAAGCAAACAAAAAAAAGAAGGATTCCAGTAGCATCTCGCTCAAAACAACTCATATCGTAACCTTTGTGCGACCTTCTCGTGACCAACACTGAAAAGTCGACACCTCATAATTTGTGTTGCTTGAAGCTTACATGAATAGTGATTCGTGCGACATCAGTATGTTGCTCGAATGAATCTTGCTTGTCGCTCGAACGAGAGAAACAAAATCTAAATTTCAGTTCTATATATGATGAAGTTTTTCCCAGTGAAAATTTTTCCTGAAAACGTTAACTAGAAAGAGCAGAAAACAGCGAAACAGAAGGAAAATAGAAAACACAAATAATAAAAATCAACATGAATTACATGCTAACATAGTACTGATGTGCTCAAACATGAACATCAAATGTATGGGCGTGAACTACAACAAATGAATCACAATTTCAACACATCAAAATGATCAAGAATCTGTAATTTATAGCTATAAATCATCAAACTTTATTGTAGACATATGTGACAATTAAAGGTATGATCTTAATGAACTAAACAAACATCATGCAGAAAAATTTTGAATTTTGATGATTTTACAAACAATAGCATGATACGATTTTTTAACGTTAGGATTCGTGGTGCAAACCCGTTTAAATCTTCTCCAACCAAACTCCCTCATATATATGTATATATATATATATATATATATATATATATATATATATATATATATATATATATATATATATATATATATATATATACTTTTTCTAGAACTTTTGAGGTTTCTATAATTCTTAACATGGAGAAAATCATATTGGCCCTATTTTTGGAATTTGTTTATTTTTATTACCTTGATCTTCTTTTGGGCTCTTTTAAATGGTGGCTTTCACGACGAGTTAATTTGGCATTCTCGCAGCCCTTCCCCGTGAACACTCATCATATTTTCAATATTCAATCCTCGTGGTAAACGGTTCTTACATGCACACCTCCTCCTTAAGTTTACTTATGCATATATGACAAGATTAAGATAAGAATGTCTCACTAAACTCAAATATGTAAGATAAGTTAAACATTCAAATAAACTCGGGCATGTGTGCAAAGATGGCATATATACAATGTTGATTCAAAATTCATATCAACTTCAAAACAACCCCATATACAATGGTTAAGATCATTCTAAGCATCAATAATTATGACCAAATGTCCTAGCCATATGGATAATGAAAAGATGGGGGTCCAGGCACACCAATATGCCATATCAAACAAGTAAACTCAAAAATAAAAACAAACCGAGAATCTTTTCGGTTTTTCAACATATTTGACTCAAATAAAAGAAAAATATTTTTGTATTTTCTCAAAAAAATCTCAAAAACAAAAACCTTTTTGAAAATTTTCAAATAAGACTCAAATAAATGAAAAACATTATACAAAAGATACACATGTCATAACACTAGCAAGATATAATCATGATGCAAAGACTAGCGTATGACAAACATGGCAACAAAATCATCATTTATATCTAACATGGGAAGAATCAAGTGCAACCAAATGAGAACCATGAAGTTTAAGTCCTGAAGCCTCTAAGTCCAATTTCCTAACCCAAGTAGGTGTAAAATTATGCATCGGGGTTTTGGGAACTGAAATGATTTTATTCCTTAACTTCCTTGGAGAATTCCTAAAGTCATAGTAAAAACGTCTAAGGTGACCTTTCCTAACGCAATGTGTGCAAGTGTAAACACGGAGGGAATGATTACCAAAATGTCGACCTCTCCTCATGTTCCTAGTGGGCTCTCTCACACGGTTGGTATTGTCTTTGGGAATGGGAACAACTCTATCATCGTAGCCTATACCACACCTATGACCATTGACTTAGATGGTGCTTAAGATCCTATCCAACTTCTCCAACCCAGATTACAAGTCAAACTTCACCTTACTCGAGTATTTTAAAATCTCCTCCTCACTAATCCTTGACTCAAGAAAACGCCTAGACTCGTCAAACTCTAGAATCTCTTTTTTCAAAGTCTCTATCAAACCATGAAGAATATCTGTCTCTTTATCCACATATTCGAGTTTCTCCCTAAGAATCTTCTTCCTTGCTCTAATATCCTCAATTAAAGTATCATTATTTTCTACGACACGTTGATTCAACATAGCTTGCAATTTTGAGTTTGCCTTTTTTACCTTCACTGCTTTGGCATACAATTCATTAAATGAAAATTTCAACTCTTCCACATTAACCTCCTCTTCCTCACTCGCTTCACCCTCACATACTTGGGATTCAACAGCCTCAGTAGTGTCATGCACATGATAATCTTTATGGGAAGATTTATCATCATCTCTCACATGACATGCCAAGAAAGCAACAAACTTTCCCTCATTAGGGGAACTCTCTCCCTCTTCCAGATCACTATCACTTAAGGAGGCATTATAAGCTATCGGTTTCTTTCCCTCTTTTTTAACTCTAGTGGGACACTTGGCATCCTTGTGACCATAACCCTCACACCCAAAACACCTATCCGACTCATACCTCCTAAATTTTCAGTCTTATCCTTAGGGGTGGACTCTACCTTGTTCTTGAATTTCTCAAACTTTTTGGCATCTTTCGATTGCTTTTGGAATTTAAGAAACCTTTTGAACTTTATTGCCAACAAGGATACATCCTCAAAATCAAAATTAAAATTGTCATCTGAGACTTTAGTCTCCTCCTTCTGGGCTTTCAATGCAATTCCCTTTTCTTTCTTTAGCACTTACTTGAAGGTAAACATATCGAGTTCATAGGTTTTTAGGTCACCTATAATCTCTTCAAGTTTCGTCGATTCAAGTATACCTAAGGAGTTCAAAATGGTCACTTTCGCATCAAACCTTCTAGTCAACTATCTCAAAATTTTCTTTATCACACGGTTGTCGGGAATCTTCTCTCCTAAGTTAAACGACAAGTTGACAATATTAGAAAACCTAGCATAAAAATCATAAAATGACTCACTCTCTAACATCTTAATCACCTCAAAATGTGTAGTGAGGTTTTGTAGCTTAGATGCCTTAACCGTGCTAATGCCCTCGTGAGTAAGTGTAAGTGTATCCCAAGCCTCTTTGAAGTTTCACAAGTCATGATTCTATTATACTCATCCGGTATGACACGTAAGGAAATTATGTGAATACCTTTAGAGTTGTAAAGTACAAGTCTATGTTGGGCTTAAATCCATGACTCAAAGGGTTTTAGTGTAGTGGCCTCACCCTCTCATGTAACCGTTGGAGTCTAACCCTTTTCAATCGCTAACCACACACGCTCGTCAATTGATTTCAAATCATTTCTCAGTCGAATTTTTCAATAGACATAATTTTTGCCATTAAAAATAGGAGAACGAAAACTTTCAAATCCTTCGAAATTCATCCTTAAAAACACAAGGGATCAACACAATAAGAAATATGTTTCTACTTCTGATACCAATTTGTAGGCCCCTATTCTATGCGGAAGTGTTTTAAGGATGACAAAATAATTGCTCTTTGTAAAAAACACTTTTTCCAAATTTTACAAACCACACCAAGTTGTGAACCAATTTTAACTTAACCAAATTTTATCTTGATTAATCCTAAACATGTATCTAGTGATTAAAGCAAGTAAAACAAATTAAAGAATACTCATAACGCCGGATGTACGAGGAAACCACTAAGGGAAAAAACCTCGGACGACCCAAGTGAGACAATCACTATGATATGGTTTTACAAAGTACAAAGACGGACTTACTCAATGTCTCGATCCCCACGGGTCTTCATGTTTCTCTAATCTTCAACCACTCCTCAATAGTTCCCACGCGATCCTTTTGTGATACCTATCCACAACACTCAAGTCCAAGAATGCCTCGGGGTCCACCGATGTAGCTTGGAAACATCTATGATGTTGAACACGAACTCCTTCGCTTCTTCGCCGCAAAACCCAATGTTCAAGTGTAGAAAAAACTCTAACAAGGTGCAAACAAAGATCACTATTTCATATGATAATGAAAACTCGGATCTTTGAAATTCTATGGATGTTTTAGACTTAGAAAACCTTAGAAAACTTTGTGCAGAAATCGTACTGGATGTATACTATTTTTCTGGACTACACTACTTCAAAAATTCGAAGAAAACACGCCTTATACAAAAACTTTGAGGCGGTGGCTCATTCGAACGACTTAAGCATGTCGTTTGAACAAGATATCCATGTCGTTCGAACAAGATATCCATATCGTTCGAACGAAAATGGAATCTCGCTTGAACGACTATTAACGTCGTTTGAACCACCATATGCGTGAGTTTGTTTTTAACACAACTTTAAACCATATTTATCTCGGAATAAATGAAGTTTAATCCATTTAAAACACATTAAAAATATTTTTAAAACCTTTCTTTAATAAAATAACATACTTAATCATTTTAAAATAAATTCTGAGTCACATTAACATTACGCATTCATACCTGAGCGGTCTCATAATGCAATTTGATTGAAGATAAAATATGCATCATAAATCGGCATGATAAATATTTGAAGCTTTGCCACAGCGTCTTCAATAAACTTTATATCATAGACTGTGTGGGATCGTGACAAATAGAAAATCTATCTATGAATCGAACTCAATGTTTTGTTTCAGGAATAAGTTAAAAAACTACAATGGACTCAATTGAAAATTTTGTCCTTGCAATAAGCATGTGTAAATTTCAAAATTTATCAATTCTAAATTTAGTCCAAAATAACCATTTTCCACTCTCAAATAATCAATTTTTACGAGTCGAGTCCAAACCTAAAAATGCCATTTTTATACCTTGGGGCCAATACCCAGTTCCCATAATTTATTAGGGTTCAACAATAAATTTCAATCATATAAGAATATTAGAATTAACCTAATTATAATAATTTATTAGGAATATGTAACACCCCGCCCGCCCGGTTAAAGTGTTGTTGAGAAATTATATTGATAAATGCTTTGAGATTTGCATTTTGATTTGAATATTCGTACTCGTGTTGTTACGTTTTATTCACCGTTAATATATTTGTTGAGCATCTTTCCTGTCGTATTATGTACTTTCCCATATTTTCTTTTAGTGGCAGGTTAACGCGGATTTTGGGGCGCTATGGAGATTGATTTTAGCGAGGATTATATGGGAAAGATTTGTATTATTTTGATGTATAGAGCTTTGGAGATTTGTATTTTATTTTAGAGTTAGTTGTTTTATGTAATTCGAGAGATTTGGTATTTAATATGAAGAGATTGAGATTCATTTTAATATTACAGTTAGGTTGAGGTTAATTTAAAAAAATACACATATAAAAAGAGAGGGGTAGAAAACAGCTTGGCTAAAAGTGTGTTCCAAAATTAAATTTTTTTATTGGTGAAGAAACACTTGAATTAAACCTTCAAAAGCCCCTTTAAAATGGTCTTGTCCCCTTTTAAAAGCTTGAGAGATTATATTTAAATCTTGGATTGAAGTAGCGCGTTGATTCCCTAGGCCAAAAAAAAGAGTGTTTTGTTGATGAGAAAAGGGCGAGAGAAGCAATGGTTTTTATTCCAAAAGGCCCACCCAATGAATCTTGTCGCTATAGCGGCCCATTTCTTACTAGCGTCGCAAAACCCAAAGCACATCCCTCCAATTAATTTAACCCAAATTTTATAAGCGTGTTACCCAAGTTAAATTGAAAATACTAACTTATCCCTATACTCAACACAAAATCCCAAACATGTCCATTTAGCCTAGAACAAAATAAAATTGACCACCTCAACACCATTATAAAATTAAATCGTTAATCCTAGAAATTTGTTAATTAATACATGGATCATTAAAATTCTACATTTGATTCTTTTAACTTTATGAATTCACCACATTAATTCATTTCTTAATATTGACACATAAATAACATTAATTCCTCAAAATTAAATACTGGTGTCTTCTTAATTAATTAAATTATTATCAATTAATTAGTCCTCCGGAATAATAGGGTATTATAATGATCATGTGAAGAAGACAGAAGAAATTTGATAAATTTATCTAATCAAAGGCTTTTGGGGTATGATTGAGGAGATAACGCATATAGAGTTGGTGGAATGGAATCGATACATAGTCTCTTAGCGTGTCCACCAATAGTAACTGAAAATTTTGTCAAAAATGATCACAATAATTAGTCATAATTAAGTTCAATGAACAAAAATCAAATCTAAAGGTGAAGAATCCAATCCTAAAATGTGATAGAGTCTCAAACCAAGATACATCAAGAAAGGTTATCATTTACTAGAAAAGACCCAAATAGTTTAGAATATTTGTCATGTAAATGGGTATAACTATATAGTGTTACCAATATACATAAAAATTACTCTAATATATAGATTGAATCTGAACAATTTGTAAAAAAATTTGCCATAGATCAAATTTCTAAAAAAATTAAAACTAGTGATCTTTATCAAAACCAAAGCAAGTGCATTAAAAAGGGGTAAAATGAACTTAAAAATAGATTATAAATTGAGATTACTGAGATATTTGAAAAAAAATCTTGAAAAAATCATGACCTGGGTGTCCAGTGGCGGTTGGAGCATTTCTTGAAAAGAAATAAAAATAATAGTTGAAGCAAAAAGGTAAAATAAAGGGTTAGGGTTATTTTAAAACCCAGGTCTGGCGATGAAAAAATCTATCATCGCGGTTTGCAAAGTTGTCACTGACACAAGTACTTCTTTTGCATATGTAAAAACATAGCTAATGTAAATTTCTTCTTCATAGAATGCAGAAGCAACTAGAAAACCGAATATTGCCAAATGGAGGAAACCTTTCCCAAATACATTGCAATTTTGTTCTATAACGTCCATTGATTAATCATTAAAACATATTCGTTTAAACATTACAATCAACATTTATGGTTAAACCGCAGACACCAAATGGAAATGAATAATCATATGCAATCTTAATGCATTTTTATAATTAGGAATATAGGGTGAATTAGATATAACTCACATGAAGAATGAGGTGAACATTTTTTATCCTTGAATGACGAAGTTAAAACAAAATTTCAATGAAAACACTCTTTTGTAAATACCATAATGATGTTTATCATGATAGGTCTCATTATCCCTGAAAATATAAAATTTTCATCTAACACTTTTGTCTTCCTCGAATAAGAGATTTTTTATCAAAATCTTTTGGTCTCATTTCTTTGTTATTAGCCAATTTTGGATAGATAAAAATATTTCAGATGTCTCTTTTTAAAATTCTTTTATAAGTTTTTACCTTCACTCTTTAAAAAAAAGGAGGGGTAATTAATTCCAATTTTAAAAGGTAAGCATCCCATAATTATCAATTTGTGTCCTAACCACTTCATCACTTATGATTATTTAATAAAATTTCATTTACCTATTCAACTAGAACCATGAATAATCCTCAGAAGCGCAAGAAAAAAAATACATTTCTTTTTCAAGTCACGATCATTTTGAGAAACCATAATGCATGAATTAAATTAATCCGTTTAATCTTTCAATTGAAAAATGTTCATCCTTAAGAATTTTAACTACAACCATAATTCATATTGATCAAGTTAAGAATTTTAAACAAATTTAGGCCCTAAATTTATATTTTGTGAGTATATAGGCATAAACGAAACCAAGATACAATATATTACGCAAGAGTTCATACATTAATTTAGCAATATGAGTCAACTAACTTACAAGCACGTAATCATCAATTGTATAATGAAAAATAAGAAAATTTGATAAAAACAATTTAATAAAAAAATGAATATAGTGATCTAAAGAACAAGATAAGAGTTATAAAAGCCCTAAAATGCATCGAGAAAACACATTATCTAATATATAGGTTGAGCGAACTCCTTTATTCTTTATATTTATCCTTCTTAAGATATCCTTCCTAATACACACATGAATCACATGAGGCGTGGTGGGCTTAGGCAAACATTAAGAGGTTTTCGAATATCTTTACCATTCTTGTTGTTATCATGTAAATTTGTTATCTTTGTCTTTCCTTTCGATGATTCCCAACAAAACTCCTATTCTTACTAGCACTGAAAAAAATATAATTAAAGTCAAATTGAGAAAACATAAAAAAATTCTCAGATGAATGAACTTATGACAATGATCGCATTTAAATGTTTTAGGTCTAAAAATATACAATTGATTATTAGGAACACTCCTTCGAAGAAGTTGAACTTTCTTCAAGTTGAAACAAAAATCTTTAACGTGACCTTTTTTATGACAATATGAATGAAAATTATCATTACTAGGTTTCCATTTACTAAAATATTTACTTTTTGTTTATAAATTTAGGAGGAACAACATTATTCTTAATTATATGTTTTACACCATCATATTCCCTTGGGTTTTGAAAACTTTTGGAAATAAGCTCAACAAACGGTGATCTATTTAATGAAAGAGACTTGACATGCAAAAATTCTCGTCTATAAATTTCTTGTTTGCTAGAATTCAAGTCATAAGTAAGTGCAATTTTGGGGATAATTAAAATTCATAAGTAAGTGCAATTTGGGAATTTAAGAAATTATCGTGAATAGTAATTTTTGGAGTTTTTAAGGATTAAATGATTTTCGATGGGTGTTATATTTACTTTTGGACTAAGAAATGAGTTGGACCATTTTAATTACATGACGCAGTTGGGTAAGGAGACAAAGGGGAATATATTTTTATTGGATAACTGCATTGAGTCGTCTTGGGTTAAATTAGTGATTTGCGGTCAGGTACCTCGGATGGAGAGTTCGACTGCGCGGTTGGTCACGGAATGGCAGAGATAGTCAGAATAGAGTATTCGGGGGTCGTAATTGAGTTCCGAGAATTTTTGGACTAGTAGGGACTCATAATTGAATAAACGAGTCATTTTTGGGTTAATAGAGGACAATCCCCTATTTCTCCCTTATAAAGGCGCGAGAGAGGGAGAAAGAAAGAAAGAAAAAGAGAGAAAGAAAGGAAAAGGAGAAAAGAAGAGAGAAATGGGAGATTCCAACCAAACTCCACCGGATTCGACTCGAGGTCGTCGGATTTTATCCTCCAGGCAAGTGTGTACTTGCTTTATTTCATTTTGTGCATCTATCTCATATTATAGTTGGTAAACTATATGATTTTGGGTTAGAACCCTTAAAATAAATTTGTGAAAATTTGAGTACGAGTTTACATACTGATGTAATGTAAACTCTTAATGAAGTGAAGAAATGAATTGAAATGGGGAAAATGGTAAAACTAGGGTTTAATGGGTTTTTGGATTCAAATCTATGAAAATTTGTTTAATCCCCCAGATTTATTGAGGTATTAGTTACAATTCTTTGATTAGATGGATATAGTATTGCTGGTAGAGATTTGAGACCATAAAAATAGAGTTAGGGGTTGTTGGTTGGCATTTTGGAGAGCAGATTTTTGAGGATCTGGTATGACCGGTCGACAGCGCCCTTTTGGACGGTCGACTGTGTTTAGGAAGAAGGGCCTACTTATTGATTTGTTAGGCTTAATTACAAACCGCGGTCGACCGAGGTCCAGGGCCGATCGACCGGCACTCTGTTTTCAGTCCAAGATTTTGAAGATTGTTATTCCTTCTCCTCTTTGAGTTTAAATTTTAGGGGCTTTTTAAATTAGAGTATTAAAGAGAGTTATGACCTAAAGACTTGAGGAGTTGATATTTGACCTTGGATTATTTAAGAGATTAATCTGGGGTATTAACCAATTGAACGTTAGGGAAAGAAGGATATTTGGAGAAGTCATTTGGTAAGCATATACGAGTATATAAATCTTTAAAACGTGAATAAGGTACAGATTATTTATCAAATGAGGGAATACTTTTGGATGTAGTATCGTGAGTGTGAGAATACTTAAATATTATGATTAGTGAAAATCTTTGTGATTATTGGCCATTGTTAGGTGTGATTGGCAATTATGGCCATTTATATATGTTTGAGAAACAATGTAGAATGTATATATATGATGTGATTATAATATATATATATATATATATATATATATATATATATATATATATATATATATCTATATGCGAAGCATACCCCCTCTAATGCTATCATGGGAAGTTGCGCGATGTGGATGAGGTCCCTGGCTTGAGGAATAGAGAGCGTATAGTCCCCAGGTAATAGCGTCCATTGTTATATTATGTAATTTTTATTAATGGTGAGACGTGGTGGGTATGTTTCGTCTCATTTCCTGGGAGGAACTATGACCGCTTTCCATACGTTGTCTTTTGGATTTGTTTTACCATATTGGTGATATTTAGTCCAACCGCTGTTACCCAGGATGGTATGTGAGTAATGCCCTGGAAGATGATAGCATTGAGAGACTACATCCTCGAGTTATAGCTCGTTTGGATGGTTATTGTACTTGTGTGTATAGTATATTACTTGTGTATGAGAACAAGATAATATATATCTCTGATTAGAGTAAAGAGATAAAATGAATAAAGATTAATTATCATTCTGGAAGATTCTATCCGGAAGTATATTATGATACGTATATGAAAATGAGTATGTTAATGTGTATAATTATATGAATATATATATATATATATATATATATATATATATACGTTGTGTACTGGGGGTCTAATGGATCTCGACGATCAACGCTACCAAGTAGTAGTGTATCGGGGGGATCCTTGTTTAGATTTCGCTTCGCGAGACACCCCACGCACGAATATGGCACAGTGTTGAAACTGGGAAGAAGTTAGCCCCTAGTACTAGGATTAATTATATACATATATATACGTTGTGCGCTTAGGTCTTGAATGGATCTCGACGAACAACATTGCCAAGTAGTAGTGTATGGGAGGGGTTCCTTGTTTGGATTTCGCTTCGCGAGACACCCCACACACGAATTTAGCACAGTGTTGATACTGGCGAGAATTTTATCCCTTAGTACTCAGTTTACATAGGACTTTTAGAGTTTGGGGGTGATGGATTAGTTAGGCAGGGTAGCTTGACTAGGATGTTTAGAGGGATGCGATAGGTGTGCACCTTTATAAGAGAGGTGAGGGGTATCTCATGGGAGTGCGATACCAATTTAAATATGAGATAAAACATATTTGTTAACATAAAGCCTTTATGCGCTTGCAAAATATTTTCACAACTCGGGCCCTGACCCGTTTCTATATTTTCCTCTCTTGTTATATATTATATTTATATAGGTGTCCAGACACAGGGACGCTTGGATGATGATCCTTTAGAGTCAGGCGTGGCTGCAGCAGTTATGGATGCATGCAGGTTTATTTTTAGACGCTTCTATTCTTGTGATCTAGATAGGAAGCATTGTAGTAAACATTCGGGCCGAAAGCCCAATTGAATTTATTTATTCTTTACCGCCTTTTATGCGGAATTCAATTGGGATGTATTATTGTTAAATCGAGTGTTCGGTTATTTTATTTGTTTTCAGTTTCATTTATATAAACTGTGTGAATATTTTAAATTGAATGGTTTGTTTAAAAAGATTAGTTAAATAAAATTTTGACCCCATCCTAATAGGTTATTAGTAATTAAGTTGGTTTTCGACAGTGATGCTAAGAATGAACCATATGCGACTCCTATTTTAATTTGGTACAAGAATGGTCACCCGATATTTTATTAGGCGGGGTGTCACACCAATGGCCAACACTCAAGAAAATAATCCTATTTATTGAGGTGATTAGGATCTAATTTTGTATATAGAAATGATAAAGCTCGTAAGGAATCTAATATTTGGATTTTTCTTCAATTGCTTGTTTTCTATTTATTTATGATGTAAGATTAAAAAGCCATAGTAAAACTTCGAAATGAGTGAACAATGAGCTATTCTTTTATTATTTGTTTGCAAATATGAATAACTTGCTTAAGATAAACATCGGGTGGAGATATTAATAAATAGATGATAAGGCACATTGGTAACAAAGCTTTCTATTATTGAATTTTAAGCCTTGGTCTATTGTAATGAAAACATTCAGTCATATGTATAGTCAATTTGTGGAAGAACCTTGTTGACTCTCTTTCTCAATGTAAAAAACATAATCACCTAAACATTGGGGCGCTTTGAAATTCTGCATTTTGTTGATCTTCTGCGTTCCTGATTTTTTATGACTTTCTCCTTACTTAAGTATTGGACTTAATTCATTTTCAAATTGTATTTCTATTCAATTCAAATGAATTTATTTTTATTACAATATTTTATACGTATTTACCAATAACATATACAATTGATATACAATTCTTAGGTTGTAATGGATATGTATACTTATAATATCTTGATCCCTACTTTTAACGCTTAGATTGACTACCAATAAACGGTTGCACGTGGGCACACCAGGTATTAATAATGTTAAAATATACACTTGTGGTGGTTTAGTCATAATGAAATAATTATTATTAATAATATATGTTTATGGTATGTTTCTTGGCAATGGATTAGTTTATAGTACTTAAACTCAATGTATGGTTTAGGATGGGGCACAGTTGGTTGATTTCTTGGTCCTATGATGGTTAGCATTTGGTTTATCGATGCAAACGATAGAAAAAATAGTTGGTTGAATACTCTTTTATCAAAATGTTCAGGGTTGGTTGATTATTTTGTATCGAGATAATATTTCTATTTTGTTTCATATTGTGTACCATAAAGCGGTTATGGAGTTGGTTGATTTCTCTATGGTTTATTGGATTGATATTTATGTGATATAAGAGTCGACTTTTTGCTCTATGGTCATAGTATACATTTATGGTAGGATGGGGATTATGGGTGGTTATTTAAGAAGTCTCGTACTAGTATATTCTGATGAATGATTCATCTAGAAAGAAGTGTATTGGGGGATTCATTTATTGATATTCATTTATGAGGCGTACCATGCATGGAGTCAAGTTCGATCAATAGTTAGAAAATATTAGGTATAATATTATTAATAGGTATTTTGTGGTAGATTCTATGGAGGTTAGTCTTTGTATATTTCTGATGGGCATGATGTACCAAAATATGGGATGGTAGTCTGGTAGCGTACGAATGGTTAGGGCTTAAATGGTTATGTTGTGGATTAATTATTCAGTTATATTGATAAACTTATTATATTTGAATATACATTTAGGGAGGAAATAATACGGAGGATTGTAGCCTTAGTGTATTAAGGTTAAGATGAATATGGATGGTTAGGAATTTTTCTTAGTGGAAGGAAAAGGTGAGGTATCTTTGGTATGAGTGTTGGCGGGAGACAGCATGGGGCATAAATGAGTGTCATTTAATATTGCATAAGTAATTTAGAGAGTTTTTGCTTATTTTTTTTTAGTGTAACCCACGTTATTTCCAAAAATTATTTTTCAAGTATTCATAATTAGGAGCGGTGAGAATGAGTAGTCAAACCTGTATCCAATTCATTATCCTTAAATTATGAGACTTATGTGATTCGTCATTTGGTTTCAATTAGATATTCTAATTACTCTTTATTTTGGAGTTATTTTTATGAATCCATGTAGATGTCATGATTAATTATTGGTTTCATTTAGGACAAACAATTTTCTCATACTCACTTTTGATTGATTCAGTTTTGAAGACTTTTATTCTTTTGTCGCGGTTATCTATTTTGTAATTGTGTGTGGTGTGAATGGTTTAAATTACTTACTATTTTATTTTATCGTTGATGTTGATAATTATATAAATTTATTGACACCCCCTATCTTAGGGTCAGGTTGGTGACCCGACACATGAAAAATAGGGGGTGTTACACTAGAGTTACTAATTCAAAAACTTCCTATCTTTAAATATCTTCTTCTCTTCTGTTGAATTGCTTGTCAATTATTGTATTATTAAATCTGTGCAATACCTACATCTAAGGTTAATCCATTGTATGATCTCAGTATCATCAATAAAGGCCTTAGCATTTGCCCTTTTAGCCTCAACTTGAGAGTTTCGAACAGTAGCAAGCAACGAAGCACTATCACGAAAGGTCTTCTCATTTTGCAGATGGGTCAAATCTAGAGAATTTGTATGAGATCTGAGGCTCATCCTTTCATCCTCTAAAGCAACCAGATCTAGCTGTTGGTTGAAAACTGCATGATACATCTCTATTTTGGCCATATCCCATTATTCATCCATGGTCAAGACCTTTTTCATGCCCTCTAACCCTCGATGGCATCAATTATGAGGACCTTAATCAAATTATGGGCCAGTAAACATAAGGATTAGGTGTGAAGAGAAGGTATATTAAAGCAAAAGGAAATTGTAAAGAAAATTAAATAAGTAAAAAGTTACCTTTCCAGTAATATGGACTAACTCCTCTAAATTATATGAGGTTCCTCTGCCCCTGAACATAGACACCATCACAAAACTGATGCTCTTCGATGTTAAGGACTCCACAGCATAGGCGTAAGAGTTCCCCTCCTATTAGGATATAGGTTGGGAGTACTTATCTACTTTAGAGAACCCCGACCCTCCTTTCTCTCCCTCAGTTGGCCCACTAGGCTAGCCAGAGAATTTGGGTGAAGCCACCTCCTTTAAAGGGGGCACAATAACTTCCTTCCCCTTCACCTGAGGATTACTACAATCTTCCACTAAAACTTTTAAGGCTAGTGGTTGAAAGTCCCTTGGAATGGGAGGTGAAATTTTGGTTGCCCCAAAGGCCTCGTCTACCCTAAAGTTATTTGAAGTAGAGAAAGGACTTTTATAATCATCTCTAGAGAGTCGCTCTTATTTAGATCAAACCTCAGCTAAGGCTTATTCACCATCTTCCCAGAGAGTACTAGAATGTCCACCATTGTTTTGAACTTGATGCGCTTTACGGCAGTGGATCTCTTCCCCTTCTTCATAGATGGTGGAGTAGAGGCCTGCTTGGATTTAGGTCGAGCCATCCTCCGATGCTCACATTTATTTATTAAAGCAAGAAGAGATCAAAATTAATAATTACATTTTAAATAAATAATAAATACGGAAGTATAAAATAAGTCAATGCACTTAGATGGTGAGAAATCAGAGTCCAAGACAACAATCCTCTCCATAGTCGGAAAAACATCCTCAATGCTAGGAGACTCTCATCTACTCCTTTGGCCTTGTCATTTTCACCTTCAGAAGCCTTAGGTACCTCAAAAACCTCAGCAACAATGACCTTTCATTTCCTCTGCATTAAGGCAAAGGTATTATCTTCCACTGACTCTCCAACCATCATCCTTAGGGCCTCAGGTACGCTTCCTGGAACTATAACTTTGGTCTTAGGCCCAAGGACATTTTTATATAAATGGTTATTGGTGACCCAGACCTCTAGGGGAATAGAGGCTAACTTGAGAGCCTCCTTTATCACACCTCAATTTCTCGAGTGTGAAGTTTATGTTAATAAACACAAAATTATAATAAAAATCCATAAAAACATTAAGGTTGTATTGATAATCCACTAGGATACAATACATAGTTTCAATTATACAACACTATTTTACTCTATCTTTATGGTTGAATGGCACTAACTTCCATATGATTATCTATTAAAGAAAACTCTTCTTGAACTTCTTTCCATCCTGGCTTGAGATTTCTGAATTGGTCATCATTGCCTATAATAACTTGTTTAAAATCACTAGAGGGATGGAAAAGAATAAGAAAATTTTTTCCAAGAAGAAAATTATACTTCTAACAATTAATAACTCGAAGATTAATATTATCGTGAGATGAATTACATTTATGATAAATTGCGATTAAAGCAATGTAGAACTATATGAAATATCAACAGTAATGAAATGGCATAATTGAATTAGTTGATATTGTAAGGAAAGCATGATGATTATATTTGAATTAGTGATATCGAGTCATAAAGGTAAGGTCTCTTATATTTTTATAACAAAATAACCCATAATTATGTATTATAAAGGCTTCAAATGCGAAGCAATACACTTATAATAACATCCAAAACATTTGAATAAAATCAATCCAAAGCATTTGGAGATATAATCAATCCAAAACATTTGGAGATAAAGTAGCACTGGTGAGTCCATCTTCAAAGAGCAACATCCATATGGTATTCAAAATTAAGCACTCAAACCCGAAGTCCTATAGGCCAAATAGAACTCCCTTGGGTAGAATGGTAGTATATTCCTTGAACTATAATGTATGTTGCTAGGGTTTAATGAAACCATCTCGTGTTTATGAAATCATTCGTTTACTGAAATCACCGGGTCAACGAAATCATAATGTTTACCGAAATCATTGGTTGAAATCATAGGATTAAGGTTAGTTTCTCATAAAGATTGAATTAATATCGATATTTGTGAACTACACAAAATAGTTCATAGAATGAGAAAATGAGTTCAGTAACAATCACATAGTGATATAGATAATTGAAACAATTCAAAGTATAAGCGAAATAATATTGCAATGAAATTCACCTACCAATACTCCACGGGGTTTAGTTTGCTTAGTATAGTTTAAATTCGGTATCTCTGGTTACGATTTAATGGAAAGGTTACTATGGATAATTTAAAAAAATACATTTCACTTGGTTATGTGAAATTATAATATTAGTTGTTTAAATTGGTTCCATTCTATACGTACCTCGGTTCATAATTGAATTACAATATTTTGGTAATTCCAATAGGGAACTAATATTATATTATACCCACCGTCCATATAGGAACCGAATTGCAATTCTTGTAAAAGTTGATAAAACTTATCAAAATAACTTTTTGTAATAAAAAGAAGTGTGATAAAAATAATGTTTTGAAGATGGAAATGAATATTTGGTATATAGTCAAAAAATATTTAATAGTGTTTTTTGCATAAACTATGTAGGGTTAAAATGATGTTTTTAACAAGTATTGGGTAACCCTTAATAGACTCAAAATAATTAAAATGGACTCTTAATAAAATGGTGTGAGACATTGGTAAACTATAAACCAAAATGATCTAGTCATCGTCATGAACCCAATAGTATTTTTGCTGCATTTTTCTAAAAAAATCATTTAAATTAAAGTCTTAAACTGTAAAATGAGTTTATATATATATATATGTGTGTGTGTGTGTGTGTGTGTGTGTGTGCATGTGTGTGTATGTATGTATGTATATGCACTTATCGTTATTTTTTTTTAAATAGGGAAATCCAAAATGGTTATCTCCCTCTCCGTGAGTTGCTCCTCATCGGTGAACCTTCGACCACCTTTCTCTCTCGCTCTCTCTCACACACATCTCGGTACCTCCCTCTCTTTCTGTTATTCAACTACAACCTCCCCCCCCCCCCCCCCATGAACACACTGCTATACACACGCACAGTATGTAATATAAATACAAAACACATATTATACTTACGTATATACCAATAAACACACACTCCTATATATATAATACACACACATACATAGTTATATATATACCCCACACATGTTATATCTATACACACTCTTATATATATATATGTGTGTGTGTGTGTGTGTGTGTGTGTGTGTGTGTGTGTACCCACATATAACTCATACCCACCAAATATAAAATTGTCTGAAAGTTTACCAACTATTAATTTTTTACCCATAAACAAAACACGTACGGACTTAATAAAAGTCAACCCACAAAATGTATGAAAGCTCACCGGAATTCCTCTGTTATCATGGTTTACATGGACGTAATTTACGTTGATAAGCCATTATTTATTTCCCACGCATCTATGGTGTTTACCTATTAAAACCATAATCTCTTAAATGTATACACATCAATAACCCACGATACTCAATTATCTATATACATTGGAAGTTATACACACTTACAATGTATATATATCCATATCCACACAAAAATGAATAGATGAGTTTTTAAGAGACATGAAGGTGTGCCTAATGCTTAGGTCAAGTTCTCATATTTATAGGAAATGAAAGCATGTGGATTGGTTTGTAGGAGGTTGTTTCTAGCATCAAGATTGGTAATGGAACTGGTATAGGTGGTAACAATTTTCTCCAAACTTAGGGAGGAAGAGAAAAACCTAAAATATCTATATATTTACCTAGTTTTATTGCTATTTAATTTCCTTCCCCTAAGGCCTCAAATCAAATTATAATTTACACCTCACAAATTATACAAAACTTTTAGATGATAATATATTCATGATCGGGTTAAAATTTATTTTTTATTAAGGGTATTTTACTACTAATAAGCATACAATAAATTTTAAATATTGAATGTGTCATGAATAAAAACATATTTGCTACTAATGATTTAGTGAGTTTTGACATAAATGTTTGTAGAGTTTATGGGTCCTTGGTATAACATCCGAGTAATAAATAACCCAAACTTAATCTAAATCGTAAAAAATATAGGTTGTTACATCTTTCATTCTATTAACTTCTTCATGTTTGGGGTCCTCTGAGGCTACAAAAAAGGAAAGAAGCTTTAACATGGTTCCTATCCAAGGTTAAAGTAATAATTCATGATCAAATGAAGTCTTACCCAAGGCCAAATTAATGCACCAGAAGGTAGAGTAGGCCATCTTCTCCACTGGATTAAAAGTGGCTCGAGTTCCTCCAATGAAGAAGAACCTTTCCTTACACTACTTGGAACCATTATGCTTGTCTCTGGAAAAGACGATTCAAGCCTTAGGATAAAAGTATGTTACCCCTTTGTCCTTAGCCTTGCTTTATTATTGGACTCCGTAGAGTTTGAAGAATTAAGTCAGGGTAATGTCATGGTGTCCTCTTCTAATCTACCTACAGGCCAAGATAGTGGCCATCAAGGGCTTCCAGGCATTAATTACCAGCTAAGAAGGGGATGCCTCTATGAACTTCTGAATGTCCACCATAGGCAGAGGTAGTGAAAAATTAGATCCATAGAGTAAAAAAGGCTCATTAAAGTAGATGAACTTCGAGACCAAAGAACAGGACGGATCATCAGGCATCACAACCCTCAAAATCATAAAGTCATGGATTTGATACTTCTCACAAATATCCATCAAGTCTAGCTCAGTGATCCATGAATCCACTTGGGCTTCGCCAGAAAAATTAGGGTAATTTGGCCCCATATCGTGGGTTACTTGAGTCCTAGAAAAAATAAACCACTTTGGGGGTTGGGCATAAGTTTCGTCCCCTTATTTAGCTAAAAAAAGGAAAGGAGACATGAGGTCCCACTGAAGATATGGGAGTGGGGTTCAAAACTTTGGAAGGAGAAATATTATCTTAGACATTTTTTTAATAACAATAATGGTAAGAGTATCTAGTCGCAAAGAAAACTCGAAAGAATAAGACATGATTGACTGAAGAGCTAGAGATTTCAAACCGGCCCAAAGGGATCATTTATAGCTACCTAAGCCTTAACGCACCATAGATAGCCACCTCAAACACTCAATGCCATCTTCTTCTAAATTCAATCTCATAATGATAAGAATCTTGATGGTTATATAGGTTGTTACCCTTGCTCATTTTAAGGGCTAAGTGTTGTCCCTTGTATTCTTGTAAAGAGCAATAAGGGGCTACTGATGATACCACATTGGATTGTTAGACTTCCAAAGGTTCACATCCCCTTTACCTTAACCCATGATAGGGATGAGGTCCTAAGGTCTAAATGAGACCCCTACTAGACCATAGGCAAGACTCAAAGACCATGGTTGTCCTATAGAAAAGATTACAATAGAATTAATGGTTCTCGAAGTCTCATTACTATCACAAAACACGCATTCTCTCCATCAAACCTTAAAGGGACAGCTCAGAGACCTCTAAATCAATGGTTTCAAGATTTAGACCTATATAGTGAATTGCAATAAGATAATAAATGAACTCTGAAGGTCAAACGGTCCCTTTTCCTTAGCATAACACTCATGGAGTATCATAGAAACATGCTCCAAGCATTTTCATGTAACCTTAGTCCTTTTTAGACCCCTCAGACATTTAAAGTCATTGTTCTACTACTGCCACCACTCATTCTCACCAGCATTGATGACTCCCATTTGTATTAAGTTCTCCCATCAACTACCTTACAACACCATTAAGCCTTTCCCCAACACTCCACCAAGTTACTATAGTTGTTAGACCTCAGGGAAGCCCCAACCATGCTACTACAGTCCATTAATTATCTCTCCAAGAGAATGCCTATATATTGAAGGCTTTTGAATGGTTAGAAGACATAGAATACAAGTCGAACAAGCTAAAAATAGGTTAAGCAAGAATTCACTGATCAGTGTATCTCTATCAATCCACTATTGGTAATTAATAGCAGGAGTTTGGATCATTTCCACCTTCTTATACATTGCATACTTTGTTGAGTCCTAAACTAAGATATGGAACCCTTAAATAAGTACATCGGTTATTTTCGAAGGACCTGTTGTCTAGTGACGAAGATAGCAGATTCCTTAAACTCTCTTAAAAAAGGTCAAAGAGGTATCTAAATTGTAAAACTCCTATTTATAATCTCATATATAGAAAAATATCTTTCACAATGGACACGGGATCCTCAGATGAGGTCCTAACCACTTTATATACTTGTCTATTACATAGATACTTCTCCCCGCTAATCAATCTGAGGTCTTGCGGGGGGAACCTTTTGGTTTCGAGGTGTCAAACAATTTTAACACCTACACTATGTATAATAATCCTTAATAAGAAAATACATATGATATATTTATGCAGTGTCTCTTAATAATAAATTTGTATACGAAAAATATTTATTTCATAATTATATCACCAATACCAAAAGAACCATAACAACACACACATAAATAAATTTTTCAATTTATGGAAAAGTTAATTTGAATATGACAAAAGTGTTAAATTCTTTCAAGTTCTTTTACCTCAATTTAAAGTGGAATTCCAGTTTGAACATGAAGGATGTCAAGATGAGGTTTGTTAAGATTTCCATGGAATGACATAATGTGAAGCTTTGCCGTAATGACCTTAAGGAAAAAAGACACAAAAATATATCTTGGAATGGAAATAAGGCATTAAAAATGAACTGGGGAAAATGAATATATATATATATATATATATATATATATATATATATATATATATAGACACACACACACACACACACACACACTCTCTCTCTCTCTCTCTCTCTCTCTTACAAAGAGATTTAATAAAATCTAAATAGGAAAAGAGGAAATGCATCGATAAAGGATTAATCATAGATATGTTAGGGCTCGAAAGTGGCTTAGTTACGACCCTTCTCATACGTCAATTCTTGATCTTGCATTGTATTTAGTCCTTTTTTAATAATACCATTGTCACAACTTAAGTATTCTTTTTATTTGGGTTTGGATTTTTATTGGATTAGTTTTAGATCTATGGAATTAAAAGCATTAATGTTTTTTAACTACATTTAGTTCACTTGCATCCAAATTCAATTAGTTGATTTTTCTTAGTTAATAGCCTTTTACCTTTTGTTATTGCCTAAAACTAGTATACTAATTTGACCTTAGATAAAGTACATAAGCTTAAACGATAATAGATAAAAATATGAATATCAATTGAATACTAATCTATCACTTGATGTATAGTGAGATGAGAGAAAAGGAGATAAAACTGGATTTACATGGTTCAGCTCAAGGTGGTGCCTATATCCACTGATGAAAGTGTAGATGGTATTAATTCAAGAATGAGAATTTGTATCCTTAATAAGATTATTTTTTTATGAGTTACTCCATGCCTACTTAAATATGGTTGTTGGAGTATCAATTTATAGAATAATACAGTTAATCTGCTAGGATATGTCAGGAGTTTTGTCTATATAGAATAAATAAATGCCCAATTTCAGGGTAGGGTGAGAATAATTATAAAGTTAGCATGGGCAAGCATGGGTGGAAGAATGTTCGTTAACTTCTATTGTGTGAGTGTTTTGATGATGTCATTTCACCACTCAATTCATCGATAGTGGACATATAATTCCAAGTGTGTTGTCTGGGACAACCATGCCGAGTAGGATGCCTAAGGCTGATATAAATCATGCATGAGCCGACAATATTGTCTACTCAATCCGACCCCATTATGGCCAATAATGAGTCCAAATGTCTTCTATTGATCAGTTTAAGGACTACATAATATTTATGATACAACAGAAACCCCAAGACAAAGATGATTCTCTGAAGTATTACGTCTTCTGGGGGTGTGCCGAGAAGATTTTCAGCGAGTGAAGTGTTAATTTGTGAAAAATTTATAGTCTTTGAGAATTGCTATCGTGTACGGATCTCCTCGACCCGCGCCGAGTAGAATGATGTGATATATATTTTGAAGAATTTAACTTTCCACATTTCAAATTCTAGGGGTGGCATCTAGAATAATAATGGTGCGTATGCCTGGGGCATCGTGCTTCAGACTACACCGCATCAGTTCACTTTCCCATGCATGGTGTCATGTATTGTATTTAATGGGGGTAATGTTTAATTCCATAAAAAGTATAAAACCTAGATTTTAAACCGCTCTCTAACTTTTCCAAACATCTTTTCTTCGAGCGATTTCCTTAGATATAGAGAGAAATCCATCATTTCCCTATACTCTTTCTTCTCTGATTTGAAAATATCCTATTTCCACATCAATGCTAATTAGAATCTCACTTGTAGGTTATTTTCTAACAAGTTTCTTCGACTTCCCTCCATTCTCAGAGCTTTTGAGAGTTTAATGTACGCTTCTTTACCTTTTTAATTTCTTAAGGTTTCTTTTGAGTTTTTTTGTACTTTTATTTGATTCGTGATTCGTCGCTATTGTTGGAGTTTATTATTTGTTTTGAACTGTGATTGGAGTTTTCAATGTCTTAGGTATCCATTGAGTTGGTTGGCCGAGGGTTTTCACTTTTATGGTTTTCTGAAAATTTTCCCCCAAATTCGTTTTGTCCCCCAATGAATCAGTTTCTAAATTTAGACTTTTACTCTTTAATGATCTATGAACCTTGGGTTCAGATATGGTTGGAGTTGTTCATATAATTGGAGCACTTTAGTTCTGGTATTGTCTCTAGGATATTCCTCAATCCACTCCAAGTCGTTCATTCTTAGGACGAACCTGGTCATCCAAGGCACAATCCTTAGGTTGCTTCCTCTGTTAGGTCTTCATAATAACCCCTTACTGTGGATTATCTCGTCTAAGCTAGTAGATCCTCTAAACATCACTTCCCTGAATCAACCACTGGGTGGTGAGAAGTTAGTAAATAAGGTTTCAAAAATGTCCGATATTAACCTGGATGCCTCACTCGAGAAGGCAATCCCTAAAAAGCCTAGGGTCTCCACATCCTTAGTAGTCGTCTCCCCCTCCGAGGAGAGTACTTTAGATAGTTCTGAATTATGGGAAGCGATCGTACTAACGCTCAAAATCATGGTTGTGATATAACTAAAGACGAGCTGAGGGATAGGTATGACATCCTTATCAACATTTTCCTAAGATTGCCTGACCGTGATGAGTGAGTTTATGATTGGCCTAATGCCGACAAGATATGCTTTTTGGTATAGGCCCTATAGGTTGGTGTTCATCTTCCACTCTATCCTACTATTAGGTCCATCCTAAGTGTTTATGGGGTAGCTCCAACTTAACTACCTCCTAATGCTTAATGGTTTATTTTAGGGTCCATGGTCTTTTTGCAAACCCATACAAGATTTTACCTTACTCAGGATATTTTTAGATTTTTCTATGGTATAAAAGATAATGCCAAGGACAATGAATACTATTACTTTTCTCCCCCGAAGTCCAACCTGAAGATTGTGCAAGTCACCCAGATGAGTAACCATCAGTGGAAAAACCAATTCATATACATATATGATGATTGAGAGTTTAGTACTAATGAGAATAAACGGTTTCATAACATTCCTCACGACTAGTGTTGGCCAGAACATATTAGTATTTTACATTTACCATTGTTTTATGATTTTCTTCTATCTTTTATCTTCTTCTTAATAGTTTGTCTCTTATCTGAACTTTTGCAGTAAAGAAATTTCCCAAGTTTCCTTCTTCTTTGAAACAGTTGGTGTTGGAGAAGTGTACTCCCAGCCATATTGTATTCGAGAATCTCTCCTCATTAGAAAAGTTTACCAGCTATGGATAGTATACCCCGCTTGAAGAAGTTCAAGTGCGGGAAGAGACAGCTGTTGAGCAGGGAGTTGCTAAGCGTGAAGTTAAAGAAGGAAAGTTTTGTTATTAGTTCGTCTTACATCATTTTTAAGTCCACTACTAATTATTGTGTCTCTGCACTGCATCTACCACTTCCTCATCGACTTTTCAAGTTGAGTCTTCGGTAGGCATGGATCCCAAAAATCTTGATATGGACTTCACTGGTCTTATTAGGAAGAATAATCTTGAGGCCACACCAAAAAAAGTCGATGTCGATGCTCGAGTGAAAAAGAAGGATGATGACAAGAAAAGGGCAAAAGTCGAGGCCCAAAAAATATCGAGAACAAAGCTCACATGCTGGTTGAGGCTAAAGCATCTGCCAAGAACCAAATGTGAGGGCAAGGTCATTGCCTACTATGACATCCTTTTGATATGCAAAAATCAGTTGTTGGAAGATCCCTCCGCACAGTAAGATCCTAAGCAAACATGAGGAAGTTTTCCCAAAAAGAGTGTACAGATTGGGGTCCAACCTTCTCAGTGTTTGTTTTGAGGTGTGGTATCCTGTTCTTCGTATGGTGATGTGGAAGCTTATGTTTACAATACTGATCATCCTATTCCTCTATATCAACTAAAGAAGTATCCAAATTCAATCTTCTTCCACACAAGTAATTTTGTTGAGGTGTTTAATTTCCACGTTTATCTTGTCTTTTTATTTTTTTCCCTTCTAATCGATCTCCTCATCTTTCAGGGAGCAATAGCATCCACAATCTTACGAGAGAAAGCAGTGACTATCTAGGAGGCTTTGAGTCTAAGAGCAAAAATATAAGGATGTATAAGTTTGATTATAATAAGGTATGTATTGGGCTTCAAGAGAAGGATTAGTTTATGTCCAATGTTAAAGCATTGAGCAATATTAAGACTGACAATAGGAAACTGAAAGACCAGGTTTCCATTAATGCTACCAAGATTACTACCCTAGAGGAATCTTTACAGAAAGATATTGAGGCCCTTTTCCAAGCTGAATAAATAGATGTGGGTAAGTATAAGGCTTTTGTTGATCATAATATTGAGTTGGTGACTGTCTTTACAAACGGTTATGATAAGATGAAGAAAATGGTCGCTAAGAATTATCTTAAGATCGTAGAGGTTGTCCAACCTTAGGAAGGGAATTATGATAAAGAAAAGGCCTTGGTAGATGAGTAGGTGATGGAGGTATATAAGCCTGCTACTAAAGGAGATAAGGTTAGGGAAATCGACCAAGTTGCGACTATAGATACTCCCTTGCTTGTTATTCCAAATATTATTGTAGGTGATGTTATTGCTATTGTTGCCTCCCAAGTCAACTAATATGCTGAGCTAACTCCTCAAACCATCCTAGAAGTCAGAAAAGTCCCCTATTTTTAGCACTTCTAAGTTTATGGTTTTATGAATATTCTTATATTCTAATTTCGATAATTTGTAATGAAAGTTTACCACTGTGATTTCTTTTGAGATCGAATGTAATTTTAATTTCTTTGCTTTATAAATTTGAAATCGAATAATGAGTATACTTCTTATATGCATGCATGTGTATATTTTGACTTTCTACCAACTTCCTAGTTGGTTCGTCTTATGTCCATGGTGGGATCTTGCCCACCTTCCATGTCGACTTATTAGTTACTCGGTGTAAGGGCAAGCCTGCTAGTAGTTTAGACTTACGATCGCATGGTCGGATCTCATTGAAATTTTCTGCCTTACTAGCTACTAGTTTTGGAAAAACTTGAGTTGTCCTAACTTAGGATCTATGAATACTCGTTCTAGCTTACTGGTTGTATGGAGTGATCTTATCGACCTGACTATGTGTCATCATTGGTTACTAGTGTCAAACAAATGTACTCAAATTTATCCTTGCATTAGTCACTTATGAAAGAATCTTATCATCTATAAGACTGCACTAGATTTCCCAAATTTGATTAAAATTTCTTGATCATGACCTATCCACAGACGAGATCATACACGAAGTAAGTTTTTGATTATGCATCTTGATGTGTTCAGTTTTTAGTTGTCTGCGGCCTAGGCTTATTACACATATTTTATACTAAAAAATGTTGAATAATGCTTATATCTTGAAATGACAATATATGAAGAGGATGGAGTTTTGATTCTCAATTATCACTGTGTTGAATTAAAAAATAATGAAAAACTTCTTAGATATTTATTCATTCCTCAATCCTCCATATGTTGTCATCGTTACCAGTACTATTTCCTCAAATGTTCTGAATTTCATGGATTCTTAAAGTGCTCACCTTCTAGATTCTCAATCATATAAGTTACACGTCGTACGACAGAAAATACTCTATATGGGCATTGACAACTGGGTTCTAACTTGTTTCCTTTCTGAAGGACCTTCTTGATCACGTAGTCTCCTTTCTTTAAAGTGCTTAACTTTACCCTTTTATCATAAAATCGAGCACTCCTCTATTAGTAGGCTACCAACCATAGCGTTGCATTCTTCTTGACTTCTTCTACAAGATCCAAATCGAGTTTTATCATGAAATCACTCCTTGGTGAATTGAGTTAAGTACCCAATGGCTGAGCAATCCGATCTCTATGGCCATCACTGCTTCGATGCCGAATACCAATATAAATGGGGTCTAGCCCATTATTATTCTCGATGTTATCCCATAATCCCAAAGTATGATCTAAAACTCATTAATCCAGTTTTCCTTAGCATCATCTAGACTTTTTTGCATTTCATTTAGCAGAGTTTTGTTCAACACCTCTGTCTTCTCATTGCACTGCGAGGGACCAAGTGTTGAGTGTAGTTTCTGGATCTTTGAATGTATATAATGATCTTCAAATTCTTTGTTGTCAAACTGAGTACCATGATCCTCAATAAGGGGTATGGTTATCCGTAATGGCATATAAAGTTTTTTTGATAAATTGGAAAACTTTCTCATATGTCATCTCGAGTAAAGGGTCTACTTCTACCCACTTAGTGAAGTAAATCACTGCCACAAATATTTTCTTCTACCCACTTAATAAAGAAAATCATTGCCACCACCAAATATTTGAACCTTCCCCTTGTCTTTGTCAAGGGGCAAACCACTTCAATCACCCATATGGAAAAGGGATAGTGGGATCTGATCGGAGTTAGTGAAGCTCGTATACTTTTGTCAATAACAATGTACTTTTGGTACTTGTCATGCTTCCTCGCATAGATATTGCAGTCTTTTTTATAGTGGGATAGTATTAACCTTGAGTGGTGACCCGTTTCATTAATGACCGCCCTGCTAAAATGGGCCCCACAAGATCCTTCATGTATTTATTTTATTAGTTTACAGGCATTCAGTGGATTAAATGCATCTGAGTGGTGATATAATGAATCCCCTCCTAAATAGGACCCCTCCTTTAAGCACATACCTTGTTTCTTTTTAACGTAGACTCTATGCTTCCTTTGGATCTGCTGGCATGGTACCAATGTTTAAGTATTCATGGATGGGAGCCATCCATAATGGTCCCAAATTTAATTCTAGGACATTAACTCATTCTTCTTTTGTGCTTCGTTGTGAGAGAATTTCTACTGGAATTATCCTCCTTAGTTCGGCTCTTGTTGTTGATGATAAATTAGCGATTGCATCTTTTCGAGCATATTCATCCCTTGGTATTCTAACTATATGTATAGACGAGAAACTTGATAGTAATTGTTTTACCCTTTCCAATTATTTCACCATCAATTCTTCCCTGGCCTCGTAAATTCTGAGAATTTGATTCACGGCCAGTTAAGAGTCGATGTGTTCTGTCAAATTACTTGGAACCTAATGATAATGCAAATCTTAATCCTTTTATGAGTGCTTCATATTCTGCATTATTATTGGAGTCCTCGAAGTTGAGTATAAGGGAATATTCTACATCAATACCATTAGGCATGTTGATGATCAAACCTACCCCGCTACCATTAGCACATGATGAGCTGTCTACAAATAGCTGCCACACAGGGGGGTTCTTTATCAAAATCTTCTTTTATTAGAACCCTATTTTTTAAAATATTATCTACTCTACCTCACGGGCTCTTATATTTTATTAGGCTGACATTTTTTATATGCCTCCACCCAATTTGTTGATGTGGCTGATGAGCTCTCTTTCGTAGAAGTTTGGTGAATTATTCTCATTACATGACTACTCTCATTGTTGGGATCTCTTCCGAAGAAGTCTTTGAAGTTGTTCTTGTTATTGAGCTATCTTTTGAAGAAGTCTGCTCGATTGTTCTTATGGTTTAGCTCTCTTCCGGAGAAGTCTGTTTGGACCTTTTCTTTTTGTACACAAATTCTGCTATGAAATCGGCTACAACCTAACCCTTGATTGCTATTCAGGGATCATACGTGATATATTGCTCTCCGAGTTCTACAATCCAAGACATTAATCTGTTTGATTTCTCAAGTTTATGAACATCTTGATACAAAGTAAGGTCTGTGTATATCGTAATTCCATGATCTTAAAAGTAAGGTTTCATTTCTCAGGAAGCTTTGATTAAATCAAAATCCAACTTCTCCAGATTGGGATACTGAATTTTAGCTCATCAGTATTCCTTACTGGTGTAGTATATAGGCTTTTGTACTCCTTTATCCTTACTGGTTTAGTGCGTCTACTTGTATTATTAATATTTTGATATTTTTCTTTCTTGCAAGAGTTTTCATGTTGATCAAAGCTTGGATCTTATCTGGGTTGTCTTATATGCCCCTTATTTTACTATAAAGCCAAGGAATTTACCTTCCTTAGCCTTAAAGACGCATTTGGTCATATTTAGCTTAATTTTATACTTCTCCAATTAATCAAATGTCCTAATCAGGACTCTGATGTGATGGGTTGCTCTTTTACTCTTCATTATCATGTAGTCTACGTATACCTTCATAATTTTCCCAATTTGTTCCTTAAAAACTTTTCTCACCAATCTCTAATAGGTGGCCCCTAAATTCTTGAGTCCAAATGGTATTACGTTGTAGCAGTATGTTCCTCATCCTTTAATTAATGGAGTTATCTCCCTGTCTTTCGGCTTCATCTTGATTTAGTTATACCTAGAATAATCATCTATAAAATGAAGAAACTCATGTCCAGCATTAGCGTCGACTAGTTATTCAATCCTAGGCAGTAGATAATTATCCTTTGGACAAGCTTTGTTAAGGTCGGTAAATTCGACATACATGTGAAACTTGTCATTCTTCTTCTTTACCATGATTACATTCAAGATCCAATCCAGTCAATGAAGCTTGCCTTCTCTAATTTATCAACTTCCTCCTGAATGGCCAAATTCTTCTTCGAAATAAACACTCAGTTCTTATGTCAGACGGTCTTGGCATCTTTCATAATACTGAGTTCATGGAAAAGGAATGATGGGTCTATTCCTGTCATGTCTTCGTGACTTAATGCGAATACACTTTTTCTATCATATGAAGTGTGTCAATTCTTTCTTGAGATTGGATCTAAATATGAGCTGATCGGTGTGATCCTCTCAGGATGTTAGTCATCTAAAATCACGGGTTTTATTTAGTGAACGACCTCTCGTGTGACCAACTTATCTTCATCTCGAGGATCCATCTCGATCTGATAAGTGTCGATTAATTTATTTTTCCCCTTTTTCTTGACTGAGGTGTAATAGCATTCTCGGTATTCTACTTGGTTACCCTTTACCACCCCAACTCCATAGTTTTTTGGGAAATTTAGGCATTAGTGAATAATAGAAGGTATGACCTCAAATTTTTTCAACCCGACTCTGCCAAAGATGATGTTGTAAGTTTAATGGACATTTTCATCAACTATAAAAAATTGTATCATCTTTGTTCGATAAGTTGGTCATGTGCCGACCACAACTTTGAGCATAATTTTCCCTATGGGTAATACCTTCTCCCCTGAACAACTGATAAGAAGATTGTGATATGCCTCTAATTTTCTATCTCCTAACCTCAAATTCTTGAAGAAATTTTAGAATTGGACATCAGTCAAACTGCCATTGTCGACCACGATCCTTACTACCTGACTCTCTTAAACCCTTATCATAATGACCAAAGCGTCATCATGTAGGTAAAGTCTTCCAGACAGGTTGTCTTTAGAGAATACAATAATAAGAAAAGCTTTTTTTACTTTCTTAGGGAGAGTTTCCAAAGCATAAACGAGGTTGATTTGTCTAACATGAGCACATGCCTTCGCCTCATCGAGGTATGCCTTCCTTTCTGTCGGTTCATATCTGCCACTAACGTCGCCTCCTTCTATGAAATTATACCCAAAAGATATCATCTTGAATTTATGCATAGGTTCCATGGGTTTTTTGGGTAGATCTGGATCAACCTCTAAATTGCCATCTCTGCCCATATTCTTCTTGTCCACCTTTTTACAAGGGGACTCTGCTCGGCATCTAGGTTTTTCGTCGTCAACTCGGCCACCTTGATCAATAAACTTCATTATTTTTCCCTGTCTATTGAGATGTACAATTTCATTCTTTAGAGCAAGGCAACTATATGTGTCGTGCGCATGATCTTTATGGAACTCTCAACACTTATCCTTATCTCTCTGGTTAGGCATGGTCTTCAATTTACCCAGCGATTTAAGTTTGTTACTTCCCCAGATCTCATCAAGGATGTGGTGTATGCCTATGGTCAGTGGGGTATAAACGTTGTATCTCTTTGTATTTTCAATTTTCCTTTCTTGAGGCTTCTCCTAGTTCTTATAGGTCACGAATCTAGCATAACTAGATTCCTTTGCTACCATTGCCTCCTTGGCATTCATAATTTTTCCCGCCTAGGTAAGGAGCTTAGCCATCGTGCTCAGGTTCTTTAGATAACGTCCAGTATAGCTTTCTAGACAACAAATTAGTATTAGCAATTTTTTCGTCATAATCGATCACCTCAAGCATCTCCGTATTAAATCACATAATGAATTCCCTTATTATTTTTCTACTTTTTGATGGACATTTAGCATGTGAGCCACTCTTTTTCCTGGCCTTGTTCCAAAATAGAAATTGTTGACAAAGAGGTCGGACAACTACTGAAAAGTTAATATCTTCCCTCTCGACAAGTTATTATGTCGTACTTGGGCCAATCCCGTGAGGGTACTAAAAAGGGTATGCAACTCATATTATCAGATATGGAATAGATATCTGAAGCAGTTAGTATTTTTCCACGTGCAGCATCGTATCAGATTTCCCAACATATTTGGGAATTATAATCAGTGACTTGAATCTCATAGGGGTTGGGTAACTGTCCACTTTGATAGTGAATGGCGATCCTTGAATGAAACACCCCGGTAAAGGATTTTCTGTTTTGATGATTTTGCCTAACAAATCTTCCAAGTGTTGGATAGACCCTTTCTTGGGTTGCTCCTCTTTCTCATCCCGTACTATGACGATATTATTTAATCAACCTTGGATTTTAATTGAGATCTCTTCGTGGGAAGTCTTCTCACACTTTTTCGCCCTTCTTACACTTGTTTTTGGTTTTGTTGAATGTTCCACCTTTCAGGACCTAGGTCTTCTAATCTCTTCTATGCCTTCTTTTAGTTCTCTGTGTTGATGTGCTCTTTCCACTCTTGAGTTCAAATGATTAAAAGCAGAGTTTTCGCCCAGTATTTCTAAGACCCTTGGACATTCTAAGGAATAGTTTTATTCATTGTCATACCCCTCTGATCGGATGGTAGAGGTTTCCCCTGGATGATAGGACCTATCCTCCCGACTTGAATCGGAGTATTTGGACTTATTACATCCACTTCGTAAGTCTAAATCCAATCGTCTATGATTTTTAGTTGCTTTGTCGCGATGAACCCGCCTCATGTGCTTGTAGGGAGCTATGGGTGGCATATATTGTATACCATCAGGGTTTTCACCCCTGTTGGGGTAACTGGGTATAATTCAGGATTATTTTACACATTCAAAAAGCTATATGTCAGTCTTTTCACGCTTTCCAACATAGCCTCTTAGATCTTAGTCAGGCTCATTAAGATTCATTGTAGAACGCCCATCCCTACAAGCATTGAGGGGGAATTCCTTTGGAAGTTCGAGTGCTTTTTAGATTTTCTATCATGTTCTAAGTATTTTCAGGAAGCGGAGTATCATACTACCAAAAAATAGAGTATAACAACTATTTAGAATAGATTTATTGAAAAGAACATTTTCATGGCTAGAAAGGTAATTCCGAAGGTGAATTTAAAGATTAAACAAACTCGAATGACAGTTGATTTAAAATAATTCCAGCGTATCAAAATCTAGGTGAATTAAAATATAATCCATTAATTTTCAGAACATGGGTATCTTCAAGTTTAAGAGAGAAATAATGGTAGAAAATAACAAAAGGTTTGTTTCGTTCCCACAGACGGAGAAAATCTATTATCTCCTATAACTGGTATACTTATTTGATCTTAGCTAAAGTATATAAGATCAAATGATAATAGATCAAAAAATATTAAAATCAATGGAGTACTTTTCTATAACTTATTGTAGATTGAGATGAGAGAAAAAGACATGAAACTAGATTAACTTGGTTCGGCCAAAGGCGATGCCTATGTCCACAGGTGCAAGTGTAGATAGCATTAATTTTTTAGAATGCGAGTATGTAGTCTAAATAAGGTTGTTTTTGGGGGGTACTCCCTGCCTCCTTAAATATGAGCGTGGGAGTATCTTTTTGTGGAATAATATAGTTGATCCACAGGGATATGTCAGGGGTTTTGTCTTTATAAAATAAACAAGCACCCACTTTACAAGGTAGAAGGGGGTAATTATAATGTTATCATGAGCAAACATGGGTGTGAGAATGTTCTTTTATTTCTAGTGTGTGAGTATTTTGATGATGTCATCCTACTATCCGATTCATTGATAGTGGACATATAATTATACATGTGTTGTCTAGGACAGCCAGGCCAAGAAGGATGCCTAAGGCTGATCTCAATCATACCTGAGTCGATCTCATTGTCTACTCGAACGGACATCATTCTGGACAATAATGAGTCCAGATGTCTTTTATTGATCAGTTTAAAGACTACATAATATTTATGATACAACATCTTTGTTAATTAATCATTCTCCACTTATTAGTTAAATATTGGATTAAATGGGTTTTACACATTCTCTTATCTCAAATTACTTCAATTTTCATTCTAAGAAGAGTTTTTATGTAGGAGGAGAGACCCATAGCTTATGCGTTCCCTAATATTAAGCCTCATGAGGGCAAATACCCAACCCATAATTTAGATTTGGTATCAGTAATCTTTGTTCTTTGTATCCGTAGACATTAAATGTTGGACGAAAGGATTACATTATTCTCATAAGTGCTTTCTCCTTCAATGGGAGATAAACATGTGGAAAAGGAGATGGTTGTGAATGACTACCATGGAAGGCGAATGTAGTAGCATATGTATAGATCCATCAACCGAACATGAGTTTGGAAGCCTTATGGGCTGATCAGTGGTGAAAAATTTACTTTAGGGGCAGGGCAGTGGATTATTTTGTGTATTGTTGAGGTGTTAGAGGCGTATTTAGAAGTTTTGGACGTTACATCTAATGTTGTGTCTCGGGTGATTAAACCCAGACTTTGGACTCCTTTTGTCAGGATTAGGTGCGGGAACTCTTATCCAAGGGAGTTTTATTATATTCGATAGCCTCAGATGAAGGACTGAGGTTTAAGAGGTGCTTGGTTGTGTAGGATGGCCCCGATCTATGGAAGGTAGTTTTGGCTAGAACGCATGGTTCGAATATCACTATGCATCTTGGGGGTGATAAGATGTATCGTGATATGGGGAGGTAGTATTGGTGGGTTAGGATGAAGAGAGACATAGTCGAGTTCATGTCTAAGTGTTCCACCTACCAGCTAGTAAAGGTGGAACACCAGAGACCAGCAGGGGAATTACATCTATTGGATATTCCTATGTGAAAGTGGGAGAATATCCAAGGATTTCATCGTTGGGTTATCGAGATCCCAAAGGGGACATGATTTCATTTGGGTCATTGTTAACATATTAACTAAGGTGGATCATTTTCTTCCAATGCAGACATATTTCACCACAAAGTAGTACCCCCAAGTTTTCATAATAAAGATTGTGCATTTTACGGGTTACCTCTAGATATTATGTCCGATAGGGACAAGACTTTTGTTTCCCAATTTTGAGGAAGATTCTTAGAGGTAATGGGGTTACATCTGAATATGAGTACTACACTTCAACCTCAGAAAGATGGACAAACTGAGCGGGTGAAACTGATAATGGAGGATATGTTACAGGCTTTTGTTTAAGATTTGAAAGGGATCTAGGATGAACACTTAGCTCTCATGGAGTTCACTTACAACAATAGTCATCAGTAGATTACTGGTATAGTATCCTACGAGGCATCGTATGGTTGATCGTATCATTCTCTGAGTTATTGGATGGAGATGGACGATAACAGGCTATTCAATCCAGAGTGTATATGAGACACCTCAGAGAAGGTGACACTTATCAGGGAGTTTATGAAGGCTGACCAGATTCGACAAAAGAGTTAAGTTAATTGTAGGAAGTTTAATCTGGAGTTTGAGGTTGGGGTCAGATACTCCTGAAGGTCTTACCAATGAAGCGAGTTATGATATTTTGATCTAATGGGAAGTTGTCCCCCTGATATGTAGGTCCCTTATCAAACTTAAATAGGGTGGGCTCGATGGCATATCAGTTGGCCTTACTTGATCATTTATAGAGAGTACAAAATGTCTTCAATGTGTTTATATTGAGGAAGCTATTGAGGATGAGTTAGCCTATTCGAACATCGACCTTGACGAGATTGGGCTACAGCCAAACGCGAGCTATGAGGAGCAACCAAAGTGCATTATTGAGCGAAGAGAACAGACTCTATGATCGAAGGTCATTCTATTAATTAGAGTCCAATGGGGACATCATAGTGAGGTTACGTCTACTTGGGAGAGAAAGGACGACATGTGGGCGTGGTATCTTGAGATTTTCAAGTCGATTATATAAAAATAAAATTTTGAGGACGAATGCAATACCTCGTATTTTCGGTGCATTTATTTAAAGTGTGTAATAAATTATTTATTTGCCTTTCGTGAAATGTGATATGTAATTTAGTATATTTTTATATATTGTTAGGTTATTCGTATAGGTGTTATGTGAATTCACATTCTACCGAAATTGACATAATACACAGGAATGCACTAAATAAATATTTTAATTGACTTAGTATTATGGTTAACTATCAAATGGTCAGATCTAGGTGTCATGGTTTTCCTTGTTTCGATAATTACCTTGGTATCGGGTCCCACTGATCGCGAAATAGTTTCTTATAACGATGAGCCACAACTAATTAATTAATAATTAAGTTTTAACTCAATTGACTCGTGTCGGCTCATAAATTAACTTATTAAGATAATCAATTGATTAAAACATATTTTGTTTTGGGCTGATTTTCGAGATGGTTAGAAATTGATTTTTGACCTTAAATAGTAGAATTTAGGTTTGTTGGTTTAGTATATAGTTTGGGCCAAGTTTTGAGCCATTTGGAACATGTTTTGGGCTCATTAGGTTAAGGCTATTTTTTTCCCTAGGATTAATTTCGGAATTGGAGCCTTTAATTACTTAATTAGAAAATCTAATACTCTCATAACACATTAGAGACAAACCCTAGCAGCTAAGAAGGTTGACATAGCAATAGAGATTGAAGAACTTGAAGATTTGGGACTTAATTCGTAAAATCAGTCATATGCAAATTTACTTTTGTTACGAATTTAATTAAGTATGAGTTATGGTAATGGTAGTACATTAGAATTAGAACTAAAATTCATGTAATCTTATTATAATAATATCAAACCTAATTTTTGTAATTAGATTATTAACATGTTTAAGCCTTAATCACATATTGGTGAGCTGATGTAACTTATATGTTGAATCCCTTAATTGAATCACAAAATCATGTAATTAGATTGTAATAACTTTAGATTTGAATCATAGTAATGATAACATGTAAAAGCCCTCATATTTAATTTATTATTGAATCTAATATGAGAACAAATTTAATAAACTTTGCCTAAACTATGAACTTAGGGTTCAATTCTTATAATCTAAAATTGAACCATGAATCGTAGTTTTAATCAACTAAAACTTATTAATATTGATTAGTAATGTTGTTAAACATATTATACTTAAAGGAGAATGGGTATTGGGTCCTTTATAGGCTTTAAACTTAGGGTTTTGGTTGTTAATGGTCTGCACTTTAGGGAAGAAGACATATGCGTGGATCTTATTCAAACGACAATGGTATTTGGTTTGAATGATATTGAATTCTAGTTTGAACGAGATTGGATTCTAGTTTGAATGAATTGTGGATATGGTTTCAACAACATAGGTGTTTTCATTAAAACGAGTTAGGGACTTTGTTCGAACGACTTTGCTACAGTTTGGAAATTAATTCTTATTTAGTTACAGATAATTAATCTGAGATTTGAGTTACATTTTTGTAATCTTCAAGTAGAATCTATTGATCTTGTTTTGTTTTATGTGTAATCATATTGTTGGTGTTGGTTTGCTAATGGGGGCGTACTAGGAGGGATTGTAATGGGGAGCTTATGACGTTGACCAAACTAGTAACCTAGTGATTATGATGGGATTACCTTGGGCTTCTTTACCCTGATCCTACTACTGATGTATTTGTATCCCAAGTGGGGTAAATGGGGGGTGTCCTTCGTATAGCCTTGGGTATGGAATCTATACGATTAGAGGGAAGTCATAGTGATTTTTCTTTTATTTTTGCTATGAGGTTATAGGGATAGGATGACCTATAACTATACCTAGTACGCATGAGTGATCCCCGAATGCTATATGGATAGGACTTCGTACTTTTGTTTGTTGGTTTGTGCATATCTCATTTGTTTATATATGAGTGGGGCATACTCACTTGGATATTGGATTTATATGATTTTATTTCCCGTATCGAGATTATACAAGAGATACTAGTTTATGAAACATTGTAATTATAAAGACTTGAGAAGGTTTATAATTATGTATAGGGCTTAGGATTAGACTTTCATGTTATATTTAGGTTTTTTGGATTGGATTAACTTAAAAATAACTAAAATATGAGAGGAATGTGCATTATTATTATTGTGGCCCAAATTTGATTACATTCTTACTCACGGAAGAATTGCTAGGTTTAATCCTATTTGTGGAACTATTTTTAGTATCTAGGCAACAGAAGCCACCACATCCCTTATCATTAACATTCATTCTCAATTCTATCTTCTAGATCTAGGATGTAGGTTTCGATCATGCGTGATCATATTTATTCCTCTCATTTTCATTTCAGTACGTATCTAGTCGGATTATTACTTTTGGAGTTATTAGTTGGATTTTCTTTCATTTATATTTAGAGCCGGATATTATTGTGAGATGGTTATTAATTCTAATGATGGAGTTTTATTCATTGTGCTTTGGGATTGGTATCAGAGTTGTATTCATTTTACTTCTTTTATTACCGTTGGTATTTATCGCTTTATTTTATGATAGTCATTCTTATAATTATACAAATTATTTTGACTCTCTTATTATTTATATTTGGACTTGATCAATCTATTTATGGATTTTATGGGGTGTCACACAAACTACCTCCCAATCGTTGACCCAAATCATCTATCGCCATATTGGCCTTCCTGGGTGATACTGACTTGTGAACTGATAATCTTTAATGAACTCAAACCACCGTCATTGTCAGATGTTCAAGTCCTTCTATGTAAATAGATATTGTATGCTCTTGTGGTTACTAAAGATTCTAAATTTCTCACCCATAGATAATGTCTCCAAACATATAGTACGAATACTAACGCTAGTAACTCTAGGTCTTAGATAGTTAACCTCAGGAGGCTTCAACTTCCAAGATGCACAAGAAATCATTCGGTCCTCCTGCATCAACATCACACCTATTCCACGTAGGGAAGCATAGGTGTATACCAAATAGTAAACTCCAATCCTACGTAGAGACAAAATTGGAGCCAAACTCAACTTCTCCTTGAGAGTGTCGAAGGACAACTAACACCTTTTATTCCATATAAATCGAATCCCCTTTCGAGTCAACTAAGTCAATAGATCTTTTATTTTTGGAAAACCCTAAATAAACCTCAAATAATAATCGAACAATCCTAAAAATCTACGAACCTCCATAGGTGTCATGGTTGACCCAATCTAACAATATTGACACCTTTATAATATCCACCAATAATCCTCTCTTTGAGACTACATGGCTCAAAAACTTCACCTCGAGCTTCCACAACTCACACTTCTTGATATTAGCATACAACTTATACTCCTGTAGCATTTAAAGTGAGATCCTCAAATGGTCGACAAGCTCCTCCTTTGTCTATGAACATCGAGACGTCATCAAAGATGACTATTATAAACTGGTCTAAGTACAGCCATAACACTAGGCTCATCAAATCTATAAACATGTTTGGATCATTTGGCATCCCAATAGGCTTGACCATGAGCTCATATGAACCACAATGTGTTATAAAGGAAGTATTTGATACGTCCTCCTCCCATGCCCTCAGCTGATGATAGCTCTAATGCAAATCAACCTTTAAGAAGAAGCATGCACCCTGTAACTGATCAAATAAGTCATCAATCATTGGAAAATAGTACTTTTTCTTACCATTACCTTGGTCAACTCACGGTAGTTAATGGATAATCATAATGAACCATCCCTCTTCTTCATAAACAATATTGGATCTCCCTATAGCAATGTGCCACGCTGAATGAATCCCTACTCCAATAATTGTTTTGATATTATCTCGAAACTCTTATCTCCAAATGAGCCATCTGATAAGGTTCATTGGTAATTGGCTTAGTGTCGGGATCCAAGTCAATCATAAAATCAATCTCTCAAGTCGACGAAAAACCCAAAACCTTCTCAAACACATCAAAATAATATCGGACAATTGGTATTGTATCTAAAGGATTGGTTGTCTCCTCCTAAGTCTCCTCATCCATAAAGTATTAGTGAGTCATGGAACCATCCTCATCCTAGTCATAGCCACTAAATATATCTCCTGGCCTGTTATTGTGAAAAGAATAATTCTAGAAATATAGTTAATGTGAGACTCATATTTAAGTAACTAGTACATACCCAAGATCACGGCATACGAGCAGGTACATAAACTAACAAATCAACCAAAAAACAAAATCTACCAATGTCTATCCCAACGACCTTATATGTTTACAATATATAAGTTGACAAACCCAAAGTAATAGATATAAATAATATCTTATCGCAAGGTTTATTGAAATAACCAGAAACCCCCATAAAACTATGTGATATGAAAGATGTGTGGCACCGATGTCAAATAAAACTCTAGTTAGGGTTCCATAATCATAAACCTTACCATCCACTGCGTAGATCTACCCCTACCCCTGCTGTTGAGCTTGATTAATTGGATAAACTCTATTGTACTAAAGTTGGGATTGCGACTGTGAGACTAAAGGCGATGAAAGTTCCACTAATGGTTGTGGCCTCATCGTTGAAAGTTGATGAGGGAGATATTGGTGATGTTATGTCCTAAAGCCTTGCTAACCCTGATGGCCCTTCCCATAATATTGGCCCTACTGGGTTTTTTTCTACTACCTCAGTATCCCTACACTTGGGCAAACTCGGGATCTATATCCTTTACAAGATCACCTAGAGAAAACTCTCATGAATGGAGCCCCGTGTTATCGCACATGTTTTTTATGTTATTTCCCATGTCCTACCCAAGGGGGTCCCTATAACTGTTGTTAGGGTCTCTGTTCCCCGGTCTAAAAGGTCTCCACTATTCGTGGCCCTAATGGACTTGAAATCCCCTTTGCCTACATTAAATCTCCTCTTTGTATTAAGAAAACTAGTTTGGGACATGTCCTATAACTTCTCTTGTGCTTTCTCTAATTCTGGCAATGAATAAAGGAGGCATTTCTCACCTGTGCATTTATAGAATACACCAGATTACCCATAATCACCTGATTGATATGCCATGTCAAGACCTGAACAAAACACTCCATCTTCCTCCTATCCATACTCACCACCTTTAGCGCAAACAAAGATGATGCCATAAAATCACTCTCATACTCTTCATAATATAAGGCCCTTTTGGAATAGAAGAAACTCCCTCTTCTTCAAGACTCATTAAGAATAAGGGATGTACTTCTCCTCAATCCTTGTGAACTGGTCATAATACAAACTCTATCTCTCTTACTTAATGTAGTCAATCTCTCCCACCACTAGAGGGTATCTCCAATAAAGGAAAAGGTTGCCAGTTGTAGACACCTCAAACCTCAACTACATCTCAATTTTGTAGTTTATACGATGCACTCACATGACTTGTTGTCCTCTTGGAACATATCAAAAAGATTTCCAAAAAATATCGACTTTGGTGATATATAAACCGTAATTTTTTCATAAACATACGTGCACTCCCATAAATATAAAAATCAATCCCCAAAACCCAATCCAAACTGCTAAATTATACATGCCAAATATTAAACCGCGAGGTTTTGGTCGCATAGCTAAGAATTAGCTACCTAGTTAAAAATAGGCTCATCTTAGAGATAGTTACACCGACTCGGGTGATGAGTCTTTCGATGAGCACAACTTGATTTTGTTCAAAGCCATCAAGGATAAGGTTAGTCCTTACTACTCCCTTTATGTTTAAAAGGGTGAGGAATATGGTGTTGAGTCTGATAAACATAATGACAAAATGGTAAAGGAAAAGATTTTGTTCGATGATACTAAAAAACAAATTCGAGTGAAGTTTAATGAACTCCTTGAGTTGGGTCAAGGCATGGAGAAGGTCAATGACAAGCTTAGTAAGAATCTTGGCTTGTATGAGAGTGAGTTGTGTCCCTAAAGGGAGATAGAAGCATATTTTTTTATGGAAGAGGGACGAAACCCCACACGTATTATTCATATACAAGTAGGAGAAAAAGCCTCTCCAGAGTGGCTACAAACTCAAGACTAAAGAAATAAATGAAAAGACTGAAAGTTGAGCCCAATGCTTCAAACATAAGAAAGCTAGAAATTTGAAGATTTGTATCTATCTCCATTATAAAATTTAATAATAAAAAAAAACATGGGAGCACTATTACAACAAAAATTTGTATTTAACTCATATAGAAAGAACCCCTAGTGTGTCAAACACAAATCATTTGGCAATTTGAGTGAGATTATTAAGGAAGACTCTTTAGATTATGTTTCCCACTTTGTCAGGTTTTCTGCTACTGTATTCGATTCCCTCCAAATATGGTTTAATGAGAAAGATGATGGTTGATAGCGCGCGAGAAGCGTGCCGGTGTAAAGTGCACAGTCGTTGTTTTATGTCTCTCCACGACTATACAAACAAACCTAAATTACTACTACACTTGCAGGGCAAGCACAACGGTAAGTCGAGTATCGAAAATCCACAGGGACGAGTTGCTAGAATTTATAAGATTTAATATTCCTAAATAAAAGTGTAAAAGGTGATTACAAACTAAAAGGTAAAAGATGCATAAAAGGGAAATGTTAATCTAGGCAAGGTATTAAAACTAGATTAAGAAAGCGCATAAAATTATAGGTTGCGTCGAATATCCCTCACCCGAGTTAATTTGTATAAAATGGTTACATGGGTAGACAAGTTATTTAGAATGCATCTCATTTTCACAGTTAATTGAACCAAGGATTGTCACGTCCCTAAATCCGCATAAAGCCTAATATGATTTTGGCATCAACAAATATTCCGAAAATTACGCGCGAAAGGTCGTAAGCACGGGACATACATGATATGCCCCGTCAAATCTCCTAGGCGTAATAACTAGGACAACGCACCCGAAATAGACTTGCAAACACCATCACTAAAGCAAAGCAACGCGTTAACCCGAGTGGGTTCCATTCAAACACAACCTAATTTAAATTACCTAGAAAGCATATTAAAAACGCGATAAATAAATGTGGTAAATCTATACTAGAAAGCGTGTAAAGAAAGCAACTAAACCTAATTTAGAAAGCATGTAAATTACACTATAAAGTAAGAAATTAATGAAATAAAACTATATTAAAGGAAGAGGATGATGAATGGTGTAACTTACAACCCAATTGGGTGTCAAACCAAGAAGAATCCAAGCCAAGCTCTCCAAAACCCTCAAATTTCTAAGCTAACCTAAGCTAAAATCGTATATATATGTTTATTACATCAAAAATGGGTATTTATAGTAAGTGTGAAAAAGTAAAAGAAAAAGGAAAGAAGAAGGAAAGAGCCCAAAATATCTGTCACTACCGGTCGACCGGGTCCAGGGGACCGGTCGACCGGTCCCTAAGGTAAAAGCCCATTGTCTCCTTCCCACGACAAAATAGCAAACCGCGATCGACCGGCCCCCTGGGCGCGGTCTATCGGTACTCTATTTTCAGGCCTCCTTTGGTCCATGAAGAGGGGGAAAAGGTCCATTACGAAAACGAGCATAGCTTCTTCGTTCGAACTCCAAATGACACACCGTTTATGGCCACGCGATGCTAACTCAATGAAACGCATCCGTGGAATTTCCATGAGCCGGATAATAAATGTGAATTGACTAAAATACCCTTGAAGTAGCGTTCGACGACGGAACTTCTCTGAAATGCAACGGATCCTCACTTTTAGCATTCCAATACCTACAAAAGAACAATTAACCCCTACAAAACATGTATCTATCCAAATCCAAGGTTGTCTAGTTAATGAGCATAAATATAGGCATTTAAGACCGTAAAAGTGCTAGAATGCATAAAGATATAGGGGAGAAATATGCAACATTTGATACGAATCACACCCCCTAACTTAAACATTGCTAGTCCCTAGTAATGAAACAAATAAAACCAGACCACAAATGGTGGTACAAGATGTATATATGCATCAAAATATAAATGCCACTTTCGTAGGGAGCATGATTGCATTTAGCATATGCAATAAGCTGTTCAACCCCTAGATCACCCTAGTGGACGAGTGTCGTCTCGTGAGGGTTTTGAGGGATGGTACCCACAAACATCACACGGTTTCCTCAAAATAATCTCAAACCAATATACGACAAGCCCAACAATAATGAAAAGGATTTCATACGCGTTATTAGCAAATTGAATGAATTCAAACAAAAGTCCAAATCATTAACATTATAGAATGCACCTCATAGAATTGAAACCTTAACATGTGGGAGGGGAGCGAGCACATGCAAAGTATGAATTGGCAAAAACTTATATAAATTGGATACTAAATAAAGAAAGCATATATTCAATCCTCACGAGCATTACGCTCATCAAGTGAATTCACTCGAAACAGGGAGGTAACACATGGAACATGTGGGAATAAAGAGTAAATATAAATGGAAACTAGGCCGCACACATGTCATAAATGAAGAATGCTATATATAAAATGAAAAACTGTAATCTCAATGAAAGGATACCGCACACTAAAAAAGGTGAAATGCATTTTCACAGATTATCAAAACTATTTAAACTTTTGAATTACATCAACCTAAGATCACATTGGATTTTAATAGGGTTGTGATGTAGGTTAGGCTAGGGTACGAAACGAAGGATATGTATGTACGGATTCAAAATGTTCGAAAATGAAAACTCGGGATAATGGAAAAATGCGAGCAATATCAAAATTGGAAAATAAGATACAAAACGACATTAGATATATCATCGGGGAGAGTAATAAAAGCTTATTAAACCATATACAACATTTACAACTTTCTCTTTCTTTTCTTTTCTTCTTTTTCTCATTTTTATTTTGTTTTCTTTTGCTTTTTGCTTTCTATTTTTCTTCACTTTTTTCACTACTTTCTTTTCTTTACTTATCACACTCTCATATCCCTAAATTGCAACCGACGTCAAACAACATCATTCAATCCCAGGTAACAATCCAAACAAAGGTATGGAAAGTGTATGTATGGTTTAAAATGTATGGTTTAAAACTCCAATTTGGAGTTGGTTATGGGAATGGGGTTATGAAACGAAAGTCTATATTTAGGCTCAAAGGGGTTAACGAGGGTAAACATATAAGGGTGAGGTCAAGGCTAATATGGGTGATATGACAAAGATGGCCTATGATCATTTCCAAAGTTTACACAATTCTCGAATAAAAACAATATATGAAAATCATGATCAAGTAACACATTTCAAGTATGAACTCAATTAATGAACGGTCAAATGAAAGAGTAGTGAGATTACCAACGAATTCAAAGTTTTCAATGAGAAAAGAATAGTGTATACACTCACAAATGACGAAAGGTACAAAGCTTACTCGGTGTAAGTATATACAATGCAACAAAAGATTACCGAGTTATAAAAATCTTAAACCAAATCAATAAGGCAATAGAAGTGCATGTGCTCATGGGATTAAAGTTTAATTCATGAAGTTATTCATAATATGAATAATGGAGACTAAAGTCTAATAACTTCTAAAATCGAGAACATGCATCATTGGGTTGTTTATTGGATCGGGCAATTATTAAAATTTATCATCGGAAACAAAGGAAAAATGCCCAAAAAAGGAGAAAAAAGAAAGAAAATCTTTTTGAAAATTTTGAATTTTCTAAGAAAAGCATACTAAGTAACTAACATGTGAGCAAAAACATGGACTAAATAAAGAAATGGATAGAATATCCCACACCCCCTAACTTAAAACTTGACATTGTCCTCAATGTTAATTAAGAACCAAGTTAAAGAGAGGAAAAGAGCGATATTACCCAAAATTGGAGCGATCCCCATAAAAACAAGTCCAAAGAATCTACAAAACAAGTTAGTACCGAGCATAGCAGAAACAAATAACAAAAATTTAACTAATTACATTAGACTAAAAAAAAGAATAAAAAGATAACTATATACAACCTACTATTTAAGCCTCACACTAAATATACACTATAATTCTAAATAACTAAGGGTCCACCATAAAAATGATTTGACTTTGGAGGATAACCGGTGTACCCTCACATACAAGCATGCCCTCCGAAAAATATGAATTCTGTTTTAACAACGGAAGGCATATGTAAGGCGTAAGAAATGAACCATCGCCAATTAAAATTTTTGGAGGGACGATGGGGGGTTTGGATTGAACGGGTGATAAAAACAAGTGGGGACTGAGAAAAGCCGAATATCCTCCCAAGGATTTTGAAGTTGGAATGGGAGGCAGCGTACATGAATGCAAAGATGCGATCGTGGAGGGCGAATCGATTAAGTACTCCTCATCGACGATATGGTTTAAAACATTAAAATTTGAAATTGAATCATTGGGTACTTTTTTTGGTGGGATAATAGAGAATGAAAATGGGAATGAAAGAAATTCAAACTCATGAGATGAATCATCATCGCATCAAGATTGAGTTTCGAATGAAATAATATCATTTTTAATGAAATGTTCTTCTTTGGGGGCTAAAGAAGAAATCATTTCATTGAAAATAGATATTACGTCATTATCATCCTCACTTTCAATATCTATTATGCAATGGGCAAAGTCTAGAATGGTTTGTTCCAAAGTAGGTAAAAGTACCTCATTTGGTTCAAAACATTCCTCGGCCTCAAAAGTCTCGAAAGCAAAATCGTCGTCGGACTCAAATAATTAATCCAACTCATGTTCCCATGAACGATTTTCTTCCCGATAATGAGTTTCAATTTTCTCATTTTCATACATACGTAAGCCCTCACTGACTGTCATGGGTCGGGGTGCGGATGCATGAAAATGGGAACTTTGAAAATTACTATCGGACTTAAACAAAAACTCATTATGATAGGAATTTTGAAAATTGTTCGAATTCATTTCTAAATTCCTATTATAAGGAGGTAAAGGCCCAAAATCATTATCATCATCATTGAAATTCCAATAACCCAAATTTTGACTTTCGTTATACTTGCCCAAAGTCATATTTGAATTTGTTATACTTTTGGATTCTAAGTATTCATCGAAAGTCATAGGTTTGAGGGAATTTTGAGAATTATAACAAGGATTACCGAAAGAATAGGAATAAGACATGCTTACCCCAAAAATGGCTCAAGTGGCGGATTCCACAAAGTAAGTGCGCGCGGGAAAAAAATGAGTGTTTCTAAGTGCTCAAATGTGGAAGTCCTGTAAAATATTAGCAAATAATACAAATAGAAAGAAAATATTATGAAATACTAAATCAAATAAAGTCTAAAACAAACTCATCCACAGCAACGACGCCATTTTGATAGCGCGCGAGAAGCATGCGGGTGTAAAGTGCACAGCCGTTGTTTTCTGTCTCGCCGCGACTATACAAACAAACCTACATTACTACTACACTTGCGGGGCAAGAACAACGGTAAGTCGGGTATCGAAAATCCATAGGGACAAGTTGCTAGAATTTATAAGATTTAATATTCTGAAATAAAAGTGTAAAAGGTGATTACAAACTAAAAAGTAAAATATTTATAAATGGGAAATGTTAATCTAGGCAAGGTATTGAAACTAGATTAAGAAAGCGTGTAAAACTATAGGTTGCGTCGAATATCCCTCACCCAAGTTAATTTGTATAAAATAGTTACATGGATTGACGAGTTATTTAGAATGTGTCTCGTTTCGACAGTTAATTAAACCAAGGGTTGTCACGCTTCTAAATCTTCATAAAAGCCTAATATGATTTTGGCGTCAACAAATATCCCAGAAATTATGCGCGAAAGGTCGTAAGCATGGGACATACATGATATGCCCCGTCAAATGACGCACCCAAAATAGACCCGCAAACACCATCACCAAAGCAAAGCAACGCGTTAACCTGAGTGAGTTCCATTCAAACACAACCTAATTTAAATTACCTAGAAAGCATATTAAAAACGCGGTAAATGAAAAGAGATAAATAAATGCAGTAAATCTATACATAAGGCTTGTAAAGAAAGCAAGTAAACCTAATTTAGAAAGCATGTAAATTACACTATAAAGCAAGAAATTAATGAAATACAACTATATTAAAGGAAGAGGATGATGAATAGTGTAACTTACAACCAAGAAGAATCCAAGTCAAACTCTCCAAAACCCTCAAACCCTAAGCTAAAATCGTATATATTTTTTTATTTCATCAAAAATGAGTATTTATAGTAAGTGGGAAAAAGTAAAAAAAAAAGAAAAGAAGAAGGAAAGAGCCCAAAATATCTGGCACTATCGGTCGATCGGGTCGAGGGACCGGTCGACCGGTCCCTAAGGTAAAAGCCCATTGTCTCCTTCCCACGAAAAAATATCAAACCGTGGTCAATCGAGCCCCTGGGCATGGTCAATCACTACTCTATTTTCAGACCGGTACTCATGAAGAGGGGGGAAAGGTCCATTACGAAAATGAGCATAGCTTCTTCGTTCGAACTCCAAACGACGTACCATTTGCGACCACGTGATGCTAACTCAACGAAATACACATCCGTGGAATTTCCATAAGCCAGATAAGAAATGTGAATTGACTAAAATACCCTTGGAGTAGCATCCGACAATAAAAATTCTCCGAAATGCAAAGGATCCTCACTTTTAGCGTTCCAATACCTACAAAAGCACAATTAGCCCCTGCAAAATATGTATCTATCCAAATCCAAGGTTGTCTGGTTAATGAACATAAATATAGGCATTTAGGATGATAAAAGCGCTAGAATGCATAAAGATATAGGGGAGAAATATGCAATATTTGATACGAATCAATGGTAATTTTGAGGTTGAAATTATATCTCTAATGTTCCACGGATGCTTTCTTTTTAATAAAATAAAATCTACTAAACTCTACATTATGAATACCCAAGACCTTGAAAATATTAATAGCATGTTTTAATGCTTTAGCTTCAGAAAACATTATAGACTGAATTGCCAAGGCAATAGAGAAATTAACAACAAAATACCCATTACAATCTCTAAGAACTCCCCCAGTGCCACTGTTACATAGGTTTCCTCTAGACGCTCCATCGATTTTCAATTTAAAATAGCCCACGTGAGGCTTAACCCATATGCAATGTAAAAAATAAAGTTTCTTAGGCTGAATCTTAATTTGGAACCAAGAAATGATATAGAGATCATCTCCTCTAAAATGATCAGAAAAAGTAATTATGTGAGGAATATCTCTCATAAGCTTTAATGCTTTCGCAATAATATCAGCAACACGCATTAGAGCGTTATCAAAGAAATTACTATTCCTTACTTTCCATGTCTCCCACAATATGAATTTAAGCAAGTTTATATACACAAACATTTGATGATCAGCTTTTGGCATGTGTTGCTACCAATACAGAAGCATTGCTCTACAAGAAGAAAAATTCATGTTAATTCGAACCTTAAGACAAAAATGAGACCATACCTCCAATGTAATGTTGCTAAGAAAAAATGTATTCTTAATGTTTTCTTCTTGATTATTACAACATTTACATCTTGAAGCAAGTTTGATACCCAATTTTTGCACCTCACTGTCTAAAGGGGTGGATTTATGAAACAGTTTCCAAATGAAACTAAAAACTTTCATTAGACAATCGTGAGTCCAAATATGCTTCGAGTTAAGCGATATAGGCCTGGATTGCCTAGTAACTTTGAATGTTGATTTGAAAGTAAAGTCTCGATTCACTGGCTTCCAAATTTTCTGCTCAATGTCAATTAACTCTTCAGTTGTGTGTTTAATAGCTAGTAATCTTTTGATACTTTAGGATCTTGGGCCTACAATCCATTTAGAGTATTTATTTCTAAAAAATGAAGGCCACAAGATTGTTCCAACTAAGTATTTCCAGTACAATCTCAAACTACCCGCTTTGATGATATCTTCCAATCTACGACAATTGAGACCCCCTTCTGAGGTAGGATAGCACGCATTCTCCTAGCTAATACATTGATATATCTTTTCTTTCATGCTACCACCCCAAAAAAATTATTAAAAAGAGAATGAATTCTTTTTAACACATTTTTCGGAGGACATAAAGCTGAGAACAAATATATTAGGATAGATGAGAGCACGTGACTAAGTAAGGTCAGCCGTCCCCTTAAGAAATAAACTTGGCAGACCAGACTTTCATTTTTCCCTTATTTTGTTCGAAAGCTCTAAGAAATGTACAATTCTTCTTCCACCTTTGAAAGGAGTGGATTTTTGTTGAAGAATAGTGTAAGCAGAGATTGAGTTTTTCCAAGAAATACTTAGATTCTCATCCAGTAAAAAAGAACTTTTGGATTTATTAACATACTGACCTGAAGTAGATTTATACTCTTCAGAAAACTAAAAAAATTGAGACTCCTTTTGTCACCATTGATTGACATAATGATACCATCAGGAAATCCTAAGTGAGTAATCATCTCACTTCTTCTAGGATGAGAAAATAGTTTGTCCCGGTGTTAGAGAAATAATTGGTTGATGCCTTTGCTCAACACTTCAGCAACCATAATGAAAAGAGTAGGAGATAAAGGCACTCTCTGTCTGAGCCCTCGGGAAGACTTGATAAAACCAAATAATTATCCATCAATAAGAATCGAGAAACAATTATTTAAAATAATTCTCCAAATCATATCTATAAAGCCTTCACAGAAATTAAACTGTTTAAAACTGAGAGAAGAAAAGTCTGATAGACTCTGTCATATGCTTTTTCCATGTCTAACTTGATAATGACATTGAAACCATGGACTTTATTCCTCAATGCTTGAGTCATGTCTTGATAAAGTAAAACGTTATCAATAATACTTATGCATCTAGTAAAACCATTTTAATTGAGAGAAATGAGGGTAGGCAAGATAGAGGATAGTCTATCACTAAAGATCTTAGAGATGATTTTATTTTAAATGTTACAAAGGCTAATTGGTCTGAAATGAGAATCATGAGAAGGATTTTGTGATTTTGGAATGAGCACAATAGTTATGCTAGTCTAATTTTTGGGAATAATTGTTCCATCAAAAAAGATATAATGGACTTTACAAGGTCATTATTGATAATCTCCAAAAAATTCTTTAGAAAAAATCCACCAAATCCATCAGGGCCCATTGCACTATTAGAATTCTAATCATTTATAGCTCAGGGGGTCATTTGTCTTAGAAGCAATGATAGAAGGGATAATATTTAACATTGCTTAATTATGATCCAACAAATGAACTTTCCAAAGATCATTGAAATGGTCAACAAAAACTTTATTAATTTCTTCCATTGAATTCATCCAATTATTTTGGGCATATTTAATACAAAAAAATAGACAATTGTTTCCTCCTTGCTTTCAATAGTGAATGAAAAAATTGATTATTGAGATGTCCGTCTATCAACCATTTAGCATTGCATTTTTATTGCTAGAAACATTATTCTCTCCTTGAAGAAACATTAATCTTCACCTTCACTTCATTGATGCCATTCCTATTAATATCAAAAGGGTCTGGTTCAATTAAAGCCTCTTTGAATAGAAGAGAGTCCTCTAAGTCTTTGTGATCTTTCTCTTTACAAGGGCTTGTTTCTCCTGATATCTTCTCCATAGGCGATCAAAGTTTTCTTGAAAAAAAATTCAACTCTTCTTGAATAAAAATCGAAACATCTGTATCATCACAATCTGGTTGGAAATTCTTAAAGAAAGCTAAATACTTCTCATAGTCAGGAAGCTCAGAATCTATGAGAGATAGGTTACACTGATCAACTATCATCACTTCATTATTGTAGATCTCACATTGTTTTATTTTTTCATCGTGGTTTTGGATAGCAGTTGGCACTCATGGTAATTTAAGAATGGGTTTGGGAGCTACTTTATGAGATTTCATGGGAGATGACTCTCTATGTTCTTTAGTCTCATTAAGAGGTTCTTAATTTCCTACATTAGGAGGTTGGACTTGTGGAGGAGCAATTCTTTCACCTGGTTTATGAGATTTTTTGCCTTTATGCCCTATTTGGGAGTTTTGGATATGAGAGAAAGGAAAAGAAAATTTTAATAAGAGAGAGAGGAGGAGAAGAGAAAAGAAAGGAAAGGAATAGAAAATAATTTCCTTTTTTCCCTTTATGAGTTTTTAAGATAAAGGAAAGTTATTTTTCTTCCCCTCGTTTGTGAGTATGGAAAGAAAAGAAAAGAAATAATTAAAAAATTTACACTATAACCTTAAAACCAAGAGCATGTATTATTTATATTATAAATCAATTTAAAGACATATTAAATAACCATGCGCACATACTAAAAAAATAGTTAAGTCTCAATACGGTAATTCCATAATATTAGATGAGAAAACATAAATATCATAAGACGATAAATCTATAATAAGTCCTAAATCAAAATAAATCGAAAAAAACACACCAAGTCATTGATATCATATAAGATGAGCGTCTGCCATCATTTTCTCCAAAATTGCAAAGCGCCTCTCAGTTGGACAACCTAATACTATCCCTGCTTTCTAGGGATTTTGTGCAAGGAAAGGGTATGCCCTATCGATCAAATGTGAGTGAACTCCAATGGACACCAACTTTTCAAATATTTTCGACTCTGAGTAAACACGTGGACAAGATTCCCTAATAATTACGTTATCCTCCCTAATTGCAAAAGCTACGTTATCAAGAGCACAATTCAAAAGTTCATTCTCCAGCTCAGTTTGTGAAGTCATCTTCTTTTTTCCCTTTGAAGGTGTTGCATCTTCATGTTGCGATTTTGCTTGATTTAATATCGTGTCAACCCCATCCCCTACATCATTATCAAAGCCTTCTACAGTAATATCATCATCAAAATCAATGGCATTGATTGTGTCACCCTCGTTATCGTCCATTGAGTTATCCCATCGTCGCTTATTTTCCTTAGCTGTCTCCACACCATCCCCCGTGGCTCTAAATTTAGCAAAAAAAAATCTACTAATTTGTTATAATTGTTAACAAGTTTAGTCATCCATTTTTTGCTTCAGTTTTGGCCTATTAAAATAAAAAAAAAATTTAATCAATCTATTATTGGTTCAATACATAGTAATTGAATAAAAAATGAAAAACATACTCGTATTAGAGTTGACCAAACTTTTGGCTCAACACTCCATTTCTTCATAATTAGACTCCAAGCAAAACCACTTAATCTTTTGAATAAAAAATAATATTTATTAAAATTTTCTGTGAGATTTTCAAGATGATTCCTCAAATAATCCTTGGTAAACTCAATGCGATGGAATTTTTCTTGCAAACTATTCACCATATTACTATATGCAGTAGTGGTGAATGTTCCATATGGATTATTTCCTTCACGTGTTTGGTAAATCATTGCTTTAATAAAAGTATCATCCATTTGAGAAGTCCACGACACATGGGCTTTTTTTAACCCAATATCTTCTTTCATTTTTTGGCTCATTTTCAAATCTATCGCACAACATGAAATATAATAAATTAGCTAACATGAATCGAAAAAACATCTTAAAGTTCAATAAGAAAGGTACTGAATTAATAAAATCATAAACATTCATTTCAAGAACATAAACATCCAACAACAATAAGATAAAAGTTAAATACGTTTTTAGTGAGCTAATAATCATTCCACATATTGTTTACAATAAAATTTCGTGATTGTTCTGCAAATCTGGTATCCTCGTCGTCATCCTCGGACGGACTTCATCGTCATTATCAGGTTTTCATTTTTCTAGCTCGTCATCAACTTCCTCTACCACCATTAAATATTTATGTAGAATGCAACATGCTAGAATAATCTCTGATTGTAAACTAATAGAGTAAAATGACCCATATGTGCTTCTTATGATAGGAAAACGTCTCTTTAGTACGCCGAGTGCTCTTTTCATTAAATTACGCAATGATTCATGTCGATCGTTAAATAACTCTCTCGGGTTTACTAGTGGGTTTCATTATGAGTATTCTTGCAAATGATAACAAACACCTCTAAAGGGTGCCATAAACCCTTTCTTATGCATAAACCTCGCATCGACAAGATAGTATTTACCTATTAAAAATAAAAGGGTGATTGATCAAACAATAATAAGATAATATATAAAATAAATTTACTTTTTAAATAAATTATTACCATTAAGGATCTTTAGTTTATCCTCTCTCGTAAGTGCATTTTTAATAATTCTTGATTCAAAAGTAGTCTCTTCCCAACCAGGTAATACATATGTAAATTTTAAGTCGAATGTAAATGTTGCCAACACATTTTGCATTGGAAAATCTTTTTACCACGATATATAGCTACTTCAGCATTGGACACATTCACACGAACATGTGTTCCATCAATTGCCCCAACACAATCCTGGAAATAATGGGGCACATGAATATTTATATAGTTCTATATATGTAAAATTAAAAAAAAAATCAAATAAATTAAGTTACCTTAAATTAAGGGTAAAATCTTTTATTATTGAGTATTTCAGGAGGAACTTGTTGTCCAGTTGGTTATTGCAAAGATATATCTTCTAAAAATATGATTGCTCTCAAAACTTTGTGAAAATGATGGATAATAGTCTCACCGGATTGCCGAGAGAAAAATGCAATTGCATGGTTCCTCACATCTTTTGACAATATATGAAGGAACTTACCAACTTGCTCTTCAACTGAAACTCGTTGTGTTGGTAAGAGACTGTCATATTTTTCTAACATTTGGCAAAGTCTAATAAAAGCTTGTGGTCCCATATATATAACATTACGACACTGTTTTGATTTGGTAAATTGTAACATTAATTCATCGCGTATTCTTTGTCTCTCTATCATTGAACCCCAAATATATCGTTCACTACGAAATCTTCGACACGCAATATAACTAACGACTTGACATATAACTTCAATCACAATTAGTTGTCGATTTCTTACCAACATTTTCAATTCATTTTTATCCGCATTTTCTTATGTATCCATATAGGGATCAAGATAAGAGGAATATGATATAAAAAATGTGACTTAAAAACATATGTTGTAAAAAAAATTCGGATATAAAAAATCAAACATAAAAAGAATGATATAAAAAATTGAATTATACAAAACTCATAAAAATTTGATAACAATCATCCTCGCTTTAAAAAAATGACACATATTTGGTTAACTATTATTTCCTAATGAGCAAATAATATTTCATTAAATGCTTTTACTTACAAAATGTTTGCAAAAATCGAATAAGTTAACTATTTGATTTAACTCGGATATGCAGTACAATATAAATTTAAAACTGAGATGACAACACTCAAAGAATAGTACATTAATGAGTGCCAAAGTTGGCACCCTCTTGTCTATATACATACACAACATGGTATATGAAATATAACAGCGGAAAAGGAACAACACGTGAGAAACACCCGCCTCATCCTTTTATTATGTATATAAGCACGAAAGGAAAATGTCATATCCAACTTTCTTCATTCTTTTTTTTTTAATTTATGAGGTCGTGCTAACAAATAGGAGATTTAATGTGTCATTTGGTTTTTATGGAAGAATAAAGGTGAGTCTTGTTTATTTGTTTTTTTATCCAAAGTTTGCTTGCTTGTTAATGTTTTTTCGAATCTTGCTTGTTGTTAACAAATAGAACACTATATTTTGGTAACAAAAAGTCTTGGTTTTTTCACAGTTCTCACAAGTAGGAGTTGTACTTTTTTTTATAAAGTATAAAAGTTTTGTTTTGGCTTCAATAACCTAAGAATGTGAATAGTTGGATTGGGGCAATTCCAACAAGATGTGAAGATATAATCCTCACTAGTAACAAAAGCAAACAAGAAAAAAAAAACTTTCCAGCTAAATATTTTCAAAATTTGATGACTTTTTTTTTAAATTGTATGCAACAAAATATGTACGTGGGTACTATATTTTTTTGTTTGAAAATTTCTACGAAGAATCTCATTTAAAAAGCATACAAAGTAGAGATGTTAAAAAAATGTAGAGAAAATAATATACCTGTGTAATGTGATGAGAATGTGCTTTGGGAATGATATGAGAACACATATAATCTAGAAAAGTGTGTATAATTTATATGGAGTTTTTATTTATCTTGTAAAGTACTGGATGAAGACAGGAAATTACAAAGAGTATATGAGTCATTCAATTTTTATCAACCAGAGGGAACTTTCTCTTCTCTCCTTTTTCGTCTAATTAGGTGAGAATGTTTTGGAGAGAAAATTTTGCTTAAACTATATAATCTTTCCCTCTCTTTCCCTTCCTTTCCCTATTAAAAAAATCGCAAACAATAGAAACACTAATATTTCTCTCCATTTATCTTCCTTTCTCTCCATTTTGAAACTCCCAAACACGATGTTAGGGTTCTTGAAAATACCACTTGAAATCTGATGACCTTTTTCATGCGATAATGATAATATGGTGGGATATTCTCATATGTTACTTATTTCCAAAAGCCTTTATCCCTGTAACATATCCAGTTATGATTAGGTTTAACATCAAGAAGATTAATTTCAATAATCACCCTCGTAATATTAGGACTATCAATAGAAACCGCTGAAGCATCCATCTTAAATGGTTTTCCAATGAGCTGGGCAATTGAATATAGAGATGATTTTGCATAAAAGTGAATCGGTAATTGAGGAAAATTAATCTAAACTAGAACAATAGGACTTTATTCATTACGTTTGAAGTTTAGAGACCATTTGAATGTTCTCATGGGAGATTCACCAATATACCATTATTCTCTTAGTCATAAGTGTACAAAGTCTTCCACACAGCTGAGACATATCAAAATGTTTTTGGAATCTAACAAACCAATTGAATAAGCTCCTTTTAGAAAGAATGTAAGAATTTTTTTGTGAATAACATATATTGATAGACAAACATAGGAAACTTTCCAATGGTTGTATATTTGAATGGTTCCGATAAGGCTTCCGTGTCTTTTATAGTTAAGTTTACTGTTGCTTCACCTTTAAATGAACATGGTGGTTTTAACGTTGTTTCCTTCGTGTAAGAGGATGAAGCCACACTGGTAAAAGATTAGGCTAAGGGTTGGTGGTATGGGGTGGTTTCGAATTAGAGTTTTCATGAGGATTATGGGAATTTTTTGCTGGAGCATCCATGCAACCCTTGTTGATTCAAATCATGACCACATCTTCTTATAATAGAGAAAATACTATCATTGAGAAGTTGAAAATGGGGGAGAAAGAGATTGATCTCTTTCATAAAAAGGTTGATGGATCTCTTTAAATTGTCTCGTGCATTTAAGGTGGTTAGACGCACAACACGAAAAGATCAATAAAGAATTTTAAGAGTCTAATAAGTTGAAAGTTGGCCTTGAAGTGCATTTCGAGAAGTTAGACAAGATGCTCCTTGCAACATCTCAATCCTCAGATGATAAAATGGGTCTCGACTATTACGTTATGGGGGAGTCTAAGCTAAATAATGAGATCATGTTTGTTAAAGCATAAACAAACACACCTGCCATCCTTCTCTGAGAATATATCCCAATAAAAAGAAGGTGGATCATCCACAAGGGTACTTTTGCACTTATTGTAAAAGGTAGGGTCATCTTAGATATTATTACCACCAAGTTGTGTAAATATTCCTCCACATTTGAATGGAAATTTCTATGATCTCCAAGAATGTGTTAAGTATATGGTTTGAACATCCCAATGGTTTATGGGAGAATTCAAATGGATGATCGGTTAGTTTTCTAATTCTCAAGGTAAAAAGAATATAAGAAGAAGAAGAAGAAGAAGAAGAAGAAGAAGAAGAAGAAGAAGAAGAAGAAGAAGAAGAAGAAGAAGATTAGAGTTGTGGGTAACGGTGCCAAATCTCATCCCTCTCACCCTTTCGAGTGAGTAATGTGTTCCACCTCTAGGATAGGATTACATTTGTCATGTTTATTATGTGTTATCCTTCCTATAGTTTATCATAGACTTTTTGGTTTTTATTTTCGATTTTATATTTTTTTAAATTTTTTTATTCTTTTTTTTAGAAAAATAAAAAGATTTTTGTTTTATTTTGAAATATCATAATAAAAAACCAAAATATTTACTTTTTGTTTTGAATTTTTGTGGACTTTGTGTATCCAATGATAGAGGATGTAGGAACAATATCGTGTAACCTATCTCCCTTTTCTAGGTATTTAGAAGTTCTAAGGATAGTGTAAGCATATTGTAGACTTTATTTAGTCATCATCTTTGAATTTCTCCTAGAAACGATATATTGCAATCATGTCATCACCTTTACCATATTGCACACACATTCACGCAAGTTGTAATAGTGTGTATTATTGATATTGATTTAAAACTCTTTCACATCACACGTTTTCACTCAATTGGGTCATATTTTATGCGCTAGATTATTGAGTTGTGCTTCTAAGAACCATTAATTATGAGCTTAATTTAAAAATAATGAGAGAATCATTAGGAAGAGATACCGAAAAGGTTTGATATATAACATTGGCAAAAGACTTAAAATATAATATTTGTGTAATCGAGAGAAATAAAATAAAAGACTTGTGTAAGGTCAAAATCTCAAAAGAAAAGAATAGGAAATATTTAAAAAGAACAAATTGAGTGTGATATAAGTCAGAGATCAATGGGTTAACACACTTTTGTCTATTACGTGATTTGTTTCAATCTCATTAGAGTGCTTAACGTATGTGAATAGCTTTAGGTCACTATCAGCATGAATCCAAAATAATGTAACCCTTTTTAATATGGTTGACTCGTGTCATAGACTTCTCAACTAGGTTGGTTAAAGGGTTCATGTGGAGTTTGAAAGGGAGTCATTATTATTGGGGGTTATTTATACATTTCCCCCTCCTTTTAGGTTACACGTGTAGGGTGATGAAGATTAAAATCGTTTTGTGCATGATTCCACTCGTGTTTCTATTTTATTTTTCATTTCTTATTTCCAAAGGTTTATTCTTTTTCTGGGTTAATTTTTAGTTGAGGTGATCACATTTGGTTCTCGTTCGAATGAGATCGGTCTTGGTTCGAATGAGACCTCATTCGAATGAGCCCCCCGTGGTTCGAATCAGGGTCATGTATAAAAGAGGCATTCGTCTTCACAAAGTGTATTTTGATCTTCTGCACACTTTGAACACCATTCGGCCATTTTCGAATACCCCGACCCTTAAAATCTCATCTTCTTAATCCATTATATATACATTAGCATTTTGGGGTTTATATATATATATATATATATATATATATATATATATATATAGTTCCCTTATATATACACATTAGCATTTGGGGGTTTATACATAGTATTATGTGTGAAAACCCTACTTTTTATTTATTTATTTATATTCTATGTGTGTGTGTGTGTGTGTGTGTGTGTGTGTGTGTATGCTCGCGCGAGCGCCCATGTGTGTGGATTTTTTTTTAAAAGGGAAATTTTAATTCTTAGCCTTAGATAGTAATAAGGAATCCTCCTTATTGTTTATATATGTTGGGTCACTGGTTTTATGTTGGTTTGATTTTGGTGGTTGGGTTTATTACTTGTGTATGTTGTTGGTATTTTGGTTGGATTTTGGTTTAGTGACCTATAATAACCCAAATTTTAATGTATTAACTAAATGATTTATCAACTATTAATTATTCTTAAGATGATATATATCGGGTAAATTTCAATATAAGAAATTTGATTAAACAAATAAAGTTAAGTTTATAAAAGTTTTAATAATTTTTTATAATTAATTGGTTAAATTGCCCTTTTAATAGTTGAAATACATTGGGGGAATTAAGTGAAAACCTTGGGAGAAGGGGAGTATTTTGAGAAGTCTTATTGGCTAAGTTAGGGTTTAAAGAAGGTTGAATTTCATGTATAGTAGTGTGTAACATTTTTGTGTATGAGTAGGTTTTCATTTAAAAGAGGGTAGGTTTCATATAGAAATGCGTAACCTCCATTAAAACATATTTTCAAGCTTAAATTGAGGATTTTTCAAGAAGAATATGAAGAAGAACAAGGAGAAGAACTTGTAGATTTTAAATAGAGGAATAATAATTTCAAATCATATTTTCATAATTTAAGCCAAGAAAATAATACTATACATTTCTCCTCTGGTGCTTAAATGATTTAGATATTGCCTAAATATATTTTGTAATTGATTAGAGATTTAATTCGAGCAATATGAACTTAATTATCCCCGTGTTGTTATTTTTTTATATGAAAATTATGAAATTCTTATAGATTAAGAATGCCTAGAAAATGATTGTGAGAATCAAATTGTATAATCATTGAAATGACAAGTATTTTAATATGTTAATTATCCAAGCTTTGATATATGTGCCTTATGCACATTGAGAAAGAAAACGTGAAACATGAATATGATTAGTCCCGTGAAGTTTTAATATGAGTAGCTTATACTTATCTTGGGGTTATTGGGAAATTCATATGAATTCCACTTTAAATGCGTATAAAGTAACGTGTTATGTTATTGTAATTAAACCCCGGGAAATTGGTTTAATACGTTGTGGCTTGGAAATCAGAAATATTATGAACAAAACAGGATGTTCTTTGAAACTAAATTATTATGTAGAAGTTATGGTTCTAAACCTATTTTGTTGGAGTTAGGAGTTATTACTATTAGGGAGATTTTTTTTATTGTGCATTATTAGTATCTATCATAGAGGTTATGATTGTTGGGTGTTTGGCATCATTGAGTGTTTAAGGAATGTGAATTGTGTTATATGCGAAAATTGTGGTTGGATAAATTATAAAATATAGGATTTGTGCATTTGTTCTTGATCCCTATTGTCAATGAGACTTAAGTTATTAGATGATAATGTTGCGAGTAGAAATTATTTTTATTAGATAAAAAGATGTTGTAATTGTTTGTTATGATGTAATACATAATGTTAATGGGAGGAGTAGATCCTTTTCGTTTTCTTATGCTTATGATTCGGAATTTGTGGTACTTCGGATATATTCATGTAGAGTTTGGAATGGAGAAGATCATATTTGAGGATATTCATATTGGTATAAAGAGCAAACTTGAGTCTGTAATGTAGTATTTGCTATCTATAAGGATTGTTAGAATAGTCGGTGTTAAGGAAAATATAAGGTTGCAGTAAATGAGAAGTTTAGGAGTAAATGAGATTCTTAGGAGAATGATGAAATTGTTAGTGAGATTATGTAATGATGTGTTTTGTTAATCATGAGATAAGTTGTGGATTGGATGACATGTGTATTTTTAAATTATATAAGGTATAAGTGGATTGGTTTAGCTTTTGTCCATTCTCGACAATTACACAAACTATTTTATTTATGAAACTTCCCATGCATGGAGTCTAGAGAAGGTTTAGAGTTAGGAGATTATGATGTATAAGTTTAATAGTGGTTATTAAGTAGATATGTAGTTAATATATAATTATTGTAAAGTCTTGACAATGGTCCGATCCAGGCATAAGTGTATACAGGGGGTTCCTTATTTAGATTTCATTTATGAGATACCCCACGAATGGAGTTTAGGGAAGAACGGAAATTGGTAGTTTTAGGATATTTAAATTCATGTATAAAGTTATCTTAGGTATATTTGATAGTCCAAGGTATAGTTTCGACTAGCTATGCTATAATCGTATGTGCAAGTGGAAGACAAGTAGTTGATAACCTTTGGGAAGATTGAAGATCTATTATCTTAACATCATTCTAAAGTGGTTTGGTAAAGTCTTTATTTATCTAGGGGATTTTTATAACTAGTGTTTACATTTAAAGTTTTTAAAATGTTTAAAATGATTTTAATTTTTTTTTAAATTTGAACGACTCGTTAGAACGAGATTCATAGGTCGTTCGAATGAGTTATTACAGTGTCTTTAGAACGAGATTCCATCGTTCGTACCAAATTTGGAATGATGTCTTTTGGTCAATGTTGGAGTGTCGTTTAAAGTCTCGTTGGATGTCGTTCAAACAATATTGGGTAAATAATTAAAATGAGTTTCCCACGTTCGGACGAGATGACTTTTGGTTAAGCAATGTCGTTCGAAATATGGTTGGAAACCTAATTGAACGAAAATGGACATGTCGTTCAAACGAGGTACCAGGTCGTTTGAGCGGGAGTATGAATTTTTATTTTTTAATCAAATCTGATCCAAATCTCTAATGTCTATCTTTTTGCAACTACTTTCCGTATAAATAGAGATGCGGTATTAAAGTTTTAAGGAACTCATTTTAATCCTTTTCCAAGCAATTTTATAGTTCCTTTTATGATCAAACTCTATCATTTTTCATTCAAGCCCCTTGGAAATTTAGAGATCATTTTACTAAATCAATAAGAACACAATCTATGTTCAAGAACCCTTTGAGAGTTCATATCTACTGTGATTTGTGGAGTCGATTCTCTACTGTTGAAGAATAAGGTTGATCGGTGGATACTGAGGGAAGACTGCTTCTTATGGGCGGTGTTGGACTGTGCCATTGTTGTAAAAGACTTGAACAATTGTTTGCTCAGTAGTTTTTAAGTCGTATCGTGCCATTCAATACTTATACAGTGCTAAAATAGAGGTTTTGCCCGATGGTATTTTTCCCTACTTCTTCGCTTGTTTGCATGTGTGGTCTGGGTCTATTAACTTGGACTTCGTTATTGCATACACACTAAATTAATTCAAGATAAAATTTGCTAAAATTTTAATTTGTCTGGGTTTGGCCTAAGATACGAATCAATTTATAAAACTCGTATACTCAAATTGGTATTAGAGTAGGTTACACTAAAATATCATGCGATCCTAATTTTTACAAAAAAAAATTAGCATACCAATTTTCTCAAATTGGTATTAAAGTTTGTTGCACTAAGTCTTTGTGTGATCCTTTAAAATTTGGATTTTATGGATAATTTGTATAATAGGCTACATGTTTTTTATGTGTCTAATTATGCGTATTGGAAATCTTGAATGAGGTGGACTTTGAAAGTGATTAACGAGTGTATCTAGCGTGTGTGTGGAAGAGGGTGGACACCACCCACTATGACCAATGTCGATATCGAAAGTCTTAAGCCTATCCCTTCTTGGATTGATGATGAATTTAAATGGAATACTTACAACTCTCCTGGTTTAAGTTCTATTTCTAGAGACGTCACCCCTGATGATTTTTGCCGCATCATGATGTGCATTACGTCTAAGAAACCATGGGATATCCTTTCACTCACTCATGAGGGTACCAAATTTGTGAAAGCTTCTAAGCTTCAAAATTTCACCACCAAATTTTAGACTATCACCATGAATGAGTCTGAAACTTTTGATGAGTTTTATGCACGTTTGTCGGACATAGTCAATTCTAGTTTTAATTTAGGTGAGGAAATTCCTAAGACAAGAGCTGTGAAAAAGATTTTGAGATCCTTGCCAGCCCATTTTATCCCTAAATTCGTGGGAATATTAGTCACTCTTAGGTCAGAAGAACTCATAGGAGACCTTCAAACTTATGGAAAGTGACATGTTTCCCAAAACTAAAAAGAAAATAAGGGTTGCTTTGAAAGCCTAGTCTAAAATGAAGAAAGAAAAAGTTGTTATTCTGAATCTGAATTTGATTTTGAGATGGATGATTTAGCCTTTTTTCCAAAAATCAGAAAAATTCTCAAATTTAGCAAAGAGAATTCTTCTAAAGAAAAGATTTTTGAGAAAAATAAAAATGAGAATGAGGGCAAGAGTGTTTGTAATAAATATGAAATGAGATGTTATGAATGTGAGGGGAAAGAGAAAAACTCACATGAGTGTCCCACTAGGCTAAAGAGACAGGCAAAGGCAAACTTGCACATAAAGCCACTCTTAGAGATAGGAACGTCGAGGTGGCGAATTCTAGGGATGAATCACCATATGAACCATGTCTTGCATTCATGGCCAGACAAGTGAGTACTTGTAGTTTATCCCACGTCTATGAGGACATTTCTAAATACGAGTGCCTCGATGATGTTTCAAATAATACTAGAGAAAGTGCGATTAAGGAAGAGAATTTAAGTGAGGGAGAAGGTGGAATCCAAAAAGACTTTCGTGGTCTTTACACCAAGACTTTAAAAATAAAAAAGCTTAATAAAGATATGTCTCTTAGGGTATTTGAGTTACAAAAGGAGGTGAATGTTTTAAGAGAGTGTGAGGCGTCGGTGAGTTAACTCGAGAAGGTGAAAGTTTCTTTATGTGAGCATTTGACTGTAGTAGGGAGGGAGAAGACTAATTTGACCAACACCATGGCTTGTCTTATGAGAGATATTCAAGCTTCATTGGAGAGTCGTGAGAAATTTAAAGCCCGTGTATCCCAACTCGAGATTAATCTCAAACCTACTCGAGAGGTCAAGGTCACTTTAGAGGACACATTTAAGAAGTTTGGAAAGATATTCCTTAGTCCTATATTCGGCAACGTTGAGAGTCAAGGAATAGGTTATAATGGTGCATCCACTTCCAAATTCGCACCCGAGCTAATTCCTAATTTGTGATGTATCCTTATGGTCCTCATCCTAACCCACCTAAAAGACTGAACCTACCAAGGAGAGATCATCCTAGCACGACACCAAATTCTGCGAATCGTCACACCCAGTTGGTCACGGCCCAAGTCCGCGACCAGCTGGTCACGAACATGGGCCGTGACCATCTCAATATTTGGCGAGACCATATTCATTACCACATTGAGTCATGGATGCACTGGAAGTGGTCACGAACCAAATCCCTGACCACTGTGGGTTATGAACTTGAATCGTGACCATCTTGGCGCCAAATTTGAGCCAAAACTCCCTCCAAACTTGGTCACGGATGGGTCACAAACTTGGACCGTGACCATTGCCATGACGAAGCACAACACATACACATATGGGATCACGTTTTGGGGTCGTGACCATTTCTTGGTGTGGGTCACGGCTATAGTCCATGATCATCCCTCAATTGAATGTCTGTTATTGGTCGCACATGGGGGTTACGGCATTAGGCCGTGACCATTCGTCAATCAGGTAATAGCTATAAGGAAGTAATGGGTTGCGCTGGTGGGTCACGACTCTAGGCCGTGACCATGTCTTTCCTAAAAAGGCACCTTATTTCCTCATTTTCATTTTTATTTGCCCATTTCTCTCTCTATCGTCAAAGACGAGAGATTTGGTTAGGATATGGTCTTGCGGTGTTGGTTAGATTTTGGTTTGAATGGTGGGTCGGGCTTCTAGGACGGAGGTTATGGTCGGATTTTTAGGTTCTTCATCTAAGGTTATGGCCCGATTTCTGGGTAAACATGGGGTCGATTTGGTAAAAATGAATCGCGGGTTAAGAAAATGGGATTAGGGAGGCAGTAGCTTTGAGTTCACCAGAGTTTAGGTTTGGGTCTACTGCATTTGATATCATCGAATTTTATGGTTCTGACACCAGGTTGACCCATAACCACCGAGTTCTGCCACCGGGTCTACGGCGTTTGATGTCACCTAAGTCTCATTCGGATCCTAGGCAGCAGGGACTTCCTTCATATAGGATTTTTTCAAGTGTCATTGTGGTTATGGCTCGTCAAGTACTACTTTTGGAGAAAATTTCAGCAAGGTATGATAAATATTTTTTATTTGTTTGGTTTATTTAGGCATTGGGATTTAATAATTATCGTTAATAAATGAGATTGTTGTACTAAGCTATTTTAAATTTTTTCTTTAACTACTAGGTGATAATTTCTTAATTATTTATATTTTACATTAATTATTCATTTTCTTTGATGATTTTTAATTATTTTTGTGTTTACACTGGAAGTTGATTAAAAAAATTTAAGGCTGCAATTGTGGCAACAATAAAGAATTGCTGACAAGTTATTTATGTTTCTTTATAAATTTCCATGGAAATGGTTTGAAATTTCATGAAAATTAATGACCATGTGCCTAGCCCTCTTACTTTGTGGTTCATACAGTGTATATGTCCCCTTTGTTTACAAGATAGGTAAATTAATTGTTGTGTGATTTTCTTCTTTTGATGTTATATGGTTCATATATTTATTTCGATTTTTATTTTCCCCCATTTGGGTGGTTTCAATTTAAGTATGTTGTTTCGATTTAAGTATTGGCAATATTTCCCCCCATTTGTGTGTTTATTTTGTTTCAGGGTTAATTCAAGATTTTGTATGATGGTTTTACAATATCGTTAAGGTAATCTGAGTTTGAACATCAGATTTTACGTGTATCTCATACATAACCCTAATTTTATTTTTTCTTTCAAATAATCATTTTTTGTTTCAAATATGAGATTTCTCATATTAACATTCTTATCCTTGCTTTTATGGTTATATTATGTGAGTAACATGGTGGCTAAAGGTGGAGGCAATATGATACACTACACGCTTTGGGTTGTTCTTAATTACTATTGTTCTGAATTAGTTATTTGTAGTATGTGCTTTGGTATTGTCACGTGTGTGGAAAACAGAGGTTCGTAAAAGAAATTACAGGGGGGAAGCAATTTTGATGCTTAACATACTGAAATTAAATGGTTTGCATCCTAATTTTTTATGTTTTCACTATAATTTTAGTATGTTAAGTTGAAGTTAAATGGTTTGCATCCCAACTTTTGGTATTGTGTTGATTGTTGGTGATAATTAACATGATTTGATTTTAATATATGAAAACATTTACTGGTTTTCTTTTGAGTCTAAATGTTGATTGTAATATGTATTAGAGTTATTGGGAACCCAACTTGACTATGTAATGTTAAGGTAATAGTATATTTATCTCACTGCATCAATATTGTCCTTATTTTCATTGTTTTTGTTTCTTTTCAGTCCTTATTTGGTTTTCTCCTTTATTTACATTTTTGTTTTTGTTTGGAGTTTTCAGCTATTCAAGCTAGGTCCCATCCAATTACTTTGCATTTCTGAATGTTTTGAAACCAGCAAAGAGGTAAGCTTTTATCTTTTTTCAGAAAACAGAGGTATGGAATTTTGCTATAATATTAATTTGGTTTATTGTGTTTGTGGTCTCATATTTTATTTCTTTTCTTTTTTTGGTTTGGAATCTTTTAGGTACTTGATTCTTGCGTAAGGTTAGGGGCTACTGCGGTAGCAGCTGTTATGGGGCTGCTATAGGGTGTTATGGGGCTACTACGTGGCCGTTATGAACCTGTTTTTCATCATTTTGGCATTCTGACCAAGCCGGATTTTTTTGAGTGTAGACATTTACTTATTACCTTTTCTACCTTGTTACTTTTTATATGATCTATACTTAGTCTTAAAAACATAGCGTTAGAGGGGGAAACCTCGAAACAGCCCCCAAACGGCCCCATGAGGGGCACCAACACCTCGCATGGGACCAATGTAACTCATAGGAACTAACCGCATGATCACAGGAGTCCCAGTTTGAGAATACAACGATAATTTGAAAATATCATGACTTAGGCTTAACAACATGGCGTTAGAGGGAAAAACCCCAAAAAGGCCCTCGAACGGCCTCATGAGAGGAACCAACTCCTCGCACGGGACCAAGGTAACTCGTAGGGACAGACCACGCGATTAGGGGACTCTCGATTTGAGAATACGATGATAATTTGAAAATATCTAGAATTAGGCTTAAAAACATGGCTTCAGAGGGTGACACCCCAAAACTGCCCCAAACGATTATATGAGAGGCACCAACACCGCGTACGGGACCAGTGTAACTCGTAGGGACTGACCGCGCAATCACGGGACTCCCGATTTGAGAATACGATGATAATTTGAAAATATCTAGACTTGGGCTAAAAAAATGGCGTCGGAGGGTTAAATCCCATAGCATCCCCCAATCGGCCTCGTGAGAGGCACAACCACCTCGCACGGGACCAATGTATCTCATAGGAACTAACCTCATGATCACGCTACTCCATGTTTGATAATACGATGATAATTTGAAAATATCTAGACTTAGGCTTTAAAACATGGCGTTAGAGGACGAAAACCTGAAACAACCCCCGAACAGCCCCACGAAAGGCACCAACAGCTCGCATGGGACCAATGTAACTCGTAGGAACTGACCGCACGACCACGAGACTCTCAGTTTGATAATACAAGGATAATTTGAAAATATCAGGACTTAGGCTTAAAAACATGGCGCTAGAGGGTGAAAACTAGAAACTGGCCCTGAACGGCCTCGTGAAAGGCACCAACACCTCGTACGTCACTAATGTAACTCGTAGGAACTAATTATGAGATCGCGTAACTCCCAGTTTGATTATACAAAGATAATTTGAAAATATCTAAACTTAGGCTTATAAACATGGTGTTAGTGGGTGAAAACCCGAAATAGCCCTTAAATGGCTCCGTGAGTGGCACCAACACCTCGCACAGGACTAATGTAACTAGTAGGAACTGACCGCGCAGTCATGGCACTCTCAGTTTGAGAATATGATGATAATTTGATAATATGAGGACTTAGTCTTAAAAACATGGACTTAGAGGGCGAAAACTCGAAACATTCACTAACCGCCCCATGAGAGGAACCAACACCTTGCATGGTACAATGTAACTCGTAAGAACTGATCGTGCAGTCATGGAACTCCTAGTTTGAGAATACGCTGATAATTTTAAAATATATAGACTTAGACTTAAAAAATGGCATTAGAGGGAGAAACCCAGAAACAACCCCCGAACGGCCCCATGAGAGACACCGACACCTCGCACGGGACTAATGTAATTCGTAGGGACTGACCGTGCGATCACGGAACTTTCAATTTGAAAAAATTATGATAATTTGAAAATATCTAAACATAGGCTTAAAAAACATGGAGTTAGAGGGAAAAAACAAAAAACATCCCTGAACGACCCTATGAGATGCAGCAACATCTCGCACGGGACCAATGTAACTCGTAGGGACTGATCGCGCGATCACAAAACTCTCAGTTTGAGAATACAATGATAATTTGAAAATATTTAGACATAGGCTTTAAAACATGGTGTTAAAGGGAAAAAACCCGAAAGATCCCCCGAACAGACCCGTGAGGGGCACCAACACCTCACACGGGTCTAAGGCAACTCATAGGAACTGACCGAACGATCACGGGACACTCGGTTTGTTTATACGATAATAATTTATAAATTTATAGACTTAGGATTACGAACACGGTGTTAATGGGTGGAAACCTGAAACAGCACACGAACGGCCCCGTGGGTGGCCCCAAAACCTCGTACGAGACCAACGTAACTCGTATTAACTGACCGCGCGATCACGAAACTCCCAGTTTGAGAATACGATGATAATTTAAATTTTTTAGGACTTAAGCAAAACACGGCGTTGGTGGGTGACAACCCGAAATAGCCCCCGAACAACCCCGTGTGTGGCACCAACACCTCGTACGGGACCAATGTAACTCGTAAGAACTGACCGCGTGATCAGGCACCCTCGGTTTGAGAATTTGACGATAATTTGCAAATTTATAGACTTAGGCTTAAAAATATGGCGTTAGAGGGTGAAAACTCGAGACAACCCCTGAACGGCCTTGTGAGAGGCACCAACACCTCGTACGGGACCAATGTAACTCGTACAAACTGGTCGTGCGATCATGGGGCTCCCGGTTTAATTATACGATGATAATTTGTAAATTTGTAAACTTAGCCTTACAAACATGGCGTTAGTGGATGAAAACCTGAAACAGCCCCCGAACGGCCCCGTGAGGGACACCAACACCTCGTACGGGACCAATGTAACTCGTACCAACTAACCGCGTAGTCACGGTACTCGCAATTTGAGAATACGATGATAATTTAATAATATGAGGACTTATGCTAAAAAAATGGCCTTAGAGGGCAAAAACTCGAAACAACCCATGAACCGCCCCATGAGAGACACCAACACCTTGCACGGGACCAATGTAACTCGTAGGAACTTACCATGCAGTTACAAAACTCTCGGTTTGAGAATAAGATGATAATTTGAAAATATATAGACTTAGGCTTAAAAAATGGCATTAGAGGGTGAAACCTGGAAATATCCCCCGAACGGTCCCGTAAGAGGCACCAACACCTCGCACACGACCAATGTAACTCGTAAGGACTGACCGCGCGATAACAAAACTCCCAGTTTGAGAATATGATGATAATTTGAAAATATCTAGTCTTAGTCTTAAAAATATGGCGTTAGAGGGCGAAAACTCGAAATAGCCCCCAAACGGATCCGTGAGAGGCACCAACACCTCGCATGGGACCAATGTAACTCGTAGGAACTTAATGCGTGATCACGGGACTCCTATTTTCAGAATATGATGATAATTTACAAATTTATAGACTTAGATTTAAAAACATGGCGTTAGAGGGTGAAAACTTGAGACAACCCCCGACGGCCTCGGAAGATGTACCAACACCTCGCACGGGACCAATGTAACTCGTAGGAACTGACCGTGTGATCAAGGACTCCCGATTTGATTATACGATGATAATTTGTAAATTTCTAAATTAGGCTTATAAATATGGCGTTAGTGGGTGAAAACCCGAAATATCCCCCGAATGGCCTGTGAGTGGCACCAACACCTTGTACGAGACCAATGTAACTCGTAAGAACTGATTGCGCAGTTCCGGCACTCCCAATTTGATAATACGAAGATAATTTGATAATATGAGGAATTAGGCTTGAAAACATGGCCTTAGAGGTAAAAAAACTCGAAACAACCAACGAACCGCCCCATGAGAGGCACCAACACCTTGCACGGGACTAATGTAACTCGTATGAACTTAACGCGCGATCACGGGACTCACAGTTTCAGAATACGATGAGAATTTGCAAATTTTGTAGACTTAGACTTAAAAACATGCCGTTAGAAGGCAAAAAACCGACACATCCCCTGAACGGCCCCATGAGTGGCACCAACACCTCGCACGGGACCAATGTAACTAGTAGGAACTGACCGTGCGATCATGAGACTCCCGGTTTGAGAATATGACAATAATTTAAAAATATCAGGACTTAGGCTTATAAACATGGCGTTAGTGGGTGAAAACCCGAAACATCCCCTGAACGGCCCCATGAGTGGCACCAACAACTCGTACGGGACCAATTAACTCATAGGAACAGATCGCAGGGTCACGGGACTCCCACTTTGATTATATGATAATAATTTGTAAATTTCTAGACTTAGGCTTATAAACATGGTGTTAATAGGTGAAAACACGAAACATCCCCCGAATAACCCCGTAGGTGGCCCAAACACCTCGCACGAGACCAATGTAACTTGTAGGAGCTGACCGCGGCGTCACGGGACTCCCGGTTGGAGAATATGATGATAATTTAAAAATATTAGGACTTAAGCAAAACACGGAATTGGTGGGTGAAAACCCAAAATAGACCCCGAACGACCCCTTGAGTGGCATCAATACCTTGTACGGGAGCAATGTAACTCGTAGGAACTGACCGCGTGATCTCGGCACACCCTGTTTGAGAATTTGATGATAATTTTCATATTTCTAGACTTAGGCAAAAAAATATGGCGTTAGTGGGTAAAAACCTGAAGCAGCCCCCGAACGGCCCTGTGAGTGGCATCAACACCGCGTACGGGACCAATATAACTCGTAGGAACTCACCGCGTGACCATGGGACTCCCAATTTGAGAATACAACGATAATTTGCATATTTCTAGACTTCGGGATAAAAAGTTGGCATTAGTGCGTGAATACCCAAAATAGCCCCCGAACGGCCCTGTGAGTGGCACCAACACCTCGCACGGGACCTATGTAACTCGTACGAACTTATCGCATGATCACGAGACTCCCGATTTCAGAATATGATGATAATTTGTAAATTTTTAGACCTTAGCTTAACAACATGGCGTTAGAAAGTAAAAACCTGACACAGCCCCCGAACGACCCCGTAAGTTGCACCAACACCTCTCACGGGACAAATGTAACTCGTAGGAACTGACCAAGCAGTCACGGAACTCCCGGTTTGAGAATATGACAATAATTTGAAAATATATAGACTTAGGCTTAAAAATGGAATTAGAGGTCAAAACCCTCAAGCAGCCCCCGAACAGCCCCGTGAGAGGCACGAACACCTCGCACGGGACCAATGTAACTCGTAGGAACTTACCGTGCGATCACGGGACTCCCAATTTGAGAATACGATGATAATTTACAAATTTCTAGACTTAGGCATAAAAACATGGCATTAGAGGGCAAAAACTCGATACAACCCCCGAACGACCCCGTGAGAGGCACCAACGCCTCGCATGAGACCAATGTAACTCTTAGGGACTGACCATGCGATCACAGGACTCCCGATTTGATTATATGATGATAATTTAAAAATATCAGGACTTAGGCTTATAAACATGGCATTAGTGGGTGAAAACTCAAAACAGCCCCAGAACAGCCCCGTGAGTGGCACCAATAACTCGTATGGGACCAATGTAACTCGTAGGAACTGATCGCCCGATCACGGGACCCCCGATTTGATTATACGATAATAATTTGAAAATTTCTAGACTTAGGCGAATAAACATGGTGTTAATGGGTGGAAACACGAAATAGCCCCCGAACGACCCCGTGGGTGGCCCCAACACGTCGGACGAGACCAATGTAACTCGTAGTAATTGACCGCATGATCACGGGACTCCCGATTTGAGAATACGATGATAATTTAAAAATATCAGGACTTAATCAAAACACGGTGTTGGTGGGTGAAAACCCGAAAGATCCCCCGAACGACCCCATGAGTGGCACCAAACCCTCATACGGGACCAATGTAACTCGTAGGAACTGACCGCGCAATCACGGCACTCCTGATTTGAGAATTCGATGATAATTTTAATATTTCTAGACTTAGGCAAAAAAATATGGCGTTAGTGGGTGAAAACCCAAAACAGCCCCCGAACGGCCCTGTGAGTGGCACCAACTAGGGGTGCACATCGAAACCGAAAATCCGATAAACCGAACCAAACCGACTGCATTGGTTCGGTTTCGATCGGTTTTTTTGCTCAATGGTTCGGTTTCGATTTGAAAAAAAAAGGATACATCGGTTCGGTTCTCGGTTCCAGGGTAAAAAAAACCAATCCGATCCGAAAACTGATCCGATCCGAACCAATCCGGGACCGAACCGATTTATAATTACATATATATATTTATTTAATATATTTAACACTTGTAATTTATATTTTTGTGATTATTTGAGTTTCTAACTTAAGTTATTGAGGTCAAAATTAATTTTGACCTTAAAAAAATTAGTTATGAAACACATTAATCTTAAAAAAAATTAGTTATGAAATATGATTTTGGAACCGAAAATCGATCCGATCCAATCTAGGAACCGCTGGTTCGGTTTGGTTCGGTTCTGTATTAAAGTCGGTTTGGTTCCGGTTCCAAAAATTTGGAACCGACCCAGGTCGGTTCGGTTCTCGGATTAGTACCAAAACCGATCCAAACCGAACCATGTGCACCCCTAGCACCAACACCTCGTATGGGACTAATATAACTTTTAGGAACTGACCGCGCAATCACGGGACTCCCGATTTGAGAATACGATGATAATTTGCAAATTTCTAGACTTAGGCATAAAAACTTGACGTCAGGGGGTGAATACTCGAAATAGCACCCGAACGGCCCCATGAGTGGCACCAACACCTCGCACGAGACAAATGTAACTCGTAGGAACTGACCGTGCAGTCACGAAACTCCCAGTTTGAGAATACAATAATAATTTGAAAATATATAGACTTAGGCTTAAAAAATGAAATTATAGGGCAAAACACAGAAGCATCCCCCGAACGATCCCGTGAAAGGCACCAACACCTCGCACGGGACCAATGCAACTCGTAGGAACTTATCGCGTGATCACGGGACTCCTGATATGAGAATACGACGATAATTTGCAAATTTCTAGACATAGGCATAAAAACATGGCTTTAGAAGGGAAAAACTCGAGACAACCCCCGAATGACCCAGTAAGAGGCACCAACACCTCGCACGAGACCAATGTAACTCGTAAGAACTGACCGTGCGGTCACGGGACTCCCGGTTTGAGAATATGACAATAATTTAAAAATATCAAGACTTAGACTTATAAACATGGCGTTAGTGGGTGAAAACCCGAAACAGCTCCTGAACGGCCCCGTGAGTGGCACCAACAACTCGTACGGGACAAATGTAACTCGTAGGAACTGATCGCAGGGTCACGGGACCCCCGGTTTGATTATACGATAATAATTTGTAAATTTCTAGACTTAGGCTTATAAACATGGTATTAATGGGTGGAAACACAAAACAACCTCGAATGGCCCAGTGGGTGGCCCAAACACCTCGCACGAGACCAACGTAACTCATAGAAACTGATAGTGTGATCATGAGACTCCCGATTTGAGAATACGATGATAATTTAAAAATATCATAACTTATGTAAAACACGGCGTTGGCGGGTGAAAACCCAAAACAGCCCCCGAACGACCCCGTGAGTGGCACCAACACCTCGTATGGGACCAATGTAACTCGTAGGAACTGACCGCGCAATCACGGCACTCCCAGTTTGACAATTCGATGATAATTTTCATATTTTTAGACTTGGGCAAAAAAACATGGCGTTAGATGGCGAAAACCCGAAACAGCCCCCGAACGGCCCTGCGAGTGGTACCAACACCTCATACGGGACCAATGTAACTCGTAGGAACTGATCGCGCGATCACGAGGCTTTTGATTTGAGAATACGATGATAATTTAACTATTTTAAGACTTAGGTATAAAAACTTGGCGTTAGTGGGTGAATACCCGAAATAGCCCCCGAATGGCCCCGTGAGTGGCACCAACACCTCGCATGGGACCTATAAAACTCGTAGGAACTTACTTCTTGATCACGGGACTCCCGATTTGAGAATACGACAATAATTTTCAAAATTCTAGACCTTAGCTTAATACAATGGCATTAGAAAGAAAAAACCCGGCACAGCCCCCGAATAGCCCCGTGAGTGGCACTAACACCTCGCACGGGACAAATGTAACTCGTAGGAACTGACCGTGTAGTCACGGAACTCCCGGTTTGAGAATACGATGATAATTGAAAATATATAGACTTAGGATTAAAAAATGGAATTAGAGGGCAAAACCCAGAGGCAGCCCCCGAACGGTCCCGTGAGTGGCACCAACAACTCGCACGGGACCAATATAACTCGTAGGAACTTACCGCGTGATCATGGGACTCTCGGTTTGAGAACATAATGATAATTTGAAAATTTCTAGACTTAGGCATAAAAACATGGCGTTAGATGGCAAAAACTCGAGGCAACCCCCGAACGACCCTGTGAGAGGCACCAACACATCGTACGAGACCAATGTAACTCATAGGAATTGACCGTACGATCACGAAATTCTCGGTTTAAGAATATGACGATAATTTAAAAATATCAGGACTTAGGCTTATAAACATGGCGTTAGTGAGTGAAAACCCAAAACAGCCCCCGAACAGCCCCGTGAGTGGCCCCAATAACTTGTACGGGACCAATGTAACCCATAGGAACTGATCGCGCAGTCACGGCACTCCCAGTTTGAGAATACGATGATAATTTGATAATATGAGGATTAGGCTTAAAAAAATGGCCTTAGAGGGCAAAAACTCAAAGCAACCCATGAACCGCCCCATTAGAGGCACCAACACCTTGCACGGGACCAATGTAACTCGTAGGACTAATTGTACAATCATGGAACTCCCGATTTGAGAATACGACGATAATTTGAAAATATATAGACTTAGGCTTAAAAAATGGTGTTAGAGGGAAAAATCGAGAATCAACCCCCGAATGGCCAAGTGAGAGGCACCAACACCTCGCACAGGATCAATGTAACTCGTAAGGACTGACCACGCGATCACGAAACTCCCGATTTGAGAATACGATGATAATTTGAAAATATCTAGACTTAGTCTTAAAAACATGGCGTTAGAGGGAGAAAATCTGAAACAGCCCCCAAACGGACCCGTGAGAGACACCAACACCTCGCACTGGACCAATGTAACTCGTAGGAACTTACTGCGTGATCACGGGACACTCGATTTGTGAATAGGATGACAATTTGCAAATTTCTAGACTTAATCTTAAAAACATGGCATTGGAGGGTGAAAACTCGAGACCACCCCCGAACGGCCTCGGGAGAGTCACCAACACCTCGAACGGGACCAATATAACTCGTACGAACTGACTGTGTGATCACAGGACTCCTAATTTTATTATATGATGATAATATGTAAATTTCTAAACTTAGGCTTATAAACATGGCGTTAGTGGGTGAAAACCTGAAACAACCCCCAAATGGCCCATGAGTGGCACCGACACCTTTCACGAGTTCAATGTAACTCGTAGGAACTGATCGCAGAGTCCCTGCACTCCCGATTTGAGAATACGAAGATAATTTGATAATATGAGGACTTAGGCTTAAAAACATGGCCTTAGAGGGCGAAAACTTGAAACAACCCACGAACCGCCCCTGAGAGGCACCAACACCTTGCACGGGACGATGTAACTCGTAGGAACTTACCTCGCGATCACGGGACTCACAGTTTGAGAATACGATGATAATTTACAAATTTCTAGACTTAGGATTAAAACATGGAGTTAGAAGGCAAAAACCCGACACAGCCCCCGAACGGCCCCGTGAGTGGCATCAACACCTCGCACGGGACAAATGTAACTAGTAGGAACTGACCGTGTAGTTACGGAACTCCCGATTTGAGAATACAATGATAATTTAAAAATATATAGACTTAGGCCTAAAAAATGGTATCAGGGGGAGAAACCCAAAAATAGCCCCTGAACGGCCCCATGAGAGGCACCAACACCTCGCACGGGACCAATGTAACTCGCAGGGACTGACCATGCGATCACAGAACTCCCGATTTGAGAATATGATAATAATTTAAAAATATTTATACATAGGCTTAAAAACATGGCGTTAGAGGGCGAAAACCCGAAACATCCACCAAGCAGACCCGTGAGCGGCACCAACACCTCACACGGGACTAATACAACTCGTAGTAACTGAACGCACGATCATGGGACACCCGATTTGATTATATGATGATAATTTGTAAATTTCTAGACTTAGACTTATAAACATGGTGTTAGTGGGTGGAATCCCAAAATAGCCCCCGAACGGCCACGTGGGGGGCCCCAACACCTCGTACGAGACAAATGTAACTCGTAGGAATTGACCGCACGATCACGGGACTCTCGGTTTGAGAATATGATGATAATTTAAAAATATCAGGACTTAAGCAAAACACGGCCTTGGTGGGTGAAACCCGAAACAACCCCTGAACGACCCCGTGAGTGGCACCAACACCTCATATGGGACCAATGTAACTCGTAGGAACTAATCGCACGATCACGGCACTCCCGGTTTGAGAATTCGACTATAATTTTCATATTTCTAGACTTAGGCAAAAAAACATGGCGTTACTGGGTGAAAACTCGGAACAGACCCCGAATGGCCCTGTGAGTGGCACCAACACCTCGTATGGGACCAATGTAACTCGTAGGAATCGACCGCGTGATCACGGGACTCCCGATTTAAGAATACGACAATAATTTGCATATTTCTAGACTTAAGCATAAAAACATGGCGTTAGTGGGTGAATATAAGAAACAGCCTCCAAACGGCCCCGTGAGTGGCACTAACACCTCGCACGGGACCTATGTAACTCGTAGGAACTTACCGCGTGATCACGGAACTCCCGATTTGAGAATACGATGCTAATTTGCAAATTTCTAGACCTTAGCTTAAAAACATGGTGTTAGAAAGCAAAAACCCGACACAGCCCCTGAACGGCCCCGTGAGTAGCACCAACACCTCGCACGGGACAAATGTAACTCATAGGAACAGACCGTGCAATCACAGAACTCCCGGTTTAAGAATACGATGATAATTTAAAAATATCAGGACTTAAGCAAAACACGCCATTGGTGGGTTAAAAACTCAAAACAGCCCCCGAACGATCCCGTGAGTGGCACCACCACCTCGTACGGGACCAATGTAACTCGTAGGAACTAACCGCATGATCACGGCTCTCCCGTTTTGAGAATTCAAAGATAATTTTCATATTTCTAGACTTAGGCAAAAAAACATGGCATTAGTGGGTGAAAACCCTAGACAGCCCCCGAACGGTGCCGTGAGAGGCACCAACACCTCGCACGGGACCAATGTAATTCGTAGGGACTGACCGCGCGATGACGGAACACTCGGTTTGAGAATACACTGATAATTTGAAAAAATCTAAACATAGGCTTAAAAACATGGCGTTAGAGGGCGAAAACCCGAAACATGCTCTGAACAGACCCGTGAGGGCACCAACACCTCGCACGAGACTAATACAACTCATAGGAACTGACTGACCGATCACGGGACTCCCAATTTTATTATACGATGATAATTTGAATTTTTTTAGACTTAGGCTTATAAACATGGCGTTAGTGGTTGCAAACCCGAAACAGCCCCCGAACGACCCCGTGGGTTGCACCAACACCTCGTACGGGACCAATGTAACTCGTAGGAACTGACCGTGCGATCACGGCACTCCCGATTTGATAAGTCGACGATAATTTTCAAATTTTTAGACTTTGCTTAAAAATCTGGCGTTAGAGGGCAAAAACTCGAGACAACCCCCGAATGGCCCGGTGAGAGGCACCAACACCTCGCACGGGACCAATGTAACTCGTAGGAACTGACCGTGCGATCACGGGACTCCCGATTTAATTATATGATGATAATTTGTAAATTTCTAGACTTAGGCTTATAAACATGGCGTTAGTGAGTGAAAACTCGAAACAGACCCCGAACGGCAACGTGAGTGGCATCAACAACTCGTATGGGACCAATGTAACTCATAGAAACTGATCGCACATCACGGAACTCCTGGTTTGACAATACGATGATAATTTCATAATATGAGGATTAGGTTTAAAAACATGACCTTAGAGGGCAAAAACTCAAAATAACCCACGAACCGCCCCATGAGAGGCACCAACACCTTGCATGGGACCATTGTAACTCGTAGGAACTTACCATGCAGTTGCGGATCTCCCGGCTTGAGAATATGACGATAATTTGAAAATATTGATACTTAGGCTTAAAAAATGGCATTAGAGGGCGAAACCTAGAAACATCCCCCGAACGGTCCCGTGAGAGGCACCAACACCTCGCACAGGACCAATGTAACTCGTAAGGACTGATCATGCGATCATGGAACACTCGATTTTAGAATACGATGATAATTTTAAAATATCTATACTTAGTCTTAAAAACATGGCGTTAGAGGGCGAAAACCCAAAATAGCCCCCCAAACGGACCCGTGAGAGGCACCAACACCTTGCACGGGACTAATGTAACTCGTAGGAACTTACTGCGTGACCACGGGACTCCTGGTTTAAGAATACGATGATAATTTGAAAATTTCTAGACTTAGGCTTAAAAATATGGCGTTAGAGGGTGAAAACTCGAGACAACCCCCGAATGGCCTCGGAAGAGGCACAAACACCTCGCGCGGGACCAATGTAACTCGTAGAAACTGACCGTGTGATCACAGGACTCTCGATTTGATTATACAATGATAATTTGTGAATTTCTGAATGGCCCGTGAGTGGAACTAACACCTTGCACGGGACCAATGTAACTCGTAAGAACTGATCGTGTAGTCTTGGCACTCCTAGTTTGAGCATACGAAGATAATTTGATAATATGAGGACTTAGGCTTGAAAACATGGCCTTAGAGGGCGAAAACTCGAAACAACCCACGAATCGACCCATGAGAGGCACCAACACCTTGCACGGGACTAATGTAACTCGTAGGAACTTACCGTGAGATCATAGGACTCACAGTTTGAGAATACGATGATAATGTGAAAATTTCTAGACTTAGGCTTAAAAACATGGCGTTAGAAGGCAAAAACACGACACAGCCCCCGAACGGCCCATTGAGTGGCACCAACACCTCGCACGGGACCAATGTAACTAGTAGGAACTGATTGTGCAGTTACGAAACTCCTAGTTTGAGGATACAATGATAATTTGAAAATATTTACTAGAGGGCGAAACCCAAAAATAGCCCCCGAACAGCCCCATTAGAGGCACCAACACCTCGTACGGGACAAATGAAGCTCGTAGGGACTGATCGCGCGATCACGGAACTCCCGATTTGAGAATACGATGATAATATGAAAATATCTAAACATATGCTTAAAAACATGGTGTTAGAGGGAAAAAACTCAAAACAGCCACCGAATGGCCCCGTGAGAGGCACCAACACCTCGCACAGGACCAATGTAACTCGTAGGAACTGACCATGTGATCACGAGACTCCCGGTTTGATAATATGACGGTAATTTAAAAATATCAGGACTTAGGCTTATAAACATGGTGTTAGTGGGTGAAAACCCAAAATACCCCCCGAACGGCCCCGTGAGTGGCACCAACAACTCATACGGGATTAATATAACTCGTAGGAACTGATCGCACGGTCACGGGACCCCCGGTTTGATTATATAATAATAATTTGTAAATTTCTAGACTTAGGCATATAAACATGGTGTTAATGGGTGGAAATACGAAACAGCCCTTGAACGGCCCCGTGGGTGGACCCAACACCTCGCACGAGACCAATTTAACTCGTAGGAACTGACCACGCCATCACGGGACTCCCGGTTTGAGAAAACAACGATAATTTAAAAATATCAGGACTTAAACAAAACACAACGTTGGTGGGTGAAACCCGAAACAGCCCCCGAACGACCCTGTGAGTGGCACCAACACCTCGTACGGGACCAATGTAATTTGTAGGAACTGACCGCGCGATCTCGGAAATCCCTATTGACCGGGCGGAAAAAGTGTGTTCGTGTGAGGACACAATCGTTGTGTGTTTCGCCGCCGCGATACAAAAACCTACTATACTACTACACTGGCGAGGCAAGTAAAGCGGTAAGTCGGGTATCGTAAGAAATCCACAGGGAGTGAATAAATTTTATATGTTAATTGTTTTAAAACTTCAAGAATAAAAATGGTGTAAAAGAAATAAGAAAAGGTGATGGGTGGTTATGGTGGAAAAACAAAAGAGAAGTTAACGCTAAATTAAAGGAAAGCGAGGATCGGGATCGCATACACACATTCACGGGCTAAAGAACTACTAATTAGAATTTCGATTCGAAAACATTTAATCGATCATTTTCAATTAAGCATAAACATCACGCAATAAGGAATTTAAGCCAAAGTTGCGAGATTAAACATTTAATCAAAAATGGTCACACGCGGATTAAATTCGGATTATCGCTATAAACACTAAAGTTACGTCACAAATAAAGTTAAACGCATAACAATCCAACTTTAATACACGCGGTTTCAATTAAATGCAATTTTACATGAAACCCTAACTTTCGAGGTCCAAACCCGTAAATGGCGGAACGAAATCCCGACCCTATTTATCTAAGGGCACGACATGGAAATAAACTAAATTAAACTAAGAAAGCAAGAATTAAAGCAAGTAAACTAATTAACAAAGCATGTAAACCTAATTATCAAAGCAAGAATGAATGAAATACAAGCTATATTAATGGTGAGGATGATGAATAGTCAACTTACACAACAAATGGGGTGTCAATCCAAGAAGAAATGAAGAAGAACCAAGCAAATCACCCAAACCCTAACTATTCTATCTCCTAAAACTATCTAAAAACGTTCCCCCCACTTTATACAATGTTTACCCCTATATACCCAACCAAAAACCAACTTAAAAATAAAGATTTTTGGACTTTTACAGTAGCCGAATCGATTCGGGAAAGGACTGAATCGATTTGGAAATAGGGGAAGCAAATATCTGGCATTCTGGTGCAAACCGAATCGATTCGGTTTTGGGCCGAATCGATTCTCAAGCAACAGGTTTGAATCTGCAGCTTTGTCCTCTTTACAGAAAATTCCGCCATTTCTTCGTTATAGCTCGGAATGAGGCACGGTCGGAGGCTACGCGAAGATAACTCAGAGGAATAAAACATCCAAGAAGACATTAGGCTAAAAAACCAAAATATGAAATGACTAAAATGCCCTTGAATATGACCTTGAGTGTACTTTTACAGTAAAAACCATCCTAAAAATGCCATAACTCCATCGATACAACTCGGAATCATGCAACGTCGGCGGCCACGCGAAGAGAAATCAAAGGGCTTCAACTTCCGTGAAGAGCTCGGGATTTAAACTCGAATGCTAGAATTACTAAAATGCCCCCGAAGCTGCAAAAGTCGACGAAACATTTCCGGAAAGCGTCCGAACTTCATACTAAGCATCCAAATACCTACAAAAGCTCAATTAACCCCTGCAAAACATGCTAACATAGAAATCCGAGGTTGTCTGGTTAACAATCATAAGTATAGGGATTAAGATACCCAAGGGGGCTAATAAGGCGTAGGTTAACGGGTGAAATACGCAATATTTGCGTCATATCACACCCCCTAACTTACACATTGCTAGTCCCTAGCAAAGAAATAAGAAACTACAAGAACTACAAGCAGACTAAAAGTAGGATACAAGTACAAAATGGGATGAAAAAGAAATAAAAAGATAAGGCCACTTTCGCGGGCGAACGATTGCATTTAGCATATGCAATAAGCCGTTAAACCCCTAGGTTACCCTAGTGGACGAGTGTCGTTTCGTGAGGGTTTTCAGGGATGATACCCACAAACATCACATGGTTTCCTCAAAATATGCCCAACCCAACATGAGACAAACTCAACAACAACGAAAAAGATTTCAAACATGTTATTAGCGTATTGAACGAATTCAAGCTAAAGTCCGTTTTATTAACAAGTTGAATGCACCTCATAGAATTGAAACTTTAAAAGTGGGAGGAGGGAAGCACATGCATAGTGTGATTTGGTGAAAAACTTATATAAACCGGATACTAATCAAAGCAAGCATACATTCAATCCTCACGGGCATTATGCTCAACAAATGAATTCACTATGAAAAGGGAGGTAATACACGGGACATGCGGGCATAAAGAGTAAATGTAAATGGAAACTAGGCCGCGCACATGTCACAAATGAGGAACGCTATATAGGAAATGAAAAACTTGCAATCTCAATGAAAGGATACCGCACACTAAAAGAGGCGAAATGCATTTTCACAGATTATCAAAACTATTTAAACTTTTGAATTACATCAACCTAAGATCACATAGGACTTGTAATAGGGTTGTAATGTAGGATATGCTAGGGTACGAAATGAAGGAATGTATGTACGGATTCAAAGTGTTCGGGATGAAAACTCGGGATAATGGAAAAATACGGGCAATATCAAAAATTGGAAAACAAGTTCCAAAACAAGCATTAGATATATCATCGGGGAGAGTAATCAAAGCTTATTGAACACTATACACAACATTTACAACTTTCTCTTTCTTTTCTTTTCTTCTTTTTCTCATTTTTCTCTTTTGTTTTCTATTGCTTTTTGCTTTCTCTTTTTCTTCACTTTTTTCACTACTTTCTTTTCTTTGCTTATCAAACTCTCATATGCCTAAAATTGCAACCGCAATACAACAACAACATTCAATCCCAGGTAACATTCCAAACAAAGGTATGTAAGGTGTATGTATGGCTTAAAACTCCAATTTGGAGTTGGTTATGGGATTTCGGGTAATGAAACGAAAGGCTAGTATTTAGGCTCAAAGGGGTTGACTAGGGAAACATATATGGTGAGTTCAAGTCTAATATGGGTGATATAACAAAGATTTCCTATGATCATTTCACAAAGTTTACGCAATTCTCAAGTCAAAACAATATATGAAAATCATGATCAAGTAACACATTTCAAGCATGAACTCAATTAATGAACGGTCAAATGAAAGATTAGAGAGATTACAAACGAATTCAACGTTTTCATAGAGGAAAGAATAGTGTATACACTCACAAATGAAGAAAGGTACGAAGCTTACTCGGTGTAAGTATATACAATGCAACAAAAGATTACCGAGTTATAAAAATCTTAAACCAAATCAATATAACAAGGAAAGTGCATATGCTCATGGGATAAAGTTTAATTCATGAAGTTATTCACAATATCAATGATTTGAGGACTAAAGTCTAATAACTTCTAAAATCGAGAACATGCATCATTGATTTGTCTATTGGATCGGGCAATTATTGAAATTTGTCATCGGAAACAAGGCAAAAATGCCCAACAAAGGAGAAAAAAGAAAGAAAATATTTTTGAAAAATTTTAAATTTTTCACAAAAAGGCATACTTAGTAACTAACAAGTAAGCAAATCCATGAACAAAACAAAAAAATGGATAGAATATCCTACACCCCCTAACTTAAATGTTGCATTGTCCTCAATGCGCATTAAGAACACAACACAAAGAGAGGAAAAGAACGATATTACCCAAAATTGGAGAGATCTCCATAAGCACGAATCCAATGAAATCTACAAAACAAGTTAGTACCGAGCATAGCAAAAATAAATAACAAAAAGTTTACTAATTACACTAGACTAAATTAAAAGGAAAGAAAAATATGAAATAAAGAAAATTAAAAAAACTAATAATTTACAACCTTCTATTTAGGCTTCACACTAACTATACACTAGAAGTCTAAATAGCTGAGGTTCCACCATAAGAACGATTTGACTTTGGAGGATAACCGGTGTACCCTCACATACAAGCATGCCTTCCGAAAAATATGAATTCCGTTTGAACAACGGAAGGCATGTGTAAGGCGAAAGAAATGAACCATCGTCAATTAAAAGTTTTGGAGGGACGATGGGGGATTTGGATACTACGGGGGACAAGACTAAATTAGTCTCAGAAAAATCAGAATCACATCCCCAAGATTCTTCAATTGGAAGGGGAGGTGGGGCAAGTGCAAGTGAAAAGCCCATGAGATGAAGCATCTCAAAATAACATTCTCGTTCAAGAATCGGGTCAAAGTCCTCAAGACTTTCAACCGATTCTTGCGATAAATTTAATTGTTCGGGAATAGTAGGGAGTAAAGGAAAGGAAGGACCAACAACCTCAATACAATCGGAAGAATTAATAAGAGGTTGAAAATCGAAAGTGCTAAATCTTGGCTCACTCTCAATTATTTCTTCAACAAAAAGGGGTGGAGATGAAACGCAAGTTTCAACCTCGACCCGATTTTGTAAAGAAATAATCTCATCGAGCATGGCATCAGTTTCTAGAAACCAAGCTTGAGAACTTTCAGATCGGTAATTAATTTCCTTTATCATTAACTCATAATCAAACGAACAAGAAGACATTTCATCATCTTGTGCGGGTTGCTCATAGCTAACGGATCCCCCGCATTCCAAATTACTCTCACAAGGCAATGAGGGATTACTTACATACGCTTGAATTTCACGCTCAATGCGCTCATTTTCAAGAATTTGTAGGCATTCTCTCATTGTTTTGGGAGTATAACTTGGAAAATAATTCTCATAACAATTAAGGTTATCTAAAGCGTAATAGCGAGACATTTCAAAATGGGTTGTTCAACAAAAGCGACAAGCACCGAGATTTTAATTTCTCGAAACAATCTAGCACAAGTCAAAAAGAAAGGGGAAAATAAAGAATACAAATATGAATGAAAGAAATACTACGAAACAATAAAACAATTACTATCTAAAACACACTCCCGGCAACGGCGCCATTTTGTGACCGGGCGGAAAAAGTGTGTTCGTGTGAGGACAAAATCGTTGTGTGTTTCGCCGCCGCGATACAAAAACCTAATATACTACTACACTGGAGAGGCAAGTAAAGCGGTAAGTCGGGTATTGTAAGAAATCCACAGGGAGTGATTAAATTTTAGATGTTAATTGTTTTAAAACTTCAAGAATAAAAATGGTGTAAAAGAAATAAGAAAAGGTGATGGGTGGTTATGGTGGAAAAACAAAAGAGAAGTTAACGCTAAATTAAAGGAAAGCGAGGATCGGGATCGTATACACATATTCACGGGCTAAACAACTACTAATTAGAATTTCGATTAGAAAACATTTAATCGATCATTTTCAATTAAGCATAAACATCACGCAATAAGGAATTTAAGCCAAAGTTGCGAGATTAAACATTTAATCAAAAATGGTCACACGCGGATTAAATTCGGATTATCGCTATAAACACTAAAGTTGCGTCACAAATAAAGTTAAACGCATAACAATCCAACTTTAATACACGCGGTTTCAATTAAATGCAATTTTACACGAAATCCTAACTTTCGAGGTCCAAACCCGTAAATGGCGGAACGAAATCCCGACCCTATTTATCTAAGGGCACGACATGGAAATAAACTAAATTAAACTAAGAAAGCAAGAATTAAAGCAAGTAAACTAATTAACAAAGCATGTAAACCTAATTATCAAAGCAAGAATGAATGAAATACAAGCTATATTAATGGTGAGGATGATGAATAGTCAACTTACACAACAAATGGGGTGTCAATCCAAGAAGAAATGAAGAAGAACCAAGCAAATCACCCAAACCCTAACTATTCTATCTCCTAAAACTATCTAAAAACGTTCCCCCCACTTTATACAATGTTTACCCCTATATACCCAACCAAAAATCAACTTAAAAATAAAGATTTTCGGACTTTTACAGTAGCCGAATCGATTCGGGAAAGGACTGAATCGATTTGGAAACAGGGGAAGCAAATATCTGGCATTCTGGTGCAAACCGAATCGATTCGGTTTTGGGCCGAATCGATTCGGTTTTGGGCCGAATCGATTCTCAAGCAACAGGTCTGAATCTGCAGCTTTGTCCTGTTTTACGGAAAATGCCGCCATTTCTTCGTTATAGCTCGGAATGAGGCACGGTCGGAGGATACGCGAAGATAACTCAGAGGACTACAACATCCGAGAAGACATTAGGCTAAAACACCAAAATATGAAATGACTAAAATGCCCTTGAATGTGACCTTGAGTGTACTTTTACAGTAAAAACCATCCTAAAAATGCCATAACTCCATCGATACAACTCGGAATCATGCACCGTTGGCGGACACGCGAAGAGAAATCAAAGGGCTTCAACTTCCGTGAAGAGCTCGGGATTCAAACCCGAATGCTGGAATTACTAAAATGCCCCCGAAGCTGCAAAAGTCGACGAAATATTTCCGAAAAGCGTCCGAACTTCATACTAAGCATCCAAATACCTACAAAAGCTCAATTAACCCCTCCAAAATATGTTAACATAGAAATCCGAGGTTGTCTGGTTAACGAGCATAAGTATAGGGATTAAGATACCCAAGGGGTCTAATAAGGCGTAGGTTAACGGGTGAAATACGCAATATTTGTGTCGTATCACCTATTTAAGAAGTTGACGATAATTTTCATATTTCTAGACTTACGTAAAAAAAATGACGTTAGTGGATGAAAACCCAAAACAGCCCCCGAACGGCCCAGTGAGTGGCACCAACACCTCGTATGGGACCAATGTAACTCGTAGGAACTGACCACGCGATCATGGGACTCATGATTTGACAATACGATGATAATTTGCATATTTCTAGACTTGGGCATATAAACATGGCGTTAGTGGGTGAATACCTGAAATAGCCCCCGAACGGCCCTGTGAGTGGCACCAACACCTCACACGGGACCTATGTAACTCATAGGAACTTACCGTGTGATCACGAGACTCCCAATTTGAGAATACGACGATAATTGGCAAATCTCTAGGCCTTAGTTCAACAACATGGCGTTAGAAAGCAAAAAACCCGACACAGCCCCCGAACGATCACGTAAGTGGCACCAACACCTCACACGGGACAAATGTAAGTGGCACCAACACCTCGCACAGGACAAATGTAACTCGTAGGAATTGATCGTGCAGTCACGGAACTCCCGATTTGAGAATGCGACGATAATTTGAAAATATATAGACTTAGGCTTAAAAAATAGAATTAGAGGGAAAAACCCAGAAGCAACCCCCGAACGGTCCCGAGAGAGGCACGAACACGTCCTACGGGACAAATGTAACTGGTAGGAACTTACCGCGCGATCACGAGACTCCTGATTTGAGAATATGATGATAATTTGCAAATTTCCAGACTTAGGCATAAAAACATAGCGTTAGAGTGCAAAAACTCGAGATAACCCCCCGAACGACCCTGTGAGAGGCACCAACACCTCGCACGAGACCAATGTATCTCGTAGGAACTGACCGTGCTATAACGGAACTTCCGATTTGAGAATATGATGATACTGTAAAAATATCAGGACTTAGGCTTATAAACATGGCATTAGTGGGGAAAACCCAAAACAGCCCCCGAACGGCCCTATGAGTGGCACCAACACCTTGTACGGAACCAATGCAACTCGTAGGAACTGACCATGTGATCACGGGACTCTTGATTTGAGAATACAACGATAATTTGCATATTTCTAGACTTAGGCATAAAAACTTGGCGTAAGTGGGTGAATACCCGAAATAGCCCCCTAACGGCCCCAGGAGTGGCACCAACACCTCTCACGGGACCTATGTAACTCGTAGGAACTTGTCGTGTGATCACGAGACTCCCGATTTGAGAATACGATGATAATTTGCAAATTTTTAGACCTTAGCTTAACAACATGGCGTTAGAAAGCAAAAACCCGACACAGCCCCCGAACGACCCCGTAAGTGGCACCAACACCTCGCACGGGACAAATATAACTCGTAGAAACGGATCGTTCAGTCACAGAACTCCCGATTTGAGAATATGACAATAATTAGAAAATATATTGACACAGGATTAAAAAAGGGAATTAGAGGGCAAAACCCAAAAGCAGTCCCCGAACGGTCCCGTGAGAGGCACCAACACCTCGCACGGAACCAATGTAACTCGTAGGAACTTACCAAGTGATCACGGGACTCCCGGTATGAGAATACGATGATAATTTGCAAATTTCTAGACTTAGGCATAAAAACATGGCGTTAGAGGGAAAAAAACTCGAGACAACCCCCGAACGACCCTGTGAGAGGCACCAACACCTCGCACGAAACCAATGTAACTCGTAGGAACTGACCGTGCGATCATGGGACTCCCAATTTGAGAATATGATGATAATTTAAAAATATCAGGACTTAGGCTTATAAACATGGCGTTAGTGTGTGAAAACCCGATACAACCCCCGAACGGCCCCGTGAGTGGCACCAACAATTTGTACGGGACCAATGTAACTCGTAGGAACTGATCGCATGGTCACAGGACCCCCGGTTTGATTATACGATAATAATTTGTAAATTTGTAGAGTTAGGGTTATAAACATGGTGTTAATGGGTGGAAACACGAAACAACCCCTGAACGTCCCGTGGGTGGCCCCAACACCTCGCTGGAGACCAATGTAACTCATAGGAACTGACCGTACGATCACGAAACTTCTGATTTGAGAATATGACTATAATTTAAAAATATCAGGACTTAAGTTTATAAACATGGCGTTAGTGAGTGAAAACCCGAAACAGACCCCGAACGGCCACGTGAGTGGCACCAACAACTCGTGTGGGACCAATGTAACTCATAGAAACTGACCGCACATCACGAAACTCCCGGTTTGAGAATACGGTGATAATTTCATAATATGAGGATTAGGTTTAAAAATATGGACTTAGAGGACAAAAACTCGAAACAACCCACGAACCGCCCCATTAGAGGCATCAACACCTTGCACGGGACCAATGTAACTCGTAGGAACTGATCGTGCAGTCATGGAACTCCAAATTTGAGAATACGACGATAATTACAAAAAAAAAATATATAGACTTAGGCTTAAAAAATGGCATTAGAGGGCAAAATCGAGAATCAGCCCTCGAACGGCCCCGTGAGAGGCACCAACACCTCACATAGGACCAATGTAACTCGTCAGGACTGATCGCGTAATCACAGAACTCCCAATTTGAGAATATGATGATATTTTGAAAATATCTAGATTTAGTCTTAAAAATATGGCGTTGGAGGGAGAAAACCCAAAACATCCCTCAAACGGACCCGTAAGAGGCACCAACACCTCATACAGGACCAATATAACTCGTAGGGGCTTACCGCGTGATCATGGGACTCTTGATTTGAGAATAGGATGATAATTTACAAATTTCTAGACTCAGGCTTAAAAATAAGGCGTTGGAGGGTGAAAACTCGAGACAACCACCGAATGGCCTCGGGAGAGGCACCAACACCTCGCATGGGACCAATGTAACTCATAGGAACTGACTGTGTGATCACAAGACTCCTAATTTGATTATACGATGATAATACATAAATTTCTAGACTTAGGCTTATAAATATGGCATTAGTGGGTGAAAACCTGAAACAGCCCCCGAATGGCACGTGAGTGGCACCAACACCTTGACGGGTTCAATGTGACTCATAGGAACTGATCGCGCAGTCCTTGCACTCCCAATTTGAGAATACGAATATAATTTGATGATATGAGGACTTAGGCTTAAGAACATGGCCTTAGAGGGCGAAAACTTGAAACAACCCACGAACTGCCCCATGAGAGGAACCAACACCTTGCACGGGACTAATGTAACTCTTAGGAACTTACCGCGCGATCACGGGACTCGTAGTTTGAGAATATGATAATAATTTGGAAATTTTTAGACTTAGGCTTAAAAATATGGCGTTAGAAGGCAAAAACCTGACACAACGCCTGAACGGCCCCATGAGTGGCACCAACACCTCGCACGGGACCAATGTAACTAGTAGGAACTGACCATGCAGTCACAAAACTCCTAGTTTTAGAATACGATAATAATTTAAAAATATGTAGACTTAGGCCTAAATAATGGTATTAGAGGGCGAAAGCCAAAAATAACCCCTGAACGGCCCTATGAGAGGCACCAACATCTCGCACAGGACCAATGTAACTCGTAGGGACTGATCGCGTGATCACAAAACTCTCAGTTTGAGAATACAATAATAATTTGAAAATATCTAGACATAGGCTTTAAAACATGGCGTTAGAGGATGAAAACCCGAAAGATCCCCCGAACAGACCCGTGAGGGGCACCAACACCTCACACAGGTCTAATTCAACTCGTAGGAACTGACCGCACGATCACAAGACACCCGGCTTGGTTATATGATAATAATTTGTAAATTTCTAGACTTAGGATTATAAACAATGTGTTAATGGGTGGAAACCCAAAACAGCACACGAACGGCCCCGTGGGTGGCCCCAACACCTCGTACGAGACCAATATAACTCGTAGGAACTGATCGCGCGATCACGGTACTAACGATTTGAGAATATGACGATAATTTAAAAATATTAGGACTTAAGCAAAACACGGCGTTGATGGGTGAAACCCAAAATAGCCCCCGAACGACCCCGTGAGTGGCACCAACACCTCGTACGGGACCAATGTAACTCGTAGGAACTAACCGCATGATCATGGCACTCTCGGTTTGAGAATTCGATGATAATTTTCATATTTTTAGACTTAGGCAAAAAAACATGGCGTTACTGGTGAAAACTCGAAACAGCCCCCGAATGACCGTGTGAGTGGTACCAACACCTCGTACGGGACCAATGTAACTCGTAGGAACTGACCTCGTGATCACGAGACTCCCAATTTGAGAATACGATGATAATTTGTATATTTCTAGACTTAGGCATAAAAATATGGCGTTAGTGGGTGAAAATAAGAAACAGCACCCAAACGGCCCCGTGAATGGCACAAACACCTCGCACGGGACCTATGTAACTCGTAGGAACTTACCGCGTGATCACGGGACTCCCGATTTGAGAATATGATACTAATTTGCAAATTTCTAGACCTTAGCATAAAAAAATGGTGTTAGAAAGCAAAAACTCGACAAAGCCCCCGAACGGCCCCGTGAGTGACACCAACACCTCGCACGGGACAAATGTAATTCGTAGCAACTGATCGTGCAGTCACAGAACTCCCGATTTGAGAATACGACGATAATTTAAAATTATTAGGACTTAAGCAAAACACGGTGTTGGTGGGTAAAAACTCAAAACAGCCCCCGAACGATCCCGTGAGTGGCACCAACACCTCGTACGGGACCAATGTAACTCGTAGGAACTGACCGCGCGATCACGGCTCACCCGTTTTGAGAATTCGATGATAATTTTCATATTTCTAGACTTAGACAAAAATAATGGCATTAGTGGGTGAAAACACAAGATAGCCCCCGAACGGCCCCGTGAGAGGCACCAACACCTCGCATGGGACCAATGTAACTCATAGGGACTGATCGCGTGATCACGGAACACCCGATTTGAGAATACGATGATAATTTGAAAATATCTAGACATAGACTTAAAAACATGGTGTTAGAGGGGAAAAACCCGAAACATCCCCCGATCAAACTCGTGAGGGGCACCAACACCTCACACGGGACTTATGCAACTCATAGGAACTGACCGCGCGATCACAGGACTCTCAATTTGATTATACGATGATAATTTATAAATTTTTAGACTTAGGCTTATAAACATGGTGTTAATGGGTGAAAACCTAAAACAGTCCCCGAACAGCCCCGTGGGTGGCCCCAACACCTCGTAGGAGACCAATGTAACTCCTAGGAACTAACGGCGTAATCAATGGACTCCCGATTTGAGAATACGATGATAATTTAAAAATATCAGGACTTAAGCAAAACACGACGTTGGTGGGTGAAAACTCGAAACAACCTCCGAATGACCCCATGAGTGGCACTAACACCTCGTACGGGACCAATGTAACTCGTAGGAACTAACCGCGCGATCATGACACTCCCATTTTGAGAATTCGATGATAATTTTTGTATTTCTAGACTTAGGCAGAAAAACATGGCGTTAGTGGCTGAAAACTCGATACAGCCCCCGAACGGCCCTGTGAGTGGCACCAACACCTCATACGGGATCAATGTAACTCGTAGGAACTGACCGCGCGATCACGGGACTCCCGGATTGAGAATACGATGATAATTTGCATATTTCTAGACTTAGGCATAAAAACATGGCGAAAATGGGTGAAAACCCGAAATAGCCCCCAAACGTCCCCGTGAGTGGCACTAACACCGCGCATGGGACCTATGTTACTCAAAGGAACTTACCGCGCGATCAAGGGACTCCCGATTTGACAATACGGTGATAATTTGCAAATTTCCATACCTTAGCTTAAAAACATGGCATTAGAAAGAAAAAACTCGACATAGCCCCCGAACGTCCCCGTGAGTGGCACCATACCTCGAACGGGACAAATGTAACTCGTAGGAATTGATCGTGCAGTCATGGAACTCCCGATTTGAGAATACGATGATAATTTGAAAATATATAGACTTAGGCTTAAAAAATGGCATTAGAGGGCAAAATCTAGAAACAGCCTCCGAACGACCCCGTGAGAGGGACCAACACCTCGCACGGGACCAGTATAACTCGTAGGAAGTTACCGCGCGATCACAGGACGCTCAATTTGAGAATACGATGATAATTTGAAAAATTTTATACTTAGGCTTAAAAACATGGCGTTAGAGGGTGAAAACTTGAGACAGCCCCCGAACGGCCCCGTGAGAGGCACCAACTCCTCGCACGGGACCAATGTAACTCATAGGAACTTAAGTCATGATCACGGGACTCCTGATTTGTGAATACGATGATAATTTGCAAATTTCTAGACTTGGGCTTAAAAATATGGCGTTAGAGGGTGAAAACTCAAGACAACCCCGAACGGCCTCGGGAGAGGCACCAACACCTTGCCGGGACCAATGTAACTCGTAGGAATTGATCGAATGATCACGAGACTAATGATTTGATTATACAATGATAATTTGTAAATTTCTAGTCTTAGGCTTATAAACATGGCATTAGTGGGTGAAAACACAAAAAAGCCCCTGAATGGCCCATGAGTGGTACCAACACCTTGCACGAGACCAATGTAACTCGTAAGAACGGATCGCGCAGTACCGGCACTTCCAGTTTGAGAATACGATAATAATTTGATAATATGAGGACTTAGGATTAAAAATATGGCCTTAGGGGTGAAAACTGGAAACAACCCATGAACCGCCCCATGAGAGGCACCAACACCTTGCACGGGACTAATGTAACTCATGGGAACTTATCGCGCGATCACGGGACTCACATTTTGAGAATACGGTGATAATTTGCAAATTTCTAGACTTAGGCTTAAAAACATGGTGTTAGAAGGCAAAAACCCGACACAAACCCTGATCGGCCCCGTGATTGGCACCAACACCTTGCACGGGACCAATGTAACTCATGGGAACTGACCGTGCAGTCACGGAACTCCCAGTTTAAGAATACACTGATAATTTGAAAATATATAGACTTAGGCCTAAAAAAATGGCATTAGAGGGCGAACCCCAGAAACAGCCCCTGAACAGCCTCGTGAGAGGCACCAACTCCTCGAACGGAACTAATGTAACCCGTAGGAACTTATCGCGTGATCACGGGACTCCAGCCTTTCAAGACTTGATAATACGACAATAATTTGCAAATTTCAAGACTTAGGCTTAAAAACATTGCGTTAGAGGGCGAAAACTCGAGACAATCTCTGAACGGCCCCGTGAGAGGCACCAACACCTCGTACGGGACCAATGTAACTCGTAAAAAATGATCGTACGATCACGATACTCCCGGTTTGATTGGACGATGATCATTTGTAAATTTCTAGTCTTACGCTTATAGACATGGCGTTAGTGGGTGAAAACCCGAAATATCCCCTAAACGGCCCTGTGAGTGGCATCAACACCTCGCACGGGACCAAGGTAACTAGTAGGAACAGACCACGCAGTCATTGCACTCCCGATTTGAGAATACGATGATAATTTGATAATATGAGGACTTAGGCTTAAAAACATGGCCTTAGAGGGCGAAAACTCAAAACAACCCAGGAACCGCCCCATGAGAGGCACCAACACATTGCACGGGACCAATGTAACTCATAGGAACTGACCATGCAGTCACGAAACTCTCGATTTGAACATACGATGATAATTTGAAAATATATAGATTTAGGCTTAAAAAATAGGCATTAGAGGGCGAAACCTAGAAACATCCCTCGAACGGTCCCGTGAGAGGCACCAACACCTCGCACAGGACCAATGTAACTCGTAAGGACTGATCACGCGATCACGGAACACCAGATTTTAGAATACGATGATAATTTTAAAATATCTAGACTTAGTCTTAAAAACATGGTGTTAGACAGCAAAAACTCGAAACAGCCCCCGAACGGACCCGTGAGAGGCACCAACAGCTCACATGAGACTAATGTCACCCGTAGGAACATACTGCATGATCACGGGACTCCCGATTTTAAAACACGATGACAATTTGCAAATTTCTAGCGTTAGGCTTAAAAATATGGCGTTAGAGGTCAAAAACTCGAGACAACCCCTGAACCGCCCCGTGAGAGGCACCAACACTTCGCACGGGACCAATGTAACTAGTAAGAACTGACCGTTCAATCACGGGACTCCCGATTTGATTATACAATGATAATTTGTAAATTTCTAGACTTAGGCTTATGAACACGGCGTTAGTGGGTGAAAATCCAAAATAGCCCCCGAACGGCCCCGTGAGTGGCAGTAACACCTCGCACAGGACCAATGTAACTCGTAAGGACTGATCACGGAACACCCAATTTTAGAATACGAGGATAATTTTAAAATATCTAGACTTAGGCTTAAAAACATGGCCTTAGAGCGCGCAAAAACTCGAAATAACCCTCGAACCGCCTCATGAAAGGCACCAACACCTTGCACGGGACCAATGTAACTCATAGGAACTTACGGTGCAATCAAGGGACTCCCGATGTGATAATACGACAATAATTTGTAAATTTCTAGACTTGGGCTTAAAAACATGGCGTTAGAAGGCAAAAACCCGACACAGCCCCCGAACGACCTTGTGAGTGGCACCAACACCTTACACGAGGCCAATGTAACTCGTAGGAACTGACCGTGCAGTAATAGCACTCATGGTTTGAGAACGAAGATAATTTAAAAATATCAGGACTTAAGCAAAACATGGCGTTAGTTGGTGAAAACTCGAAACAGCCCCCAAACGGCCCCGTGAGTGGCACTAACACCTCGTACGGGACCAATGTAACTCGTAGGAACTGACCGCATCATCATGGGACTCTCAGTTTGAGAATATGATGATAATTTGTATATTTCTAGACTTAGGCATAAAAACATGGCGTTAGTGGGTGAAAATCCGAAACAGCCCCCGAACGACCCCGTGAGTGGCACCAACACCTCGCACGGGACCAATGTAAATCGTAGGAACTTACCACATGATCACGGGACTCTCGATTTGAGAATACGAAGATAATTTGAAATTTTCTAGATTTAGGCTTAAAAATGTGGTGTTAGAGGGAGAAAACTCAAGACAGCCCCCGAACGGCCCCGTGAGAGGTACCAACACCTCGCACGGGAATAGTGTAACTTGTAGAAACTAACCGTGCGATCACGGGACTCCCGATTTGAATACACGAGGATAATTTGAAAATATCAGGACTTAGGATTAAAAATATGGCTCTAGAGGGCGAAAACCCAAAACAACCTCCGAACGGCCCCGTGAGAGGCACTAATACCTCACAAGGGACCAATGTAACTCGTAAAAACTGACCGTGTGATCACGGGGCTCCATACGATAATGGGACTCTCATTTTAAGAATACGACTATAATTTGAAAATTTCTAAACTCAGGCTTAAAAACATGGCGCTAGAGGGGGAAACCCCAAAACAGCCTCGTGAGTGGCACCGACACCTCGCACAGGACCAATGTAACTCGTAGTAATTGATATGTTGATAATTATTACTCATATATGCAATTTTTTAGCTTGAATAATTTTTTTGTAAAACTACTTGGTTACTGATAACATTGTATCGTTTGCTTTTTTGCACGTAGAACAAACAAAGGAGGCAATGGTTTTCAACATTAAGATTGTTTATATAATGTTGTGGAGATTCAGGATTATGTTTTTTATGTGTTACAGCCGTGTGGGCTTTTATTGTTTAGTTTTATGGTCATGTGGGCTTTATAATAAGCAGGTTTTATATTTACAGGTTTGGAATGTCCAGAAAATAGAGGAAACTCTGTCCAATATTTTTTGGTCTCTGAATTATTAAGACATGTAATGTTTTTAAGTTTTTATATATATTAGTTTTTAACAACGTTGTCGATTCACAATTTGTTATTTTTTTTATTGTTTTGCCAATAATAAATATTTGTAACACCTCGTACGTGTCCAACGTTAGACGTAGCAACCGATCGTGTGGTCACAGGACCCCCAATTTTAGGACTGGACCAAAAAAAGACATTTTTTTTAAATTATAGTTAAATATGGTCATGGACTTTGTCCATGAACATTTTTATTTTTTTCGTCGCGCATAAAAATGGTCGCGGCCAAAGTCCATGACGCCCAACCGTGACGAAAAATGGTCCCAGCCAAAGTCCGCGACCATTTTTTTTTCGTCGTGGTGTGTGTCACGGACTTTGGCCATGGCCATTTTTTGTCATGGTTATGGGTCAATGACTTGGGCCGCGACCATTTTTTTCCTTTTTTTCTTTGCGGTGTGGGTCACGGACTTTGGCCACGACTAATTTTTATCACGATTGTGGGTCACGAACTTGGGCCGCGACCATTTTTTTCCTTTTTTTCCATCACAGACTTTGGCCGTGACCAATTTTTTCACGGTTGTGGGTCACGGACGAAGGCCGCAACCATTTTTTTCCCGTCGCGGTATGGATCACGGCCCAAGTTCGCGACCATCTTCCATGACCCCTGCAGGCCATGACCATTTTTTGGTCACGGACTTGGGCCGCGACCCACAAAATTGTTCGTGCTCGAAATGGTCACGGCCCAAGCCCGTGATCCATAGTCTTGGTCAGGGATTTTGGCCATGACCATTCGCCAGTTTTGGTGTAGTGTAGACGTTTTGATCAAGGTGAAACCAAGATCATTTATGTTTATTCCCATTGTAAACAAAAAGGTCAACTTAGAAAGTTTTTTAAGCTAGGGAGAGTTTCTCACATGCGTGTTACTCGGTATGCTCCCATACGATTTCTTTCACATGTTCCTGCACACACTCCCACTCGTGTTACTCCACATGCTCCTGCACATCGTCATAGAGTTTTTTGAGAGATTTCAAGAGTAAGTAGAGTTTTCAGTAAAGACTTCGCAATGTTTGATGGAGTAATTTCATAGGATGTCTTCTCCTTCTGAGAACTACTCCGGGCCTAATGATTAAGGTTAATTCGAATAAGGTGATTATCATGTTCATATCTTATATCCTTATTACTAGATTGTATTATCATTGTATTCATATGTTTTTCTTTGTGATATATTTTGAAAAATTCCAAAAAGATTTTCGATATTTATGAAAAAGATTAGATACTCCAAAAAGATTTTTGCTTTCTAAGAATAAGGTTGGAAAATTGAAAAAAGATTTTATTTCTATAAAATTTTGAAAAAGACAAAAAGATTTTTGTATTTTTGATTTTTTATCGTATATGGATGAACATTTAAGATATTCGGTCACCCCTGCATTCCATCAATTCACATGACTTTTCATAGTGCTTTGCATGACTTTATCTCGTTAGTGTTCTCAATAATATGTGGATAAAATTTTGTTGATCATTGATGATTACTTTCTACATATTAGACTATTTGTCACCTTTATTGCACACATGCATGGACTTTTTAACATTGCACTTACTTGTCATGTGTCGACTACGATGTTCCCACCTCGATCCTTCTTAATAACGAACCAAATGTAAAAAGAGATAAGTTGTTCCTGTAAGAACCACTGTCCGATTTTTATTTCCCAAAAACTATTGATATATGTTAAGCAATGGAACGTGGCTATGAAAGAGAAAAATTATCTTTGCGTTACAATCCATCATTTGCAAAAAGATCCTAAAAATTCTAACAACACACAAAAATAAAACTTCTAAGGCCATTTATGTCATATTCATTGATGCTTCACTACACATGAGCATTATGATTTCTTCAAAATGTTTGAGAGTGAATTTTTATATATTTGAGATTTTAAGGGAGTTATAAAGTAGAAGATCAATGAGTTTGCACAACGACTCTCTTGAAAAGCATTAAATAGTTTGGCGTTACTGATTTAAGAATCATTTAAATTTTTGGCATATTGCTTAAGTCGAGCCAATTTCATTTGAGTTCAACATTTAACACCTAAGGTTGAAATTGAGTTCTTTCTTTAAAAGTATCTCATGACTTTGTGCACCTATGTTATGAATGTCTATGTTGATTTGCCTATGAAAAATGTTCTCACAATTACATTATGTGTTCACGATTAAGATATTTTAGTGTTATTCCATATTGACTATGTGTTTTTATACCTATATGTACTTTGCATACCTTATACTTAGAAAAAATTGAAAACTTCAAAAATAGTTATTTGATTGGGGGGAGGGGGGGGGGACTCATCATACCTTACAAATTATCATTACTTGTGACTACTGCTTATGTTTATGATGATATATTTTCTTCTTCATGTGATGCTTATTATTCTTGCTTAGATTTTACTCCTTTGTCATTTACGGACAAAACAGATTATCATTACTTGTGACTATTGATTATGTTTGTGATGATATATTTGCTTCTTCATGTGATGATTATTATTCATGTTTAGATTTTACTCCTTTGTCATTTACGGACAAAAAGGGGGAGAGAAAATTGAGGGGATTTTTATTTTTATTTAAAATTCGTACGCATCATGGTATTTCTTTTGTCTCGTGTGTGTAGGTCATTTAGCCTTAATAATTATTTCTTAGACCACACAAAATGAAGACGTGAAGACTTATATATATATATATATATATATATGCATTTCCATTTCCTAATTTGGTAGGGCATTAGTTATATTAGTCTTAGGGGTCAATTTGGATTCGGTTTGTGTTTTGTACTAGAATAGACAAAGGGGGAGATTTGTAAGAGCAAGCATTATAATTATCCAAATATAGTTTTTATTTAGATTATCATGTTACACCCCGTTGTACCTTCATGACTACTTCCATGTATTCGAAGATAAGAAGATGACATTTTGGTAGATTGAAGATCGGTTATCTTAACATCATTCTAAAGTGGTATGAAGTGGTTTAATATAATCTTTATTTATCTAGGGGATTTTTATAATTAGAGTTTACATTTAATGTTTTCAAAATATTTAAACTGATTTTTAAAATTCTTATGAAAATTTCTATGACTCGTTAGAACGGGATTCATAGGTCGTTCGAACGAGTTACTAAAGTGTCATTTGAATGAGACTCCATCATTCAAACAAAATCTGGGACGATGCCTTTTGGTTAGTTCTGGAATGTTGTTAGAAGTCCCATTGGATGTCATTCAAATAAGATTCGGTATGTTGTTAGAAACATTTTCCCACGTTTAAAATAGATGCCTTTTGGTTAAGCACTGGAATGTGGTTCGAAATATCGTTGGAAACCTAATTGAACGAAAAAGGGTACTCCATTCGAACGAGGTACAAGGCGTTCGAACGAGCGTGCGAATTTTTATTTTTTATTCAAATCTGATTCAAATCTCTTATGCCTATCTTATTGCAACTACTTTCCCTATAAATAGAGATGCGAGATTAGAGTTTTGAGGAACCTATCATTTTAGAGTTCATTTTGTAATCAAACTCTACTGTTTTTTATCCAAATCCTTCGAAATTTAGAGTTCACTTTAATAAATCACAAAAAACACAATTTATGTTTAAAAACACTTGTAGAGTTCAACTCTACTGCTAATTTATGGAATCGAGTCTCTACTACTGAAGAAGAAGGTTGATCAGTGGATATCTAGGGAAGACTGCTTTCTGTGGCGGCGTTGGACTGTGTCATTGATGTAAAAGACTTGAAGAACTGCGTATTATACTTAGTGTGCTAAGTAGTTTGTAAGTCGTATCGTTCCGTCAATTCTTGTACAATACTGAAATAGAGGTTTGCCCAAAAGGAATTTTTTCTTACTTCATCGCTTGTTTACATATTTGATTTGGCTTAATTAATTTGGACTTTATCGTTTCATACACACTAAATTAATTCAAGTTAAATTTGGTAAAGTTTTAATTTGTGTGTTTTTGGCCTAAGATACAAATCTATGCATAGAACTAGCATTCTCAATTACATTGACAGTTATCGATAGTTTATGTGGCTATTAGTGTGGGTGTAGTGTTGACTAGTTAGGGATATATCATATATGTAGTATCTAAACTGTCTACCAAGAATAATGGTTTATTTACCTTGGTTTACATGGTGATTTAGGTATAGGTAATAGGTTTGTGGATTATATTGTTATGAATGTAAATGTGAAGCATACTATATGCTAGTTGGGGCCAAGAAATACACAGTTTATTTGTATAGTTATGGATGCCAATGTTATACATACTAGATGCTAAGTTGGGGCTAGGGAATAGACTGATAAATTATATTATTATAAAAATATATAATATTTTGGGGTTGTAAGAAAGGTCGGTGGATTATATTACTTTGAATAAGTAATAAATGTGGGGCATAATATGGGATATTTGTGTCCATAAAATAGGACGATTAATAAGAATGAAGTTACCAAGATAAGGGTGAAATATGTAAATTAAGAATTTCAGTAATTACTTAACGTATGTTTAAGGTAACAATTAATAAAGGGTCTGAATTAGAATTTAAATATGAAATGATATCACTAAATGAAAATGAATTGATATAATAAACCGAATATAAAAAATAAAGTGGATAAAAAGCTTGTATCGATATTTTGAGATTTAACTTTCGTTGATTTTGGTATATCGATGGTTGATAAGGTTCATCTAGTAGATAGATGGTGTTGATGTGAACAATGAGTATATTATTGTCAGTGAACTGATATTATATGATTCGTTGTCGTACTTTGTTATGAACTGGATATCCCTTTATTCTCCTAAAATATTATGAAACAATGACATAACTGTTATATTTCAAATAATTAATGGCTTGCGAGCATTGATGGTCCCTATTGTTATTCAAATAGTCATTTTTTAATGTTATCTGGTAAATATTGATTGAAAATCTAAATCTAAAGGTTGTCATTATATAATAGACTTTACGGTGATATTTATTTGATTTAGTACTTTTGGCTAGGTCATGTTACCCTATTTGGGAATGTAGCTAGTATTGTTGTAGTGGGCCCTGACCCATTGCGTTAACTAACCTCTCATGTTAGGATCAATTTTTGGAGCGATTGGATCTTAAAAGAACATGATGATGCTTTGGATATTTAATTTTATGTTCTGATGTAGTTTCCTTTTCGTTGTATTTTATATGAGACAACTGTTGGATTTATCAGTCTCTAGTGACTTCACCATTATGTATTTACTTTTGTATTATGTTAAACTATTAGAGGATGTTGTAGTTATATATAATTATTTTCCAATATGTGGGAGAAATCCAAAGATTTTCCTCATCAACCTCACCCACACAATAGCACACTCTGATAAAATACACATGAAAAATATGAACGATTAATCTCCACATGGTATTTCCAAATGTGGGTGGTGTTTGAGCGTCCCATTTACCTTACTGACCTAGAGGGGAGTTTAGTTCCTTCATGGTTGGGTGGTAGGGTATGGGAGTCGATCCTCCAATTAAGCGACTCGACTTATGTAGGCATTTTACGTGAGTTTTACTTTTATGCCAAGGTTGGTAGGGAGTTTTTAGTATCTAAGGTCGAAGGTATCGACATCATTATCTTACCCTATACCATAGCCAATCTCTTAAACATAGATAGGGTTCCCTCACCTTAATACTCTTAGTACCATGACCATCTCACACCATACAATACCATTTATAGCATTGTTCACTTTATGGATCTTGCCTTGTGCATTCATAAGACAACATAAATCAACCATATTTAATTAGATTGCCACTTGCATAATTATATAGTTATTTTCAATATCATATTTATCAGGAATCATAATACTATAATACTGGTCACATTTTATTTATACATGCTATTAATACTGGCACGACCAACGATATCCCTTCTCTCATTTGGAGGAACGTGTCATCCATCCAGAATGATGTAGATACATAGTTATGCATATCCATAACTTATACGAGTTTGCTCATGTTCATTATAGTGACAATTGATGTACCACTCATTCCTAGAGAGAGCGGACCTTAAATTCCTTATATAGGGTTGAGGAGGCCAATGCACATCGTTTTGACTCTCACATTGTTTATGATGGCCATGTTCATCCTCTCTCTTCATTAGAGTAAGATGATTATTTTATGTTAAGTCTCTATATGTTCTAGTACATCAGTCATCCATTTCGAGTACTACATTACATACTTCGACACAAGCAACTCAGCAGGAGTCAGTCTTTGCCACTAAGTTCACCTCATTTCAGCAGGAGATCAACGAGTCTTTCGAACTCTAGGTGCAACTGATAATATCAATTTAGGAACATCTAACGGCTTTACTTGAGATAAAGCATCTTAAAGCGTCTTGTGAGAATGCCTAGTACCAGCGTTGGTTAAGGGAGAAGCATGACTGGGAGAGGATAGGTGAATCAGATCCACTTGTATCTCGAGATGGAGATGATGATGATGGGGATGCATAATTTTTATGGATATTGTACTTTTATATTTTGATGATGTATAATTCAGAGAGAGAGAGAGAGAGAGAAAGTGATATTTAATTGGATTTGATGTATCAATATTGTTATATACTCGGTTGATTAATGGCAATTATTTTATGGACATGTATTTTTTTAATTCGATATTTATTGCATGTATGACATAGCTGTGGTTTCGGTATATTAATATTTCTACATTATTAAATGTCTCTACTTCTAACATTTTTTAGTTCAATGCTTATTATTTATAGTCTATAGTTTTAGTTGATATTGATGATGTCGCGGGCCTTATTGACATATGAATATGATGTTTTCTATTGATATATGATTTATCATGTTCATCTTTCCATGAATTTTTATCACTTATCCCATTTAGAATATACATTATTTTATTAATCTTATTTGCTTAATTAGATTAATTTGTGATAGTTATATTTTGATTTCTTCCTTTGTCTATAAGAGATAGAAAGGGGGAGAAATTTTTGGTTTCTTGGGGAGTAGTTTAGTACATGCATTGCATTTTATAATTCTTGTAAATTTTGTGTACATTTCTTGTATCTTTAATACATCACGAGGTATGTGTTTAAGTGTGCATGACACATAACTCGTGGTGTTGATATATTATTGATTGAAGAAGTCATACATCTTTATCGAATTTGAGGGTATTGGGATGGGTAGATTGATGTATAGATATTTTGATTCGATATTTTTTTGGATATTTTCCATTTCTGGTTTTAACATAGAATAGACAAAGGAGGAACTTTGTAAGGACATCTTTTACACTCCTTGAGGTTTTAATTGTGTTGGCTTAATTACGAAACAAACCTTTGATTCGTAGTATCTTTCTATCGAGTCTATTAAGTTGTAATGTTACATCAGGTGAAGAAAAAGAGACAAAAACAGCGTGAAAAAGATTCCAAACTGGATTAGACATATTCATTCCATATCTATGTTTTGGTAAAAGTAATGATTTTAAAAGTTTTGAATTTTCTTATAGTGTACTTTATTGCTTGGAAGTGACAGGCAGTGAATTTGATGAAAACAAATTTGGAAAATACTTTTTAAATGTTTTTTAATAAAATCTTATCAAGGGTTAAAGTTTAGTTACCTCGTTCGAATGAGGTCACACTCGATTGAAGAAGGTTTCAAACAATGACCTATTTTTCAAGGTAGTGGACCTTGATCAAAAGCATACTTTAAATGAGGATCGATTAATCAAAGTTTATTTTTGACGAGGGCACACCGCCTTCAAAAAATGAACCTTGACAAAAAAAAATCAAACGAGCTCTTATTCAAACGTGGGATTCCTAGATTAAACAAAGATATTTGTCCAGGAAAGCGTGTTTATTTAGATCTATTTCACTGATAAACTACTTAAAAGACTTTAAAAAGGTCTTCAAATTAATGAGGCCCAATTTTTCCAAACCCTTAATTTGGTATTGCTAGAGTCATTTTGTTTGTGAGTGCTGGGGTTTTATTCTTAAAACCATGTATGATGGATACTTTTAAGTAAAAATGTATACTTTCATTTTAAACAAGAATAATGGTTACGAAAATGCTTTATATTTATATTAATATATTGTTTCATATTGATGTCAGTCAAGAGATTAGAGTAGGAATTTCGGTGATGTGACTTCGGGTTAATCACAAGGAGATTGGAATTTTGGTTGTAGCACTATTGAAAAGTTCACAACCTAGATAAGAGATTGAAATCCTATCAAAAAAATTTTGATACAATCCTAGTAGTTTATCTCAAACTACGGTGAACCGGTGTGATGGTTCGGGAACTTGTGTGATAGTTCAACAGAGGATTGTGATCGGTACATTTTAGGAATGTATTGAATGGTACCAGCCTTGATATTTGAGTCTCGGGGTTGTCTATATTAGACTTGAGAAATCTCACACTAATTGAAAATGGTTCATAGATTTTCAATTTCGAGAATTATGAGGATGCGGATGCTTATATAGTTCTTGCTTTGATTGTTATGGGTCCGGTTCACTATTAGATTGAATTAAATTATCCCCGTATATTGGGTGGAATTTATATGACTTGGTCTGAGATCATAATTCGGAGTAATCCTCATCCAGAGAATACCATGGATTGTGATAACCCCTTGATAGACTTATATGATTTGTTTTCACCAAGTAAAACCCGAATGGTGGATTATTTTATAATCCTAGTGGAGTAACAAATAAGTTAAGTCTGAGAATCAAATAAATTGATTAGATGTTGCTTAAAACCAATTAATAGCATATTGATTTGACAAAGAGGGTCTCAAACACTGAACATGGGTAATTATATTATGTATCATAATCAACTTTGCAAATAAGACCTCATTATATCCAAGAGATTTCAAATTGGCATGCATTCATAATTATTTAGTGAAATAAATTATGATTAAATAAATAAAGTAATGGATTACGGTAATGCTAATTGGACTTTCCAAGTATTTATTTTAAGCCAATTTCGTTATTTGTCTTGGGTACCTACTATAATCCATATACCCAAGTAGTTAAGCCTAAACTCTCAAGAAACCCAGTTTATCCCAAGCCCATTTTTTGTACTTGTTTATAAAGGTGTGGGAAGGGATTTTAAATGGTAATGATTAACCATTAGGTTTTGAGAGGGTTGAGAGAAAATACTATTCACATTTTTGTGAAAGAGGCCTAGAGGGAGAGGACAATATTTTCCTCATAGGGAAGGGTTTTCACCTCGAAAGGTGCCCACACACCTACCTATATTTGGCGAGGATCATACATTAGAAGATACAAGATTTACATAAGGTTAATAAAGGTTTTTGGAGACCTTGGATGGGGAGCAACTTCATCTTCATCATCATATAATTTCTCCTAATATGAATCACAATAAGATTCACTATTATATGAATTCTTGAAACCCTAGGTTTGATCTTTAAACCTAGTTCTTTTTTTTTAATTTCAATCCATGATTAATCAAATATTCATTGGGATGAAATTTTTACGCATTTAAATGTCAATCCCAAGTTATTTTTCTGAACAATTGGTATCAGAGCCCTGATTGAGATTAATTCTGGATTGAGTATATCCACGTTGTCCAACAAGAAACCCTAGTTTTGACATATTATATGGATTATTACCAACGTGGTATTGGAGAGATTATAAGTTTTCCACATGATCACGCATAGTTATTTTGTGTGATTGGATCCTATGGTGGTTTATCAGTAGTTACTTTTCCCTCTATATTCGATATGGTTATAATAATTAGGTTTTCTTTAATTATTTCAATTTTGATGTATTTGGAGGTTTTGGAAGAGGAATTTAATGTTCCTTTACTGTTATAATCGAATATATACGTGGGTTTAAGGTTTGGGAAAAGTGTCATAAAGGTTTGGATGGGCTACGGAGGTTCTTACAAGGCAAAAATGAGAGGAAGAAGAAGTTACCCCCTAACGGTCGATTGGATCAATATAACCAAGTGACCAAATCAATCCAACCATTGGATCTATCTGACCAAAATCCCAGAGCAATCCGATTCGCAACTAACGGATTGGTGTTTTGTCCCTTTGGGGTATTTTCCTGTGATTTTTCACTGTGGTTCTTCTCCAGAATATTTATAGAACATGGAGGATCAATTTCTAATGTTCAAGACCCTCAAGAACTCTTGGTTTTGATGAAGTCTACTTAAAGTTGAACTCTTGGCCAAATGAAAGTCTTCTACAACAAGAACTCTTATGCATGGAGAGTTATAGTTGATGTTGAAGTCTAGGCCTTGATGGAAAGGTCTTTTATGTCCTTTTATTTTTCTAAAATTATTTAATTAATTTCTTTTATGTATCCTTATTTTATATTGCATAATTTGGCATGTTAATTGGATTGATTAGTAACAATTACAACATGGATTTAATTTTGAGAGTTGCCTAGATCACTATTTTTCTAAGAAATCCGTTGTATTTTTTCCTTTCTAAATTGAATTAAAATGAGGTAATTAATTTTAAGGTTGTAAGGACAAATTTATCATGTCTGAAATGTTTAATTTGTGTATGTCGTATGCCGGTACAAAAGGCACGTCTGGTCACGATCTCACTTGACAGCCTCGATCCGAATTCCAGGATTTATGCATTTATCAAGTGTCCTACATATGCCTCAACGATTTCACGTATCACGATTTTTGGGAATTTACGCAAGTGGTACGGAAGAGAAATCAAAACTGTGTAAAAAAGGCTTGATAGGGATGTTCAAGGGCATTTTGGTAATTGTACAGCCACCATCCAGAGAACCGGTCAACTGGAAAGTAGAAGAGCTTGCCGCAATGTGTAAAATTGGAAGAAACGGCACCTCATTCCGAGCTACGGTGAAGAAGTTATGGCCTTTTTGAAATTAGAGAAATTCACTTTAAAATAATCAGAATATTTCCTAAGTGTTTTAATCCTTTGGGCCAGAACATTTCCCCGAACCCAGCCCGAACCGATTCGGGGGGGCGAACCGGTTCACAGGGACCCCGAACCGGTTCGGGTCCCTTGTAGGCTGGCAGATTCTGTGAGTTATTGTTGTCACCACTTGCATCTCTTTTTGACTCACTTTTGAAACAAGATGAGTAATATCCGGCCATATGCTTTTCCTTGTCTTCCTCAAGCTGTTTTTATGAGTCTTTATCCTTCCTATAAATGTGCTCTTCCCTCTCCCATTTGATGTACACAAGATACACACAAAAGATATACATCATAAACCTTCAAGAGGTATTTTCTACTCTCAAGGAGTAATTTTGTGGGGAAGCCGGTATCTTCTCCATTGCTGACCATCTGGAATTCTTACGGGATATTCCATCCGACGACATCGGAACCGACACCTGCGGGCATTTTCGTATGTCACATTTATTTTCTTTATAATCCATGTAAATCGTTCTTTACAAATTACACTGAAAATAATATGGTTTTTCCCTGCGGGGATTTTTCCTGATATCTTGTGTCACATGCTTTATTTTTATTTGATATATCATCTAGATGCATGTTTTAGGATTTAATTGAAATACAGTGTTCAATTAAATATTTGGTTCTATGTTTATGGGTTGTATTTATTTTTGTTCCAAAATAGACTCAAATTGAATATGGTTTAAATTGGAATCTTGTGAATATAATATTTTTTATTTCGATATCACACGACCCGCGCTCGTCGCGCTTTTCAGATTGGTATCAGAGCGGGTTATGCTAATTTATCGCGTGATCCAGATTTTTTGAGGATTTACTTTCTGATACAATTTATCTACTCACGTTTTCAAATTGGTATCAGAGCCGGTTGCGCTAATTTATCGCGTATTCCTATTTTTCGCAAAATTTGTGTGATATCAATTTTTTAAAAGAAAAAATTTGTTTTGTGTTTATTCGCAATTTTTCCAAATGGAACATCATTTAATATGATGCCTATTTTTTACGGGTCTAATTATGCCTACTGGAAAGCTCATATGAAATCTTGTTTAAAATCCATTGACGAGCATGTTTGATTGCTTTGTGAAATTGGGTGGACACCTCCCGCGGTCACCGTTGATAATATCACCTCTTTAAAACCTGTGTTAGTCTGGACTGAAGATGATTTTAAGATGTCTAATTTTAATTCCCGTGGTCTGAGTGCTATTTCAGGAGCAGTCACTCCCGATGAGTTCCACCGAATTATGACGTGCACCACGTCTAAATAGGCATGGGATGTTTTGAAACTAACACATGAGGGTACGAACTCGGTTAAAGAATCAAAGTTACAAAATCTGACCACCCAATTTGAAACTATCACCATGTCTGAGTCTGAATGCTTTGATGACTTTTATGCACGTTTGTCGGACATTGTTAACACTTGTTTTAATTTGGGTGAGGTGATTGATAACACGCGTGTCGTTAAAAAGATTTTGAGATCTCTCCCAAAATGATTTATTCCTAAAGTCACTGTTTCAAACTCTTTGGGAAATTTGAAATCACTTAAGTTGGAATAACTTGTAGGAGATCTTCAAACCTATGAGATTGACATGTTTCCTAAAACCATTAAGGCTAAGGATAATGGTGTTGCTTTAAAGACTTATTTTAAGAAAAAGAAAGAAAAAGTTTGTGAGTCTAATTCTGAGGGAGACTTTGATGATTTGGCCTTGTTTGCAAAAAATTTCAAAAATTTTCTCAACATGAACAAAAATAATTCTTCCAATAAAAAGAATTTTTTTGAGAAAAATAAAAAGAGAGGGAAGGCCATAGAAAGAGGTGAGAGGGAAAACGAGAGTGACTCGGATGAGGAGTGTGAGGAGGATTTTGAGACCGTGACTTGTTTTGAATGTGGGGGTAAGGGGCATAAGTCATTTGAGTGTCCTACGTGGCTCAGAAAGAAAGGAAAGAAGGTAGCCATGCCCGCCACTCTTAGTGATAATAGTGAAAGTAAGAATGATAAGACTTATGGTGAGAAGTTTGTTGTTTTTTTGAGTTGTGTGTGCACACCCTCTTTGTCCCACAATTGTGCTCACGAATGCGATAGTGATGATTTGAGCATTTCAAGTGAGGAAGAATGCGAGAGTGAAAGTGGAGATGAAAATGAGCTCCAAAATGTGTTTAGAGATTTGTACACCGAGACCTTGAAAACGAAGAAGTATAATAAAATTTTAGGTCGTCGGGTTTTAGATTTGGAGAGAGAGTTTTTAAGAAAGGAGTTTGCACATTTTGGTGAGCAAGTTATGTTTTTGGTCAATACTTCACAAGATTCAACGAAGGTTTTTCATAAGTTGTTACTACCCTATGAAAACCCCTCCGCACCTAACGATTGAAGTTTGACCTTCCTACTAGCATAGGATGATTTTCATGATGTCATTATTTGCCTATTTCTAGTATGTATAAAAGATTTTATTTTGATAAAATTATTTGAAAAATACAAAAAGATTTTGGTATTTTGTTTTGCACCTTTTATGGATGAGCATTTAAGGATGACCAAGTCACAAATTTCATTACATTTATTCATGTGACTATTTGATAGTGTTTTGAGACAATATATCTTGTCATCTTTGTGCTTTATAATGTTTGGAGTCATTAAGATGTAATTAAGTGTTCTTCCTACATGTTTGACTCGTGATTTCCTTTATTGCACACATGCACGGATTTGTTTGAATATTGTTCTTGTCTTATCACATGTTGGTTGGGTGTTTTCACTTCAATCTTGTCCTTAAAACGAATCAAGCGTGATAAAACTTGATAAGATTGGTGTGTATGTAAAAACTGTTTTGGTGAGACTGTGTGATTTTTTATAACGGGGAGGAGCTGCGAAAGGTAAATATCTATCCTTTGCGCAAAAGCCACCGTTAAAATGGACCTAAAAAATTGAGAAATTTTATTATCCATGGTCCAAAGAGGTTAAAAGAGCCCGAAAAATTTTAAGGCAATAAAAAGAAATACATGCCAATTATGGGCCAATAGGTTTCACCAACAATTCTCCAAAGTTTGATAATTTAGTTTATCACCTCTAAAAAAATATATCTGAGGGAGTTTGGTTGGAAAATTTAAACGGGTGTGCACGTCCTTGAAAATCTTGAAAAAAAAGCTAAATAGTTTTGGACGTTATTGGTGTGGAAATCACTCTTAATTTGATTTGTTAATCTTTATAAGACGATGTCATCTAAATTCAAGAATTTTTACACCTAAGGATACTTTTGATATTCATTCGTTAGGAGTACACGTATGTATCGTGCACATATGATTGATTGAGTTTATTTACCTATTGAATGTGTTCACACCCCTACATTTACGCTACCATCAACTTGGTTGTTTTTGTGTTCTTTCATAGTGTGATTCCTTTTGTATATTTGTGTACAAATTTAAAAAAAAAAACAAAAATAGAACATTCTTTAATTCTTTTTATACAAATATAGAAGATTCTTTGATTCTTTGTTGTATATTTTGAGCAAAAAAATTGAAAAATTCAAAAAATATAGAACATTTTTGTGCGACATTTTTCATATTTATGCTTCTCATATCTGTTTATTTGGGGACATCATAAAAAGGGGGAGAATGAATTATGGGGGATAAAATTTTGTGTTGATTTATCTATGATTTGCTTAAACTTAATTCATCTTTGGTTTGTTGCATATCATTATATTTCAAACGGTTGCGTGTCACGGGTATTTGCTTTTATCTCATGTATGTAGGTACAAAGTTGATATCTATTGGATTGCACACCCTGATGAGAAAAACTTTGGGAGTTTCTGAATGAGTTGAAGATTTGAAGATAATGATGTTTGTTTGACGACATGTCAATTAGTCTTCTCAGTTCGAGGGTTTAATGGGGATATTATTGTATATGTCATTTGTTTGGGGAGATTTGTTTTGGGGAGTTTGCATAATTCGTATTTTTTATGTTTTACCGGCATAGACATAGGGGGAGATTTGTAAGGACAAATTTATCATGTCCGAAATGTTTAATTTGTATATGTCGTACGCCGCTACAAAAGGCACGTCTGTTCACGATCTCACTTGACGGCCTCAATCCGAATTCCGGGATTCATGCATTTATCAAGTGTCCTACATATGCCTCAACGATTTCACATATCACGATTTTTGGGAATTTACGCAAGTTGTACGGAAGAGAAATCAAAATTGTGTAAAAAAGACTTGATAGGGATGTTCAAGGGAATTTTGGTAATTGTACAGCCACCATCCGGAGAACTGGTCAACTAGAAAGTTGAAGATCTTGCCGCAATGTGTAAAATTGGAAGAAACGGCACCTCATTCCGAGCTACGGTGAAGAAGTTATGGCCTTTTTGAAATTAAAGAAATTCACTTTAAAATAATCAGAATATTTCCTAAGTGTTTTAATCCTTTGGGCCAGAACATTTCCTCAAACCCAGCCCGAACCAATTCGGGGGGGCGAACTGGTTCGCAGGGACCCCGAACCGGTTCGGGTCCCATGTAGGCTGGCAGATTCTGTGAGTTATTGTTGTCACCACTTGCATCTCTTTTTGACTCACTTTTTAAACAAGATGAGTAATATCCGGACCTATGCTTTTCCTTGTCTTCCTCAAGCTATTTTTATGAGTCTTTATCCTCCCTATAAATGTTCTCTTACCTCTCCCATTTGATGTACACAAGATACACAAGATATACACATCATAAACCTTCAAGAGGTATTTTCTACTCTCAAGGAGTAATTTTGTGGAGAAGTCGGTATCTTCTCCATTGCTGGCCATCTAGAATTCTTGCAGGAGATTCCAGCCGACGACATCGAAACCGACACCTGCGGGTATTTTCGTATGTCACATTTATTTTCTTTATAATCCGTGTAAACCGTTCTTTACAAATTATACTGAAAATAATATGGTTTTTCCCTGCCGGGATTTTTCCTGATATCTTGTGTCACATGCTTTATTTTTATTTGATATATCATCTAGATGCATGTTTTAGGATTTAATTGAAATACCATGTTCAATTAAATATCTAGTTTTATGTTTATGGGTTCTATTTATTTTTGTTCCAAAATAGACTCAAATTGAATATGGTTTAAATTGGAATCTTGCGAATATAATATTTTTTATTTCGATGTCACACGCCCCGCCCTCGTCACGCTTTACAAAGGTATAAATTAAATTTTGATCTCCGGGTATAATTCTAATTCAAAATGGTTTTATTTTTGGAAACTTAAAATATTGAGATCGGATAATTTAATTTGTACAAGTATATTAAAAATTACCAAGGATTTTAATTAGGACTTTTAGAATTGAATGAATAGTTTTTCAAAATCCTCAAGTTTTAAAATACTAAGTGAGATGGGGGTTTCAACATAAATTCCATAATCTCTATCGGTGTTTTCATGAATCAAGGATGTGATTGATTCCTCCCTACAGATTGAATTAATCAGGGTATCAGAGATTTATTAAAACTCTTAAGTGATAATTTCGAGAATTAGAATGTGAGTGAATTCGATCAACCCATAGGGAATCTTTAAGAGCTCTATATTGAGGAGTGAACCGGTGGTATACACTAAGACACAACTTTTGATATCCCCCCACCCCCACCCCACCCCACCCTACCAGAGTCACTATCATTAGCAGTGGGATCAAAAGTTATCGGTTATTCATTATGTTGGACAAAGGGTCTTGAACTGTATGAATAGCATAATAAAATATGAAAGTTTGTCCGGTTCAAGGTGGATTGATTTCAACTCCCCACGAGAAATCTCACCCCATAAGAGAACTTGGATATCCGACGAATTAATGTTAAATTTTGGGTTGAGGGATGCCATTTTAAAATTTAATCAAATAATCCTCGTGTTTCATTGGAATTTTTTTTTTCAATTCGATGATTCTAAGATTTCAAAAATAATATCAACTTTTTCTCACTGGTTATTAGTCTTAAATGTTTTAATTGGAATACGTGTCAAGGATTGAAAATTAATTGGACATTGTTCTAACTTAAGGGGTTAATAAACTGTTTTAACCGACAATTCTCATTAATATTTTAAAAATTGTGATGTGATTAACTCCTCACGTCAGTTTGGCTGACCCCACCACGGATGATTTGATCAAGGAATAATGGTATTTTAAAATACATGGTAATTCTTTTAAATTAAGTTTTATATGTGTTCGGTCCCCCGTCCCCCCCCCCCCCCCCCCCCCACAGGGAGGTTCTATGTGTATATGTTTAATTTTAAAGAATTGACCGATGAGAATTTATTGAACGCCTTTGTTGGTTGATATCTCTCAAGTAAGAATCATGTTCTTAAAATGATCTAAATCATTAATTGAACCAAGGATTGTTTGGATAACATATGGTAGAGAAATTCGGTACCAATCCGTATTTTGAGGGTGAGGATCATCGCTAGCTAAAGGTTGGTAGTGGTTGTTTGAGAAAAATTTTGCTTTTTTTTTAAAGGGAGGTAAGAAGATAAGACTAAATCTCAAGTACAACATTTTGGTTTAAATAAGGTTCATATTCATTGGTAGTAGTGAAATAACTGAAAGGCAAGTATTCTCACTATAAGTGGTTAGAACTTTTATAGCAGCGGTGTCCGATTTTTTCTTGATTTGTAAGGAATAGGACATGGTAATGGTTTATCTCATAAAATTAAATCCATGATTTATGGTTCGATCTACGGTAACCTTGCATGTAGAATCGGAACCACAAATCAGGATTATAACTCGTTGTAAAGGTTCCAGATAACCGGGCAATTATGTTAAAAAGAGATGTTCCTAAGTTATGGGCAATTAGAATAATACAGTGGTATTAGCGGTGGGATATATTCTTAAGAATTTTAGTGTAGACATAAATTTAATGTAGATAAATTTTTTAATGTACCTGGGTTTTAGAAAAGTTAGTTTCGGTTTTCTAAATTGGTTTTAACAAATTTTGATTGCTTTTATAAAACTATTTTTTTTATCAAAACTAGATATCTTTTATATGTTCAGGTACATTAAGAAAATAATTTTTATATTATAATCTTTATCTCATTGATATTGGTAGATGTTGAATTGAATAATTTTATGGACATGGTCATTAAAGAGAAAATTTCCTTGTAGAAACAAGCACAATATTGGCACTTGCACGTAGGTTATTTTGTTCTAAAACTAATTTGAAGACTAGTTTAAAATGGAAAACTGAATTCATTAGAAGTGGAGGCACTTCTAGTCTTTAATTCTATTTAGAAGGTAAAATGACCAAAGGGCCTCTCACGACCAAGAGCTAAAGAGCCTAAGATGTATCAGAAACGGTTCACTTCTCTTCATGTGATATAGAAGCTATCCAGTCAAAAGGTGGTTTTGACTGCTTAATTGATTGCATTGATGATCACTCGAAGGTATAGACATGTTTATCTAATGCACTATAATTCTGAGACCTATGAGTAGTTCAAACTGTGCAAGCCTAAGGTACAGCATGGGTGAGGTAAACTAATATAAGTTCTACGATCTGATCATATAGGTGTTTATATCTTTGAATACTTAAGACATAATTTATCGGGGTGTGTGATTTTATCCTAGTTGTCTACACCGATCATTACACAAAATGGTGCAGAGGAAAGGAAGGAATAAGGCTCTTTTGGGTATGATAAGGTCCATGGTTGGTTATTCAAGACTGCAACATTCTCATTGGGATTTTACATAAGAGACGCGCATATACATTCTAAATTTAACTTCTTATTAATTAATCTCTTTAACTCCCATTGAACATTGTAGTGGGCACAATCTCAATCTAGGGCATGTTTGAATTTGGGGGTGCCCGGCACTCATGTTGTGGAAGGAACGAAGGAAGTTAAAATTAAGGATAGATGTATGTCTCTTTGTTGGTTATCCCAAAGGTAACAAATGTTGTTTATATCGTACACCTAAGTATAAGATGGTCATTGATTGCATCAATGCTCAGTTCTTAGAAAAAGTATTATGTAATGACCCTCGGGCCCAAGTGTAAGTTAGTCTTACAATGTGTAATGGAACATCATATTACTAAAGTTTCTAGACCACCCGCAAAGGATGAATTATGACATAATATTGATAATACACTACCTTCTCGTAATGGGAGCATTATCGATGATAAGGATGCACGTGTCACTTATAGTGGATAGCAAGTGGTGCCAGGTCATAGTGGGAGCATCAGAAATCATATTAAATGGTTAGTGTTTTGGGTGATCATTTTGAAGATATCCTAGGTAAATATGAATTGGGTCTTGAGAACTACAACGACACCTTACAAGACAAAGACTTTTACTTTAACTTATGACTTTGGATACTAAAAAGAATTCGATGTATTAAAATCAAGTTTTGGGACTTGTAGACTTGTTAATGGAGTAAAATCCATCGGGGACAAATGGACATACAAGGAGTTAAAAGAAAGATGGATGGGAAGGTGAAAACCTCCAAGGCAAGGATTATGAAAGGGTTTACTCGGGAAGATATGGATTGACTATATGTAAACCTTCTTATGAAAGTCGTGCTAAGTTCATTGGGTTTCTCTTAAAGTCAAGACAACATTCTTGAACGATCGTCTTGACAAGTATATAGTAAGAAGTCGGGAAAAGAAAAGTGACACATGCTCTTGACATCCAATTTTGGATTTAAGCAAACATCAAGGACTTAGGTCATTTTCTTTTATCAAGAAATCAAGTTTTGACTTTGATCTAAGTTTGAAAAGAACTTATTAGTATAAGAAGCATGACGGAAACATGGTGATATTTCTAAATAAAATTTATGGATAATACTTGCCTAATTACGACCGAGGTGAGAGTGTTGTCTTATATAGGAGTGTGGTTGTTCGAATTTTTTATATTAAGTATTTAAGACAGGCCAGACACATCTTTATAATCAATCTTTTTCTATAACGGTTGCAAAGGATGTTAGGCATATCCCAAGTCGATTATATCAAAATTATGTATGATGCGACTCAGAATTTATCTCTAATGCGTGTGAATTAGGATCAAGTGTAAGTCGGTCACGTAAGTAATAATCCGAGCAAGTCGGGTATTGGACATAAGGAATAGACATAAGACGTGACGAAGAGTAGGAAAGATGAATAACCTTTTGGCTGACTAAAAAATAGAAGGAAAAGATGATTGTTTCTAGGATTTTTCTATTAACTAATGCAAATTAATTAAACTAGTGAATTAATTATGCATGCGAGAATAATTAAGTGATTTTAAATGAATTGAGAAAATGGAGTTGGAGTACACTCCCCCGAACTATCGATAATTACTTAGAGTGTAAAATCTTCAAAAACCATATTCTCAATTCAAATAAGCATCAACTACTTTCTAAGCATTCGACATATACGGATTTTACTCGTCGCAATATCAAATCAAGAATTGTATTTAACGGGAATGACAAATTATCTAAACTCATATCATATCCTTAAACATTTCGATTACCTAGAGCAAGTGGAATTAAAAGACCTATAATGTTTGTTTTAATAAAGTTTCAAGAATATGGATTATTAATTAGATTATATTCACTTTTAAATCCATTCGTAACACCTAGGTTGGGTTCATATACTCCAACCCTCTAATAGCTTAGTCGGACATGGCGTGATTAAGAATTAACAGGGTTTCTACGTTGCATGAAGTCATGATTATGTAGATATTGTATTTAAGCATGTATAAACGAACTCTAGAAATAACTTAGAGAAGAACAATCTAGAATTGAGATGAATATTGAAAGCAAAGAAATATATTACTTTTATTAAAGAACACCCCATGCAAATACGAAAAATTCTATAAGTTGATTGAATAATATTGCTCTAGGGTTCCTTACCTCTTTCTATCTCTCAAACTTAGGTTAAAAGTTGTCTAACTTAGTCCTAAAATAATGAATGAAATATATCTCACATTTTTTACAAGTGATTTAAACCAAATAAACTCTCCAAAATGAGTGGAATTAAAGTTGGAAATTTTACAGAACATAAAAGCGAATCGGTTCCACTTTGGAACCGATCCAGTTCTACTTTCATTAAAATCCCTGACAACCCAACCGGTTCTAATTGGTTTTACTCTGAGCAATCCTTCGCTTTGACTTTTTTATTCTTCAGCTTCAAACAAGCATAACTTCTTTACCGTAACTCAGATTGAGGTGCATCGTTTTTTCCACTGTTCTTGTGACTTCAAGCTCTTAAACTTTTCAATTGACTCCTCATCCGGATTCCAACTATAAAATTATAAAATTTCCCTTGACTTCCCTTTCTTGCATTTCTTTCACAGTTTCGGCATTTCTCTTCTATCCACTTGCACGAATTACCTATAAAATAAGAGAGAAATACACAAAATAAGAAATAATTGCCTAAAAGGATTAGTAGCGTAAATATGAGATAAATCCACCTAAACTACATTGCCCTGGGTGACAAAATCATCTAAACTACGGGGATAGAGACGAAGAATTTATGTCTATTCAAAACCCCCTAACTTAGAACTTTAATCGTCCCGGGCAATATAAAAGAATCATATCATGGTCCAAACGCTTTTAAAACATTTTATTGGTATAAAATGTCTTTTTCACAGATGAGCGATTGCATTTAGTGTACACAACAAGCCGTTAAACCCCTAGGTTATCCTAGTAGGATGAGTGGTGTCTCGTAAAGACTTATAATAAATATATCTACAAAATTCGGTTTTCGACTCAAAAAAAAGAAAAATAGTTAAAAATTATACGATTTAAACTCCCCAAAAATATCCATCGTAAATTGGTATTTAAAAGTTTCAATTTTCTATGTGTGTGTGATATGCCAATATGAGACCTCTTCTCGTCTCAAGCCAGGCTCGGCTCTAGTCGACTTCATAAAACATTCTCTCATAAGGTATCGCGTAACAACTATCTCGGTCTCATCCAATATTGGATCGATACCACATGCAACCTTAATGAGCCTAACTCCTTATCTAGTCAATCTCTGAAAACTGAGACCTCATCAACTTGTTTATGCTCTCATCTCGGCCTGAGGTAAGTCAGTCGATACTACACTTGGCAATTACCAGCATGTGATCCAATGGTATATCAGTGGTCTCATACTCGTCCAGGCTGACACCTCATCCCAATAGAGCATGTTTAACATCTGACAGGGCATGTAAAATAGAACACATGTGGGAGAGTGCGCGTGGGTTGTGAGCCCCACGTGGAAAAAACCGTTACAATAAATCTTCTCCACACGTGAGGAATATCTCTTAATCATTATTTACATACACAAATGATAGATGGGAACATAACATTGGACACTTGATATTTAACATGCCTCCTGCATGTCTGGGGTGCGTATGACACCACCCCAACCATGTAAATGCTTGTCTTCTACATCAATGTAAAGGAGGACAAATTCACAACCCTACTAAAACTCAATCAAAACCATTGCATATAGAGAGAAATCTTGAGTATTTGTATCCCAAGGCCATTAGAGCCTATATTTAGTGGATTTCACACACACTCACACAGTTTAGTAGGCCAGAATTGGATGAACCACTTACATTTGGTATTACATCTCTTTCTACATATACAAACATACATATACATACATACATACATACATACATACATACATACATACATACATACATACATACATATATATATATATATATATATATATATATAAATAAATCATACTCCATTGATACTCTGGTTTGAGCTTACTTAACACATTGATTTGGTGATACCATTTATGGTATTATCAATCTGGCATCGTGTATAGGAACGAAGTATATCTCTTCCTCATCTTTGTTTAGTTTGCACTCATAGAATTCTTTGGTTGTGATCTAGCTCTACTCAGGTAGGACTGAATCATCATTGAAAGAACTCATGTTGAGCCTCTCAAGCTTTTCTTCAGATTTTCAGCTCTTCCAATTCATCGGAGTATGGCCTCCAATTTGCCTCCGGGCATTGGCCCAAGTTCCAATCATGCCCCACCTTAGTCAGAAATGGCTGAGGTGGCGATGGTGTTGTGCTCCTTAGCGGGCAGCTAATGGTAGATTCAAGAGAATCTTGCTGCATTTAGATAGAACATGGTGGTTAGACCTGCCAGTGATGAAGATGAGATGATAACTCTGGGTTCCAGGGAAGGTGTTTCAGATCCAGCGGCCAGGGGACCGTCCCAGGCTCCACACAAAGATATTCGTCCTTAGTAAAGGCGCAGAGACATGACTGACCCTAGGTGTATATGCTTGAAAGCGGGGTCAGGAATGCCCTGATGCTGGGGATGATTAATATGATGATCAGGACGACAGAGAATATTGGGATCCTTATCAAATATCTGAGGACACTGTGTGACCAATTCAGCCCAGTTGAGGACATAGAGATAGGCCAAGCCTAGAGTGTAGGCCAAGGGCATCATCTTTGGACAGACTAAGGAGAGGACCGACCTTTGATAGGCTAGGCCCAACAATAGATGACTTGAGGAATCTCCTCTCCAGATCTCAAAGCATAGTTGCTTTTAAAAGGAATAATGGATATGATAATCGTCGACCTCCTAGAGGTCGAGGTGAGGAATAGTGAGAGGTGAATAGCCGACAGAGGATAGTTGCTAGAGAGCTTTCAGTTCATCCAGCCAACAGAGAAGGGGCTGGAGATATTATTGCTCAGGTTGAGTTTGCAGTTATGGTCGAGAGTTCTTGTAACGATTCCATACAACGAATGGAGGACAAGATATGGGATATACTGAAGAGCTGAGACCCCTTACTGAGGGGATACACTGAAGGATCCCCCTTTGTGCCAAAGATCATGAGTTATCCAAACCCATCTAAGTTTAAGCCGCCATTGGTCACACCTAAGTATGACAGGAGAACTAATCTCATCCATCATGTGGAGATGTATTAATGAGCTGTTGATATCTACTCGGTCTCGGATGACATGAGGTGTCGTGCTTCCTCTAGCACACTTATCGGTGTTGTTCATGTGTGGTTCACCTCTCTCCCTAAAAACATAATAGAGAATTTCAAACAGCTAGTAGAAAGGTTCATACACATTTTTTTCTTTGGAGTGAGGTCCCAAAAGAAGACGACACACCTGATGTACGTGAAGAAGGGAAATAATGAAAGTATGAGGGAGTACATAGCTCGCTTCAATAAAGAGAAATTAGAGATTGAAGACTACAAAGAGATAATTGTTATAACCGCCCTGATAGGAGGTTTGCAGAAAGGAAAGATCCTATAGAATCTAGCCGATGATCCTCCTAAATCCATGGACGAACACCTGGCTACGGCAGGGAAGGTTATGAATGCGGAGGAGGCAATGGCTGCCAAGGGCGATGACGAGAAGGGAGCAAGTAGCAGAGGTAAGTTCTAGAAAAAGAACGAGCATAGAAAGAAGAGGTCGGCGAACGATAAGTTCACTGACTACACCCCTCTGATAATCAGTTGTGATTATATCCTGAATGATATAAAGAATGATCAGTCTTTAAGGTGGTAAGAGAAGTTGAGGGATCCTCCTCATAAGAGGAACATGAACCTGTGGTGTGAATTTAACCAAGACTATGGCCATACAGCCGATAAATGTTTTGCTATCAAGGACGAGATTGAGAAAATGTTAAAAGCTGGAAAGTTAAGAAAGTATGTCGATAAGAGTATCTCAAAGGGTGGTCGAGACAACACCCGAATGAAAAGGAATGATAGGTGAAAGCCTGATGCTACAGCGAATTGAGACGATGATGCCTCGAACGATGATGATAAAGCAGACCTAGACCTACCATATCCAATCACCGATCCTAAGGATCGGCTCCACACAATTTCTCTCAAAGTTAAGATGAATTGGGGAGGACTAGCTGGAGGGGAAAGGAAATTGTTGACAGAAAAGCTCTTGTGGCAGGCTCTTCCTCCAAAATCCAAAGAAGTACACTTGGCAGCGATTGAGCTGAAGAAGGTAAAGAGAACAAAGGTTGATATAAATACTCTGATTGTTGGTTTCTCTAGGTTGGATTTTAAAGTGATATTAGCCCCACATGATGACCTGTTGGTGATCACCACATTAGTGCCTGGGTATGAAGTTACCAGGATATTGGTCGATGGTGGAAGCTCGAATGATGTGATGTTTTGGGACTGCTACAACGATCTGTGGTTGAGAAAGAAGATGTTGGTCCTATATCACCAACCTCTCATTAATTTTAGTGGGGAGAAAGTGCAACCTTTGCGAATCTACGAGATGGAAGTTAGAATAGGGAGCAGTTGGCCAAAATGCCTCAGAAAGAAGATCAATTTCTTTTTTATGGATGAGAATGTCTACTCAGCCTACAATATAATTCTAGGACGAGTATCCCTCAAGGAGTTTAAGAACGTTCCCTCAACAGTTCACCAGATGATTAAATTCCCGACTCCATATGGAGTAGGGGAATTCAGGGTGACCAAGTTAAGGCACACGAATGTGTAACACCTCGCTTAATTAAATATCGGGTGATCAGTCCTTTATTAAATTAAAATCAAGGTGAACGGTGTGGTTCATTCTTAGCATCACTGTCGAAAATAATTTTTCCATTTTAACCACCCTAAATAATTAAGCTAAGTGTCAAAACAATTTAAATGATTTTATTTATTAAATTTCGTAGTAAAAACCTTTTAAGCATAAAAGAAATTTATGAATAATACAAACGATAAAGATACCAATCATCCAACGAAACATGCCAACTAGATTAATCAAATACAAATAAATAACCACAACCACTGACAATGTGATACATAAAATAATCCCAAATGAAAGTAGAATACTGAAATGATAGAAGTGTATGCAATCCCTATTAAGTCTAAACAAGAGTCTGGAAATGGGCGACACATGCCATAACTAAAATAACGAAATAGAAATCTGAGGAGCCAAAGGAGGAAGCGTCTATTACAATGACCTGCAACTCCCACACAAGCTACAGCACGTCTTGTCAAATGAATCTACACCTGACGCCCCTGTGGCTGAGCACCTGTAATATATATATATATAGATGTACAAGAGAAGGGGAAATGAAAGGAAAAGGGTCAGAGCCCGAGTGTAAAACAGTTTTAAAATGGTTTAGCAAGTTTTTAAAATGCTTACTAGCTAATATAACAACCATGTTAGTACACGACACTCTCTTGAGAATTTTCACCTCTCATCTAGTGTGAACGCCTACCGTACTACTAACATAACCCATAAGTCTAATTCTATACTCCTCCCATAAGATCTGACTCACAATATCATAAGTCTATGACTAAATTAAGATAACATCTACTTAAAGGCTATTGAAGTCAATTATGTATTTCTCACTACTGTGAGGTTTCAAACACTTAGAATTTATTTAATTACTTATCTTCTTATACGCAGAGTAGAGAAATATCAGGTATAGGTATATATATTAATTACTCATACAATATATATACTAATCGGCACCCCACAATAAAATCTATGGTGCCGGCATACTCTACTATCAACTCCCCGTATACCTCGTACAAGGGAAATACTAGTTTGGAATCACTCTCGAATGGCATTAAGACAATACACACAAAATGGAGGCGAAGCATAGTTCCAAGTCACTAAGAGGTCAACACATACCCTCATGTCTCTTAAGACTGACTGACTATCGCTTTCAGATAGCATGTACTAAGGAATCATATGTTCTAGGGTACGAGTCAATATCCCCCATAAAGGTCCCATCGAGATAAGACTGTCCCAGCGCGACAACCTCCATGATAGCAAGTAGCGCGGATATGATTATATATATATATACACACATACAATCACTCGGTTATATATATAAATATTCACATTGTAACAGGGTACTTTAGATAAAATGGAGGCGTAAACCCTTTGAAATATAGTAATGATAAGTTAATTAGCCGAAACCTTGGATTAGTGATAGAATACGCAAACACAAACCTAATGAAGATAAGACTCGGTTTAAACTCATAAATCTTTCGTGTATAACTCAGAGGATAGTAATGAACTTAGAAGTAACTGGGCTAAAGGGAGAGAGAAGTAAGCACCCTAGATACACCTTGGTAGGCAGGAAAACACATCAAACACTCTCAAGAATCTCTGTCACGTATTAAAAGCTTCGTAATAAATGACAATGGCGAGTGAATAAGACCTCTAGTTTGTAATAACTCTCTCTGATGTGTATTATCTCTAGTAATAACTTCTTAAACTCTCAAAAGATCATCCTTTCCTCAAAGGTGGTTGGGGTCCTTAAATAGCCCCCCCACACCACCCTCGAGGCAACTCAGTCATTAAAGACTATGAAAGACATCCCTCATACTTTATCTCATAGCATTAAATTCCTGATGCACTAGTTTTCTCCACGTCATAAACATTAAATGCCAATACATGGCTTTTACCTAACCACGGTGTGTCAGGGGGCTATTGTCACAGAGGTGGCTCACCAACTGCCTGACAGCCCCAAATACCATGGTGGTTTACTCAAGTGCATGTCTAACATTGTTTAGCTAGCTAGTGACATCACCTACAGTAGATGTGACATTAAGTATAGGGTTGTTTAGCTCACAACTCAACGCCCGATGGAACTCAAGGCTGGTCCCCCCCCCCAAGGCTCTACGATTAGGGTCCTTCGGTGTTTTACCAGTTGTATCTAAGATGGTCTGGACAAGCCCCAACGGTTCCTCACTTCTCAATCAACCAAACCAAGTCCCTCTAAAGTTCCCACGGTGAGGTCATTCGATAGAGCGTGAAAGCTCTCCCACGCCCTGCCCAGCCTGGTCTCTCGCGAGTACCGTTTGACCTCACACTAAAACTCGTTATTGTTCTCGTTACATAATTACAACCGTTATAGCTTATAGTCAATATAAACAAATATACAATATAACTAATACAATAAGCTAAAATACAAGTTATCACGCTAAGCTGCCTCACTTGAGCTGCCACGGTGCCTTAATCCCAAAACACTATTGCTAATGTGAAATTACTTTTAATCTCAAAATTAACTTCAAGCCCCCTCTACATTTGACCCTTCGTGGAGAGGTTTGTTGGAGAAAGAAATATTTGCACGGAACTTCTCAAATCGATGAACCTTCCCTGCGTGAAAAAATTATGGCCTCCTTTCCTTCGTTAGAACCACAGCGTTATAATCTCCTAGGAAAATGCAAAATTCTCCCCGATTTACCTGAGCCGAAGCACTACGACTTGTTGGGGCTTTGACAAAGGGACATCGCCACTTTTTCCTTATACTGCACTTCAACCGTTCTAGCTTTTATTATTTGAAATTCTCCCGAAAGGCCTGCTAACCTTCTCAAATACTCATTCTGATTCCTGGTAAGTGAAATTCTCCCTTGCAATGCTTCGCCATGTTCAAAAAAGAAAAAATTACCCCCGATGCAGTCGAGTCACCATTTAAACAACGTTTGGACTAGTGGCGAGGGGGCATCGTATCTTTTTGGAACCATTGGGACATATTTTCCGTTGGGAATTATTGGATATGTCTGACGAAAATTTTGGCGCCAAAACTCAAACTTGCTTAGGAAGGCAACTCTTTCTATTCCCCAGGTGTCACTTTGTAAATGACGTAGCACTGTCTTTTTAGTTGTCAAAACACTTCCCGAAGTGCCACGTGTTCATTTGAAATGATTATAGGTGGCCTTGCACGTGCGATGATAGGAAACTCAAAAGACAGGTTTTAAAAGGTTTAAAAGGCTTCAAACGTCTCTTTTATTTCAAACTCTTCTCTTTCCTTCTTATTCTTCAAGATCCCGTATTCCTTAGAGAGAGAAACCTGTGCGAAAACCTCCATTGTTGTCCAATTCTTTACTCATTCTCCTCCCTTTCTCATCTGTTGCACCACCACCCGTGGTTGTACTGATCCCTCTTTGTTCTTAGTCCTTCTTACCCATCTATACCGTTCATTACCACTCTATTATGGCTTCTCCAAGTTCTTCCAAGGTTTCCACCACCACTCAGCCAGGCTCCCCCTTCGCTACTGTTGGCGCTGTTGCTGCCCCTAACGTCGCTACCCTAAATGTTGCTCGTCAAGAGCAACTACGCTTCTATCGTCGGGCGCCCATATTTATCGAAGATGATAAGTTTTTTGATGCATGAAAGGCTTGCTATTTCTCATCCAAATTTAACCCTTTACTGTTGGGTGATGAGGAAATGGATTCATCAAAGTGTGGATATCTACCCCCAGAGGGGACTCTGCATTTTCATTTGGACCGTGGTGACTTCCCCTACTCCCAGATTGACTTCGAAGCACCTGGGGGGTCACCAACCCATTTCACTGTCTGGCACACACGTATGCAGAGCTCTCACGCTGCTGCTCTTGTAAAGGTTGGGCTTCATCGAGCCTACTGGTTTGGAGAGTTCACCCTCTCTAAGCACAACACAGCGCTGCAAGTGCTAGTTTCCAGATGGAACATCATAACTCACACCTTTTTTACTACGTGGGGGAGTTCACCGTTACACTGGAGGGCGTTTGTGAACTCCGTGGGTTTAAGCCCATGGGGGAGTTCACCTACCACGATGAGGCTCTGGATGCCGAAGAGGCTACTGATCTAGTTGAGCTGGATTGGTTCTACCGCAGTTGCACTGGTTCCTCGAAGAAAGCCACATTTACCCCCTTATCAACTATTTTTTCGAAGCTCCGACGTCGAAGGATGTCAGTGCTGCAACGGGCTGGGGTAGAAGCACATCCTTGGAACTACCAGCCTACATACTTGTATTTTTCACGCTTTTTCCTAATCGAAAAACCCAACGATCAGCCCAGGAGGGATATGATCAATATTTCCATTCATTTGGCCAGGGGGTTCAACCTTGCTCTGGCCTCTATCGCCTTGGGGTCCCTCTACACCTAGTTGGATCGAACCCACATAGACATGGCACGATCACTAGGCCGTTATAACTTGGCCAATTTTTCCAACACCATTGTTTTGACGGGGTTTCTTTACACACGCTTTCCTGCTATTGCCGTTAAGTTAATTTCACTACCCGTGAGCCAAGGTATCAAGCCCCCATGCCTCCTATGTTTTCACAAAAAATAAAGTCGAAAGGAGATAATTGAAGTTTTTGATCTTTTAGACTCCTTTGTGATGAGGCCATACAGTGAGTCTACATTTACCCATAGTTGGGATTTCTTTCCTTCTGTAGCCACAACGGTCAAGTTCATCCCGATTGTAGAAGATCCCTCGCAAGCCGTGGTGCTTATATTTACGCCCAGGTTTCTTCCTTCCTACACTGAATGGGGATACACCTTAGATACCTACAACCCAGACAGATGTAGCAGACAATTCGGGTTCTATCAGGGGGGCCCTCGGCCTGTATTTGAACATAACCACCCAAGGACCAATTTTGTTGAAGCATGCACCCTCTATACTGCAGTCGTAGTGCTTGGTGTGACATCTATCATCGACGGTCGTGCCACCCTTCCTAGTGCCACTAGGAAAGGAGACGTCTCCACCTCTTTTACCACCAGGTTCCATTTGGGGCAGTTGGAAATAATTCGTGAGTACATTCAGTCCCCCCCTCAATATCCCCCAGTTCTTTCTTTATCTTCTTATGAACTGGGTCTTAAGGGGAACTCCGTGCTTGGGGTTGAGTTTCCCTTGAGTAAAACCATTAAGGAATCTCCCCGGGAGCTACCCCCTCATTGCCCAATGATCCCAACTGCCGCCACAAAACCCAAGGCTGCTGCAGCTCCCAAACTAACTGCCCTTTTAGCCGAAGCTGCAACGGGGGAAGGGCCTTCTAATCCATCTACCAAGAAGGCCAAGAAGGCCAAGAAGTCGAATTCCTAGAAGTCCAAGCCCCAGGTTCAAGCATAAACTCCCTTAGAGGCATTTCCTATTGCCTTCGTTCCCCCTCCCATATCTCCAGAGATGGCTGAAGAGCTGAGGAGGCAGGTTGAAGCTGAAGTCGTAAGAATAATGCCGAGTTTCAACGATGCGCTATCGTTGTTCCTTCTTCGGCTACTTTTCCCATAATCGTGGTTGATCCCAGTGAGCCGCCGGTAAAAAGGAGGAGGAGGTCGAGGGTACCTGAAGGTGGTGATGCAACGAGCTCAAGGAAGAAAACACTAGGTACTAAGTCCTAGAAGAGATGGGCTTCCGAGGTACCTTTATCCCCTGCCACTTCTGCTGCTGCCTCCTCGCCATCTTCACCGGTTGTTATACCCTCTTATTCTCCCTCTGGATCTGAGGTATGTGTGCATTCTTGATTTCTTGTACCCCTTCTATTAAGGTGTGTTGCATCTGCTCATTTCTTAATAAGAAAATATTTTGGTGCAGTGAGTTGGAGAAGAAAGGCCCAATCCTCCCAGTCCCCCTGTAAGCCGCTTCGTGGGGGGGATTTGCGGTATCTCTCAAGTTGATACCACTCCTCCTCATTCCCCCATGATAGGCCTTACCTACTCACAGAGATTGTTCTCCCAACGGGCCAACTAAACTGTTACGAGGGTTGCTACCGTTGAGTCTACTTAAATGCCTGGTCAACCAGACGAAACTACTGCAACCTCCTCTGAGTTACCATCGGAGCATGAGGTCACTCTACCCCTCGTTGTGGTCGAGGAAAGTGCCCCGCAGGTAAGTTTCTTGCCAAGTCTTACATCTTTTATTTGTACCATTATTTTGTTTATCATTTCTAATATATTGGGCCGTTTTAGGTGAATGTGGAATCACTGATAGCTAACATTCTCCTTCATCCTTCATTGTCAAGGCCCCTTACTGCAGTTCCTCTTTTTGTTGCCATAACGGGGGTAAGTAACGCTTAGATGCATTTCTCTCTTTTTGAGTATTAATTTGTCATTCCTAACACTTAGCTTTGTTACTGCAGCTTTCCCCAAGTCTATCTCCGCTCTTTGCCTTTAGTGGCCTTTTTCCCTCCAAGGCCACGGTTGATGCTACTGCTCTCGTTGGGGAATCTCTTGAAGGTCCAACGTCTTCTTTCGATGATGCGCCCGTGCTGGCTTTAGTACCTTATATTGGCAAAGGAAGTTTGCCTAGCATTGAAGCTTCTTCAGCCAAGGGCCCCATTGAAGCTGCTGAGGCAATGAGATCGCTTCTAATGACTTTTGCCATTATGGACCCCCTGGTGACTCCCGTTATCGCTCCTACTACTGTTGAGGTACTTTGCTAATTTCTCTGTATTTCTCAGTTTCTGAAACTTCACCTATATAGGTGACTTAATCAATGAAAACACTTGTTAAGGTTTTTCGTAAACTCCACCTATATTGGTGACTTAACAACGAAATCACTTGTTAAGATTTTTCCAAATACTCCACCTATATCGGTGACTTAACAACGAAAACACTTGTTAAGATTTTTCCAAAAACTCCACCTATATTGGTGACTTAACAACAAAAACAGCTGTTAAGATTTTTCCACAAACTCCACCTGTATCGGTGACTTAACAACGAAAACACTTGTTAAGATTTTTTCATAAACCCCACCTATATCGGTGACTTAACAACGAAAACACTTATTAATATTTTTTCACAAACTCCACATCTATCGGTGACTTAACAACGAAAACACTTGTTAAGATTTTTTTCATAAACTCCACCTATATCGATGACTTAACAATGAAAACACTTGTTAAGATTTTTTTTTCATAACCTCTATATTTCCTCTAACTGTTCTCAGGTTGTACGAGAGGATTCTCCACCAATTCCCTTACCTGTTGGCTTACCCCATCGGGAACCTGTCATCTCGAAAGATTCCAGCTATAATGACTAAGGTTCCACGATCGGTGCTGCTGCCAACAACGAATCTGGGTGCGAGCTTCCTCTGCCCGACCTGGCTCCTCACACCTTCTGCTTGATGGTGCTCCAACATTCCCCTCAAATGCCTGCCAACCATCGTTTGGTAGTTGAGCAACTTGTAAACCATCATCCTGAAACATTCATGGTGGATTGCCTTCGTTCAAACATCTCAGTTATAATCTATAGGGTTCAGGGTATGGCCACCGTTGTTGCTAAAATTGCCAATACACCAACTGCGAGTGTTACCAGACCCCTTCTTAACCAATTTTTGGGTTTTCTGGGGGAGTTGGGTCGCGATGGCTTCCGTTTTGATTGTCTCATCGCGCATTTAAAGACTTTTAAGATCCAATGATTGGACAGCCAGAAGGAACTCTTGCAAAAACATCAGGAGGATCAGCGGGCGAAGGAGGCCAAATTGGTCGAGCTAACACCCTTTATTGGAGCTATTGACAAGGAGGTGGAGGACCTCTAAGAAACTCTGCATCTGGCGAAGCTAATACGAGAAAAGATCCTTATCGAATACACGCAATCACAAATAAGGTTGGAGGTTTCCATTAATGCCCAACTATCTTGCTTAGCTGCTTCTCCGAGTCTTCCTGGAGATTTTTTCTCCTCCCCAGATCTGTGGTTCCTCCTAGTCCAATGAATTTTTTTTCTTCTTCTCATGTAATTCTTGGGCAATAGCTCCCAATTTTGTAATGCCCCGAAGTTTATGAATGAAGAAAGATATCAATTTTCTCATGCCATTTCTTTGTGTTACAACTGTTTGCATAGATTATGAAGTGTGAAGTTCTGTAATTCTTTCATCTCTACTTGAGATATAATAAAAAGAACTTGTATACTCATTATAAAAAGAACTTGTATATTCATAATCAGCTAGATACATCGGTGGCCCAAACATCATTTATTACACATGATAAACCTTCAATCATTTATTGTTGATTTTGAATGGTTTGTCTTCTTCCATCTTAGAAATTAAGCAATAACCTGAGTCATGAGCTTCCTTCACAATGAAAGGTCCTTCCCGATTTGCTACAAACTTGGGTAGAGGAAGCCCCCTGATATGTTTCATAGCTTCTTTCAATACGAGGTCTCCCTCCATGAACTTTCGTGGTCTCACTAAATTATCATACGCCCTGGAGAGTTTCTTCGTATACATTTGAAAGTGTTGCATCGCATTATCTCTGTGTTCATCCAACGCTTCCATCTACACATGTCTATTCTGGGGGACCATGCTACTTCGCAAAGCATATCGAGTAGAGGGAACTTCTAACTCTACTAGGAGAATTACCTCGGCCCCATAGATAAGAAAGAACGGTGTATACCATGTGGGATTCCTCTTAGTTATTCGATAGGACCACAAAATGGCTGGTATCTTGTCATCCCATGATCCTGGGAAATCCTCCATTATTTTAGCTAAGATATTGACCAAAGTCTTGTTAGTCACTTTGGGTTGACCGTTTTCCTTTGGGTATGCCACCGTCGAAGTGTGATGGACAATGGAGTATTTGTCTGTGAGCATCGTTACTTCTGAATTGACGAAAGGGGTTCCATTGTCTGAAAGGATAACCTTTGGGATCCTAAAATGACAAATGATGTATTCTCTGATGAAGTTGTTCACCACCCTCATTGTTTCCCTTCTCAGTGGTATCGCCTCAGCCCACTTTGTGAAGCACTCCGTTGCTACTAGTATCCATATCTTCCCCCTCGAAGAGGGGTATATTACCCCTACCAGGTCGAACTCCCAAGTATGAAAAGGATAAGGCATTGTTAGGGAGTGTAAGTCCACTGACGGGGCATGGATCATATTTCCATGAAGTTGGCAAGCCTTTCACTTTCTAACGAACTCAGACGAATCTTTCTCCATCGTTGGCCAATAGTATCCCAAAGTCATCAACTGGTCATATAACTTATCCCCTCCTATATGAGCTGGATCTTGCGCCTGCTTGAGGACCTCGGCTGCTTATTCCTTCATGATGCAATGCAATGGCCTGTTGAAATATCCCCTTCGATAAAGTTTCCCCTCATGAATGTACAATCTCAGGGCCCTTCATCGGAGTACCATCGCATCAATTTTCTCTATTGGGACAACTCTATCTTTAATGAAATCAATATAGGGCTATCTCCAGTCAGCCTGAGCTTCCACAAAATGACATTCAGCTGCCTCGAAGAATAATTGGCATTTGTTGCACTTCCTTTGTAGCTCCGTCGCGTCCTGTTTCATCTTAGGCCAAAAATACCCCTCTATTTGCATTCTTCGGTATATGGGTATCTCAGTTGTTTTGCAGTGCTCTTCGTGTGTTTTCTTTAATCTTTTCTCTGCTTTTTTGGGACCGATGCATCTCGATAGCCATCCTCCTGTGTTTATGAAGTAAAGGTTTCCCTGGTTTGTAAAGTACTGGGCCAATTCTCTAAGCCCCATCGTTCCTTCACCAGCCTCCAGTTGCAGCTTAATATCCCCCCTCCAGTCCCCATTCTCTTCTATTGGTAGAATTAACTGTACCATCGAAGGAGATGTTCTTCATTGGATCACGACGGTGGTTGTATCGTTCCTCATGACCATCTTCTGGAAAATGGTGGAATATGCGTCTAGGTGATGATTCATTATTTTAGGTTGTCTCTTGATCTTGGTCCGATGGAACTGGCAGAGGAGCCTCTGAATGATTATTCTGTATGGTTTCAAGCTCATGTGTTTTAACACATACTCTCCATTCACTTACTAAACCACCAAGTTTGAATCCCCCTTGATGCAAAGTGAACAAATCCCCCTTCGAAGAGCCTCTAGCAATCCCAACACCAATGATTCATATTCTGCCTCGTTATTATAATAAGGAAAATCAACTTGTATGAAAGGAAAATCTCTTCCATTCCCTTTGAGAGAATAACCCATGCTCCTCCTTTCTTTTCCGCCGAAGATCCATCGAACTGCGTTATCCATTCCTCATCCGTTTCATCTAGGTGTTTGGCCTGCAAATCGTCTCCTGGAATATTTTCTTTGGGTTGCTCAAACGTACATGAGGGTAAAATAGCCAACAGATCGGCGTAGGCTTAGCTTTTGATCGCGCGAGGAACCACACACTTTAGGTCATATTCGGAGAGAATAAGGAACCACCTAGCTTCTCTACTAATTAATATAGTTCTAGCTAGCAAATACTTAATAGGATCACATCTAGTTACAATATGAATTGTAAAACACAACATATAATGCACTAAAAATACTAAGGCTAAACAATGCCTTTCCAAGCTACTATATTTGACTTCTGGCCCATGGATGATCTTACTGAGGTAGTAAATTGGCCATTCTTTCCGTCAATATCTTATGCCAGCAAAGCTCCCACGGACCTCATGGTGGATGTGAGGTACAGCTGCAACGGTATTCCTGCCTTTGGGGGAACCATGGTCTGTGGTGAAACGAGCAGTTTCTTCAGCCTGTCGAGAGACTCCTGGTGAACCTCCTTCCACTTAAACTTCGTGTTCTTTCGCAACAGCTGCATCAACGAATGTGTTATTTAGGCTAATCCAGGCACAAATCTCCTAAGGTAGAATACTTTACCGAGGAAACTCTTCAGCTCCTTTGCTGTTCTTGGGCATGGCATTTACAAAATCGCCCGCTGTTTGTTCAGGTACATCTGCACCCCTTGGCAATCAACCACAAAGCCTAGGAATTTCCCACTTATCACTCCAAAAACACACTTCAGTGGATTCATCTTCAATTTATACTTCCTGCAATGGTCGAACACCTTCCTCGAATCGCTCAGATATGACTCCTCCTTCCTCGATTTGATGACCAAATTATCCACATAGAATTCCACAAATTTATGGAAGAAGTTATGGAAAATGGCCATCATTGTACTCTGATAGGTCGCCCCAGCGTTCTTGAGTCCAAACGGCATCACCTTGTACATGAAGTTGCCCAATGGGGTTTTGAATGTTGTTTTCTCTACATACATGGGGTCCATCTTGATCTGTTTGTTCCCTACATACCCATCCATGAATCTATACATTTCATGACCAGCCGTTGCATCTATCAGGTTATCGATGGAGGGTAGAGGTAACTCATCTTTGGGACAAGCTCTGTTCAAATCTCTAAAATCCACACAGATCCTTATTTGATTTTTGTCTTTCTTTCCCACTGGGACAATGCTAGATAGCCATAGTGGGTGTTGTATCGGTGTGATGAACCCTGCTGTTAGTAAGCATTGAACCTCTTCCTTGATCTTCAAATCTAACTCGGGCTTGTATGTTCTCGTCGCTTGTTTCACTGGAATGGATGATGGAAATACGTTCAACTTGTGGAAACTCATTTCCTCATCCATCCCTTCCAACTCTGTGTATTTCCAGGCAAAAACGTCTATAAATTATCGAATCAATCTGACCAAGGCCTCTCGTCTCTCTTCACTGAGATCCTTCGAGATGAAGATAGGCCTTGGATTTTCCCCTTCTTTTGCCAGGTTCAACTGCTCCAACTCTTGTGCCTGTGGCTTTGGCTGATATGACATGTAGTCTGGTTCTTCGACGACATCCTCTATGAACTCCTATATATTGGAGTTATTTATCACCATGCATTTCCCCGTTGATCCACCAAAAGCATTCATATATCGAGTCAACCTCATCATTAGTTTCCTCGTCTTCTCGCTCACACCATTATAATAGATACACCACCTTTCCTTCCTCGGTAACGACCTTCTTACATTGTCTGCTGGTAGTGGTGACTACCTTCCTCTTCTTCTCTCTGTAAGCCTCGGACATTCTTTCTCCTGAGAACTGGCTCAGCACGCTTTATAGTTGAACCTCATGCTCCATTGGGTCTGCTTTGGGCCTCATCCTGTCTTTGAGCTGCTTTGAGATGCCTTGGGGTCGAGGGACCACCTGGTGAGCCTCTTCGTCTATTACCCTTATGCTGCTTGTAACCTCTTTACCGTGCTTATTCACGGGTCCCCTCCTCTTTCTGATTGAGGGAACCCATGTTCCCTCCATCCTTCTCGTTAGGACCCGGACATCATCTTTAAAGTCTGTGTAAAATGCTACGTCCACCAAGTGAGCTTCCTCGACAGCGAATGGCCTCTTTGTAGCCCTAATGGTGACCTCCGTCCCCTTGATGTTCGCCCTAGCGCATTGGTGGTACATGGAAGGAACTAACCCTTGGTTGTGCATCCACACCCTTCTTATTAGCAGATGATAGGAAGTTGTACTTTCTATTACATGGAACTTGATATGGGAACTCAGATTTCCCATTACAATCCCAACATTAACATACCCAATGGATTTGGAAGATTGGTTATCATACCCCGAAATCACCAAGGGCATGGGGACTAACCTTTCTTCTGGGATATTGGCTGCGTGGAAGGAGTTGATTGGCATGATATTGATGGAAGCTCCCCCATCCATAAGAGTCCTTACAAAGATAACTCCGTTGACACTGGCAGTTACATACAATGGCCTGTTGTGAGGGAACCTTGCAGCCCTATCTGCATCGCTGAAGGTTACTTCTGACAGAAACCTTCTCACCAACCTGGCCATGAGCCCCTTCCATCTCAGCGAAGGGACTGTGTTCTTCCTCGCAATATCGAGTATTGCCTGGGTTATCTCCAACCTATTCTCCTTCGGTATCCCCACTTGGTAATAGAACCAGGTGAACTTTATGGATTTTGAAACTGCACAGTATTCTAGAACTGGGTTTACTTCCTCACCTTTAACACCGTATACATCCTCCATATCCTTGGCGCTTGCTTCGTCATAAGCTAACACTACATTAGCCATTACCCTCGTACAATCTTCCAGAGCCTCTTCGTACTCTTCTTGCTTCGTTGTTGACTCTCTTTCTCCTCTCTCAACCTTTTCATCATAGGCCACCACGAGATTGGCCCCATATGCTGGCAAGGGGTTATTATTGACGTTATGTGGAAGGATTTGCAATGTCCCTGCCTTCACATACTTGTCGATGATTCTTCTCAGTGTAAAGTAGCTCTCGGTTGGATGCTGGATCCTTTGATGAACCTGGCAGTACTTTGGATCCGCCTTCGTTGTGGCATCGGGCTCCCCAACAAGAATGTCATTTGGCTCATAGACTGTTCCCCCTTGGACCATCGCATTGTAACATCTGACAGCTTCTTCCACTGTATAAGGCAATAGTGGTGGGTCCTCCATGTCTCTTCTGAACTTCCTCTTATTGTCCTTCTTCGGTGCCTTGCCCCTATCTCCCCCTCGGTGTACCCTACCTGTGTGGGCTGAGACCTCCCCCCGACGGGTTGTATCGGCTGCCTAAACATCATGGGCACCACCACCGGATTGGGCTACACCAGGAAGGAGATATTCCTCGCCACTTTTAAGAACGCCGTAAAAGTCCCCTCGCGCGTCTCATTGATAAAATGGCAGATGTACTCAGAAAGCAGCCCCTCAATGCAGATCTACAATAATTTGGATTCTTTGGCCTCCTCCCTCCCGTTGAGGGATCTTTCCTTGAACCTTCGAACATAGGCCACATTTCTTCCCCAGGTCTTTGCTTCTCCCTACCCAGTTGGGTCAAAGTAAACTCATCTTCTACCAGAAAGAACTTCTGGACAAATAATATGTGCATCTCCTCCCATGTAGAGCCAAATGGGAGTACCAGGTATATGCTTTATCGGTAAGGATTTGGAAAAATCCCTCAACCTAAGTTTCTTAGTGTTGCAATACGCTCCCAAGTATTCAATAAAGCGCTTAATATGCTCCTTCAGGTTCCCACCTTTCTCTGTGTATTTTTCAAAGATAGGAGGAATATAGTCCTTTGGATAGGGCTCATCATTTTATTCTTGAGGATAAGGTGTTCGAAAGTCATCATAAACCGAAGCTACCTCGCCAGAAGATTGCGAGGAAGCCTTCATGAACTTCTGCATCTCTTTCTGCATTTCCTTCCTCATTTCCTCCATGGGTAATGCTATTGGGGCAACAACCAATGGGACCATGGGCTGAGTGCTTGTTGCAGCTGGAGCAGTCATCATAGTTGGGGTCATTGAAACTCCGGAGGTTCCCACTAATGGATTCACAATAGAGGGTATGCTTTCTGGGACCGTTCCCTCTATACCTGCACCTGGTGGGGCCATTGGGACTGCCCCTGGTGTTACGAATGCATTGGCTTCCAATCCTCCCAGCATTGGGGAAGCTACCAGGGTTTCCAAAAACTCATAAAACTTACTCATGAGGAAGGCCACCTGAGTGGGTCCCAACCCTACACTCGTGGAAGCTTGTGTCACCCCTGGAGCACCTATCATCGCCTGAACTGGAGGTACCTCTATTCGAGGAACCCCATCCCCTAGATCCTCCAGTTCTCTCGTAGCTTGTTCTTCATTGTATTAGACGTCATCAAAGTTGAGACTTTGATTAGCATTATCTTGCGCCATACTCCCTTCTTAGAAGAATGCCTCCCCAGCAGAGTCGCCAAATGTAAGAGGGTACTTTAGATAAAATGGAGGCATAACCCCTTTGAAGTATAGTAATGATAACTTAATTAGCCAAAACCTTGGATTGGTGATAGAACACGCAAACACAAACCTAATGAAGATAAGACTCAGTTTAAACTCACAAATCTCTCATGTATAACTCAGAGGATAGTAATGAACTTAGAAGTAACTTAGCTAGAGGGAGAGAGAAGTAAGCACCCTAGATACACCTTGGTAGGAAGGCAAACACACCAAACATTCTCAAGAATCTCTGTCACGTATTAAAAGCTTCGTAATAAATGACAATGCCGAGTGAATAAGACCTCTGGTTTGTAATAACACTCTCTGATGTGCATTATCTCTAGTAATAACTTCTTAAACTCTCAAAAGATCACCCTCTCCTCAAAGGTGGTTGGGGTCCTTAAATAGCCCCCTACACCACCCCCGAGGCAACTCAGTCATTAAAGACTATGAAAGACATCCCTCATACTTTATGTCACAGCATTAAATGCCTGATGCACTAGTTGTCTCCACGTCATAAACATTAAATGCCAAGACATACCTTTTGCCTAACCACCGTGTGTTAGGTGGCTATTATCGCAGAGGTGGCTCACCAACTGCCTGACAGCCCCAAATACCACAGTGGTTTACTCAAGTGCATGTCTGACATTGTTTAGCTGGCTAGTGACATCACCTATAGTAGATGTGACATTAAGTAGAGGGTTATTTGGATCACAACTCAACGCCCGATGGAACTCAAGGCTGGTCCCCCCCCCCCGAGGCTCCACGATCAGGGTCATTCGATGTTTTACCAGGTGTATCTAAGATGGTCAGGACAAGCCCCAACAGTTCCTCACTTATCAATCAACCAAACCAAGTCCCTCTAAAATTCCCGCGGTGAGGTCATTCGATAGAGCATGAAAGCCCTCTCAGGCCCTGCCCAGCCTGGTCTCTCGCGAGTACCATTTGACCTCGCACTAAAACTCTTTATTGTTCTCGTTGCATAATTACAACCATTATAGCTTACAGTTAATATAAACAAAGATACAATATGACTAATACAACAAGCTAAAATACAAGTTGTCACGCTGAGCTGCCTCGCTTGAGCTGCCACGCTAAGCTGCCACGGTGCCTTAATCCCAAAACACTGTTGTTAATGTGGAATTACTTCTAATCTCGAAATTATCTTCAATCCCCCTCTACACACATCTTTCAATTAGGTTCTCTCGCGACCTATAACAATAGTTTAACCGTAAGTAGTACAAATTACCCAATCCTTACGCATAATGAATTCATCTCTTTTCATTCTCAATTATAACCATTTTATAATAACTTCTCATCCCTAGAAGCGTTTTCCCTTCTTAAAGGTAAAATTCAATAGGTACACCCTCACTAACATACTGGTCTAGGTCCTTCATAATTCTCTCAATTCCTTAGTTAACGTATGCACGATTCCCGATATGTGTCATACCTCCATTATCATACGATTACATCCATATAAAAGTATATTCAACGGAACCTACTTAGACCCTACTGGTCCTCTTCATGGCCCATTAGGATTTTTAAATGAAGTTTAAGGGCTCCTACGCATTTAATCCGAATTAAACAGAAAGAGGAAAAACATTCAGTTTCCAGGAGGGGTCGATTGATCGATGAAAGGGAGTCGATCGATCGACATTCTTGAGTCGATCAATCGATCGAGCAGTTCTTGCCCAGATTCTGTTAATTCAACCTACGGGTTTTATCCATAAAATTTCTCCAAAACACCATTAACTATTCCCCATCTCCCAAATAATTAAACCACTGATTATATACACCTATCTACATGATTTCCTATGTAAAGCATGTATAAATTCATCAAGGACATCGAATAAAAGGGCCAATTTAGCAGAATTGTTAAGAACCCTAGTTTTGAATAGATTTCCAAAATTCTCATTCTTCTTCGAGATTTCTTTCTATTAAACCATTACAATTCGTAGGTAATCCTCTACGTGTGACCAGACTTCCAGATTTCATGAATTACACTTGAAACATGCGATTTAAATCTTCTAAATTATATAATTCTTCAATAAGAACGTATATTCTTAATCCTATACTAACATGGGTGAAATATCAACTAGGAAATATCAAGATAGATACTTGCCTTAAGATCATAGGTCTGATTCCACGAAGTTGACAGGTATAGACTTGATCCCCTCCTTCCGATCTGCGTTTTGGTGGTGGTGGTGGTGCAATCCGGTTAGTTCTTGGCCTTAAATTTTTGGAAAGATTTTTCCTTTCTTTCTCTCACTGTCGTTCTAAACTTTTGAGAATGTTAACCCTAGAAGGCTCTCCTAATATCTTATATTAATTCCCAATTTTCGTCATTTAACTAAGGCCTAATTTGGAAATGACTAAATCGCCCTCCTGGGGCGCCGGTTACTCCTAAAAACGCCCCAAGACCCAAACTAAACCCCCGAGTACACTTTTATGACTATCTCGGCCCTTCCGGACACGTTGGCGCACTAGAAATGACCATACGGGCGAATTTTAATTTATTCACTTTTTATTATAATAATTTAGTCCCGACACGACACAGGCGCGTCCCGACTTAATTTTTATAATTGTCATATTATTCACTCGTGACAATTTTAATAAATTCAATTCTATACATTACTTTACTCAATAAGTAATATTCAACAAATTTCCAATAATTACTACGTCACGCAAGTAAATATTTAAATTAAACTCCGGATTAATATTAAATTAATTTATCTCAATTAAATTTAATAAATCCCCAATTTAAAAGCTATAAAAATACGAATTATTACATACTTCCCCCCTAAAAATGGAATTTCGTCCCGAAATTCGGAAAATAAGGCGTGCCTGGTAAAAATAAATCTGGGTATTTTTCGCGCATATCTTCCTCGCGCTCCCAAGTGGACTCCTCCACGTTATGATGCTCCCACTGGACCCGTACAAGTGGAACTACCTTTGACCTCAATCTCCTCTCACTATGGTCTAAGATAGCCACTGGTCTCTCCTCATAAGAACTGTCAGCTGTAAGTCAATATCCACTATCGCGATGTGAGTGTGGATTATATCATCCCACAGATATCGTCTCAATGACAAAACGTGGAATACATCATGAATACAGTGCAAGTGCTCTGGCAGCCCTAATTTGTATGCCACCGGCCCTATTCTCTCGATAATGGGAAAAGGTTATACATACCTCGGAGCCAATTTCCCCTTGTTCCCGAATCTCATTACTCCTTTCATAGGAGACACACGCAGTAATACTCTCCCACGCTAAACTCTCAGAACGATCACTTTGCATCATAGTAGCTTTTATGTCTATCCTGGGCTACTCGAATGCGACTCCTGATTAACTCTACCTTATTTGACGTCTCCTGAATCACCTTTGATTCGAGCAACTTGTTGTCCCCCACCTCTAACCAACAAGCGGGAGAACGATAAGGTCTGCCATACAACGCCTCAAATGGGGCCATGTCGATCGTGAACTGGTAGTTATTATATGCGAACTCCACCAGTGGAAGATACGGCTCCCAACCCCCTCCAAAATCAAGGACACACATGCGTAGTATATCCTCCAGCATCTGATTGGTGTCTATCTATCCGTCTGTGGGTGATAAGCTGAACTCAATCTCAACTTTGTACCCATGGCTTCCTAAAATCTCTCCCATAAGCGCGACACAAAAATCTTGTCTCTATCAGACACAATATCTAGGGGTACCCCATGTAGCCTGACTATCTCGGCAATAAAAAATTGTGCATGCTGGCCCGTGGTGTAGTCTGTTCGCACTGGTAGAAAATGAGCTACCTTGGTCAATCGATCCACTATAACCCATATGGAATCATGACCCCATTGTGATGTAGCAATCCCATTAATGAAATCCATGGAAATGCTCTCCCGATTCCACGTAGGTATATCCAACGGCTGAAGTAACCCTGGCAATCTCTGGTGGTCCACCTTTACCATCTGACGGGTAGTACATTTGGACACGAACTCCGCAATGTCCTTCTTCATCCCACTCCACCAATATTATCACCGCATATCCTGGTACATTTTATCCCCTCCGGGATGTACCACAAATCTAGACCCGTGCGACTGTGTCATTACTGCATGATGTAAATTATCTCCCTTCGGGACCACCAATCTCCCATTAAATCTTAAACCCCCATGAGAACTCACTGAATATAACTCAGCACCCTCAGCTAAGAGACATACAATCTGGTCCTGACAAAATGTATCCGCTGCTTGGGCCTGTATCACCCTCATAACAATCTCAGGTGTGACTGTCATAATGGATATGAAGTAACGGGCTACCGCATCCTGGTGTACCAATTCTTTTAATTTTTCTCTCCACACTTTTTCTACCTCACCTACCGGCCTACGGCTTAACGCATCAACAAGCACATTAGCCTTCCCTAGATGGTACTGTATCTCGAACTGGTAGTCTTTTACAAACTCCATCCACCTGCACTGATGCATGTTCAATTTTCGATGAGTGAACAAGTACTGCAGTGAGTTGTGGTCTGTGAACAAGGGAAACTTTTCCCCCAACGAGTAATGCCTATAAATTCACAATGTAAACACTACCGCAGCTAGATCTAGGTCGTGGGTGGTGTAATTCCTTTCGTGAGGCTTAAGCTTGTGGGAGGCAAAAGCTATAGACTGCTCCTCCTACTGAATTACGCCACTGAGTCCCTATAAAGAGGCATCATTATACACCAGGTACTCCATTCCTGGCCTGGGTAAAGCAAGAACTGGCACCGAAGTTAGCTTATCTTTCAGCTCATCAAAAGCCAATTGACAAGCGTCATCCCATACATACGGTACTCTCTTACGAGTCAGATTCGTCAACGAACCCGCTATTTTCAAAAAGCCTCAAATGAACCGTCTGTAGTACCCGGTTAACCCCAAGAAACTATGCACCTTTATCGGTGTCATGGGCTATCCCCACTCCCTCACCGGCGAAACTTTGCTTGGGTCAGCTGATATCCCCAATTCCGACACAACATGCCCTAAAAATTGTACCTCCCGTAACTAGAATTCGTACTTCTCATACTTAGCATACAGTTGATGCTCTCTTAGAGTCTGAAGAACCTGTCTTAAGTGCTCGGCATGCTCCTCCTCAGTCTGTGAATAAATCAAGATGTCATTTATGAAGAAGATGACAAACTGATCCAAGAACTCTCTGAACACTCGGTTCATCAAGTCCCTGAATACGGTTGGAGCATTTTTCAACCCAAACGGCATGACTCCGAACTCATAGGACCCATATCTCATCAACAAAGCAGTCTTCGACACATCCTGCTCCCTAATTCGTAGCAGATGGTATCCCGATCTCAAATCTATCTTCGAAAAGAAGGCTACTCCTTTTCGCTGGTCGAACAGGTCATCGATTCGGGGAAATGGATATTTATTTTGTATCGTGATATTGTTTAACTCCCGATAGTCCACGCATAATCTCAACAAACTATCTCTCTTTTTCACAAACACCGGAGCGCCCCAAGGTGAGGTGCTCCTATGAAGGAAATCCTGACCTAACAGCGGCTATATCTGATCTCGTAACTCCCTCATCTCCACTAGAGCCATACGATATGGTGCACGTGCTATCGGCTGAGTTCCCGACATCAAGTTTATGACAAAATCTATCTCTCTACTGGGAGGTAAGCCCGGTATCTCCTAGAATACATCCAAAAACTCGCAAACAACAATTATCGAATCCAGGGGAATCACTATGTCCTTAGAGTTCTCCTCCTATATGTAATATAAATGGGTGGAAGATCCTCCCTCTGGGTGAGGCATCACCACCAAAAACATCTCCTGACCAAGAATGGCAAAGATAATACTCCTACCGAAATAATTTATCATGGCTCTGTACACAGCGAGCCAATCCATGCCAATAATGGCATCGTGCACATGCATATCTAAAAAACTAGCATGTCCACAGGTAAAATCAAGCTACCAATCTCTATACCTATGCCCCAACATATAAAGAAAATTAAGGACCCATTTCTCGGTGGTGAATCTATGCATGTCACGGTACTCTCTGTCGTATCTAATAACCCCATGGCCCGTGCAAAATTAGTAGTTATAAAATAGTGTGATGCCCCAGTATCAAATAAAGCTCGACCTATAGTTCCATGGATAGGAAACATACCCTCTATCGTGGGTGGTGCCTGAGGTGCTGAGGCTTAATGAACATTGTAGACACGTCCATACTGCAATGGCCCCTGCTGAACGGGGGCTGTTGGGATGGCTGGGAGGGATGGCACTGGGAGGGCGGCTGGAAAGAGTGGCCTCTATGGCTCATGACGAGCACCCTACTGCTGTGGGGCCCTATCCCCTTCTGGTAAATCCTGACACGTATGGCCATTCTTGCCACATCCAAAACACTTACCCCTTAAGTTTCCTCCCCTTTGTCCCTATTGACCACGTCCCTGTTGGCCCTCTAAAAATGCTGATGACCCTGATGGCCCTGCTACTACCGGTGTTGGCCTTACTATCCATGCTGACTGGACTGGCCTTACTAGCCCTGTCTAAATCCCCCAAATCCCTGCCTGGAATCGCTGGATCGAAATTGCTTAGCAGGGTCCCCCTGATGGGAACTAAGTTCACTATGATGGGTGTGCCCCTGAGATGATGGTGCTCTGCCTGCACCACTACCTCTAGTACGGCCCTACTGGCTGGACTCCCCTGCTCGTTTTCTCCCCTGTTGATGGAAATGGTGATCCTGGTAGTGCAACAGATTGTCATTGAGTATGTCAGTGTTAGATTACATATGAGATGATGACGATTCCTCTAGGCCAATCCATCTAAAAACTGTAATATCTTCTTCTCTATGGTGGGTGTCTCATCCGGCACTATAGTGAGAAATCTCGTGAACTCCTCCTCATACTCAGCAACGGTCATACTCTCCTGCTTAAGATTCAGTAACCTCCGCCTCATCTCAGTCTTCACAGCGAATGGGAAATATTTGCAGTCAAACCGCACCCAAAACAACTGAATCGACATAATGTCCCTCTCCTCCAAGGTGGTGGTGGTGGACTCCCACCACTGCAAAGCGGCCCCTACTAGCTTGAAGGAAACCAATAATTGTCTCTTCATGTCAGTGCACTCATATGAAAATGCCTCTGGATATCCTTCTTCCATTGGTTGGCAAGCACGATGTTCGAACTACTCGAGAACTCTGGGGGATGCGCATTCTGAAAGGTATCCCTGACCCGCTCCCATGTAGTGGGAAGTTATATTGGCATTGGCACTACTTCCTGAACCTGGGGTGGAGCCTACTGTACCACGGCTAATGCGGCATTCACCGCCTGAGCAACAATGGCGGCTACTTCAGTTGCATTCATCATTCCCTGAGCCAGAGCTGCTGGCTGCTCGCTGCTCGGGCCGGGCATTCCTGTCTCGGGGTGCTCATCTCGGAGGCATCTAAAATGAGAAGGAAGTTTATTAGTATACAGTTATTATTAAATCTCAAATACTTGAAGATGTAAGCATTAATACAAGAATACAACAGTCCTAAAAATAGGGCTCTATATCAAAGACGTTAAGCTGAAAGTGAAATAAGTCGTACAGATCCTAAAGGACACTAAAACCTGATGCTCTGATACCACCTGTAACACCCCGCCTAATTAAATACTGGGTGATCAGTCATTTATTAAATTAAAATCAAGGAGAACTGTGTGGTTCATTCTTAGCATCACTTTCGAAAACAATTTTTTCATTTCAATCACCCTAAATAATTAAGCTAAGTGTCAAAACAATTTAAATGATTTTATTTATTAAATTCCATAGTAAAAAACTTTTAAGCATAAACAAAATTTATGAATAATACAAACGATAAAGATACCAATCATCCAACGAAACATGCCAACTAGATTACTCAAATCCAAATAAATAACCACAACCACTGATAATGTGATAGATAAAATAATCCCAAATGAAAACAGAACACTAAAATGATTGGAGTGTATGCAATCCCTATCAAGCCTAAACAAGAGTCTGGAAATGGGCGACAGATGCCCTAACTAAAAGAACTAAATAGAAATCTGAGGGGCCAAAGGAGGAAGCATCAACTGCAATGACCTGCAACTCCCACACAAGCTGTATCACGTCCAGTCAAATGAATCTACACCTGACGTCCATGTGGCTGAGCACCTATAATATATATATATATATATATATAGATATACAAGAGAAGTGGAAATGATAGGAAAAGGGTCAGAGTCCGAGTCTAAAACAATTTTAAAATGGTTTAGCAAGTATTTAAAATGCTTACTAGCTAATATGACAACCATGTTAGTACACGACACTCTCTTGAGAATTCTCACCTCTCATCTACTATGCACGCCTATCGTACTACTAGCATAACCAATAAGTCTAATTATATACTCGTCCCATAAGCTATGATTCACAAGATCATAAGTCTGATTAAATTAAGATAACATCGACTTAAAGGTTATTGAAGTCAATTATGTATTTCTCAATACTGTGAGGTTTCAAACACTTAGGAATTTATTCAATTACTTATCTTCTTATACGCAGAGTAGATAAGTCTCAGGTATAGGTATATATATTAATTACTCATACAATATATATACCAATCGGCACCCCACAATAAAATCTATGGTGCTGGCAAACTCGACTATCAACTCCCCGTATACCTTGTACAAGGGAAATACTAGTTCGGAATCACTCTCGAACGGTATGAACACAATACACACAAAATGGAGGCGAAGCATAGTTCCAAGTCACTAAGAGGTCAGCATATACCCTCACGTCTCTTAGTACCGTCTGACTATCATTCTCAGATAGCCTGTACCAAGGAATTCTACGTTCTTGGGTACTAGTCAATATCCCCCATAAAGGTCCCATCGAGATAAGACTGTCCTAGCGCGGCAACCTCCGTGATAGCAAGTAGTGCGAGTATGATTATATATATACACACACACACACAATCACTCGGTTATATGTATAAATATTCACATCTTTCAATTAGGTTCGCTCGTGACCTATAATAATAGTTTAACCATAAGTAGTACAAATTACCCAATCCTTATGCATAATGAACTCATCACTTTTCATTCTCAATCATAACCATTTTATAATTACTTCTCGTCCCTAGAAGCGTTTTCCCTTCTTAAATGTAAATTTCAGTAGGTATACCCTCACTAACATACTGGTCTAGGTCTTTCATAATTCTCTCAACGATTCTCTATATGTGTCACACCTTCGTTATCCTACGGTTACATCCATATAAAAGTATATTCAACGGAACCTACTTAGACCCTACTGGTCCTCTTCATGGCCCATTAGGCTTTTTAAATGAAGTTTAAGGGCTCCTACGCATTTAATTCGAATTAAACAAAAAGAGGAAAAACATTCAGTTTCCAGGAGGGGTCGATTGATCGATGAAAGGGAGTCGATCGATCGACATTCTTGAGTCGATCAATCGATCGAGCAGTTCTTGCCCAGATTCTGTTAATTCAACCTACGGGTTTTATCCATAAAATTTCTCCAAAACACCATTAACTATTCCCCATCTCCCAAATAATTAAACCACTGATTATATACACCTATCTACATGATTTCCTATGTAAAGCATGTATGAATTCATCAAGGACATCGAATAAAAGGGCCAATTTAGCAGAATTATTAAGAACCCTAGTTTTGAATAGATTTCCAAAATTCTCATTCTTCTTCGAGATTTCTTTCTATTAAACCATTACAATTCGTTGGAAATCCTCTACATGTGACCAGACTTCCAGATTTCATGAATTACACTTAAAACATGCGATTTAAATCTTCTAAATTATATAATTCTTCAATAAGAACGTATATTCTTAATCCTATCCTAACATAGGTGAAATATCAACTAGAAAATAGCAAGATAGATACTTGCCTTAAGATCATAGGTCTGATTCCACGAAGTTGACAGGTATAGACTTGATCCCCTCCTTCCGATCTGCGTTTTGGTGGTGGTGGTGGTGCAATCCGGTTAGTTCTTGGCCTTGAATTTTTGGAAAGATTTTTCCTTTCTTTCTCTCACTGTCGTTCTAAACTTTTGAGAATGTTAACCCTAGAAGGCTCTCCTAACATCTTATATTAATTCCCAATTTTCGTCATTTAACTAAGGCCTAATTTGGAAATGACTAAATCGCCCTCCTAGGGTGCCGGTTACGCCTAAAAACGCCCCAAGACCCAAACTAAACCCCCGAGTACACTTTTATGACTATCTCGGACCTTCCGGACACGTTGGCACACTAGAAATGACCATACGGGCGACTTTTAATTAATTCACTTTTTATTATAATAATTTAGTCCCAACACGACACAGGCGCGTCCCGACTTAATTTCTATAATTGTCATATTATTCACTCGTGACAATTTTAATAAATTCAATTCTATACAATACTTTACTCAATAAGTAATATTCAACAAATTTCCAATAATTACTAACTCTCATCACGCTAGTAAATATTTAAATTAAACTCTGAATTAATATTAAATTAATTTATCTCAATTAAATTTAATAAATCCCCAATTTAAAAGCCATAAAAATACAGGGTATTACAGAATGCTACTTCGACTCGACTGGGGAGATAGAGGCATATAAAAGGGCCATAACAACTTATAACATTGATACCTTTGGCCATAGATATGAGACCAAGATGAAGAAGGTCAAAGCCGCCGAGGAGGTAGAATCCATCGTCCTCAATGAGAATGATCCCGAAAAAACCGTCCAAATCGGTAAGGACCTAAAGAAAGAGATTAAAGAGGAGTTCATCCAATTGCTGATGAAGAGGCAAAGAATTTTTGTTTGGAACCATGAGGATATGCCCGACATCGATCCTATAGTCCTTCTCCATAAGATCAATGTGGTTGAGGATGCAAAGTCGATCAAACAGAGAAGGAGAGTGTACTCCAGAGAAAAGTACGATGTCATCAGAGAAGACGTGAAGAAGTTAGAGAAAGATGACTTCATCAAGGAGGTCATTTACCCTGAATGGTTACCAAATGTTATCATCGTCCCCAAAGCCAACGGCAAATGGGGGATATGCATTGATTTTACAGACCTGAACAAGGCATGCCCCAAAGACAGCTTTCCCCTACCAAGGATAGACCAGATGGTTGATGCCACTGTCAGCCATGAATTAATGAGTTTTATTGATTCCTACTTGGCCTATAACCAGATATTTATGGACTCGGTCGATGTTGAGAAAACATCTTTCATTACCGATAAGGGGACCCACTGTTACAAGTTCATGCCTTTTGGCCTGAAGAATACTGGGGTGACGTATTAGAGATTAGTAAACAAGATGTTTGAAGACCAGATAAGGATAATCATGGAGGTTTATATCGACGACATGCTAACCAAAAGTCTCAAGGCGGACACTCATGTGGCCAACCTTGAGCGTACTTTTAATATTATAGACGAGTACCGAATGAAACTCAACCCCTCAAAGTGTGTTTTCGATGTAGGGGAAGGTAGGTTTTTAGGTTTCATTGTGAATTAGTGGGGGATTGAGGCCAACCCGAAGAAGATCAGAGATATGATGGAGATGAAGACTCTAACGATGATAAAAGATGTTTAGAGGTTAACTAGACGGGTAGCAATATTGAATAGGGTTATATCCAGAGATACTGATAAGTTCTTTCCCTTCTTTAAGGTACCCAGGAAAGCTTTTGAGTGGAATGAAAAGTGTGATAAGTCCTTTAAAGAGTTGAAGACCTACCTCAACTCTCCACTCCTGTTGTCAAGACCAGTTCAGGGAGAGAAGTTATATCTGTATCTAGTTGTGTCAGAGTCGGCCATCAGTACTGCAATTGTCAGAGACGAGGATGGTGTGCAGACGCTAGTATACTTCAACAATAAGGCCCTCTAGGTGGCCGAGCAGAGATATCCTAAGATGGAGAAGCTGGATTGTGCTTTAATTCATGCCTCAAGGAAAATAAAGTCGTACTTCCAGGCACACACAATGGTCATCCTCTCCGACTCACCTCTCAGACGGGTCATCCACAAACTTAAGAAATTGGGTAGGTTGATGGCCTAGGCAATAGAGTTGGGGGAATTTGATATCATCTATTAGCCAAGAACGTCCATCAAGTGGCACGCCCTAGATGATTTCGCAACCGAGTTCACATGGGATGAAGTCGATGCATAAGAGGTTGAGACTCCATCTTGTGGCCCAAAAAGAAGATTATGTCTCCCCCCGATTGAGGCCGAGACGAGTACGCCAAGAGGTAAAATGACTGAGAATGAGGAAGGGAGATATCTTTTCAAGAATGGGACCTTGGAAGAGGTTAATTTTTCCAAAGAAGGTACTGTATGGAACTTATTTATTGACGGCACTTCATGCGAGTCCGAAAGTGGAGCAAACTTAATTATGTTGACCCTAGATAGGACTGACATCGAATATGCTCTGAGGTTTAATTTTAAGGCCTCCAATAATGAGTCGGAGTATGAGGCTCTTCTAGCCGAACTCTCTCTTGCTAGAGCCTCGAATATCGGCCATCTCTTGGTCAATAGTGACATTAGATTAGTGGTGAATCAAATATCAAGAGTATATAAATCCAAGGATGATATAATGGCCAAATACCTTGAAAGGGTAAATATAGTGCTGAAATATTTTAGAGAAGTAAAGCTAAAGAGGATCCCTCGGCTAAACAACAGCCGAGTTAATGCCTTGGTGAGATTATCCTCTGCCACTAAGACAGATATCAGAAGGTTGGTGCCGGTGGAGATCCTACATCGGTCAACCATTGAAGAAGAGGATAATGTAGTGCACCTTTGTTTGAACTTAAACCTGGGAGCCTCATGGATGGATCCCATCATTCGATACATTAAAGATGGGGATTTACCAGATTCAGAACCTGAGAAGAAAAAGTTGAGGAACAAAGCGACAAAGTTCTTCATCATAGGATATGTCCTATACAAAAAAGTATTCCTCCTCCCTCTGCTTAGATGTGTCCATCCAACTGAGGTGGAGTATATTTTGAAGGATATTCACGAAGGATCTTTCTCCAGTCACATAGAAGGAAGATCATTGGAAAAAATAATTATCACCTAGGGATATTAGTGGCCGACACTGCCCAAGGATGCAATAATATACGTGAAGAAATATGACAAATGCTAAAGGTTTGCCACCATTCCTCATCAACCTCACTAGCCTCCGAATTCTATCACTTCCCCCTGGCCATTTGCAGTCTGGGTGATTAACTTGTAGGACCATTACCGAGGGCTACGAATAATTATCGATATTTGATTGCAGCTATCGATTATTTATCAAAGTGGGTGGAGGCCGATGTGATGATCACAATATCATAGAATAAAGCCTTCTAATTTATTTGGAAGAATATTAATTACAGATATGGCTTACCATATACTTTGATCTTAGATAATGAGAAGCATTTTAAGAACATATCCCTAGAGAAGTATTATGAGAGGGTTAGCATCAAACAGTTATTTTCAACTCCCGACCGACCTTAGGCCAATGGGAAAATGGAAGTGACGAATAGAATAATTCTTGATGGAATCAAGAAAAAGTTGGAAGATGCCAAAAGAAGATGGACTGAAGAGCTGAATGTCGTTCTATGGGCCTATAGGATGATAGAGAGAACACTAACGGGGGAGACCCCGTTTATGCTGGTTATGGTTCAGAGGTTGTGGTGCCGACAGAGATCGATCTCCTAACTCACAAGTCCGAACATATGATCCTGAGGAGAATATTATAAAATACAGACTGGATATAGGCCTAATAGAAGAGAGAAGGGAATATTCTGAGGTTAGGCAAGCCGCCTATCAGTAGAGAACGACGAGATTCTATAATAAAATAGTGAAGGCCCGGCCATTGTCCGTACGAGACCTAGTTTTAAAGAAGACTTGGTAGAAGCCTAACAAACTTCATCCTAACTGGCATAGTACCTATCGAGTGATTGAAGAGGTGGTTCTAGGAACGTATCGACTAGAGAACTTGGAAGGAGAGCCATTCTCCAACCCATGGAATGCCGATCATCTCAAAAAATACTATTAGTAGGATTTTTGTATTAATTTTATTTATCTATGTAATAGTTTATGAGCAAAAAGTGATGAATAAAAATGAAGAAGTGTTCTCTCCTATTTTGTTGTATAAGTAGTTACATTGCATGTACCATTTCATCCTAAACTATAGAACACCATCCGTGATGAAGTAGTTTTAACTTACTCTCTCGGTGACATGATAGTCCGGACGGAGTTAATCTCGTCCATGGACTCTCGATAACACCGAGAGGGGGGAATAATGTCTTAAACATCATTAATTTGGTGGAAATACTTTCTCGATTGAGACGACAGTGCATGGATGAGATGGCTCTTGTCCATACACTCTCAAAACGACGAGAGGTGACTTGTGATATAACACTATAATTTGGTGAATTCATGGAAATAATGACTTAATTGTGGTTCATGTTAAACATCATTAATTTGGTGGAAACATTTTCTTGGTCGAGACGACAGTGCATAAATGAGATGGCTCTTATCCATACATTCTCAAAACGACGAGAGGATACACGTGATATAACACCATAATTTGGTGAATTCGTGGAAAAAATCACTTAATTGTGGTTCATGTTAAACATCATTAAATTAGGAAAAACACTTTCTCGACCGAGACGATAGTGCATGGATGAGATGGCTCTCGTCCATACACTCTTAAAACGATGAGAGGGGAATAACATCATAATTTGGTGAATTTAAATTCAAAAATTACTTAATTGTGGTTCATGTTAAACATCATTAAATTGGTGAAAACACTATCTCGGCTGAGACGATAGTGCATAGCCGAGATAGCTCTCGTCCATACTGCCTCAAAATGACAAGAAAGGACTTAGGTGAATTTAAATTAGTTGTTTATATGTATCTCGTCTTAGAATGAGACGATGTCCATATTATGAAATCTGTCATTTATACCTATCTCGTCTAAAGACGGGACGATGTGTGCATTAATGATTTAGTTGGTGATCTCAAGATTATAAGCCATTTTAATTATGGTTACTTGATTAAACATCATAAGAAGGAACACATACAAACAAATAAGGACAACGTTTAAGTATGACAAGAAATACCATTCATCCATTCAATATATGATAATAAATAACAAGAGCATTCTCATTCAAAATACCATGACAAAGTGTTCAGAGAGAAAATTTATAATGTTGCCATAAAATACAAAACCAGATCAAAAGTGTTTATAAATATTTACAACCATAAGGGGCATTGGGTCATGAGCAGCCACCCACAAAGTGGAAAGACTAAAAAAAGTTATGCGTTGTGTTTCGTCTCTTTAGCATTCAAAATATCGATCTCTTAAGGATCCAACCCATCCCCCGCAGTAGTACTATCGATTTCAACATCACCGACAGGCTCTGTCTCGTCTACCTGATAAAAATTTTGAGTTATAGGCTCTCGTTGTGGTAACCCTATATGACTAAGAGCTATCATTGCCAGGGTGTCATCCAAGATGAAGTTCTTTAGCATCTCTAACAGATGGGCAATCTCACTGAACTTCATTGTAGCCCATAGGCAGTTAGTATGAGCTCCTCTTTCGAGATACTTCACACCATATCCTAAGAACTCCTCTGAGGACTTGAAGTCTGCAACAACTTTTTTTTAGGCCTTCGAGATCTTACTGTCAACAACTTCTTTTACATTCCCAGCAATCTCAGTTTTATGCTAGTTATTCAGGGACTTGATGGCTTCATAATAGGAGTTGTTCAGGTTGTCGATAGCTTCAGAGTGTTGTTTCTTCAGGATTTCAATCTCAGTCTCCAACTCTGAGATGTGACATTTTTAGTCTCATTATTTTTGATGGCCAGACAAGCTTGACGAAGCTTAGGTACCTTTTTATTGATCCATTGGTGGAGTTTTTGAAAGTACGAGACAAGATATGTCAGTACGAGACGACCTTACAGATATGATAAAAGCATGAAAAGAACACAAAGACTTACTTGGACAACTCTGTGAAGGACGAAGTCATTCATTAGGGAGATATTGGTGGCTTCCAAAAATCTGATATCGGCCTCTGATGTGATAGAGATAAAGGAGTCGAAAGCTTTGGACTCGTTCCCCATGACAGAGTTGGAGATGATTTTTAAATTCTCCAAATGAGAAACAAATGCTTTATTGGAGGAGATTGGGATGGCCTAACTCGTCCCGATCTTAGACAGGACGTCCTTTCTCTTTTTGCTTCTGTGGGATGAGGGGATATTTTTTTAAATCTCCTTTCATTTCTTTGACCCCTCGACCTGAATAGGGTTGGTAGGTATGGATTTCTTTATCTGAGGCACAGGGGTCGTCTTCTTGCCTACCTTCTTCAGTAAATTTGCCAAGTTGGAGTTGTCATCTTCCAGATAGCCTCTGAAGTGTTGGGTGGTTGATCTGAAATAAAGAGAATGAGGTCATTAAGTCAAATAGATAAAATATTACACAACAGTTAGAAAAAATAATCTGAACACTTACATAACTTAGATAAGGGGTCTACCACTATACCCGTTTGCTTTAAGAAGTATGGGGTCATTAACTGCTCGAATTGTACGAAACACCCTTCCTAACCTTGTTTCCTAACCTTTTCAAGGTTTTTGGTAGCTTCAATGCTTAAGCCCGGATCCAATTTAGCCGACATGGGGGATTTTTCCCATTATTAGGGAACTCGGGGCTCAGAGGCACTGCAAGAGACTTCAGGGCCGAATTCATAGGCTCTCAAAATAAAGAAGTGAAGAGGTTTCCAATTATGATTGAAAGTTTGGGTAACTAATAGGGATTTATTTTCAAACTTTTTGGCTACGAGATGATAGTATCTAGACTGATTTTTTGAGGAAGAAATAGTGTAACACCATTTAAAGATGCTAACTAGAAGGTCTGTATGGTGGACTATCTTCCACGGGACAACAAACTCAAGGATAACTCTCCAGGCATTAGGTGAAAGTTGGGCAGGGCCGAGACCTAGAATGGCTCGTACAACCGGATGTACAGGTAACCTAAAGCCGACCTTAAACATCTGTTCATAAACACAAACTCACCCTCTCGGCCTTGGAATGCTCTCTCGTCCGTCGAGGGTACTCTCATAGTAATGGAAGGACAAATGTCATAAAGATGTCTCCACAACAGGAGGTCAACTTAATTAACTGCAACGACATAGGATTTATCATATGAAGTGTTAAGTGTGCCCTCAGTTACATCTTTATCATCGTCTTGGCCTGCAGCCGGGGCGACACCATAGGGGACGACACCTTGGGAATGAGAAGTTTTTGCAAATTATTGCCCCTGAACAGTGAAGATATGAATAACATTTATAGGGGGTGGAATTGAAACACCCACTATCGTTTCATCGTGAGAAGAAAGGATTTGAATGGAAGAATCAGAGTCTAGAGAAGACTCGACTTGATTTTATGACTCAGTCTGGTCTGATGACCCGACCTGATTTGATAGCTCAACTTGAATTAAAGATGAGGCTCTTAAAAAAACTGTAGACCCATCAGTGGGGAACCCTATGGCCACTTTAAAATAATCCATATTCTCGGTAGTATGGAAGTTGGATGGGTTATCATCTGTAAAGGCACTCAACTCTGACATGGAGTCACTAATCTCTATAATAGTAGGACGAATGGTGGTGAGGGGATGGGGTAAATAGGATAAAGAGGGAATCCTCGACCTTACTCCTGGCAGCATCGTTGACCCCGTGCTTTGTGATCTCCCTAAACCACCTCTCTCTGAGAGTAGGCAACTCCTGAGCTAACTTATACAAAGATCTTAACATCTAAACGATGACCTACCACTTAGGTGGGAAAACAGTGAAAATGGAAAAACAAATTATGATGACGACCAGGTCAACCATAAGATCAAACTAAGGAACTGAATCATTTTACTGAAGAACAGTTAAAAACAGTTTGAAGGATTCACCGATGGTGATCGATAATCCACTAAATATCCAAATAGGGGTAAAAAATGAGGAAATCCTAGGGACACCTATAAACCCTAAAACAACCTCTCTCAACCCTCAACCCACCTCCCTCAACCCTCAAACAACCTCACAACTGGCCAATACAGTCACCGAAAAATCAAAAAAATGGCCGAAAAAATATGTAGAAAGATAAATAGTGTAAAACTATTGAAAGCTAACAAGGAAGGGATGAATGGATCACCTGTAAGGATTACCGGGGCTAAAAACCACTGGAGACTTAAAAAAGTCATAGAAAAATGCTTAACCAGTGGAGAGAGAGAGTAAGAAAACGCACGTAAATGAGGAGAGAGAAGCATAAGATTTTGAGAAAATAATTTTAAACCCCAATAATGATGGGGTTCAACTTTAGATGTGCACATCATTAAGGCATAACTCCCAAAGTGCACACATCCTGTCGCCATTACTTGGGGAATACGCAAAACCAAGGATTAGATGACAAGTGTCACTCTCTCATACACATCATTACACCAACACCTGACAAGCCAGAGATGTCCATTCATCAAGTACGACTTGACATTTTTATCCCTTAATCTCCTTTCTACATAGGAGACTAAGGGTTAGGGGTGATTGATATGACAATATGAGACCTCATCTCGACTCTATCCGACTTCATAAAACGTGCTCTCATGAGCCATATTGTAATAACCATCACAATCTCATTCAGTATTGGGTCGAGACCACATGTCACCTTAACGAGCCTAACGCCTCGTCTCGTCTATCTCTGAAAATCGAGACCTCATCAGCTTATTCATACCTTCATCTTGGCTTGATGTAAGTCAGCCGATACTATACTTGGCAGTTACCAGCATGTGGTCCAATGGTATATCGGTGGTCTCATACTCGTCCAGGCTAACACCTCATCCCAGCATAGCGCATTTGACATCTGACAGGGCACGTGAAATGGAGCACGCGTGGGAGAGTGCGCAAGGGCTGCGAGCCCCACGTGGATAAAACCGTTATAACAACATCTTCTCCACATGTGAAGAATATCTCTTAATCATTATGTACATGCACAAAGAATAGATGATAACATAGTATTGGACATTTGATATTGTACATGCCTCCTGTATGTCGGGGGTGCTTATGACACCATCCCAGTCATATAAATACTTGTTTTCTACATCATTGTAAAGGAGGACAAATTCACAACCCTACTAAAACTCAAAACCATTGCATAGAGAGAGAAAGATGAGTGTTTGTATCCCAAGGCCATTAGAGCCCATATTTAGTGGATTTCACACACACTCGCACAGTGGAGTAGGCCAAAATTGGCTGAAACATTTACATTTAGTATTATCTTCCTCTTTGCCTCATCTGCGTATACATATATATCTGTCATACTCCATTGATACTATGGTTTGATCTTACTTAGCACATTGATTTGGTGATACCATTTTTGGTATCATCAGTGTGTGTGTACGAAACCGAGAATTAAACTGCTAACTTCCATCGATTGATCATTACGTTACATTTCAAAAATTCATTTTAATTTAATTCTCACAGGATACTCTCATAAGCGAATCACTTGGAATGTGTCTAGTTCTCTCGGTGTGCATGAATTTTAAGAGTAAATGTAATGGAATACAAATTCATGCACACAACTTGAAAGACAAAATTATTTAGGTGGAAAGATTTCATCATCGGATTACGGGCATTGGAAAAAGAGAAACATCATCTATTAGTCACACCATTTTGTTCCCTTCATTATCATTTCATGTTTTAGCTCTCCACGTGGTAATTAATTTTTGTAATTCGGACTCAGTTAGGACTTTTTGAGTTATGGTATATTGGGTAAAAAATGGGATTTGTTGGAAAAATTCGGAGTTGGAAAATTTCTTGCGATATCCATTAGCACTTTTTTGAGCAATTGCTCTTTTTCTTTTCTTTTCTTCATTTGTTTTGTTTTTATTTTTTTCCTTCTCTTGTTATTTTTGTTTGAGGATTTTTTTTCTTTTCTTTCCCCTTTTTATTGCACCTTTTGGACTTTATTGATGACTTTTTCGATTTTCACAACTCCGGGCTTCATGGGATTTCGAGCTAATCAAACGAAAAGGAATATTATTTTGGGCTCAAGTTGGTTTGCAAAAGGGTTAATTTTTCAAGACTTTTTATGGCTAATATTTTTGGGTAACGAACGATAGCCTAGCGTCATTTATCTGAATTACTGATTATTTTATCGTATGCGTTTCGAGATTTATTTAATTTAGAGATATTTTAGCACGGTTTCAAGACAACATCTCACTCATTTTCGTAGCTGATCAAAATAAAGGAATATATATCCTCAATGACTTATTTAAACGTTAAATACTCGCAAAAAGTGATAGGTGCGAAATCTCACTGGTTTCGTAAATCTCTACACTTATTCATTAAGTCGTCAATTTTCGCTCAATTTCTATGAACTGGGTTGATTAGACCTTACGCCTATCAATCCAACTAAATCAGTACTGAATCTCAATCATAAGTATCATCCTAATATAATTATGTAACTTTACATGACTATACAACGACCATATAATTCCACTCAAGTCACATTCCATGAAACATGAGTAAAGACAAAACAATGGTGCACATATTGATAAAGTTATGAACATTCAACCGTAGGAAATACCTCATAAGGAATTTATAACCAAAGTCAATTAAACATGAAATTATACTTCTCAATGTATATACACATGAAACATGTACTCAAAGTACCCTTTGTAAGGACGAAATACAAACATTCATTCAAGGGGTATCCAGTATGGCCTGAAATTATTGTCCTACATACTTAACCATCCTATATTCCTAAATTGTATAAATACATGGGTCCAACCTTATCAATATGAAAACATATATGAATATAATTTCCAGTACAAGTGACGGTGTAATTTTTCAAGCCTCCTAGAGCAAGTTATGACCATTTCTTTACAACACAAGAAATCTTCCCTACAAGCTCCTCTATTGTTCCTTCAACTTCCAAGAATTTTCATAATTTTTCTCCATCATAACATTCCATGATTTTCAACCCATTTTCATTACACATACTGAATAGTACAGAATTAAAGTTTCATAATTGTTTGACTTCATTTGCTATCTCAAACGCTTGACTAAACTCAGGGCATACTGAAATGAAGTATACAAACAAAAACTATGTACTAACTTGAAATCATCATTACGACCTAACCACGAGGAGATAAATTCTAATTTTTGAATATGATTGAAAATATGAGTCTAATTTTATGTCTAACTGGAATTTCTCAATTCCAGTAATCACACAAATAGATATACAGATTTGAATACAAGGGGTTTCAATACAAAGCAATATGACATATAAACACCACTTATCTCACATATGAACCAATACATGTTATCACAAACGATGATGAGGTTTTAATCAATAATTCACGATTTATATACTTTGAAATAAGTATAATACAAGATTACAACAATATTAACACATAATTTTACCTTGGAAACACCTTAAGGACTATGTTGGAAATTTTTCCTAGCTTTTCCTTGTAATCTTTCTTCCTTAACTTCTACTTTCTCTTTCCTTAAGCTTAAATCTCTCAAAACTGAACCTAGGGCTATATTTTCTGAACAAATAAGTTAAAGGGAGAAGTTTAAGTCTACAAAGGCATGCCTCCTTTCCATCCAATCAAATTAATCCATTTGGTTTACTAAAAGACAATTTACCACTTAAAGGGAATGGACATATTTGCCCCTTGTTCGTAAATTCGGTATAACTCTTTACTCGGTCATACATTTGATGCACTGTTTGTTGTGTTACAACCCTAACTCATATGTCTACAACTATATAGTTTTCACCTCAAGTCAATTGTAATGTTATAAGGGTCAAAACTAGTCTTAAACAGGGACATTTCTATCGAAAACAACAAAAATTTGTGTTCGTAAACATTTCATGATTTATGAAAGTAGGATTAGACTAAACATAATCACTTAACATTAGATATACAAATAACCCATTATTAATATCACATAAGTTAAGCATGATTTAAATATAATTTATCATAATTATATTCGGGTTGTCATATAACTCATGACTCGTATACTTCTACTATCCTAACCTAACACCACTCTATATGTTACAACAAGATTCATATGAGTTAGGGGTGCGACGACCTCTATCTTTCTCCTAAAAACTCACCCGACCTTGTGAACGGGGTCCGATGCTCTCTTCTTCTCCATTATCCTCACATCGTAAACCAATAATCGGAATAAGTGGGGATCATCCCCATAGGTATGGGGGACATCTCGTGATGAATGATGTGAATGCGATTGTCGTGGTGTCCAATCGAATCGTAACATACTTGTTCCGACTTGGAAAGAGTGTCTCGATGAAAATTTGAAGGACATGCTAAACCTATATTCCCCTTACACTCAAAATTGCTTGGATCAGGTTCTAAATCGGATGAAACACTAGTCCTCTCCTTGATTGCATCCGAGAACTCAAGTGGCATGGGTGGCTGGTCACAAAGAAGGAATTTGTATATCAGATCTTTTCGATCATTCTCCTCTAAGTGACAAAAGGAGTCCAATAACAATTGGACTTCGACATTGAGATTCTCATCCACTAGCTTGAATTCTTTCTCAAAGTCCTCTAGGCTCATGTCTTTTAACTTTCTCTCTTGCACGACTTCGAATATTCTCTCTTACTCTCCTCAAAACTCTCTTTCCTTCTCACATCTACGTGCTCGCTTTCGATCTCAATAAGTATGATTAAACATGCCTCCTCTACCTCTCGCTCAATTTCAAAATTATCTCTCTCACTTAATGCAATAAGACATACCCCAAATGGTTCTCTCGTGTGATTCTCTCGACGTGCTCGTGTATTGTCTCTTCCATAAGACCCGTCTCTCGAAATTCCCCCTCATCTCCCTCTCTCTTGGTGATATTGAAGATGTTTGTTTCGAGAGCCATGTGTGCATTAATCAATGCATTATTCGTAGCTAACAATGGGCATCCAAGGATCAAGGGAACATGATTACTCGAGAAAGCGGAGGGTTCTTCATCCTAAATGACAAAATCTACCGAGAAGTAGAAAGTGTCAACTTGGACGATCACGTCCTTAATGACCCCTAGGTGTCTTCATAGAACTATCCTCTAGTTGAAGAGTCATCTTTATGGGCTTAAGGTCCCTCAAATCTAATTGCTTACAGATGGAGTAGGGGAGGATGTTAACAATCGACCCTAAATCTATTAGCGCTCTCTCAATTCGGTTCTTCCTCATGATGCACGAAATGGTTGGTGCACCCAAATCTTTATATTTTGATGGGAGGTCACTCAACAATACTGAGCTGACGTTCCATACTAAAAACATATTTTTCTTTACCTTTAGCCTACGTTTCACCATAAGTAAGTCCTTAAGAAACTTAGCGTATGCGGGAATTTGCTTTATGGTCTCCAGAAAATGTAAATTAATCTTTACTTGCTTAAGAACGTCTAAGACATCCTCACGAGCGGTCTCTTTGGCATGAGAGACCAATCGATGAGGGTATGGGGCAGCAATAGGAGGTTTCACAACCACCTAGGGTCTAACTGTCTCATCATTACCACTCTTTATCAAGGGGATATCTTCAACCTCTTTCTTGTAGAGCGAAATCTCCTTATCATTATTCTCATCGTGTGGGGGATCTGACAAGTTAACTATTATCCCACTACGTAGAGTAGTAATTGCACTACATTGCTCTTGATTTGCCTTGGAAGTAGAGATAACACTATTTTAACCTCGGGAAGTCTTTGGCCTTGGGTCAAAAATTTGCCCTTCCTTGGACACTTAGGGCGGACAGAAACTTAGACAACGATGCCTTTAAGTCGAAATTTTTTTGGGTGTTTTGAGTGTTGATCGCTGACTGAGTTTTCATAAATTTGTTTAAAGTTTTCTCGAGATTTCTACATGGTGGGGTGATGTAAGGCGCGGGAGGTTATTCTTGCATGGGTGGAGCTTATTGTAAAGGCGGGAGAGGGAGCGTTGGTGGATGAGGGGCAACATGTGAATTAAGATTCATCACTGCGTGTGGTTTCCCATAATTGAAAAGGGGATGGTTCCGCCACGAAGGGTTATAGGAATTTCCATGAGGGGAATTAAAATTACCCTTAAAATCTTCTACCACTTCCACTTGCTCTTGAAGCATAACTTTGTAGGTGGGTATTGTCGGCCATTCCTTCGTTGAATGTCTCGCCTCAAAAATCTCACACGCCTTCTCTCTCAATGCTCGCGTGGAGTCGGATGTTTCTCTTCCTCTCAATTCGATTACGTCTTCTAACCTCTTGGCAAGTTAGTTAATTTACTGCTTTAACTCGGCTTTTTTGTCCAAATGATAGAGTCTAGATGCAGAAGGATCTATGGAAGTTGATTGATCCCTAGATTGGGTGTTTGGATAGGATGTGTCCCACACTTCAGTATTCTCCGCAACATACTTAAGGTGAGCCTCGGCATCATCCGCGTCTAACCCTAAAACTCCCCAGGGCACATGGTTTCAACGAGTTATTTTGAAATTAAGCTTAGCCTGTGATGGAAAAAGGAGATGAGTCTCCACTTCTCGTAACCGTGGTGCAAACACATATTAAGAAACTCATTTAAATGCTCCCAACATCTATCGAAGGGCTCATTTTTTTGTTTTCTAAACGTTTATATTTAAGATTTAGTGGAATTGGTTCGATGTGGGGGGAAGAATTTTTGGAGAAAATATGCTTGCATGTCCCTCCACGTTCCAATCGAGTTCAGTGCCAAAGACCATAGCCAAGTCTTGGTCTTATCCTTTAGGGAGAAGGGAAAAAGTTCAAGGTGAATAACCTCCGTAGTGCACGTTTGATTAGTGAAGGTCTCGCACGCCTCTTCGAACTCTTTAATATGGAGAAAGGGTTTTTATGACTCCATACCATGGAATGTAGGGAGGATTTGAATCATCCCATTTCAAAAATGAAACTGCCCTGCATTATATGGGAATATAATTCATCCCAAAGTGACGGTTCACTCGGGATATAAGAGGTCTCTTATAGGGTGGTATGGTAACTCACCCTCACCCGTACCAAAACTACCTTGATCCGACACCACACTCACACTAATAGTGTCACTTTCCTCTCCGGGCTCTCTAGACGTGTGACTCGTGAATGCGTGGAGTGTGCGGGCTATCGAAATTGTACTCAACTATGGGATTTTCGTGAATTCTAATAGCAGTAGAATGAGGAGTTGGTTGAGTATTTTACATGCACGGATTTGAGAGATTCTATTTTTTCTTTTTATTTTTCTGAATTTTTTTGGATTTTTGGATTTTCTAATTTTTTTGGCTCTTTAAGAATTAGAGTCAAATTTTAGATTAATTCGACCCAACCTAAATGTTTACCTAATCCCCAGTGACGGTGCCAAAAACTTGATGCGACTCAGAATGTGTCTCTAATGCGTGTGAATTACGACACAAGTGTACGTCGATTGCGTAAGTAATAATCCGAGCAAGTCAGGTATCGAACACAGGAAATAGGACGCATGACGTGACGATGAGTAAGAAAGATGAATAACCTTTAGGTTGACTTAGAAAAAGAAGGAAAAGATGATTGTTTTGGGTATTTTTCTATTAACTAATGCAAATTAATTAAACTAGTGAATTAACTTTGCATGTGAGAATAACTAAGTGATTGTAAATCAATGTGAGAAAATGGAGTTAGAGTATACTCCCCCAAACTGTCGGTAATTACTTAGAGCATAAAATCTTTAAAAACCTAATTCTCAATTCAAATAAGCATAAAATACTTTCTAAGCATTCGACATATACGGATTCTACTCCTCACAATATCAAATCAAAAATTGTATTTAACGGGAATGATAAATTATCGAAACTCATATCGTATCCTTAAATATTCCGGTTACATAGGGAAAATGGAATTAAAAGACCTACAATGTTTGTTTCAATAAAGTTTCAAACCTTTAGATTGTTAATTAGTACTTTTTCACTTTTAAATCCACTCGTAACACCTAGGTTGGGTTCATGTACCCCAACCCTCCCGGACATGGCGTGATTACGAATTAACATGGTTTCTACGTTGCATGAATTCATGATTATGTAGATGTTGTATTTAAGCATGCATAAATGAACTTTATCAATAACTTAAAGAAGAACAATCTAGAAATGAGATGAATATTGAAAGCAAAGAAAGATATTACTTTTATTGAAGAGCACCCAATGCAAATAAGAAGAATTCTATAACTTTCTTGAATAATTTTGCTCTAGGATTCGTTGCCTTTTTCTAGCTCTCAAAATTAGGTTAAAAGTTGTCTAACTTAGTCCTACAATAATGATTGAAATATATCTCACACTTTTACAAGTGTTTTAAACCAAACAAACTCTAAAAAATAAGTGGAATTAAAGTTAGAAATTTTACATAACAGAAAAGCGAAACCGTTTCCACTTCGGAATCGAAACGGTTTTAATTTCATTAAAATCCTTGACATCCCGAATCGGTTCTGCTCAGAACCGAACCGGTTCTACTCTTAGGAATTCTTAGCCTTTCCTTTTTAATTCTTCATCTTCAAACGAGCATAACTTCTTCACCGTCACTCAGATTGAGGTGTCGTTTTTTCCAATGTTATTGTGACTTCAAGATCTTAAACATTTCACTTAACTCCTCATCCAGATTCCAGCTATAAAATTATGAAATTGTCCTTGACCTCCCATTCTTGCATTTCTTCACAGTTTCAGCGTTTCTCTTCCATCCCCTTGTACGAATTACCTATAAAACAAGAGAGAAATATATAAAATAAGAAATACTTGTCGAAAAGGTTTAGTAGAATGAATATGAGATAAATCTACCTAAATTACATTGCCATGAGTGATAAAATCATCTAAACTACAGGGATAAATTCGAATAATTTAGCCTAATCAGTATACACGGGAGTTATATTGAGATTCTAAGAAAATACGTCATTTTCAAGTATAGAATTATACTTATGGAAATCAATGTCTTAGAATAATTGATTATATGGAAGGAACAAGGAATATACATAATGCTTTAGTGGTGAGCAGCCTCATGCACGCTAAAGTGTGTACAAGACCAAATTTTATATGAACAAATTTCTGATATATTCAATTTGGTTGTAATTGGTTTAATTTTGAACAAAATAATTTGATTCTAGGCTAGTTTTTAATTTGAGATTAACTGAAGCCTACGACAGTACAAGTTGAAGAATTTGCAATTAAAAGCTTTGAAGAAAAAATCAAGTCAAGTTGCATTCTTCATCACTCGGGTATGAATGCTTAAGAGAATCGATGTGATTTAGAATTTTAATTAAATGATGGATGAGTTAAAGGTTTTTAAATATTGGGAATTAAATTTAATATTTGTGAAAATGTATTTTAAATATTTCTGAGTTAAAATAATTGTTGAAAATTCGAGGAGTTAATTTAAAAAGAAAAACGTGTTTTCTGTCACTCAAACAATAGCATATGTCGTTCTAATGACATGCACATATCACTCGAACGACATGGGCATGTAGCTCGAATGAGCTGTCGCCTCGATTTTCGTATTTTAGTTTTGTTGGAATCTTGTTTACTCAGAAATAAATACACCTTACTGTTAAGACGTTTTCAGAAGAAAAGTTTATGAATTTTCCATTAAGTTCTTCATCATCCGGAGTTTATTCAAGATCAAATTACTCAATTCCAAAGTTTGTGATCTTGAACACGTTTGTCAGAAGTTAGTTCATCATTGATTTCACATTTGTTGACTACGATAATTGGGAATGCTTGTGGGTGTGCCTTGCTAAAGATGAGAGTTGAGGTTCTAGAGGTTTCTTGTGGGAGTCCTTTGCTGAGTTAGACTGCATGTCTATGTGGATTGACTGCAGTAGATTCATTTCAGATTTTGCTATATAGTAAGTTGCACTCTTCATAGTGAAATAAAAAGGTTTTACCTGAAAGGTTTTTTTTCCTGAAATTGTTTCTTTTACCGCATGCTTTAATTATTTAATGGATTAATTCACTTAGATGCATGTTTAGGGTTTAAGAAGGTAAAATTGGGATTAACTAAAACTGAAAAGGTTGTTTTTACCTAAAGCACACACTAAAGGGCCTTTTCAAATTGAAATCAGGGCTTGTTGCACTATTTTGTGTTTGTGATCCTGGGACTTTAGGTATGCCTTTCAGTGGTTTTGATTATTTTAGAACTCATGTGTATGAAACTTCTAATTGTAAATCACGCATAAAGTTTGCTCTTAAAAATTTAGTTAAAAAGGATGATTGTGAGAAATGTATTTTCTGCGAGGGGTTTGGCCATAAGTTAGATGAGTGCCCCATTAAACTTAGGGAGAATTTTAACAAACCGATGAATCTTGTTTCTACCTTTAGTTAGAGTGACCTGAAAGAAGAAATTTTTTATGCTAATAAGCGAGACCTTCCCACCCTTGCGGATAATCATGTGAGTCATGACGACATACATTTGCATGATTCTTCCCCAACCATAGGTGGTGATTACCTAGAGAGTGAGGGTGAGGATGAGAGTGAGGATAAAAGAGATTCGCAAACTGCCTGTAGTGAGTTATATGAAGAAACTTTGAAAGTAAAGAAGGAAAACTTAAAATTAGAAGCCAAGTTGAAAGAACATGCCATAAAAAATAATAGGGTGCGTGGGAAAAAAATTCGAGAAAGCTAGAATATGTCGAGGGTGAGAGAGATAGCCTTCAAGGGTTGATGGAGACTATGGAAAATGAACTTCTTGAGTTTGAGGACTCAAGGTTTTTACTTGAGTCGAGGATAGGTGAGCTTGAGGATAAATTGAGAGATTCGAGTACGATTAAATTTGATTTGGATGCTAGGTCCAAAAAGTTAGACAAAATCTTAGGCACCATCCAAATTAAAGATAATAGGAGTTGTATTGGCTTCGATAGACAAGTTGCACCCGTTCCCAAAGCCAAAACCATGCAAGCAAGAGATCCACCTAGGATCGTTAGGAGAGAGCTTCCTAGGAACATTAGGAGAGAGCCACTTAGGAACAATAGGAATAATTGTATCTATACTTGCACTCATTGCGATAGGAGAGGTCATCTTAGATGGCTTTTCTACGATCTTAAAAACACTCCTAGAAAGTCTAAGAATATGGCCATTCCGATTCCCAAAATACCCACTCGTCGTTTGACACCTACTTGGGTTAGGAAGTCGGATTTAGAGGTGTTAGGTATTAGGTATTAGGCTTGGTGATACGCATGTCATTGCCAATGATTCTCCACATGTTTCATCTTTCGGTTGAGCATGCTCGTCGGTTTGTCATACTCTAGTGTGTTATCATGATATATCTTGTCTAGGGCTATGACGTGTATCTAGTTATATTTTTTCATTTATTTGAGTCTTATTGATAAATACAAAAAGATTTTTGGTTTAAAATATTTTTGAGAAAAATCAAAAAGATTTTATTTTGGGGGGTCAAATTTTTTTTTTGAAAAACACAAAAAAGATTTTATGTTTTGTGTCGTGTGCTTTCATGTTTGATATGGCATATTGGTGTGCTTGGACCCCCGTAATCTCATTATCCATGTGGCTAGGACATTTGGTCATAATTATTGATGCGTTGAATGATCTTAACCATTGTTTTAATGGGGGTTGTATCGAAGTTGATATGTATTTGGATTCGACTTTGTATATATGCCATTCTTGCACACATGCACGAGTATATATGAATGTTTGACATCACCTGCATATTTGAGTTAAGTGAGACGTTCTTATCTCAAATTTTTCATCTGTGTAAGTAGACTTAGGAGGAGGTGTGAATGTAAAAACTGTTTACTGTGAGGACTTAGAATGCATAAATGAAAAAAATGATGAGCGTTCACGGGAAAGGGCTGCAAGAGTACAAAATTAACACGTCGTGAAAGCCACCGTTTAAAAGAGCCCAAAAGAAAATTATTGGCTATAAAAAGAATCATATGTCAAAATTGGGGCCATAGGATTTCTCTAAGGAAAGAAAAATAGATCACCTCTAAGGAAAAAGAAATAATATTTATCAGGGTGTTCGAATGGATACGTAAAAAAGGGATCTGCACCATGAATCCTAGTGTTTAAACATCGCATAATGATGCTATTGTTTATAGAATCGTCAAAATTCTGAATTTGTGTGTATATTGCATGTTTAGTTCATTTATCTCATTCTTAATTGTCATATATGGCTAAAACAATGTTTGTTGACATATTGCTATCATTTATAGCTTCTTGAACGTTTCGATGTGTTGAATTTATGATTAATTTGTTGTAGTATACAACCACTCACTCTATTTCCATGTTTGAGCACATTAATTCTATGTTGGCATGAAACTCACATCGTTTTATTTTTTTCTGTTTTGAGTTTGTTTTAATACTGTTTGGTCTTTCTAGTAAGCTTTTTAAGAAAAATATTTCACTAGACATAACCTAAATATTTTTGGAGCTGGTTTTGATAGTTTCATATATCGTTCAAATGAAATGAGTTTGTCGTTCAAGAAACTTATCCAGGTCACGAGAAGATGTCATTCAAGCGACACTTTATGCCATTCGAGCGATAGGGTCAAACGAAGTTAGGGTTTCATTTAACACCTCGTTCAGGCGAATTTTCCATTTCATGCTTTACCATTTCTCTCTCTCATTCTTCCTTACAGCGAAATCTCCATGGTTTAAGCTTGGAGTTGCTCCTTTCCTCACTGATTTCGACCCTGAGTCAACTCCGTGATCTTATTTCATGTTTTACAAGTATTATCTCCTGTTCTTTTATAATAGTCCATGGAGTTTTGATCAATTCTATTGGTTTATGATTTCAAGTTTTGAATGAAGTGAATATACATAATTTTTACAATGTTTTGCTACTGAATGTGTGTATTATTCGTTCTTATTTCTGTTTTGGGATCAAAAATCACGTTTGAGCTAAGGTTTGTTTAAAATTTTGGGATGAAGACACATAACACCCCTAGATAGTTGTTGGTGTTAATTTTTTCAAATCAAATCAGCGTGTAGGGTGTTTATGTTGTTTTAACTCAAAAAATTTCAAGTTTTGTTTGGTTTGGGGCTGCCAGTGTCGATTGAGTGCCGTTTTTTATTTTTTTGTGTACCCCTATGTGAATCCCAAATTTTATATAAGAAATTTGTTTTAATTTTTTTTGGTATATATGGATTTTTTTTGGGATGCCCACATTTATGTCATTTTGTTAGGATATATTAGTTGAGTATTTTATATCTTATTGTTTATGCTGCTGTTGTGGTTGGTATTTGCGGTGGTTAGGTTGGAATTGCTATGCCTCCCAGATGTTGAGGTGCCCCTTCTAGCCGTCTCTATAAGCATCCTGCATCTGCTCTTGCCCAGCGTGCTTGGGATAATTAACCTCCCTACTCTGTTGTGATATGGTCTACACATGTTGAGTACGAGCACTACTGTATGCTCAGACTTCATTTTCGATCGGTTGTTAGGGAGAGAGTCTTTAGGTTTTCCAAGTTCGATCATTTTGCCATACCTTGTTGGATGTTAGGTAGGGGCTGGGATTCCTTATTTGATGCATATGGAGTCATATATCCTCATATAGTGCGAGAGTTCTTCTAGCGTGTTATCCATACTTCAAAGGGACTTCAGACATCCATACGTGGAGTTCCTATCATCATCACCGTTGATATAATAGTTGAGGTGATACAGATGCCACACGTCCCTGATGCCGTGTTCCCCAGGATCACTGGCGATGGTCCATTTTATGAGGCTATTCTCCATCACTGTTTTTAGGAGATTCCTCCGGAGGGCACAACTATCTTTCACCGTCAGCTCTACCCGCCCTTTCGAGTTCTTAATCGATTTGTGTCATCATCTATCTATCCTAGGACAATTCATACCCAGATAGGATTTGACATGGTTTACTTTATGTACGTTGTATCCCAGGGGTGGGATATCAACCTACCAGCCATAAATTCATGCGCACCAGAATTACATAAATTCATGCGCACTAGAATTACATATAACTAGACAACATGCTCATTGAGCTCTATAATACCATGACAATTTTCATATATTCATATGTCTGGGAACAACCCTATTTCAAGTGACACCACACAAAATAAAGATTTCTCCTCCCGGAGTATCCGGCACGACAGTCATATCACTACATTTTTACTATCGTTTAACCATACGATAATTAATCATTACACATTACCATAATAAACTCTACTAAAGTTGACTCAATGCAGTAGTAAATTATATCAACGAAACATATTCTTAGGGCCCAACCAGTTCACTCACGGGCAATTATCAAAATGCCCTGCTAATAATGAGAAATACGTTTGTAACAAGACTATTAAAACTAACGTTCCCTCTAAACTCGACCCGCATGCGAAGTTTAGGGTTTCCAATTTATATAAAAGTTGTGGAACACCATGTCACTAGAATTAATCCTTTACTCACAAGGAAGAAACAAAACCTCACCAGTCTCGCCAAATCACAGGGTCTCAGCACGTGGCTTCCATCACGACCTATGAACATCTACAATCGTCTTACATCCTAGGATTTCATCCTATAGTTATCCCATCTCATCATGGATAATGTACTCCATCATGTGGGTTTCACGGCCATTATTGAAACGTTGGCCCAAAATCTCTAGGCCTCAATTATGGCTTTACTGAACTCCCGTTTACATTTCGGGCCCCGTAGACCCTGACATACTGTATGCTACTATTAACGAGGACTGTACTAGTGTAGCCTGAACCCATCACTCTCGGGTTATAAATTTCCTGGGCCTAATTTTCTTGACCCCAAATTCCTTCGCTAGAAGTCTCGCTCCTCCGGTTGTTATGCCTAACTGGCATGGTTTACCATTTCTAATCTTTTTGGTCTCACTTCACAATTATGGACACATTCAACACTTGTAGTTCTACTTTCTTCACATAGGGAAACTTCATGAGCCATCTCTCCTCACTAGTCCTAATGACCATTTTGGAAATGTCCTTCTCTCACACCGGCAGTCTCAACCCACTAGTGTTCTTCCATTGTCCCTTTGGCTACGATAGCTATTCGAAACTATGGTTGGCCTCTAAAGCCATGATTTACTTCTTCATCCTCTTAAAGTTAATCACTTAAAATCATCTAACCGAGTTCCCTATTGGGTATACTCTCATGTGGAGTTTCACTAACACCGTTAAATTCAGTTTATGCTCTTCAGCAGATTCGTTAACCCTCTTTACTCCCTTATCTTGGAAGCGTTAACATTATTATACTAATGTATGATCTTGATGACCTCAACACTAGTCATCCTCGCCATATTTAACATTCATACTAGTGTTCTACTGACGGGTCATTTATCAACTATAAACCCTTTGGATAATTTATACCCCTTTTCCAGGTACGAAGCTCGATATGCAATTCAACCTTTCTCTCATGATCGGTCTCTATCTTACCCAGTGTGCTAAAGATCAAAATTTCACTCGTATTTTGTTACCACATCGAATGGAAGACCTCACGGTCAAATCATACCCAAATTTTTCTCTAAATTTCAAACACACTTCCTTATATATGGTGATTGCCTCTAATCACTACATGATGCTCCTAAGAGCAATAGCTTTTAACTCCAATTTAATTCTGAGTGTCGTCACACCCCACTCTACACAATTGCCTTCGGATTTTCTACCTACATGGGTCTGTTACACTTTCTCATTTTCTTCTCCGCATCTTCACCGATGGTTTTCAAAAGAGTCCCTCTGATTTCCCCCGTATCGACTAAGTTAGGTGGTCCTGAAATCACTCCACCGTTATCTATGACGGTATTCAGGGAACCCACAGTTCCCGAGTGACGATTTTTCTATCTCTTACTTAAGTAATCCTCATGGTGATTTTTGTCACGATCACTCTTTCCCGATTACTCTATGTCTTCTGTTGAGCTTCTTCTCCCGCAGAATTTCTCATAATGAGTCACATCAATTATAATTCATAGCAGGAGAACGTTAGTCGCATATGTAAGGGAACACAACAATCCTATCATAAGGCTCTACGTCAAAGAAAAATACGTTGAAACGTAATAAGCCGCACAGATCCTAAGGACACTAGAACTTGATTCTCTGATACCACCTGTGACACCCCACTTAATTAAATAAAGGGTGATCAGTCATGTACCAATTTAAAATAGAATGTTCGGTGGGTTCATTCTTAGCATCACTGTCGAAAAACTTTTTAACATTTTATTCACCTAATATAAAATTAAGCTAGGTGTCAAAACATTTCCAATTTAGTAAAACCAAGTAATCCATTTTCATTAAATCTAAAAATATAAATCATTCACCACACATAGGAATATGATAAATACTGAACATGAATCAAAAACTGAAATAAATAAGACTGGGTAAAACCTCCCAGTTCAAAACTCCAAACCATAACATAAACTGAATACAATATCTCTGATGAAGGACTAGAAGTGGGCGACACATGCCCTAGATAAGAAGTCTAGATGAAACTGAATGGAAAGGATAGATGCGTCTACTACAAGGACCTACAGCTTCCACAACAGCTGCAGCGCGTCAAGCAACCCAATTCTCTAAATCTGGTACCCCTGTGTCTGAGCACCTGATATAATATATATATATATATATATAGCAAAAGAGAGAAGATATACAAGAAACGAGTCAGAGCCCGAGGTTTAAAAAAATGATTTAGCAAGTATTTAAAACTGGTTCTTAAAACAAGTCTTATACGCATGTTAGTTATCGAACTCTCACATGAGTTTCTCACCTCTCATCCATTGTGCACACCTAACGTACATCTAATCTCCCCCTAGTTATACCACCGAGTCTAACTAGTTATAAACCATACTAATACTAACTATGTTCACTAGTAGTATTCCCATATCGCCCATACGATACGCAATTCAAATAGTTTATCTCACATACTAAGTTTCATTATTCACCGTTTGAATGGTTAATCTTTTATCTACTAAGATTATTTCATTTCTCATTTCCATTTTATCTACTAGTCTCACAAAGTAGAAAGTTCCCCAAGTACACTCATATATATATATATATATATATATATATATAGTCTCGTCATCCTATATATATACACTAACCCTACACCCTTAGGTTAAGACCACTTGGGGCAATGTAATGATTATTATTATTACCAAGTCTACTAATTTCACACAGTAGAAATATTCACAAGTTCATATATATATATATAGTCACATCATCCCTATACATATACATATATATATATATATATATATATATATATATATATATATATATATATATATATATACACACAAATCCAGCATCCCCGGGTTAGCACCCATTAATGTACCTATCAATAATAATCCAGTACCCCTGGGTTATCACCCATTAGTGCGCCTATCAAGAGAATCTACATCCCCGGGTGAGCACCCATTAATGCACATATAAATAATAGTCCAGCACCCCCGGGTTATCACCCATTAGTGCGCCTATCAATAATTATCCTTGTACCCCCGGGTTATCACCCATTAGTACACTTAACAATAGAATTTCTGCACCCCCGAGTTATCACTCATTAGTGCGCTTAACTATAATATTCTTGCACCCGCGGGTCATCACACATTAGTGCTCTTAGCATTAATATCACATAATAGGTATACACACATCCTATTATAATAGGTATTTCTCCAACCTACATATATACTTCTCATACGTATTTTACTCTCAACACTACATATAGTATAAATATTTAGATTACTATTTATCTCATAACCTCCAAGGTACATTCTCGATACCGAATAATTAAAGTATTAATTCGCACATACTTTCTAGAAATTCTATCCCTTTTAAATTTACTATCTCGCAGTTTCTCTCGCTCCAATAAACCGGTAAACTCAAAACTGGACTCTAAGAAAATTCCCAAAGATTCACCCAATCGCTCGAACCAAAAGTCATGTCGTTCGAACGATTATCATGTGTCGCTCGAGCGACTTCGCGCGAGATGCAATCTCGCTTGAACGACTTCGCGCAAGATCGAGAGAGATGTCACTACTCATCTTCTTTCCCAGAATTCTGCGTTTTTCCACCATTTAAGAACCTAAAAACCTCTAGGATTCAACACCCAGCGCCTCATCATCAATACCCATAAACACCTAACAGGTTATAAATCATTCCTAACATCTTAGGATCATTAATTCGTCATAAATCATCATAATTATATAAAATCCCCAAATTAATTCATATGAACCCTAGTTTCCAAATTTTCAATTAAATAACCTAATCCACCCAGATTTGTTCATCAAAATATAATTCAATTCCGTGATTAATCCTCTACATACATGCAGAAATTTCAGTCACTAATTAACCCAGTCCGTAATCATAATTTAAATCTCCTATTTTTACTCAATTAACATGTAAATCATGATTAATTTCACCTACTCTAACATGATTATGATTATTGCTAAAAGAAATCAAGTAATAAACACTTGCCTTAAATCAAAGGTCTGAATCCTTTGGTGATGTTGGTATAGACGCGTTCCTCTCTTCTTGATCTACGTGTTGGTGGTGGTGGTTGTGCAAGGTGGTGATAATTTGGCCTTCCATCTTGGAAATTGGTTCTCCCTCACACCCTCTATGGTCGTTCTTTCCTTTATGTGTCTCACAACCCTAAAGTAATTTTCTTGGCTAATCAAATAACTCCCAATTTTCGTCCATTAATTAAACCCAAAAATACAATTTACCATAATGCCCTCTCGGGACGCCGGTTAGGCCTAAAATTGCTCCGGGATCAAAACTAAACATCTGAGTATACTATTTTGACTATCTCGACCCTCCCAGACTCAACGGTGCACTCGAAATGACCATGCGAGTTAATAAAAATAAATTCTCTTTTTATTCCATTCAATTAGTCCTGACACGACTCACACGCGTGTCAGACTTAAATTACCAAACTGTCGTATTTCTCACTTCCGAAAATTTGTCAAATGTTATAATTCTATATTACATATCACACAGTAATATTCAATAATTCTCAACAATAAGTATTAACCCTTGGCACGCTAGTTAATAATTATTTTAATACGGATTAATAACAAATTAATTTCTCGCATTTAAACTTAATTAATCCAACAACAATAATTAATTACATACTTATTCCCACAATAATAATTAATCACATAATTATTTAAATCATCAAAAATACGGGGTGTTACATACTTCCCCCCTTACAACGGAGTTTCGTCCCGAAATTCAAAAAAAGTACCAGGTACAGAAAACACTGTAAAAATATTATGCATTGCATCCTTGCGCTCACAAGTAAGCTACTTCGTACCACCCATATAGTACGCTATCGACTACCCTTAATAATGAACACTTCACATGTGTTTGTTTTTAAACTCCAGGTTACCTGTCATATAGGCTCTTGCACAAGCCTTTTCGCTTAAGTTTCACTACATAAACTTTATTTTAGATATTCACTATCTAGCCTTCTACTATTTGCACCTTAGTAGATTTATCCTCTTTTCATATACATACGACTTCGTCTCGTGTCGTTCATACAAGTAAATTGTTTGTTCAATATATATTTCACACACAATATATACGATAATATCGATTCTTCTCCGACATTTGTATTCATAACTTGTCTCCCACCTTTAACTATCAAGTAGGACAACAACAAAGTTTACCGTGCCATACTTCTACTGGAACTCTACCCGAACGTGAACTTATAGGAATTATTTGGACATAAACTTCACTAGTGGAAGGTACTGCTCCCGTCCTCCTCTAAGATCTCAGGGTCCACATAAATTTTTCTCTCCCGTATCCGATTAGACCGCTTATCCTGCCCATCCCTTTGTGGGTATTAGGCCGTACTTAATCGCATTTTAGTAGCTATAATCTCACCATCTCAGCTACATGAGAAGATACTTGGGGATACTCTTCCATCCACTGGTGGAAGAAACCTCTGCTCGTTTCAGATTTGGCCACCTTTTTTCCAACAGTCAGGTGACCCACTGTAGGACGAAGTTTGCAATATTACCCTACATCGTAACCCATCAACACTGTTATTTGTATCCTGACACATTTTGTACTCTCTTGAATAAATTTCATTTTATCTTGAAACGTAAGTCTCTGACAAATCTTACGGATTAATCTTTGGCTTAACCGACTACATGTTATCGAATTCACAAGATAATCATAATCCACTGTTTGATTCAATCCCCTAGGGCGCCCATACACCCTATGCCGCGTGCATCATAATACAAATGACACGTAATTTTCCTACTTCAACTCTTGCACACTTGGTATGCTGATGTAGTAGGGGTGCACTCAACCGCCTCACTAATCATAATTTATTCACTCCTTCAGTTCCATCATTGCTCTATTCAGAATGATACTAGGACGAGGCGACTCTACTAGCCTTAAGTCATAAAAGAATTATCAACCCTCAATTATATTCTTTTATAGATACAATAACCAACTTACAAAACTTATGTACTATCAACCAAACTTCTCTCCAACTCCCGAAGTTCGCTAGTTTCATGCATGGGATGTCTCGCAAAGCGAAATCTAAACAAGGAACCCCCCGATACACTACTATCTAACCTAGTCGGTTGTCGAGATCCGTAAGTCCCTCAATCTATACTATGTACCTCTCTACAATCTCCGTATGTTGACATAAGAGTTTGCTCGTCCACTCTCCTGTTTCTAAACATAACATGAAACATGACATTCTCACTATCCCAGTTACCCAGTGCTATATATATATATATATATATATATATATATATATATATATATATATATATATATATATATATATAAAACGAGATCTATCTCTCTTCTCGAAGAAGAACACAATGCATCCTGAGTCTCCTCAGTAAAATAAATTCATGCGCACTCGAATTACATATAACTAGACAACATGCTCATTGAGGTCTATAATACCATGAAATTTTTCATATATTCATATGTCTGGGCCCAACCCTATTTCAGGTGGCTCCGCACAAAATAAAGATTTCTCCTCCCGAAGTATCCGGCACGACAGTCATATCACTACACTTTTACTATCATTTAACCATACGATAATTAATCACAACACATTACCATAATAAACTCTACTAAAGCTGACTCAATGCAGTAGTAAATTATAACAACGAAATATATTCTTAGGGCCCACCCGGTTCACTCACGGGCAATCATCAAAATGCCCTGCTAACAACGCGAAATACGTTTGTAACAAGACTGTTAAAACTAATGTTCCCTCTAAACTCGACCCGCACGCGAAGTTTAAGGTTTCCAATTTACATAAAAGTTGTGGCACACCATGTCACTAGAATTAATCCTTTACTCACAAGGAAGAAACAAAACCTCACTAGTCTCACCAAATCATAGGGTCTCAGCACGTGGCTTCCATCACGACCTATGAACATTTGCAATCGTCATACATCCTAGGATTTCATCCTATAGTTGTCCCCTCTCATCATGGAAAATTTACTCCATCATGTGGGTTTCACGACCATTATTGAAACATTGGCCCAAAATCTCTAGGCCTCAATTATGGCTTTACTGAACTCCCGTTTACATTCCGGCCCCCGTAGACCCTGACATACTGTATGCTACTATTAACGAGGATTGTACTGGTATAGCTTGAACCCATCACTCTCGGGTTATAAATTTCCTGGGCCTAATTTTCTTGACCCCAAATTCCTTCGCTGGAAGTCCCGCTCCTCCGGTTGTTATGCCTAACTGGCATGGTTTACCATTTCTAATTTTTTTGGTCTCACTTCACAACTATGGACACATTCAACACTTGTAGTTCTACTTTCTTCACATAGGGAAACTTCACGAGCCATCTCCCGTCACTGGTCCCAATGACCATTTTGGAAATGTCCTTCTTTCGGACCGACAGTCTAAACTCACTAGTGTTCTTCCATTGTCCCTTTGGCTACGCTAGCTATTTGGAACTATGGTTGGCCTCTACAGCCCTGATTGACTTCTTCGTCCTCTTGAATTTAATCACTCAAAATCATCTAACTGAGTTCCCTATTGGCTATACTCTCATGTGGGGTTTCACTAACACCGTTAAATTCGGTTTCTGCTCTTCAGCAGATACGTTAACCCTCTTTACTCCCTTCTCTTAGAAGCGTTAACATTATCAGACTAATGTATGATCTTGATGACCTCGACACTAGTCATCCTAGCTATAATTCCCATTCATAGTAGTGTTCTACTCACGGGTCCTTTATCAACTATAAACCCTTTGGATAATTTATACCCCTTTGCCAGGTACGAAGCTCGATATGCAATTTAACCTTTCTCTCATGATCGATCTCTATCTTACCCAGTGTGCTAAACATTAAAATTTCACTTGCATTTTGTTACCACATTGAATGGAATACCTCACGGTCAAATCGTACCCAAATTTCTCTCTAAATTTCAAACACACTTCCTTATATATGGTGATTGCCTCTAATCACTACATGATGCTCCTAAGAGCTATATCTTTTAACTCCAATTTAATTTTGAGTGTCGTCACACCCCACTCTACACAATTGACTTCGGATTTTCTACCTCCATGGGTCTGTTACACTTTCTCATTTTCTTCTCCGCATCTTCACTAACAGTTTTCAAAAGAGTCCCTCTGATTTGCCCCTTATTGACTATGTTATGTGGTCCTGAAATCACTCCACCGTTATCTATGACTGTGTCCTGGGAACCCACAGTTCCCTAGTGACGATTTTACTATCTCTTACTTAAGTAATCCTCATAGTGATTTTTGTCACGATCACTCTTTCTCGATTACTTTATGTCTTCTGTTGAGCTTCTTCTCCCGCAGTTCTTCTTACGGCCCTCGTTGGTCCTCCTAAAATGTTCGGTGTTCGAATCACACAGAATTTTGTATAATGAGTTACATCCATTATAATTCGTAGCAGGAGAACGTAAGTCGCAGGCGTAAGGGAACACAACAATCCTATCATATGGCTCTACGTCAAAGAATAATACGCTGAAACGTAATAAGCCGCACAGATCCTAAGGACACTAGAACTTGATTCTCTGATACCACCTGTGACACCCCACTTAATTAAATAAAGGGTGATCAGTCATGTACCAATTTAAAATAGAATGTTCGGTGGGTTCATTCTTAGCATCACTGTCGAAAAACTTTTTAACATTTTATTCACCTAATATAAAATTAAGCTAGGAGTCAAAACATTTCCAATTTACTAAAACCAAGTAATCCATTTTCATTGAATCTTAAAATATAAACCATTCACCACACATAGGAATATGATAAATACTGAACATGAATCAAATACTGAAATAAATAAAACTGGGTAAAACCTCCCAGTTCAAAACTCCAAACCATAACATAAACTGAATACAATATCTCTGATGAAGGACTAGAAGTGGGCGACACATGCCCTAGATAAGAAGTCTAGATGAAACTGGATGGAATGGATAGATGCGTCTACTGCAAGTACCTACAGCTTCCACAATAGCTGCAGCGCGTCAAGCAACCCAATTCTCTAAATCTGGTACCCCTGTGGCTGAGCACCTGATATATATATAAGAGATAAGAGATACAAGAAACGGGTCAGAGCCCGAGGTTTAAAAAAATGATTTAGCAAGTATTTAAAATTGGTTCTTAAAATAAGTCTTATACGCATGTTAGTTATCGAACTCTCACATGAGCTTCTCGCCTCTCATCTATTGTGCACGCTTAACGTACGTCTAATCTCCCCCTAGTTATACCATCCAGTCTAACTAGTCAGAAACCATACTAATTCTAACTATGCTCACTAGTAGTATTCCCGTATCGCTCATACAATATGCTATTCAAATAGTTTATCTCACATACTAATTTTCATTATTCACCGTTTGAATGGTTAATCTTTTATCTACTAAGATTATTTCATTTCTGATTTGCATTTTATCTACTAGTCTCACAAAGTAGAAAGTTGCCCAAGTAAACTCATATATATATATATATATATATATATATATATATATATATATATAGTCTCATCATCCTATATATATACACTAACCCTGCACCCTTAGGTTAAGACCACTTGGCGCAATGTAATGATTATTATTATTATTACCAAGTCTACTAATTTCACACAGTAAAAATATTCACAAGTTTATATATATATATATATATATATATATATATATATACACTAATCCTGCATCCCCGGGTTAGCACTCATTAATGTACCTATCAATAATAATCTAGCACCCCCGAGTTATCACCCATTAGTGCGCCTATCAAGAGAATCCTGCATCCCCAGGTTAGCACCCATTAATGCACCTATAAATAATAATCCCGCACCCCCGGTTCATCACCCATTAGTGCGTCTATCAATAATTATCCTTGTACCCCCGGGTTATCACCCATTAGTACACTTAACAATAGAATTTTTGCACCCCCGAGTTATCACTCATTGGTGCTCTTAACTATAAGATTCTTGCACCCCCTGATCATCACCCATTAGTGCTCTTAGCATTAATATCACATAATAGGTATACACACATCCTATTATAATTTATAGGTATTTCTCCAACCTACATATATACTTCTCATACGTATTTTACTCTCAACACTATGTATTGTATAAATATTTAGATTACTATTTCTCTCGTAACCACCAAGTACATTCTCGATACCGAATAATTAAAGTATTAATTAGCACATACTTTCTAGAAATTTTGCCCCTTTTAAATTTACTATCTGACAGTTTCTCTCGCCCCAATAAATCGGTAAACTCAAAACTGGACTCTAAGAAAATTCCCAAAGATTCAACATGTCGCTCGAACCAGAAGGCATGTCGTTCGAACGACTGCCATGTGTCGCTCGAGCGACTTCATGCGAGATGCAATCTCGCTTGAACGACTTCACGCGAGATCGCACGAGATGTCACTGCTAGTCTTCTTTCCCAGAATTCTGCATTTTTCCACCATTTATGAACCTAAAAACCTCTAGGATTCAACACCCAATGCCTCATCATCAATACCCATCAACACCTAACTTGTTATAAATCATTCCTAACATCCTAGGATCATTAATTCGTCATAAATCATCATAATTACATAAAATCCCCAAATTAATTCATATGAACCCTGGTTTCTAAATTTTCAATTAAAGAACCTACCACGTAGATTCGTTCATCAAAATATAAATCAATTACGTGATTAATCCTCTACATACATGAAGAAATTTAAGCCACTAATTAACCTTGTCCTTAATCATAATTTAAATCTCCAATTTTTACCCAATTAACATGTAAATCGTGATTAATTTCACCTACTCTAACATGAGTATTCTTGACAGATAAAAATGAAGGTATGAAGATGATGATTGAAGATGAAACGATGATCACATCAAACACATAAGAGACAAAGGTTTTTAAAGTGGTTCGGCTATGAATAAATCCTATGTCCACTATTATTTTATTCCCAGGGGTGTACAATAGCACAATATGTTGTAGAGAGAGAGAGATGTGTATCTTGTGTATGGTGTCTCTTAGTTATTCGTCCCTTTGGCTAAGGGAATACATGTATTTATAGCCTTGAGGCTGTCAATATGAAAAGGCTATGTGTTGTCATCTATTGATACAATAGAAATGTACATTAAGGCTCATTAAATGCGTTGTTATCTTCATTAATGCACATTAAATGCATAGTTATCCTTTGATCTTCCTAGTTGGTTACTCTGCACGTTAAGTAGCTTGGTATGCTATGTGTTGGTTGGTATGCTGACCAATTCTCCTCGGGTGCTGACTAACTCTCCTCGGGTGCCGACCAACTCTCCTCAGGTACCGACTAACTCTCCTCGGATGTCGATCAACTCTCCTCGGGTGTCGAATAAGTATATATATTACCACGTAGGATGACATGTGTCATTTTCTGATTGATCCTCGTAGATGGAGAATTTTTACGTCAACAGAAGCCCCAATGCTCCATGCTTGATGGTTCACTGAAAGGATGGATTATTTATTCTGCAGTGCTGCTCGGTGCTCATGAAATTCTTGATCTACCTTCTTGATTTACTCAACATAAAATGCACTATCTCCTGGACGACATATGATGCAGGCTGATCCATAGTTATTAATATCTCTTTTGAGGAATTCTGTTCGTCAAGCGAACGTGTGCTATATATCACCCCTGGGAATTTGGATGCAGCCATGCCATAGTATGCAGCTTGTAGCTTATCATAATCTTCAAGTATGTTGATTAGTTTGCTAGCCGACCAACTACCTCCCGTGCCGAGAAACTGAGTGCTAACTTCACGTGCTTGATTTTTCTGATTTATGCTCCTCTGAATACTTTGTCGAGTAACATACTAGCTTCTGAACCCAACTCTTCAATGTTGTTAGTACCAAGCTTGTGGTGGACTTCGAAACATTTTCATACAACTTCTTCTTCGATGTTGGTCGGGACAGTAGTAGTAAAGATCTCAGTGATGTAGATGCTGAATCTGACTCCTGAATGTGCATAATAACTCCTGAATATGCCTCCTGAACTTCAATATCAAAACTAATTCCTGAGCAAGAAGAATAACTCCTGAATGATGATTGGTCGGGGCCCCGACGGTGTAAGTTTATGGAGTTGAATTTGATGCTCGACTGCATGATGTTATGAGAATGTTCCACCGAATGAATAACTAAATCTGTAATAGAAGCCCCCAAGTGTGGAATATAAACTTTGAGTGCTTTCTTGGCCTTGAATTATGTAATTTGACAAATTTTCTTATTTTGCATAGACAATAAGATTTGCTCCACCTGCTGTCTACTATCCGACCAATCGGAGTTGTTATTTGCTGATTGACCGACCAACCGAAATTGGTGGAGATAGCTACGATTGTCATAGATGCCCGACCAACTGAAGTTGGCAGTACCGACCAACCGGAGTTGGTGGTAATAAATGCCTGACCAACCGGAGTTGGTACTACCGACCAATCGGAGTTGGTGGTAATAAATGCCCGACCAACCGGAGTTGGTGGTAATAAATGCCCGACCAACTGGAGTTGGCGGTACCGACCAATCGGAGTTGGTGCTAATAAATGCCCGACCAACCGGAGTTGGTGGTACCGACCAATCGAAGTTGGTGGTAATAAATGCCCGACCAACCGGAGTTGGTGGTAATAAATGCCCAACCAATCGGAGTTGGTGGTAATAAATGCCCGACCAACTGGAGTTGGCGGTACCAACCAACCACAGTGGGTGGTAATAATTTGCCCAACCAACCGTAGTTAGTGGTAATAATTTCCCAACCAACCGTAGTTGGAGGTACCGATTAACCGTAGTTGGAGGTACCGATCAACCGTAGTTGGTGGTAATAAATAATAAATGCTAGAGACTTACAGATTGTTGGGAATAAGATATAATAAATATTGGAGACCTCCTCAACAGATTATTGGGAATAAGATAATATAAATGTTGGAGACCTCCTCGGAGCTGACCAACAGATTGTTAGGAATAAGATAATACATGTTAAAGACTTCCTTGAAGCTGAATATATATAGAGAGAAGAAATTTTCCGATCTCCATGCTGAGATAAATATAAAACATGCATAGACATAAAGAATGATTTAGAATAATAATAAACTGTCTAGCTAATCTATCGAGGCAAAATTGCATAATGCCGAATAAGAATAATATTTTCCACAATATAAGAATATGGTTGAGAACTTTGTTGGGCCTGAATATAAATAAGAATTACCCCGACCAACTATCCGTTGGGGGTGGAATATAATAACTGTCATAGTTCTCCTCGGAGTATCTTATCGAGGCAAAATTTGGCATAATGCCGAGCAAGAATAATATTTTTCAGAACATAAGAAAATGGCCGAGTACTTTGCCGGACCTGAATATAAATAAGAATTACCCTGACCAACTATCCGTTGGGGGTGAAATATAATAAATGTTGTAGTTCTCCTCGGAGCTGAATATGATAATAAGTATCTCGCTGAGTTCCATGTTGAGATGAATAAAGAATATGAATCCCAATGGATATATAGAATAATTTGTGCTTGAGCAGATATCTGAGCAATAATAAAGTCAATAGTGTTTTGCTGAGGTGAAATTTCATAATGCTGAGCAATGATAATAGTTTTCAGAAGTTTAAGATTGTTTCCGAGCATTCGTCGACGTTGAATCTTGTACCCGTAAAAATTAATAACTTGCTCTACCTAATGTGTAGGCTGAATTGATTAGTCATGAGAATAATTTACTCATCCAATCAATATATGATATGTATATGCTTGAGAAATAAAAATATTAATTTCAAAAAATGAAATAAATCAATTACGTAGATTCGTTCATCAAAATATAAATCAATTACGTGATTAATCCTCTACATACATGAAGAAATTTAAGCCACTAATTAACCTTGTCCTTAATCATAATTTAAATCTCCAATTTTTACCCAATTAACATGTAAATCGTGATTAATTTCACCTACTCTAACATGAGTATTCTTGACAAATAAAAATGAAGGTATGAAGATGATGATTGAAGATGAAACGATGATCACATCAAATACATAAGAGACAAAGGTTTTTAAAGTAGTTCGGCTATAAATAAAGCCTACATCCACTGTTATTTTATTTCCAGGGGTGTACAATAGCACAATATGTTGTAGAGAGAGAGAGATGTGTATCTTGTGTATGGTGTCTCTTAGTTATTCGTCCCTTTGGCTAAGGGAATACATGTATTTATAGCCTTGAGGCTGTCAATATGAAAAGGCTATGTGTTGTCATCTATTGATACAATAGAAATGTACATTAAGGCTCATTAAATGCGTTGTTATCTTCATTAATGCACATTAAATGCATAGTTATCCTTTGATCTTTCTGGTTGGTTGCTATATACGCTAAGTAGCTTGGTATGCTATGTGTTGGTTGGTATGCCGACCAACTCTCCTCGGGTGCCGACTAACTCTCCTCGGGTGCCGACCAACTCTCCTCGGGTACCGACTAACTCTTATCGGGTGTCGATCAACTCTCCTCGGGTGCCGAATAAGTATAAATATTGCCACGTAGGATGACATGTGTCCTTTTCTGATTGGTCCTCGTAGATGGAGAATTTTTACGTCAACAAGTATAATTATTGCTAAAAGAAAGCAAGTAATAAACACTTGCCTTAAATCAAAGGTCTGAATCCTTTGGTGATGTTGGTATAGACGCGTTCCTCTCTTCTCAATCTACGCGTTGGTGGTGGTGGTTGTGCAATGTGGTGATAATTTGGCCTTCCATCTTGTAAATTGGTTCTCCCTCACACCTCTATGGCCGTTCTTTCCTTTCTGTGTCTCACAACCCTAATGGACTTTTCTTGGCTGATCAAATAACTCCCAATTTTCGTCCATTAATTAAACCCAAAAATATAATTTACCATAATGCCCTCTCGGGACGCCGGTTAGGCCTAAAATTGCCCCGAGATCAAAACTAAACATCCAAGTATACTATTTTGACTATCTAGACCCTCCTGGACTCAACGACTCACTCGAAATGACCATACAAGTTAATAAAAATAGATTCTCTTTTTATTCCATTCAATTAGTCCCGACACGACTCACACGCGTGTCAGACTTAAATTACCAAATTGTCGTATTTCTCACTTCCAACAATTTATCAAATGTTATAATTCCATATTACATATCACACAGTAATATTCAATAATTCTCAACAATAAGTATTAACCCTTGGCATGCTAGTTAATAATTATTTTAATCTGAATTAATAACAAATTAATTTCTCGCATTTAAATTTAATTAATCCAACAAGAATAATTAATTACATACTTATTCCCACAATAATAATTAATCACATAATTATTTAAATCGTCAAAAATACGGGGTGTTACATGAAGGGGATTCTCAAATTGGGGCAGTTATAGATTCCCAAATGACGGCGTTCTTTGAGGAAATGAGCAGAGCAGAGGAGCAGGTTCTTCTGATTTACGACATGATACAGCTACATACACTGGCGATGATGATGAAGATGATGATACTGAGATTTTCTTATCTAGTCATGCTATTATTATCCACATATTCTTATTTGGTGGGATTTGTCTGTCCCACGATTTATCTTTTCGAGCAAAAAGGGGGAGAGATATGTGATGCAGAGGGAGTTTATTTATTCATGTTTTATTGATATATTTTTCTTCCTCCATACTTCACTTGGGTATTTGTTTATGTCTCGTGTGTGTAGGTATATTTATATAGAGATTCGGATATTTTTTTACTACATCACATTCAGAAACAAATTCAAATTCAGATGCTTGTCGGCTCCATAGTTTTTGTTCATGTCCTGTATTTTTATCATTTTGGGTTTCTGGGATAGGACATATGTTTTATGGATTATATCATCTTTTTAGTTTTGTCTCGGAATATCCAAAGGGGGGAGATTTGTAGGAACAAATTTCTAATCGAGCCAATTTGTTTGTAATTGGATTAATTCCAGACAAAATAATTTGAGTCTAGGCTAGTTTTTAACTTGATATTAATTGAAGCCTACAACAGTACAAGTTGAAGAATTTGCAATTAAAAGCTTTGAAGAAGAAATTAAGTCAAGTTGCATTCTTCATACTCAGTTTGTTCTAGATCACTTAGGTATGAATGCTTAAGAGAACTGGCGTGATTTATAATTTTGATTAAATGATAGATGAGTTAAAGGTTTTTAAATATTGAGAATTAAATTTAATATTTGGGAAAATATATATTTTTTATTTTTGAGTTACACTAATTATTAAAAATTTGAGGAATTAATTTAAAAAGAAAAACGTGTTTTTACTGTCGCTCAAACGATAATATATGTTGTTCTAACGACATGCACATGTCTCTCGAACGACATGGGCATGTAGCTCGAACGAGCTACCGCCTCGGTTTCCATGTTTCAGTTTAGTCAAAAATAAATACATCTTACAACTAAGACGTTTTTCAGGAGAACAGTTTACGAAATTCCCATAAAGTTCTTCATCATCCAGAGTTTATTCAAGTTCACATTACTCAATTCCAAAGTTTGTGATCTTGAATGCGTTTGCCGGAAGTTAGTTAATCATTGATTTCACATTTGTTGACTACGGTCATTGGGGATACTTGCTGGTGTGCCTTGATAAAGACGAGAGCTACAGTTCTAGAGGGTTCTTGTGGGAGTCCTTTGCTGAGTTAGACTGCGTGTCTATATGGATTTGCTGTGGTAGATTCATTGCAAATTTTGTTATGTTGTAAGTTGTGATTTACTATTCATAGTGAAATAAAAAGGTTTTCCCCGAAAGGTTTTTTTTCCTGAATTTTTTTCTTTTATCGCATGCTATAATTGTTTAATGGATTAATTCACTTAGATGCATGTTTAGGGTTTAAGAAGTTAAATTGGGATTAACTAAAATTGAAAAAGTTGTTTTTATCTAAAGCACACACTAAAGCGCCTTCTCAAATTTTGTTATGCCTTCAGCATAATCAACCGATTTCTATCTTATAGTCTTGTAACTTTTGTCACAAAGACTAAGGTTTTCATTATAATAAGGATTCCAAGTTTTCTACTTTGGAATATGTGTTTACCCAAGGAGGTGGAGTTATAAGTTATAGAAGTGTAAAGAAATGCTAAATTACTGACTCCACCAGGGGGCCAAAGTTACTGTGACTTCAGAGATAATTAAAGAGGTTATAGAACTCGATTAGTTCCAAAGTAACTTGGGTGAGGTTCCTTCAAATGGAATGATTAGGCATTAATTCTTCATATTTATCCCCGTAATTTACAGGCTTTTATTACCCCGTGTATTGTAATTTGTGTTAATTTATCTCATATCCTTGCTACTGACATGTTCTATCCAGTGCATCGAGTTTCGTGTATTTATCATATATTTTGGAGGTATTTTATGCAAGTGAAGAAAAGAGAAAACTCAAAATCAAGAAAGAAGGAAAAAAAGAAAAGTCCAGGGGCAAAAGAGTAATTTTACATTATGAATTCGAGGGCAAAACCTAAAAAGAAGTTGAAGAACTTGAGTCCACAAGTGTGTAGGAAGAAACAACATCCAAATCCGTGTCTGAAAAGGAAAGGGCCCCCAATTTTAATTTTAATTAAACAACAAATTTTAATTAAATTCAAATTGAAATTACAACCAAGTGAAATAAGATGAAACACACACACAATTTTAATTTCACTTAAACACAATTAATTCAACCCAAGCCCTAGAAATTTGCCTAAATCATATTTTCAATATTATCAAGTTAGGTCAAACCAATTTTATCAAATTAAGCGACGACTTGAATCAAATTAATATTTACCCAATTAATTATGTAGCACCAAATTAAACATAAGTAGTGATATAAACCCAATTTTATCTTTTTACCTAAGCATGCGTTCTAGGTGAGTATAGCAAAAGATAAAATAAACAATGAATCACTACGCCGCGATGTACGAGAAAAAACCCACAACGGAAAAAAACCTCGGACGGCCCTAGCCTTAAGTCCACTAAGTATGGTTTTATAATTACAAGAAAGATGACTTACTTCCTCGACTCGACCCCTTTCAATCCTTGACGCGTCTTCTTATAAACACCTCCGCCTAGTCGACAACCCCGGAGCTCCACCGAAATTTTGGAATCACCAATGAGACATAGGTACATCGTTAACCACACATGGTGCCTTTCACCATGTGAGAATGCCGCAGCAAAACAAACTTCTTCTTCTTTGAGGGATTTAGAAGAAAACCCAAACGAACTCTTCAATAGGTAGAGTAAACCGGTGCCAAAACTACAAGCAATGTATATATATAAAGGAACTTGGATAAACAAACTTTGGGTTCAAACAATAGTGTTTTAAGGATTTTCTTGAAAGAATTAACACTTTAAACATGAACTTTTTCTACTTTGAATTTTGCTCTCAAACTCCCTCTTGGAGATGGAAAGATGTGAAAAGGTTAATTAGAAAAAGTTGGTTCCCGCACATATTAAGTCTGCCCAAAAATTTAGTGGGAAAAGAAGTGGGAAAGTGGGAAAGCTTCTCAAAAAACTGCCAATTAACTGTTCCCGCCAAAACTCGTTCGAACAAGATTTTCGTTCGAACGAATTCTCGTTCGAACGAGCCTTCTAACGAAGCTCCAGTGTGAACTTGTTAGAAATCTCATTGGAAATCTTCTTCGAACATCATTCTCGTTCGAACGATACTTCGAACGACATTCCAGTGGCCAATGTGGGAACTCGTTAGCAAACTCGTTCGAACGACATTCTCTTTCGAACGACAAACTCGTTCGAACGACAATTTCGAACGAACTTCCAGAAAGAGTAAATTTTGGTTTTTAGCCTAGAAACTTTATATTCTTTATTTTAAAGTTTGAATTAAATCTTTCTGAAAATAAACAACAGTTTTAAAAACAAAATACACCCAATACAAATTGTTCCAAGCTCCTATATATATATATATATTAAAATGCATTCATACCTTAGGAGCAATGGAACCATGTTGATGACGTAGAAACGAGGGTCACTAAACCGGTATCTGATGAAGCTTTATAAACTTGGCCGCTATATCTTCAACTTTAGAATGTCATAGGCTTGAAGGATGATCAATAACTCTATCCTATGACTCAAACGTTTTTGTCCGGAATTGAGCCAAACTATAAAGGACTCGATTGGAAATTTGTGTCCTTACAAATCTCCCCTTTGGCTATTCCGGGACAAAAGCCAACAAAAATCCTAAAGGGTCGTCAAGCTCTACTAGACTAATAAAAAGTCCCACCCAAAATAAAAATATAATGCTTGACTCAAACAACCCAAGGATCAACATCTTTGCCAGAGATGAAAGTTGCCATATATAGAAGAATTCCTGCACACTTAAGCAAACACATTAAACGCATAGGGTATTAAAATATTAAATGCAATATAAATAAAGACTCCCTCTTAATTAATTCTCCCATTTATCAAACAAATGACCTAATTAGAAAGACGTCTCCCCCATCATTCTCCCCCTTTTTGTTCACGAATAGACAAAGGCTAAAGAATCAAAACGAAACTTATCTCCCCCAATAAAAGCATATACACCCCTTAAACTAAACAAGGGATAAATAGAATGGGATAACAAGCTAAACATGTAAATGTGCATAAAGAGATGAGAACAATAAAGCATATAGGCAACAAAATCATAACTAATCCAACAAATAAGAATGGATACCAACTAGGATGCAAGAAAATGATACCGATATGATACATAAAGTATTAAGCATGTGATATCAACAAAGAATGCAACAAGATAGATACCAATTATGAATTAAAGCATAGATGGACTAGAAATCAAGGCAAAGACCAAATAAAATATCATATATATACATAGTATAGATATACCAAGGATACACATGCACATATATATAGATATAAACACACAAATGACACAAAATAAGATAAGCTTTTCACACTCGTATGGCAAAAATGTGTCATCTGGAAAAGGAAGTGTTGGGGTGTGAACTAGCAACAATTAAATTTAGACCCAATCACTTAAAACATGTTCACGGAGTTCTCAATTAATTGAAAACTTCATCACATTTGAATATAACCTCATGTGACAATATAAATTGAACTCAATGAATAAATATATACAATGTATACAAGCCTAGAATTTTGATGATTCTACAAACCAATAGAGTCATGACATTGAAAGTACAACTAGGATAAACGAACATTGTGCAAACCACTGATATACCATTCAATCTCCCTCAATAAGCATATATATTTGAATGATATATCAATCAAAAATAGGCCTTGGCAATTATTTTTCTTTTAATGCCATAATTCTATTTTTAGGACTTTAGACCACGTCTTTATTTTAGGTCCAAACAAACGGTGGCTTACTATTCGCAAAGGATAATAAATCCTTTCGGAGCCCTTCCCCGTGCACATTTATATATAATATTTTTATTTCTCACAAATCTCACGTGCAACGAATTTTAACTTGCACTAGTCCTCCTAGGTCACATACATGTAGATGACAAGATTGGTAGGAGAACACCTCACAAAGCTCAAATATAACATGTGACGGTTAAATTTCAGAAGAGCTCGTGCATGTGTGAATAGAGGCATATAAAAAATAAAATCCATTATATCAACACAAAATCCAACTACTCCATGTAAGCGTGGTAGAGAATATAATAAGGATTGACAATCTAAACCAAAAGTTCTAGCCACATGGGAGCGAAAAAGATGGGATTCTAACACAAGTGTATGCCACATAAATTGTGTCAAACTAAAATACACAAAAAAAAATCTTTTGGAGTTTTTGAAAATTTTTAACCAAAAATAAAATATATACTCAAAAGACAAACAAAAATCATTTGAATTTTTCATTAAGCTTAAATTACCAAGAGATAAAAACCCAAATGATAAACAAAAATCTTTTTGTATTTTTCATGTAATGCAAACTAAAATGAAAGAAGTATAATACAAAAGATAAACAAAAATCATTATTTAGCATGTGATTAAGCATGTAGCATAGACTAGATAATGATTTAAACATGCATACATCTAGTAATGATATATAATATGAAGCACAAAAAGCTAGAGTATGCAAACAAAACTAGCACATTCAACCTTTAGATTTTGCAAGTGAGGTTTCATGTGAAAGAAAATGAGAATCAACAAATCTAATATCTAGCGCGTCTAAAAATGATTTTCGAACCCATATAGATGTATATTTAAAATGATGGGATTTGGAAACTAATGAAATGCTAGACATAGACTTATTATGGCTTCTTTTAAGATCAAAACAAAATGACCTAAGGTGACCTTTCCTACCACAATGCAAGCATGTGAAAATACGAGGAATGATACCTACGGTGTGACCTTTTCTAAAGTCCTTGGATAAAGTCAAACCTCTAAAACAAACAATGGTCTTAGCTTTAGTAACGGAAGTATTTGAACTAGATGAGATAGAACCATTATCACAACTACTCGAGTCTTGTAAATCATTTTTCATTTTTAAAATTTTGGACTCGAGTAATAAATTAGACTCCTCAATTTTATGGGACTCCTTCTTTAAATTTTCTATAACTCTTAGAAGGTTATCACGCTCTCCCTCAATGTGAGCAAACATGTCCCTAAGAGTCTTTTCTCGGCTATCACTCTCTCTCTTGGATATTTTTAAAATATTATAATTGTAATTTATGTCCTTGAGATTTTCACGAAAAATATCTTTTTGAGATAGGGAGATTTGCAAAAACTCAGCTTTAGTTTTAAAACAATAATTTTCATTTTCAAGAAATTTAATTCTTTATCAAATCTTAAATTTAATTTTCTTAATTTTTTATTACACTTATTAAGCTCATTAAATTCCTCTCGAATAGCAAAAACTTCATTATCATTAGAAATGGACAAATAATCATTAAGGCGTCCCATCGAGAGATTCAAAAAATATGAGAGTGAGTAAAAATTGAACAACCTAAAAATACAAGGAGTACAAAAATTATAAAAGCCGAAAAATGGATCTTTGACGCGATAAATTAGCGCTCCGGCTTTGATACCAATTTGAAAAGGAGAGGCCCCCAAATTTTAAAATCTTTACTACAAAAAGCAATTTCCTTTTAGATGCGGAAGCGTAGATGGTTCAATTAAACAAATTAACAAATTTTAATTTCCTTCAAATTAAAATTAAACCAAGTGAAATATGATGAAACACACACACAATTTTAATTTCACTTAAATACAATTAATTCAACTCAAGTCCTAGAAATTTGCCTAAGTCATATTTTCAATATTACCAAGTTAGGCCAAACCAATTTTATCAAATTAAGCAACGTCTTGAATTAAATTAATTAAACATTACCCCAATTAATTATGTAGCACCAAATTAAACATAAGTGGTGATATAGCCCAATTTTATCTTTTTACCTAAGCATGCGTTCTAGGTGAGTATAGAAAAAGATAAAATAAACAATGAATCACTACACCGTGATGTACGAGAAAAAACCCACAACGGTAAAAACCTCGGACGGCCCTAGCCTTAAGTCCACTAAGTATGATTTTACAATTACAAGACAGATGACTTACTTCCTCGACTCGGCCCCTTTTAAGCCTTGATGCGTCTTCTTGTAAACACCTCCGCCTAGTCGACAACACCGAAGCTCCACCGGAATCTTGGAATCACCAATGATACATAGGTACACCGTCAACCATACATGGTGCCTTTCACCATGTGAGAATGCCGCAGCAAAACAAACTTCTTCTGCTTTGAGGGATTTAGAAGAAAACCCAAACGAACTCTTTAATAGGTAGAGTAAACCGGTGCCAAAACTCCAAGCAATGTATATATATAAAGGAACATGTATAAACAAACTTTGGGTGTAAATAAAAGTGTTTTAAGGATTTTCTTGAAAGAATTAACACTTTAAATATGAACTTTTTCTACTTTGAATTTTGCTCTCAAACTCCCTCTTGGAGATGGAAAGATGTGAAAAAGTTAATTAGAAAAAGTTGGTTCCCGCACATATTAAGTTTGCCTAAAAAGTTAGAGGGAAAAGAAGTGGGAAAGTGGGAAAACTGCTCAAAAACTGTCAATTAATTATTCCCTCCAAAACTCGTTCGAACGAGATTTTCGTTCGAACGAATTCTCATTCGAACGATACTTCGAACGACATTCCAGTGGACAATGTGGAAACTCATGGCAAACTCGTTCAAACGACATTCTCATTCAAATGACAAACTTGTTCGAACGATAATTTCGAACGAACTTCCAGAAAGAGTAAATTTTGTTTTTTAGCCCAAAAACTTTATATTCTTTATTTTAAAGTTTTAATTAAATCTTTCTGAAAATAAACAACAGTTTTAAAAACAAAATACACCCAATACAAATTGATCCAAGCTCCTATATATATATATATATATTAAAATGCATTCATTCCTTAGGAGCAATGGAACCATGTTGATGACGTAGAAACGACATACACTAAACTGGCATTTGATGAAGCTTTATAAACTTGGCCGCTACGTCTTCAACTTTAGAATGTCATAGGCTTGAAGGATGGTCAATAACTCTATCCTATGACTCAAACATTTTTGTCCGGAATCGAGCCAAAACTATAAAGGACTCAATTGGAAATTTGTGTCCTTACAGTGTCCCGATTGCAAAGTTATGAAGCTTCAAAGTTGAAAAGAAATTAAAGAGAAAGGAAGAAAAAAAATCTAGAGAACCGAACCAATAGAAGTGTAACAGAACCGGTTCCCCTCACTGGAAAAGGTAAACCTAAACGATGGAAAAATAAAGGGATCGATTCGATAAATTGGAAAAGCGAAACCGAACCGATGATCAAGACTCAGAACCGTTTCGGCAAACTATAATCAGCTAACAGGTTCGGCGTGACGGATTTTGAATTTTTATTTCTTAAAATTAGAGTTTTGTATGGTGCAAACACTTTAGAAAAATGTGAGAGATATATTCTATGGTATCACCAGATATTAGGGAGTTAGTTTGACATGGTTTTGAGAGCTTCTTGAAGGCAAGAACCCTAGGATTAATTTTCTTCATCAATTGTTCATCGTTTACATTGAATTCAAGGGTTTTTCTTCAATACAAGTATAGTTTCTTTATTTCTTTCAATTTATCTAATCTTTTTGTCTTATGATTCACTACTTCCTAGCTAGAAGTTTGTTTCACGTGTTTAACTGCACTTTTTACGTAAGAATGATTTCACACAACGTAGTTATCATGATTAGTTATAGATTTACCATGTCAGGCTAGGTTTCAAAGGGTTGGGGTATGTAAACCCGACCTAGGTAATACATATGGATTTAAAAGTGAATAAAAATTAGTCCTTCATTCAAAGGTTTGAACTTTATCGAGATCAAGGTTGTAGGTTTTTTAATTCCGTTTGCCCTAGGTAACCAGAATGTTTAGTGATGTAACTGGCTTCTTGATAATTTATCATCCTAGTCAAATACAATTTTTGATTTGATACTGTGCAGAGTAAAGTCCTTAAATATCTAATCCTTGGAGATTATCTGATGTCTCTTAGAATAGAAAATTAGGTTTCTGCAGCTTTTATGTTCTATGCAATTACCGACGGTTCAGGGGAGTGTATCCTGACTATATTTTCTCCCATACATTTAAAGTTTAAAGTTAGTTCTTCTTGCATACGTAGTTTAGTTATTGCTTTAATTCAAATTGCATTAGTTTATAGGTAAAGTCACACTTCATCACCTTTTTCTTCTGTTTTCGAATCATTCGTAGGGTTAATCGTTCTTCCTATTCGTCATCACGAGCATTCGTCCTATTCCCTGAGTTTGACACCCGGTTTATCGGATTTATACTCGAGCGATCGGCTTAAACTTGAGTCGATAGAAACACGCACTAGAAACACTGTTAAAATTGTGTCAAGTTTTTAGCGCAGTTGCTGGGGACTAGGTAGACTTTTAGGTTAGGTCAATTTAATTCAAAATTTTGACTCTAATTCTTAAAAAGCAAAAAAAAAATCATAAAAATAAAAATCCAAAAAAATTCAAAAAATTAAAAAGCAAAAGAAATATAGTATCTCTCAAGTCCTTTCTTGCAAAACCCGTAACAAACTCCTCAAGCCACTCCTACCCGCATTCACGAGAATCCTATAGTAGATTGCGATCCCGATTGTCCCCACACACCTAATGCTCCTCAGTTTTGGGTTCCACCGTCTACACCACCCAAATCCATCACGAGTCACACTTCTAGGGCGTCAAGTGAGGAATTCAAGTCATTTGGAGAGAGAGCCATGTCAAATAACGCAAGTTTTGGTACGGGTGAGGGTGAGATGTCGTCTTGTCCCATGGGAGAGCTCTTATATCCCGAGCAAACCATCACTATAGGATGCATTCTACTTCTGTACACTGCAAAAAAAAATCACTTTCGCAATGGGATGATTCAGATTCTTACCACCTTTCACAGCATGGATTCAAAAAATCCTTACCTCCACATCTGTGAGTTCAAAGAGGCGTGCGACACATTTAGCGATCAAGCTTGCACTCAAAACTTCGTTTGCCTAAAACTTGTTCCTTTCTCTTCAAAGGATAAAGCTAAGACATGGCCATGGTCTTTATCACTGAACTCAATTGGATCATGGAGAGATATGTAATCTAAGTTTCTTTTGAAATTCTTCCCTCAACATCGAACGAACTCCATTAAAGCTCAAATTCAAACGTCTAAACATCAAGAAAATTAGCCATTTGATTGATGTTGGGAGCGTTTCCAAGAGTTAGTTAACATTTTCCCACATCATGGTTTTGAGAAGAAGCATCTAATATCTTTCTTCCACCAAGGGCTACGCATAGTTTCTAAACAACTCGTTGAGACAATGTGCGAGGGAAATTTTTTTGGGTTAAATGAGAACGATAAGGAGGCCCAAACCCGAGCTCGACAAATGCCCAAAACTCCTTCTGCGTCTGGACTTTATCATTTGGACAAAGAAGACGAGATGCAATTTAAATAAACCAACTTGCTAAAAAAGTGGACAACGTGGTCAACTTACGGGAGGGAGAGATACCTGGATCCAATCGACCAATGAGAGGGAGAGTGTGTTAGATTTGTGAGGCGGGACATTCAACAGATGAATGCTCGACGATATCCGCCTACAAAGATATGCTCTAAGAGCAAGTGGAAGCAGTCGGATGATTTAAGTTAAATTTCAATGCCCCTCACGGGAATTCTTACGATCCTTCTTGGAGGAATCATCATGGGTTTAGTTATGGGTAACAAAATGCCACATTGAATCCTAATTCACACGTTTCCCCTCCTCCGCCATTGCCTCTGCACTTTCAACAAGCTCCACATATGCAAGCACCACCTCCGGTGTCGTATGTCGCCCTACCAAAGTAAAATTTTGAGGATACGATCAATCAATTTATATAAGCCCAACAAGTAACCAATGCTCAAAATACCTGAATGTTTGTCGATATAAATGGGAACATTTCAAAGTTACAATCATTTTTTAGTATCCAAGATAAGGGTAAGTTTTCGGTCAAAGGTCAAAGACATCCCCAATGTCAACCTATTGTTAACTCTACATCCAATGACTATCAAGAGCAATGTCAAGAAGTCACCACTTTACGAAGTGGGAGAGTTGTTGATTTCTCACCTCCTCAACACGACGAATTTAAAGATAAGGAGGTTTTTCTCGGCATAAAAGAGGCCAAAGATGCCCCCTTAAATGAAAGTGACAATGAAGACAACACTAGTGAGCCCGAAGTCGCAGTGAAACCACTCATTGCTACGCCTTTCCCTCAACGGTTGGTTCCATCTGAAAAATGGGCCTCTCGTGACGATGTGCTAGATGTCTTTAAGCAAGTAAAGCTGAATTTACCTTTCCTCGATGCCATAAAGCAAATTTCCGCCTATGCAAAAGTCCTTAAGGACTTATTAATGGTGAAAAGAAGGCTAAAGGTGAAAAATAACATTTTCTTAGCACAAAATGTGAGCTCCGTTCTACTAACTGACCTCCCACCCAAGTTTAAAGATCCAAGTGCACATATCATCTCGTGCATCATTGGAGAGAACCGAATAGAAAAAGCCTTGCTTGATTTAGGGGAGAGTGTCGACATTCTCCCCTATTTAATATATAGGCAACTAGATTTGGGGGACCTCAAACCCACATCAATCACTCTCCAACTCTTGGATCGTACAGTGAAAATACCTCGAGGGATCGTCGAGGACATGATAGTCTAAGTGGACACATTCTGCTTCATGGTAGATTTTTTCATTTGGGACACGAAGCCCTCCATCCCCTCGAGAAATCATGTTCTTGTCATCCTAGACCGCTTAGCTACGGCTAATGCATTAATCAACACTCGAAATGGGCAAATGTTACTCACATTTGGGAATATGACCCTTGAGACGAATATTTTTAATATCTCGGAGCAAGTGGGTAAGGAGGACGATTTTCACGCGACAGATCTTATCGAGGAGATAATAGAGGAGCACATCGAGGGAAATATTGGTGGGGATGCCTTATGAGCGTGCCTTATTTTGGGTAGTGAGAGTGACGGGACGTACACCGACTTCGAGAGGGAGGTAGAGGAGTTGAGAGCGATATTAGACGAGAGAGCATCGAATGAGGACGTAAGAGATGTGAATTGCATTTCTAAATTCAAGGAGTTACCATCATGGGAGTCGTGAGACTCCCTCCGATGAAAAATTCCCCACCCTCGAATTAAATAAACTACCCTCCAATGTAAAATATGCTTATTTGGGAGAGGATGAGACATTTCCCGTTATGGTCTCCTCTAGCCTAGAGAAAGAGCAAGAGGGTAAATTGTTAGAGATTTTGAGGAAGCACCAAAATTCTTTTGATTGGAGAAATGCGGATTTAAAAGGTATAAGTCCCCTGATTTATACCCATAAAATCCACCTCGAGGAGGACATTAAGCAATCGAGGGAGATGCAATGGTGATTGAAGCCCACTATGAAAGAAGTAGTGAGATCGGAGATCATTAAGCTATTAGGCATGGGTATCATTTACCCAATCTCGGATAGCAAATGGGTGAGTCCTATCCAAGTCGTCCTGAAGAAGTCGGGAATGATTGTGGTCGAGAATGCTAAGGGTGAGATAATTCCTCAACGTACCACCATCGGGTGGCGCGTTTGCATTACTAGAAACTCAATGTCGACACGAGAAAATATCATTTCCCCTTTCCATTAATCGACCAAATGCTAGAGTGAATAACGGGACACCCATTCTATTGCTTCCTTGATGGTTATTTCAGATATAACCAAATTGAGGTAGATGTGCTTGATCAAGAGAAGACGACTTTTACATGTCCTTTGTCACGTTTTCCTACAAACGTATGCCATTTCTATTATATAATGCCCCTGCGACTTTTCAAAGGTGCATGCTTAGTCTCTTTAGCGACATGGTCTAGCGTTTTCGGCCCCTCTTTTGACCTTTGTCTTGCGAATCTTAAAAAAGTGCTAGACCGTTGTGTGTAAAAGAACTTGGTACTCAATTAGGAGAAGTGCCATTTCATGGTTATCGAAGGAATAGTCCTTGGCCATGTAGTGTCATCCAAGGAAATTGAGGTTGATAGGTCAAAAATAGATGTCATAGTGGAGCTTCCCCCACCTAAAACACTAAAGAATGTCCGCTCTTTCTTGGGCCACACGGGTTTTTATCGGAGGCTTATCAAGGATTTGCGTGCCATCTCTAAACCCTTGAGTAACCTTCTTATGAAGGATACCCCCTTTGAGTGGAGTGAAGCATGCCAAAGCGCTTTTACTAAATTGAAAAGCATTCTTATTTCTGCCCCCATTATGCAAGCTCCGGATTAGTCCCTTCCATTCGAGCTTATGTGTGATGCAAGTGATTATGCTATAGGGGGTGTTTTGGGTGAAAGAAAAGATAAGAATGCTCATGTTATCTACTACACTAGCCGAACGCTAACCAGACCGCAACTCAATTACTCCACCACGGAGAAAGAATTGCTAGTCGTAGTTTTTGCCCTAGATAAATTTCGCTTTTACCTCATCGATCATCCAATCACTTGCTTTACCGACCATGCGGTGCTTAAGTATCTCCTTTCTAAAGAGGATGCTAAGTCGCGCCACATAAGGTGGATCTTTCTCCTACAAGAGTTCAATCTCTCCCTAAAAGACAAGAAAGGAGTAGAAAACGTCATCGCCGATCATTTATGTTGGCTTTCGTCCGACGTGCCTAGTGATCCCATACCCATAGACGAATATTTTCTAGATGAGTAGTAATTTTGCCACTTCTTCTCTCCCTTAGTTTGCGGATATCGTGAATTACCATATCAAGAGATTCGTTCCTTTCGATTGGACATTGCAAGGGAGAAAGAAGTTCCTCACTTGGTCGCACATGTTCTTCTATGATGATCCAAATTGAGAGGGATGTGACGATCTCTCACAATTTGGTTGTCGGACCCCGTGTGTTGAATAATGCGACGATCTCTCACTTGGTTGCACATTGAGAGGGATGTGAGAGATCATCGCACCCCCGACGCATAGGGGGTGAGTATTGTGTACATTAGTTAGTAAGTAGGTTAGGGTCGTTAGAGGTCTTTAGGAGGCGAGTTCATAAAGAGATGAATGCCAAGAAATAACACGAGAGAGCGTAGAGCATATCGAAGGGAGTTGTCACGAATTTTGGAGTAAAATTATGCGTGGGAACATGTTGAGAATTTTTCGAAAAATCAAGTTTAGAAAGAGTACATACTTAGCTATTTTAGGATAAAAAAATATGAGGGATTTACATTCTACTGAACTGGTTCGCCCTTTTATTCACTGAGGGTTCGAACCGGTTAGCTGCAGAGATCGATTAAAATAAAAAAGGGGGCAAACCGGTTCGCCTCAAACCCCCAAACAATTCGATTTTCTGCAGATTTTTCAATTTCCCATTGGTTCATCCCCCTTTTCACTCTAACTCTCTTCCCTCAACATTTTTCCTTCCAATTCTATTTTCCCTCCATTTCCCACTCTCTTTTCCCTCCAAATCCCCCCCTCCTCACCTATAAATTCATCCCACCTCCCCCACTCCACTCCACTTCACACCTCCAAACTCTTTCTCCAATCTCTGATTATCTTCCAAAAATTCCAATCCCTCTCCCATGGCCAATAGAGTGTGTCCCGTCAAAGATGAATCCACCAAAATCCTTCCTAATGGAAACAGTGAGTTTCGCTCTCGCCAAGAGCGGATATGGTGCAAAACTTTATTCACCGCAGCCCTCTCCATGCATATTGAGTGACAAGTTAAGTGGCACGAACTCCTCAATCAATCACTAATCTTTTTCGCTTGAGGAGTGGTGCCGCTTCTTTGCGGAGCCACATCCGGTGGTTTGGGAGGATGAGGTGCGCATGTTTTATGGCACTCTCGTCCGCACGGGAGACTTTTAGGCAGGTATATGTTGATGAGCTACAATTACCTTCTCTCTTGAAATTATAGTCCTAACGTTGCAAGCTATGGGGATTCCAAGCCCCAACCGGTACAGTTACCCCACCAATGCCATCCCGATCTTGAAAAGCACGTGCGGCAATCGTATTACTCCCGGTAATTCATGGGATCGCAATACTTTTCCCGTGGGTAATCTCAATGAAAGGGTTCGCATCGCATTCCACATTATTTTTGGAAATATCTTACAAACTTCTCGGCTATGCGTCCTTGCCAAGCCAACCTTTTGTTCCACCTCCTCGATTCGAGAACCACTATCCCCCTTTCCCGCATCTTCTATGTCGAAATGCTTCACACTTCCATAGATTTTAACGGTAAGGCCTCTCTCCCATATCCCCGTCTCATCACTTCCATCCTTGGGGACGCCAGTATTGATCCCCCCCCCCCCCCCCCCCCCCGAGCACTTCCCCGCCTTCCAAAGCTTATTTGGCAAGAATCACGAACAAGGAGTGATCGGCAAAGGGATGTTCTACATGCCCCTACGGCGGATGAAGATGTTGCTATGGAGGAAGGGGAGGAAGGTGAGGATGTGGATTACGAGCCCGAGGGGGAATTTGATGAAGCTCACTTTAACACAACGGTAATTTCACAACGAATCGACTCTTTGGAAAATCGTTTTACCAAATTTGAGTGCCACTATGAGAGTGACACTGCGATGATGATTCAACTTCAAGTCGAAATGTACCGCTTGCATGTAGGGGCCGACGTCTCTCTACCGATATACTATTACGACCCCTATGGTCCTAGCGCACCCGGCACATCTCACCCTCCTCCACAATAAGCCCCACCCCTAGTATTGGTTTCTTTTGCATTTCTTATCTAGTTCTTTGTTGTTTTGGTGCTCTATGGTATATCTTGTTAACAAGGGACTATTTAATCTTTCTATGGCATGTTTATTATTATTATTATTATTATTATTATTATTATTATTATTATTATTATTATTATTATTATTATTATTATTATTAATAATATAAACAATTTGCATTTTGGCCTTTGTTCAATTTTACGCACTCTTCTTTCGTTTGGATTTTAGTCCTTTTGCATAGGGACTTTGACAAAGTCTAAGTTACGGGGGGTACGCATGCGCTTTAAAATTGTCACAAATTTCAAAATGCCCAAATTTAAAAAAAAAAGCCACAAATATTTTTCTTCAAAATAAATATAAATTTTTCAAAAATATCACTAAAATTTGGTTTGAAGTCTCAAACTATAAAAATTCAAATGCACAAAGCCGAAATTGACCAAAGATGAAAATTGACGACTTTACAAATAAGTGTGGAGATTAATTAACCCGGTGAGATTTTGAGCCTATCTATTTTTATGAGTATTTAAATCAATCCGAGTTATAATTAACTCAAAGTTCAATTCAATGTTTAAAAAAGGTCGTTGAGGATCTATATTCCATTGTTTTGATCCGTTACGGGAAACGTGTGAGATGTTGTCTTGAAAATGCGCTAAAATATCTCTAAACTAAATATATTCTCGATACGCATATGGTAAAATAATTAGTAATTCGAACAATGAAGTAGGGCCTCGTTTGTTACCCAAAAATATGATCCATAAAAAGCAATGAAAAAATAATTACCCCTTTTTATGAGCCATTTTGAGCTGAATAATTTTTTTTCTTTTCGTTTGATAACCCGAAAAACCCAAATAGCCTGGAGTTGTAAAAATTTAATATTCATTAATAAAGTCCAAATGGTGCAAGAAAAATGGGCAAGAAAATAATAAAAGAAAAATGCTCAACAAATATACCAAGAAAAGAAAAAAAATGTGAAAAATAGAAAGAAAAAAAAAGAAATTGAGCAAGAGCCCGAAAAAGCACTAACGGACATAATAAGAAGATTTTCCAATTTCGAATTCTCCAAACATTCCCATTTTACCCAACACACCTTATACTCGAGAAAGTCTTAACTGGGTCCGAATAACGAAATTAATTATCGCGTGGAGAGCTAAAACATAAAAAGATAAGAAGAGAGATTAATTGGTATGGATAAGAGGCGATGATTCCCGTTTTCTAATGACCGTAATCCGAATGATGAGATATTTTCACCTCAAATAATTTTGTCTTTCTAAATTGTGTGCGTGAATTTGTATTCCATTATATTACTCTTTAAATCACGCATACTGAGAGAATTAGCCATATTTTGAGTGATTCGTTTATGAGAGCATCCGTGAGAAATTGAATTAAAATAAATTTTCGGAAAAGTAACGTAATGATCAATCGGTGGAAATTAGCGGTTAAATTCTTGGCTTCGCACACACACAAAACAAATTGAGACTCTTGAATATAAATTTACGGTGACTATTTTTGGGGTGTTTAGATTGTAAATTTTTTAGGTATTTTGATTTTTCTTTGAGTCAAACATGAATTTTGTGGGTATACTCACTGCAAACCCTCACGAGACACAACTCGTCCTACTAGGGTAACCTAGGGGTTTGAAGACTTGTTGCATACAATAAATACAATCGCTTGCCCGCAAAAGAGGCATTTTATCCCAATAATAAGTTTTCTAAGTGTTGTAACCTTGCTTTGATTCTTTTACATTGCTCGGGACAATCAAGGTTCTAAGTTAGGGGGTTTGATTAGCATAAATTCTTCATATTTATCCCCGTAATTTAGAGGCTTTTATTACCCCATGCGGTGTAATTTGAGTTGATTTATCCCATATCCTTACTACTAACATCTTCTATCCAGTGCATCGAGTGTCGTGTATTTCTCTTACATTTGGTGGGTATTTTATGCAAGTGAAGAAAACAGAAAACTCAAAATCAAGAAAGAAGGAAAAAAAGAAAAGTCAAAGGGTAAAATAGTAATTTTACATCTGGAATTAGGACATGGAACCTAAAAGAAGTTGAATACCTTGAGTCCACAAGCGCGTAGGAAGAAACGACATCCAAATCGGTGTCCCGGTTACAAAGTTATGAAGCTTGAAAGTTGAGAAGAAATTAAAGAGAAATGAAGAAAAAAATCCAGAGAACCGGACCGATAGAATTGTAATAGAACCGATTCCCTCACTGAAAAAGGCAAATCGAACCGATGGAAAAATAAGGTTACCGGTTCAGTAAACTGGAAAAGCCAAATTGAACCGATAATCAAGACTCAGAATCGGTTCGGCACATTGGAATTAGCGAACCGGTTCACCTAGTAAAGAAGAAATTTTTCGAACCGGTTTGGCATGATGGATTTTGAATTTTTATTTCTTAAAATTAGAGTTATGCATGGTGCAAACACTTTAAAGGCATAAGAGATGTATGATGATACACAAATATTGCGTATTTTATCCTCCGAACGGACGCATTTTAGCCCCCTCAGGTATCTTATTCCCTATATTTATGCTCGTTAACCAGACAACCTCGGATTTCTATGTTAACATGTTTTTCAGGGGTTAATTGAGCTTTTATAGGAAATTGGATGCTAAGTATGAAGTTCGGACGCATTCCGACGAAGTTCCGTACGCAATTGCACGTTTAAGGGCATTTTAGTCTTTTCATAGCTTGGGCACCTAGCCCGACATATCATGAAAGTTGTATCCCTCCTCGCTAGCTTCGCGTGGCCACGAACGCTGCGCGATTCCGAGTCCGTATGAAGAAGTTACGACAATTTCAGCGGAAGGAAAAATAAGGAAATCAAAAGAGGAGGAGAAAAGAGAAGAAAAGAATGCAGTGGGGTGCTGCTTGGCTCACCCCTGCTTGATCGATCGATCGACCCTTTTGGTCGATCGATCGATCCTTCTGTACAGTTGAAATTTTTCCTTGATCGATCGATCGACCCGTTTTGTCGATCAATCGATCCCCTGTTTTTAGGAGATATTTTGGCATTTCTTTTCTTTTCTCTTTTCTTTTCTAAATTAATTCCAACTTACTATATAAATAAATTTTGATGTAATAAACAGATATACACGATTTTAGGTTAGTTTAGCTCAGGGTTTTGGGGGTTTTGGTTAGTTCTTCTTCATTTCTCTTTGGTTTGACACCCCTTTTGGATTGTAAGTTGACTATTCATCTCCCCTACCATTTAATATAGCTTGTTTTCATTATTTCTTGCTCTGTAGTGTAATTTCCAAGCTTTCTTAATTAGATTCACATGCTTTATTTACACACATCCTAGTGTAACTTTACCGCGTTTCTTTATTGCATTTATTTATCGCATTTTTACGATGCTTTCTAGGTAATTTAAATTAGGTTGTGTTTGAATTGAACTCACTCAGGTTAACGCGTTGCTTGGCTTTGGTGATGATGTTTATGGGTTTATTTTGGGTGCATTGTCCTAGTTATTGCGCCTAGGAGATTTGACGGGGCATATCATGTATGTCCCGTGCTTACGACCTTTCGTGCGCAATTTCCGGGATATTTGTTGACGCCAAAATCTTTTTAGGCTTTTATGAGGATTTAGGGGAGTGACAACCCTTGATTTAATTAACTGTCGAAATGATAAGCATTTGTAATAACTCGTCGACCCATGTAACCATTTTATACAAATTAATCCGGGTGAGGGATATTCAACGCAACCTATAGTTTTATCGCTTTGTTAATCTAGTTTAATCTACACTTGCCTAGTTAACCATTTCCCTTTTATGCATCTTTTCCTTTTTAGTTTGTAATCACCTTTTTACACTTTTATTTCGGAATATTAAATCTTATAAATTCTAGCAACTCGTCCCAGTGGATCTTTCGATACCCGACTTACCGCTATACTCACCCGTTGAGTGTAGTCGTAACTTAGGTTTCTTTTGTATTGAGGCGGTGAAACTAAAACAACGATTAGCGTCTTTACACGTGCTACTTTTCACGCGCAATCAAAATGGCGCCGTTGCCGGGGATGTGTTTGTTTTAGACTTTATTTGATTTAGGATTTCATAATATTTTCTTTCTATTTGTATTATTTGTTAATATTTTGCAGGACTTCCACATTTGAGAACTTAGAAACGCTTGAATTTCCCGCGCGCACTTACTTTGTGGAATTCGCCATTTAGAGCCACTTTTGGGGTAAGCATGTCTTATTCCAATTCTTTCGGTAATAATTGTTATAATTCTCAAAATTCTCGCAAACCTATGACTTTCGGTGAATACTTAGAATTCCAAAGTATAACAAATTCAAATATGACTTTGGGCGACTATAACGAAAGTCAAAATTTATGTTATTGGAATTTTGATGACGATGATAATGATTTTGGGCCTTTACCTCCTTATAATAGGAATTTTGAAACGAATTCGAATAGTTTTCAAAATTCTTATAATAATGAGTTTTAGTTTAAGTCCGATAGTAACTGTCAAAGTTCCTATTTTCATGCATTCGCACCTCGGCCCATGACATTTGGTGAGGGTTTTCGTATGTATGAAAATGAGAAAATTGAAACTCGTTAACGGGAAGAAAATCGTTCGTGGGAACATGAATTGAATTTATATTTTGAGTCCGACGACGATTTTGCTAGGGGTGGGCACGGTCCGGTCCGGTCCGGGTTTTGCTTATTTTTTGGACCGGACCGAATATTCGGTCCTCAATTTTTTTGGACCGAGACCGGACCGATTAATTCGGTTAACCTACTAATTCGGTCCAGGCTTTTTTCGGTCCGATCCGGGGTAAAATTCGGCCTTACCCTATTTTTTATATATGTATATTTTATGAATGTTTTTATCTATTTTTCTCACAAATATGTATATACAAAAAAATAATACTCGAAACTCCAAGTGATATTTACATAGGTTTTTTTAACCCAAATTAAAAAAATGTCTATACATATATAAAATGTTCCAAATTAATATCGTAAGTTATATACATTAATTCAAAAACTATACATAAGAAACACAATAACATTATTTTTATTATATATATATGGGAATCGGTTCGGTCCGGTCCAAATCAGTCTTTTAATATAGTGGACCGCGAACCGGAACGATTTAATCGGTTTTTAGTTTTTGTGAACCGATTTTCGGACCGGTTTCAAAATAGCCTTAATTTTCGGTTCGGTCCGGTTCGATCCAATCGGTCCATTCGGGTCAGTCTTTTTTTAATCCACCCCTAGATTTTGCTTCCGAGACTTTCGAGGTCGAGGAATGTTTTGGACCAAATGAGGTACTTGTACCTACTTTGGAACAAACCATTCTAGACTTTGCCCATCTCGTAATAGATTTTAAAAGTGAGGATGATAATGACGTAATATCCATTTGCAATGAAATGATTTCTTCTTTGGCCCCCAAAGAAGAACATTTCATTGAAAATGATATCATTTCCTTTAAAATTCCAACTTCATGCGATGATGATTCATCTCATGAGTTTGAATTTCTTTCATCCCCATTTTCATTCTCTATTATCCCACCGGAACAAGTACCCGATGATTCGTCTTCAAACTTTAATATTTTACAACTTTTCGCCGATGAGGAGTACTTGCTCGAGTCTCCCTTCACGATGGCATCTTTGCCTTTGTGTGCGCCGCCTCCCATTCCAACTTCAAAATCCTTGGGAGGATATTCGGTTTTTCTCGGTCCCCACATGTTTTTATCACCCGTTCAATCCAAACCCCCCATCGTCCCTCCAAAAATTTTAATTGGAAATGGTTCCTTTCTTACGCCTTACACATGCCTTCCGTTGTTAAAACGGAATTCATATCTTTCGGAGGGCATGCTTGTATGTGAGGGTACACCGGTTATCCTCCAAAGTCAAATCATTTTCACGGTGGACCCTCACCTATTTAGACTTCTAGTGTACAGTTAGTGTGAAGCCTAAATAGTAGGTTGTATATAGTTAGCTTTTTATTTTTTCTTTCTTTTTAATTTAGTCTAGTGTAATTAGTTAACTTTTTGTTATTTATTTTTGCTATGCTCGATACTAACTTGTTTTGTAGATTCTTTGGACTTGTTCTTATGGGGATCGCTCCAATTTTAGGTAATATCCATATTTTTCTCTCTTTGGCTTGGTTCTTAATTTACGTTGAGGACAATGTCAAGTTTTAAGTTAGGGGGTGTGGGATATTCTATCCGTTTCATTATTTAGTCCATGTTTTTGCTCACATGTTAGTTACTTAGTATGCTTTTCTTAGAAAAATTCAAAAAATTCAAAAAGATTTTTTTTTCCTCCTTTTTTGAGCTTTTTGCCTTTGTTTCCGATGATAAAATTAGGATCGAATGTGTCCCACACTTGGGTAATCTAATGCCCAAACCCGAGCTTGACAAATGCTCAAAACTCCTTCTGCGTCTGGACTTTATCATTTGGACAAAGAAGTCGAGATGCAACTTTAAATAAACCAACTTGCTAAAAAAGTGGACAACGTGGTCAACTTACGGGAGGGAGAGATACATGGATCCAATCGACCAATGAGAGGGAGAGTGTGTGAGATTTGTGAGGCGGTACATTCAACAGATGAATGCTCGACGATACCCGCCTACAAAGTTATGCTCTAAGAGCAAGTGGAAGCAGTCGGATGATTTAAGTTAAATTTCAATGCCCCTCACGGGAATTCTTACAATCCTTCTTGGAGGAATCATCATGGGTTTAGTTATGGGTAATAAAATGCCGCATTGAATCCTAATTCACACGTTTCCCCTCCTCCACCATTGCCTCCGCACTTTCAACAAGCTCCACATATGCATGCACCACCTCCGGTGTCGTATGTCGCCCTACTAAAGCGAAATTTTGAGGATACGATCAATCAATTCATACAAGCCCAACAAGTAACCAATGCTCAAAATACCTGAATGTTTGTCGAGATAAATGGGAACATTTCAAAGTTACAATCATTTTTTAGTATTCAAGATAAGGGTAAGTTTTCGGTCAAAGGTCAAAGACATCCCCAATGTCAACCTATTGTTAGCTCTACATCCAATGACCATCAAGGGCAATGTCAAGAAGTCACCACTTTACTTAGTGGGAGAGTTGTTGATTTATCACCTACTCAACACGACAAATTTAAAGATAAGGAGGTTTTTCCCGGCATAAAAGAGGCTAAAGATGCCCCCTTAAATGAAAGTGACAATGAAGACAACACTAGTGAGCCCGAAGTCGCAGTGAAACCACTTATTGCTACGCCTTTCCCTCAACGGTTGGTTCCACCTGAAAAATGGGCCTCTCGTGACGATGTGCTAGATGTCTTTAAGCAAGTAAAGCTGAATTTACCTTTCCTCGATGCCATAAAGCAAATTTCCGCCTATGCAAAAGTCCTTAAGGACTTATTAATGGTGAAAAGAAGGCTAAAGGTGAAAAATAACATTTTCTTAGCACAAAATGATAGCTCCGTTCTACTTAATGACCTCCCACCCAAGTTTAAAGATCCAAGTGCACATATCATTTCGTGCATCATTGGAGAGAACCGAATAGAAAAAGCCTTGCTTGATTTAGGGGCGAGTGTCGACATTCTCCCCTATTTAATATATAGGCAACTAGATTTGGGGGACTTCAAGCCCACATCAATCACTCTCCAACTCTTGGATCGTACAGTGAAAATACTTCGAGGGATCGTCGAGGACATGATAGTCTAAGTGGACACATTCTGCTTCATGGTAGATTTTTTTATTTGGGACACGAAGCCCTCCATCCCCTCGAGAAATCATGTTCTTGTCATCCTAGACCGCTTAGCTACGGCTAATGCATTAATCAACACTCGAAATGGGAAAATGTTACTCACATTTGGGAATATGACCCTTGAGACGAATATTTTTAATATCTCGGAGCAAGTGGGTAAGGAGGACGATTTTCACGCGACAGATCTTATCGAGGAGATAATAGAGGGACACATCGAGGGAAATATTGGTGGGGATGCCTTATGAGCGTGCCTTATTTTGGGTAGTGAGAGTGACGGGACGTACACCGACTTCGAGAGGGAGGTGGAGGAGTTGAGAGCGATATTTGACGAGAGAGCATCGAATGAGGACGTAAGAGATGTGAATTGCATTTCTAAATTCAAGGAGTTACCATCAAGGGAGTCGTGCGACTCCCTCCGACGAAAACGTTGGTAATCTCACTATTCTTTTCTCATTGAAAACATTGAATTCGTTGGTAATCTCACTATTCTTTCATTTGATCGTTCATTAATTGAGTTCATACTTGAAATGTGTTACTTGATCATGATTTTCATATATTGTTTTGATTCGAGAATTGCATAAACTTTTGGAAATGATCATAGGCATTCTTTGTTATATCACCCATATTATCCTTGACCTCACCCTTATATGTTTACCCTCATTAACCCCTTTGAGCCTAAATATAGCCTTTCGTTTCATAACCCCAATCCCATAACCAACTCTAAATTGGAGTTTTAGCCCATATATACACTTTCCATACCTTTGTTTGGAATATTTCTTGGGATTGAATGATGTTGTTGTGATGTCGGTTGTAATATAGGCATATGAGAGTTTGAAAGTAAAGAAAAGAAAAGTGAAAAAGTAATGAAAAAAAGAAAGCAAAAAAGCAAAAGAAAACAAAAGAGAAAAATGAGAAAAAGAAGAAAAGAAAAGAAGGAGAAAGTTGTAAATGTTGTATAGTGTTCAATAAGCTTTGATTACTCCCCCCGATGATATATCTAATGTCGTTTTAGATCTTATTTTCCAATTTTGATTTTGCCCGCATCTTTCCATTTTCCCGAGTTTTCATTCCGAACACTTTGAATCCGTACTTATATATCCTTCATTTCATACACTACCCTAGCTTACATTATAACCCTGTACAAGTCCTATGTGATCTTATGATGCATCTAATTTAAAAGTTGAAATAGTTTTGATAATCTGTGAAAATACATTTCTCCTCTTTTAATGTGCGGTATCCTTTCATTGAGATTACAATTTTCATTTTATATATAGCGTTCTTCATTTGTGACATGTGTGCGGCCTAGTTTCCATTTACATTTACTCTTTAGCCCGCATGTTCCGTGTGTTACCTCCCTGTTTCGAGTGAATTCGCTTGATGAGTGTAATGCCCGTGAGGACTGAATATATGATTGCTTTAATGTTTATCCGATTTATATAAGTTTTTCGCTAAATCACACTTTGCATGTGCTCGCTCCCCCCTCGCATTTTAAGGTTTCAATTCTATGAGGTGCATTCTATAATGTTAATGATTTGGACTTTTGTTTGAATTCATTCACTTTGCTAATATTGAGTATGAAATCCTTTTCGCCATTGTTGGGCTTGTCGCATGTTGGGTTGGGCATATTTTGAGGAAACCATGTGATGTTTGTGGGTACCATCCCTGAAAACCCTCACGAGACGACACTCGTCCACTAGACCTAGGGGGTTAATGGCTTATTGCATACGCTAAATGCAATCGAATCGCGCACGAAAGTGGCCTTTTCCTTTTATACCATACTTTTGTACTATCTCCTGCTTTTGGTTTGTTTATAGTTCTTGTTGCATCCTATTTCATTGCTAGGGACTAGCAATGTGTAAGTTAGGGGGTGTGATGATACGCAAATATTGCGAATTTCATTCTCCGAATGGACGCATTTTAGCACCCTCGGGTATCTTATTCCCTATATTTATGATCGTTAACCATACAACCTCAAATTTCTACGTTAACATGTTTTTCAGGGGTTAATTGAGCTTTTACAGGTAATTGGATGCTAAGTATGAAGTTCGGACGCATTTCGGTGAAGTTTCGTATGCAATCGCACGTTCAAGGGCATTTTAGTCTTTTCAAATCATGGGCACCTGGCCCGACATCTCACGGAAGTTGTATCCCTCCTCGCTAGCTTCGCGTGAACGCGAACGGTGCACGATTTCGAGTCCGTATGAAGAAGTTACGACGATTTCAATGAAAGGAAAATAAGGAAATCAAAAGAGGAGGATAAAAGAGAAGAAAAGAATGCAGTGTGCTGTTGCTTGGCTCACGCCTGCTTGATCGATCGATCGACCCTTTTGGTCGATCGATCAATCCTTCTGTATAGTCGAAATTTTTCCTTGATCGATCGATCGACCCTTTTTGTCGATCGATCCCCTATTTTCAGGAGATATTTTGGCATTTCTTTTCTTTTCTAAATTAATTCCAACTTACTATATAAAGAAATTTTGATGTAATAAACAAATATACACGATTTTAGGTTAGTTTAGCTTAGGGTTTTGGGGTTTTTGGTTAGTTCTTCTTCATTTCTCTTTGGTTTGACACCCCATTTGGATTGTAAGTTGACTATTCATCTCCTCTACCATTTAATATAGCCTGTTTTCATTATTTCTTGCTTTGTAGTGTAATTTCCAAGCTTTGTTAATTAGATTCACATGCTTTATTTACACGCTTTCTAGTGTAACTTTACCGCGTTTCTTTATTGCATTTATTTACCGCGTTTTTATGATGCTTTCTAGGTAATTTAAATTAGGTTGTGTTTGAATTGAACTCACTCGGGTTAACGCGTTACTTGGCTTTGGTGATGGTGTTTACGGGTTTATTTCGGGTGCGTTGTCCTAGTTATTGTGCCTAGGAGATTTGACGGGGCATATCATGTATGTCCCGTACTTACGACCTTTCATGCGCAATTTTTGGGATATTTGTTGACGCCAAAATCTTATTAGGCTTTTATGAGGATTTAGGAGCGTGACAACCCTTTATTTAATTAACTGTCGAAACGAGACGCATTTGTAATAACTCGTCGACCCATGTAACCATTTTATACAAATTAAACCGGGTGAGAGATATTCGCCGCAACCTATAGTTTTATCGCTTTGTTAATCTAGTTTAATTTACACTTGCCTAGTTAACCATTTCCCTTTTATGCATCTTTTCCTTTTTAGTTTGTAATCACCTTTTTACACTTTTATTTCGGAATATTAAATCTTATAAATTCTAGAAACTCGTCCCAGTGGATCTTTCGATACCCGACTTACCGCTATACTCACCCGTTGAGTGTAGTCGTAACTTAGGTTTCTTTTGTATCGAGGCGGTGAAACTAAAACAACGATTAGCGTCTTTACAAGCGCTACTTTTCACGCGCAATCAATATATTCTATGGTATCACCAGATATTAGGGAGTTAATTTTACATGGTTTTGAGAGCTTCTTGAAGGCAAGAACCCTATGATTAATTTTCTTCATCAATTGTTCATCGTTTACATTGAATTCAATGGTTTTTCTTCAATACAAGTATAGTTTCTTTATCGCTTTCAAATTCTCTCATCTTTTTGTCTTATGATTCATTACTTCCTAGCTAGAAGTAAGTTTCACATGTTTAATTACACTTTTCACGTAAGAATGATTTCATGTAACGTAGTTATCATAATTAGTTGCAGATTTACCATGTCAAGCTAGATTTCTAAAGGGTTGGGGTACATGAATCCAACCTAGGTAATACATATGGATTTAAAAGTGAATAAAAAGTAATCCTTGATTCAAAGGTTTGAACTTTATCGAGATAAAGGTTGTACATTTTTTAATTCCGTTTGCCTTAAGTGATCGGAATGTTTAAGGGTGAAACTGGCTTCTTGATAATTTCTCATCATAGTCAATTAAAATTTTTGATTTGATACTGCGCGGAGTAAATTCCTTATATATTGAATGCTTAGAGAGTATTCGATGTCTCTTAAAATGGAGAATTAGATTTTTGCAGTTTTTATGTTCTATGCAATTATCGACGGTTCAGGGGAGTGTATCCTGACTCTATTTTCTCCCATGTTAAAAAGTTTAAAGTTAGTTATTTTCGCATAAGTAGTTTAGTTATTGCTTTAATTTAAATTTCATTAGTTGATAGGTAAAGTCACACGTCATCACCTTTTTCTTCTATTCCCGAATCATTCGTAGGGTTAATCGTTCTTCCTATTCGTCGTCACGAGCATTCGTCCTATTCCTTGAGTTCGACACCCAGTTTACTGAATTTATACTTGAGTGACCGACTTACACTTGAGTCAATAGAAGCACACACTAGGAACACTTTTAAAGTCATGTCATGTCATGCAATTAGTTATTACACTTTTTAGTGTATATAGTGACATGATTGCAAGTTTGAGAGAGCTAGTGAAACATAAATAAATTTCACCTAGTTTGAGAGATCGAACAAAGTGGGTGATAAGTTTACAACCAAGGTTATATCGAATAACATAAATGAATCCTCTCCTGATAGGTAGTAAACTACTTTATAGATGAGTTGGGAGTTAGATACATGAATTTAAGACTAAGTGGGAGATTGTTGGGATTTTATTCTTAAAATCATGTATGGCGGTTACTTTTAAATAAAGTCATGTCATTTTATTTTAAAATAAGAATCATGGTTAGAGAATGATTTATATTTCTTTAAATATATTATTTCATATTGATGTCGGTCAATAGAGCTTAGTAGAAATTCCAATGATGTGACCTCGAGTTGATCACAAGGAGATTGGAATTCCGATTCTAACATTATTGAAAAGTTCACAACCTAGATAGGAGCTTGACATGCTATCGGAATGGATAAGATACAACCCTAGTAGTTTATCTCAAACTACGGGGAACTGGTGTGATGGTTCGAGAACTTGTATGATAGTTTAATAGAGGATTGTAATTGGTATATTTTATTAGTATATTGAATGAGACCAACCGTGAGATTTGATTCTAGGGGTTATCTAGATTAGACTCAGTAAATATCACACCATTTGCAAAAGGGTGTATAGATTCTTAATTCCAATGAATATGAGGATTGAGATGCTTATATAGTTATCACTTTGATTGCTATGGGTGCGATTCAATGTTAGATTGAATCAAATGATCTCCGCATATTGGGTGACAGTTATATGACTAGGTCTGAGATCATAATTCAAAAGAATCTGCATCCAGGGGATACCGTGGATCGTGATACCCCTTGATAGACTTATATGTTTTGTTTCCACCAAGTAAAACCCGACCGGTGTATTATTTTATAATCCCGATAGAGTAGACAGCTAATCCTGAGAATCAAGAAAATGTATTAGATGTTGGTTAAAATCAATTAATAGCATATTGATTTGACCAAGCGGGTATCGGACACTTAATGTGAGAAATCATATTATGTACCATAATCAACTTTGTAAATAAGACCTCATTATATCCGAGTGATTTATGAGATAATTAAATTAAAGTGTAATCATAATTATTTAGTAGAATTAATTATGATTAGATAATGAAAGAAATGGATTACGGTAATGGTAATTGGGCTTTATGAGTATTTATTTGAAGCCAATTTAATTATCTATCTTAAGTCCCTAATGTAGTCCACATACCCAAGTAGTTAGGCCCAAACTCTCAAGAAACCTAGTTTGGCCCAAGCCCACCTCTTATACTTGTATATAAAGGTATGGAAATGAGTTTTAATGATAATGATTGGTCATTAGGATTTGATAGGGGTGAGAGAAAATACTATTCACATTTTTGTGAAAGAAGCTAAGAGAGAGAGGACCATATCTCACTCAAAATGAATGATTTTTATCTCAAAAGGTACCACACACCTACCTAACTTTGAGGAGGATCATACACTAGAAGATCCAAGCTTTATATAAGGTTAAGAAAGATTTTTGGAGACCTTGGATGGGCAAAAACTTCATCTCTATCATCATACAATTTCTCCTCACATGAATCATAACAAGATTCGCTATTATATGAATTTTAGAAACCACAGGTTTAATATATAAACGTAATATTATTTTTTTTCATTTCAATGCATGGCTAATCAAAGATCCATAGGGCTGGAATTCTATCGCGCTTAAATGTCAATTGCATGTTATTTTTTCCAATAATGAGATCTTATCAACTCTATACAATCAAATTAGATTCTAGCTCTACAAATCGCGAGAGATCTTCTACATGCAAAAATATAACACGTTTGATTATGTTTGGGTTGATCGTTGCGGACCGAGATCGGTGGATATCGAGGCCTTGTAGGTTGTATATCTAGTCCTTGGTTTGGAGCGACTGTTGTTAGTATGAGGAGAGGTGGAGGAGCAGAATGCACGAGAGCGACATCGTGGTGAGTATCACTGTCGTATATGTAAGTCGTGTTTGAGTCCTTGTTAAGTGTTGTAAAATTAATTTTAGTGCTAATGGACTTGTAAGTGGGTTAGGGAGATACTAATTTTTCCTGCGAGTGTTTTCAATCTAAAATCCTTGTGTGTTTGTGTGAATATTATTTATTGATTTCGATTTTAATCACCAATTGTATGTAATATGGATTAATTAATTTTATTTGGTAAAATTAAAATTTGATTCAAATTAAAAAGTATTTAAGTTGCTTTACATGTTAATTAATTTAAGAAGTTCATTAATGGAAATTGGACCCTTAGTCACAAACTTATTTCATTCAACGACCCTCTAATTAACCCAATTTTGTTACTAGTGAAAGATCCATTGTAAAGGCCTTGGGCTTTTGATATTGAAACTCCTAACTCTAACTCAAATTATAGTGCAGATTGTCGATATAAGCCGAACCACACATATATTGGTGTGAGTTATATTCTACCTCATTATTTATATTTATGTATATTTAATTTCTTTAATTGTTGATAATTAACAAGATTGCATATAACCACATCCCTGTTCTAATTTTCAGCATTAATAACAGTTTTATAAGTTTCATTGTAAACATTATTGCTTAAACCTTTTTCTCCAGACCAAAAAAAAGGAAGGGTGAGGATAATTTGAGTTTAATGAATGAGTTTCAATGTCTTTTTCACCCACAATAAAATTTTAAAATACCATATCTTGGAATGTTGGTTGTATGGGCATACTAGTAGTTCTCTCTCTCTCTCTCTCTCTCTCTCTCTCCCTATATTTTTATATATAGATATATCTTTAATTTCATTATTTTAACTTGCAACAAACATAAAACAGGAAAGAAAACAAAAAGAAAGCAACTTTTTAATATTTTGTAAACTCACAATCTAAGGGGAAAAATTTATTATTATTTCTTTTCTTTTCTATTCTCATTTATCAATTGGCTAAAACGAGGGTTTTCTCCACGTGTTTCCGTCTTTTACATTCCACACTCGCCTCCCTCCTCTCGTTAAATTTTCTTATTCTTTTGTTCTTGTCCTCCTCCACTTCGTCTTTCACGCTAATCTCCATTCCCTCCTCGTAAAGTCGACGACTAGTCCCCAACCACAATCAGTACACTAGTTAAAACATTCTCTTACTTATCTTTATTTCCTGAACTATTTTTTTAATTCTCAATTTAAATCAATTTAAACTCAAAAAATACCCACTATTATTTATTCTTTAAAAAAACTTAAAATGCTAACATAGAGTTAAAATTGTACAATTTTTTGTCCAAGCAAATGTGCCACCAATTAATGACCCAATAGAAAAGATAAAAACATTTAAAGTATAGCATAGTATATAAAATGGGTAATTATTTGGGTCAATTATTGAATAGTCCCTACTATAAATATATATTTTTTAAAAAGGACACATATTTTTAGTTTAACCCATTTAGTCCCTCAAGCACTCAATATTCTCTTATTTTTAGAGCTCCGCGCCAGTGGCACTCCCTCTCCAAAATATGTGGCAAATGATTTTTTGAAGCAAAATAAAAAAGTTTGGACTAAATGAGTATTAAAAAATATTCGAGGGACTATTTAGTATATGTCCCTAATTATTTTGAAGTCCCATTCACTTAGTCAATGATGCAAGAGATCCTTAGACTGAGTCAATGGTGTCAAAGGTCCTATTTTGCCAATTCAGCACATTAAAATGACAAATACACCCTCAAAATCACCCTCACAACTCTTTACAACTCTTAACGTCGTTTTAAAAAAAAAAACACCAAATCTTTAAAAGTCCATAACTTCAAATCTATAAATCAAAAATTCATAAAATTTATATATTCGGAATCTACTCGTCAAGACCTATCAAACAACACTCATATTCAATATTTTTTGACGAAAAAATAGAAACAGATTCATTTATCTATTTCTGTAAAATCTCTATTTTTTTCAACAAAATCTCTATTTTTTCCGGCAAAAACTCTTTTTCTCCGGTTCGGGTGATGGTGCCGCTGACGCGGAACAAAAAAAATTAAGAAATAGACGAAGAGAGAAACACTCCGCGAGAATTCCGGCGACGCCCGACGAGATTTCCCGGTGGGTTGTTTTTAGTGAGTCTCTGGTGCGGTGGAGGTGGAAGTGAGGCTGTTAAAGAGAGAAAGAGGGTGAGATTATGTGTTTATTTTTAGAGAGAGAGTAAGTGGGTTTAAAATGAGTATATGTGAGGATATATTTATCTAAATCAAGGTTCTAAAAAATGCGGGGCGTGATTGGGGCGTGGAGGTCAAGCCTTAAGCCTTAGAAGCCTAGGCGGGCCTAGGGGTAAAAAGACGTGAAAAGGCGTTTAGGCCTTCTTAATATATTTTAATATTTTTTAACCATAACAAGGCTATTAAAATATAAAAATTGCACAGATCATAAAAAAAAGTCCGAATATATGCAAATTAAAATACTATTTGATTATTTTGGATGAGATAATGATCCGGTTTGTAAACAAATTCTTTAAAAGGCGACATCGTTTCACTAAATCATTGTTGTTTTTAGAAAAAAGTGCGCCTTAAGGGTTTTACCTAGAATAAGGCGTGAAAAACGTAAGGCGAGGCGTTTCTCCCAAGCCTTAAGTCTAGGCGGATTTTTTAGAACAGTAATTTAAATATATATAATTTATAATAAAAAATGACTTAATGCATTAAAAAAAATCAATAAAATTTGATGCATCTTTGATCCGATAAATGAAAATAACTTTGAAGTATCCCTATATAAAATTTAAGTCTCAAAACATAGTGTAAAGGGGACGGCTGTTTTCCTTTTACTCTTGTGTTCGTGGTCGTTGTCCTCTTCTTGTTTCTCAATGTGCCATCATCTCAGATCTCCCTACATCCCTCTCTAAATATTACTTCATTCAATCTATCTATATATATATTGGGGTTTTAGATGAATGTTTATAGTTTCAATTCACAATTTTGATGGTAAAAATATTGGGTGCGTGATTGAATGATTCACCTGGGCTGGAGAAAAGGAAAATTGGGGTATTTTGTCACTGGGGCTTTGTGAGTAATTTCTTTTCTTCTTCTCTCTCTTCCAAATGCAATAAATTTCTACCTGTTATTTTTTTGTATTGTTTATTAAGTTTGTTAATGCTTGATTGTTCTGTCATAACTATATATAGTGGTGCCATGGATTATGTTTTGGGCTGACATGACATGATAAAGGGTTTTTTTGGATTCAACAAGACTGCTTGTTTTTATCTTTATATCCGACACGAACACGACCCGTGATAATACAATTAACAAGGTTAATTAATTTTGACGCGGAGTGACTTACTTCATGTCAAAAAGATTCTAGACAAACACGACATAAGGCCCTCTCCAAGGCATGTGTGCATTTTTGCATATTCGAAATGCTCAAATGCTTTTTTAGTTCCCGGAAAAGTTGATTTGCTCCAAGGCAATAAGCAAAACAGTGTTCCCGCAGCAAGTGAAGTGCCGCGCGAACCTAGTTTTGCTACTTGCAATCAATTTTGCTAACCGGGACAAATTTTGAGAACCAAAAACCCAAATTGGATGTGCAAAAATAGCATGTTGCAAATATGTGTCGACTTTGAAGATGGTCTAATGTGTAAATTTCAAATTTCAGGCAAATGGTCGTTTCTAAAATTGTTACCCCTGCTACTGTATTTCGTTTGCTTTGCGAAGTCCAAGTGGATTACTTTATTATTTATCTGCACTTGTCGACGATAACTGGCTCTGGGCATAATTACAATTTACAACTTGGAGAGGATTTACAATTAAATAAAGGCTAAATAAACAAGGAAAAATAAGAAAAAGACTACTAATAGAGAGAATGGACAAATGACCAAAATACACAGATGAGTAAGGATCAATATACACTTGGCGAGAGACCCAACGAATCAAAAATTAAGATTGGTTAGGTAGCTTGTGGGGGTGGTAAGTGGAACAAATGGTGGTGCTTGGATGCATGTGATAGGTTAGGAGCTGTTAGTATGTGCAACTCAAGGATTGTGGAGAAGTTAGATTGTCTTTGGGGTATTCACAATCTTTATCTTGTCTATTCAAGTGCATGAAGAACAATTTCAAATGGTGCTTTTCTGGGGTGTACGAGCCGGTGGAGGACTCAAACATATGGGAGTTGTGGGAGGAGTTGCCAGTTGGAGGAAGTAAGGGCGATTAGGGGGTGATGTGGTGCATTGGGGGTGACTTCAACATTGTGCGGTTTCCTTTCGAAGAAGAGTGATGTTCTAGATCTTCAAAGGCTATGAGAACTCTTAATTGGACTTAGTGGAGGTTTCACGTGGTCTAGTAACAGGGACAGTTTGTTGTTGTCCAAATTAGATAGCGTTTCGGTATCTCATGTTTGGGAGGTTACTTTCCCCGAGGTGTTGCATGCTTGCTTACAAAGGCTGATTTCTAATCACATCCCTATTCTATCAGAGTGTGGAGGGGTGATGCGAGGTTGAACACCCTTCAGATTTAGGAATATGATTGCGAGACAAAGGGTGTGTAGTGGAGGGTAATGCTGGGTATGTTCTTGCTTGTAAGATAAACATGTTGAAAGAAGATTTGAAGAAGTGGAATACGGAGGTGTTCGATAATGTTGAAATGAGTATCGCGAGGGCATTAGAGATCGGTGATGGCACTTTGATGAGAGATTGTGGCAGAGGAGAGAGGAGAGGAAGGGCTTCCATGTAAGCAAGATGTTAAAGGAAGAGGTCTATTGGCGTTAGAATTTCAGGGCTTTGTGTCTTAGAGAGGTACATCAGCACAATCCTTTCACATGATGGCCAATGCTTGGAAGTGCTGCAATCATATTGGTAGCATCATTATTGAGGACTTAATGATGAGGAATTGATTGTGGAAATAGGAATTATTCGGTATTATGAGCCATACACAAAGGAGGGATGGAAGACTGTCCCTGGACTTTGTAGAGTTCGATTGAATTTCTGATGTGGACAAGGCGTGAATGGGGCATCAGTTTATGAAGGAGAAGCTTGTGCTAATTTTGCGATCCATTTGCGAAGACAGCCTGTGGTTTCGATGGAGATGACCTTTTTCAGTATTATAGGGAGTAGTTAAAGAGGATGTGAGAGCAGTGTTTGTTGAGTTTTTTAGCAAGTAACGGTTTGGGATGAGCTTTAATGCATCACTTATTACCCTTATTCCTAAAAGAGGGGCCTGATCAGTTAAACTGAGAGTGTCAATAAATTACTTGTTAAAGTATAAGCACAAAGGCTCACGAATGTAGTGCATAAAGTGGTCTTAGATTCCCCGAATGCATTTGTAAGAGGCAGACAAGTTCTAGATGCGGTGCTAGTGGTGAGGCTAGATAGAAACAGACAGACCGACTTGCGAAAATTCTGGGCTGTCAATCCTCACAGTTTCCAATCCCCCTTGCTGCTGGAGATATATGGACCCCTTCAACCATATTGATCAAGGATGTAATATCTTTTAAGTTCCTATCAAAATAAACTTTCCACACATAGGAGCCATTGTTTTTATTTTATTTTATTTGAAGGGTGAGCTGGGGTGAGCGTGATATATACACAATAACTATAAGGACAAATGGAATAAATGTAAATGATATGACTAAAGGACTTCTAGTATAGTAAGATGGCAGGTGGAGCTCTTGTATGATCGTGATCAGATGAATGATATGTATTTAAACACCATTTTACTTGCTACAACACTCTTTCGAAGATCAAATGGCTTATCTTCCTCGAGAACGGTGATAAAAAGTGTAATGAATGCAATTTCTTTCTACTGAAGTTGGTGTGTCAAATGTTGAAGAATAAGATTATATTTAGGGCTTGAAGGTTAGAGTAACCTTCAAGCAAGCATTAATGCAGCTATCTCTAGAGTGCAAAGCTCTGCCATGCATTAAATGTATTTGAAATAAGGGGGTTTTGGGAAAAGGTCCTCATAATGCTTAAAGTGTATAAAAATAGGACACTCCATATAATTTTATAAATTTAGTCCCTGTACTAAAAACACCATGAAAAATGGTGCCGCTGGCGCGAATAAAAAAAATAAAGGCAATTGTACCACAGGGACTAGATTTATAAATGCTATTGTACCACAGGGACTAGATTTATAAACTTGAAAAGTATTGTCCTAAAAATTTAAATATAGGAAGGAACATGACCTTTACATTAATTCTCTATTGAAATAATGATGAACCAACGACCCTACGTTATACAGAGTCCTCCAATGGACAAATGTGAGTATTCTTTTTTGGACAAATCTGGCGTGACTCCCTGTGATATGATCCGAAGTATGTTTGTGATGTGACATACGAGCGTACTTACATGACTGTTTCCGAGTTATAAAAACATGGTAATGAAAATATATTTATTCACTTTCTTACCTATTTGTTTGTCCTAACCATATCTTTAGGCTATCTGTGATTACCTACCTATTCATGATTAATCACAAGAAAATACAAGTATGTACATATGGCAATTCTTATTTGGTGATTAGGTCCATCGAAAGACCACACCCAGCTTGATCATAAATTATCGAGCTAATTAATTCGAATTATCATGTTAACTGAGGTTTATTGTAATACCACTTCTATAGAAAGATATCTATGGAACCTCATCACTTGTCCTCCCAAATCGAATAAAATATCCATTCCTCACCTTTTAGGACACACATGGATGGGAAGAGTTAATACCTTTTGAACTGAAGGTCCATGAGCTTCTAAGAGACACCCTTTTAGCCATATTGGAGTCCCGTCCATTTTCAATCACCCCATTAATGCTTCTAATGAAGAAGTACCAAAGGAATTCTTTTTGCAAGGGGAAACACTATAATCCTTCTATCTCTACATCCCTTTGTCCCTTAACTCGGGTTTATTTGGTTTTACGTAATGACGATAAATGTTTTTTTTATAGAGAAACTCATTGTGTATTCCTACTATGTTTAGGTTGGCACAAACTTTGATTTATTCAGTTTCTTATTTAAATTAAGTATTTGGTTTATAATTAACTATTTGTGTTACTTCTGCCTAATTTGATCTTTTTTTTGTAAAATCATTTACTCATTAACGACAAATACATAATTTAATCTGGGTCAGTAGTCTCTTTGTTTGTAACTGTTTATGTTATTTATCATGAATTTAGAATGATCAATAGATAAAGTATATATTATGTGAGCTGGAATCCACATCTTTAGGTCACAAATCCAGGATATCTTAACATTAGGCAACTAAACCACGTATTCAAATTTGTTTTACATTATAATATACGTATTATTCAATAAATTGTGTTTTCTACATTTCTATGTATTATGTACTATCATTTTTGCTTTTGTACTGAATATTACAATTTGATTCACAGCACGGAATCCGTAGATGTTCGATTCGTGATACTATACGTGACTTGACCACTATGATCTCCACTTTTTCAACAATTTGTCTAAAAATACTTTCTAAATTATGATGTATTGTTAGTATTCTCTCGAACCGTACACACATAGAATCACACAATTAAAACCGCAAACACACAAATTCAGAGGCCCTTTGTATAATCAGATATTTTCTATATTAAAGTTGTCGGTTTATGTATCTCATATGACTTTTACCTTAATGTATCTCATATTACATTTCAACCTTCTTACTCATCTTTTGCTGGAGTCTTGCCTCTGTTGCTTTGTCAATATCTTGAACTTATACAGTTTATGATTGCTTCAGATTCTAATGACTGCTATCTCATCCCCCACGAGTTCGACTGTTCCAACATTTGAATCCCCGATGGATGGGGTTTCTAGTCATTTTACCCATATGGAACCAGGTTTCAATGACAATGGTGAAACAGAATTACTCTCTGTATCATGGAATCAGGATTATGGCTGTTTTGCTGCTGGCACAACTTATGGTTTTCGTATATATAATTGTGATCCTTTCAAGGAAACTTTTAGGCGTGATCTCAAAAGCGGAGGTTTTGGGATTGTTGAGATGCTTTTTCGGTGCAATATTTTGGCACTTGTTGGCTCAAAAGCCAATTCTCAGTACCCACCAAATAAAGTTATAATATGGGACGATCATCAGAGTCGGTGTATTGGTGAATTTTCATTTCGATCTGAGGTCCGTGCGGTGAAATTAAGGCGTGATCGGGTGGTGGTTGTTCTTGAGCACAAGATATATGTTTACAATTTTAATGACCTGAAGCTTCTTCATCAGATAGAGACCGTGGCTAACCCCAGGGGTCTTTGTTGCCTTTCGCAGCACTCAAATACGTCTGTATTGGCTTGTGTGGGTGTTCGGCGGGGCCAGGTCCGGGTGGAACATTTTGGGCTGAATATGATCAAATTAATTCATGCTCATGATTCTCAGATTGGGTGCTTGACCTTGACCATAGACGGGCTTCTTCTTGCAACCGCAAGTATAAGGGGGACTTTGATAAGAATTTTCAACACGATGGATGGGACCCGGTTACAAGAGGTATTGTACTTTTGTTATTTTCTTGCGTTTTGGTACAGTTGTTAAAAAACATGGTATATTTCTGTTTCAAAACACTAAGGCCCCGTTTGGTACGCGGTAATATTTTGGATCGATTGTAATTACCGGCACCAAGAAATCTTTTACCAGGATTTTGAATCCTTTTGCCCCGTTTGGTTAATCGATGAATTCTTATTAGTAATCAAAATTTAGTGTTGGTTCATGCATGAAAAGTAACAAGGGAATGTACAATATATACCAATATTACTTTTTATCAGATTTATTATTATATATTGTGACAAGCCGCATATTTTAATACCGGCTGGCCAATCCTCTACTAAAATAAAATAGAAATCCGTATGGTTTCATTCTCAGCATCACTGTCGCAACAAGCAATATAAATATAATACCAATAAAAATCATACAACTAAATGAACAGAATGAATCACGAACTGAATAAACCATTGGTCACAAATAGTAATCATCCAACTGAATAAAACTGATAAATAAAATATCATCTTTGACATAAAGTAAAGTTCTATCCCAACTACGGGCAACACGCCCAAAATAAAAACTGAAATAATGGATCCTATTTAGATAGAATAAGCTAAGGCAGTTAAATCAATCCTGTAGCGTCCACAGCCACTGCAACGGTAAGAAGGATTTATCCTTGTTGTCCCGATTGCTGCTGCTTCACACCTGTGGTTTTAAAAATAAAATAAGAAAATAAATTTGCTCGCTGGTCAAAGCCTGAAAAGTTTGAAATATTTTGCAAGTAATTAAATGTTTTAAATCGATAAAACACGTAGTGTAATACTTTCATAATTAATTAATCAGTCGCACTCACATGAGATAAAACCTCATCTCTCATTTACAGTGCGCACCTAACGCATTCATTTTATCATCCTAATTATACTACCATGTCTAATTAGGAGAATAACCGCTATTCCGAGTCCAAATCCGCTAATAGTCACAATTAGCTAAGTATATACTGCCCTCACTAGGTATACGTTCATAAATAATATCGCAGCAATGCACGAGCTATAAATAAGTATTCACAAGATATAATAACATGGCTACATTTGTGCTATAAATAGATATACACGCTATATCGTATAAACATACATATATATCGCTCGCTATATACATATAACCGTATCCCCAGGGCATGGCCCTCGCTGATACATCCCTCGTGTGCTATCAGGCTCCAGGCATCACGCATCCCACTGAGCCACTGGATCGGAATCTCACCACCGAACCTAATCGTAAACATATACAGTGGAGACGGTTATAAACATATGTCCGGGGGTTGCAGCCATACCATATCGCACCCAACCGGTCTTCAAACCAACACCTATCCTCACACATGGATAATGATCATGCAACAATAATATGACCAGGGGAATCAATACAACACTTGCTAGTCAACGCCAGGTGGATTGCCCACTACGCGCAACCTCCTGACGATAGCACTATCGAGTAATATAAACAAGAAGCAATCCCCCCTCCCCCCCCAACACACACACACATATATAAGTCACCCTAATACAAAGTAATACACACACACACACACACACACACACATATATATATATATATATATATATATATATATATATATATTACTGATCTCGTACGAAATCTCACAACGTACTAGTCTTCCAAATCCCGAAGTCCGAACCGACTTCCCGATTGTACATCTAAGTGTTCACTCACTTGAATACCCGGTTCTCCTCACCCGAACCTATTTATCCATTGGCCTATCGCATATACCAAGCCATGGAAAGCATTCCTCACTAGTCCCGCTCCATTTCGGAAGTCCCTACGGTCATTTCCTAAGCTCTAACGGGTCAAAACAACACACAAACAAAAACTGGGCAGGCCAGCAAATCGAACCGGTTCGCTTGGAAGATCGAATTAGTTCGGCCAAGCGAACCGATTCGCTCCACCAGTGAACCGGTTCGGTTAGCTGGGCTGCTCATTTTCTTCCTTGGATTTTCTCCTCCAAAACCCTCAATTGGAGGTCCCAAGCTTCCCCAAACATAAAATTAACATCCTACATCATTATACTAACATCCCAGAAGTATTATAATATAAAATTAACCCGGAATCCATCATTAAACTTCAATTTATCAAACCCAGAATTTACCCAATTTGAGTTTTCATTATCTCAACCAGCCTAACAATGTTCTATATGCTCATCATTATAAACCCAGATTTAATTTCGAAATTTCTACAGAATCATCATCAATTAATTATCAATTCTAATAAGATATTAATTATGATCTACAACTCTTTTTAATTTCTCAAAGTTCTAACCTTTATACCTTTAAATCACAGGATTAAGTATGAAGGTAATTAACTACATCAACATGCAATTTAAAGCAAGTAACAACTTGCCTTTGAGGATCTAAATCCGAAGTCTCAACAGTTGTGATGGGTTGAATTCGGAGATGGTTCCCTCTCTTCCCTTCTCCAAGCCTTTCTCTCCCTTTTTCTTCTTTTTCTCTTCTCTTGAACTTTCTCTCTAACTCAATTATGCAGGATGCTAAAGGTGCGTTGTCATCCACTTTCCCTGTCCTTAAATACCTCATACACCCTAATCCCGTTTTTCTACTAAACCCTAAGTGTAAAAAGACCACTGTACCCTTATACGGGTCCTGCTTTGTCTAAAAAGCCCGCGGAACCCAATCATAACATTCGGGTACCAATTTTGGACTATTTTGACCCATTCCCATTCCGGATCACCGGTGCACTAAAAAAGGTCATCCGAGTCACTCAATTACAAATACGCCAACATTTCATTAACCGGGCCCGACACGTGCGTACAGTATGCGTCGCCCATAAAATATACCAATCCGCCGATGCGATGGGGTTAGAATGATAATATTGCTTAAATTGGAATGATAATATTACTTATAATAGATTAGAATGGAAGAGGAGAATCCAAGTGGCCGACCCCATGTGATGGGATTAAGGCAAGGATGACGATGATGATGATGTCGCTTTTCACTCATACGCGACATAATAAATCACATATCTATTTACTTATCACACGCAAGTAAATAATAATACTACTAATAATAAATATTAATCCTTTATCTCGCTAATTAATATTTACCGAAACCCAATTTAATTTCTCCCAATTAAATTAATAATTAAACTCGCATGGAAATTAAATAATCATAAAAGTACGGGGTATTACATATATATGTATACATACATACATATATCAAATTGATCTATGTTTTTTTTATAAAAAGAATTTTTCAATATTTAACATATATAGTAATTTATTATAGTCATGAATATATTCTAGAGTAAGTTATTCTAAATTATTGCATTAATAGAAAAAAAATGCTCAGATAAATTTGTACGACTTTAAATCTAATAGAAACGAACATAACTAAATTGTCTTCACTAAATAAATATTTAGATTTTAAGGGTAGTTTTTATAATATTTTACGAGTGTTTGTCTTCACAAATTTTTTTTGTAGAGATTCTTATGGGAAAGTAAGAAACCCACTTATATTTGATGGATTTTAATTCCACCCACTTTCCCACCGAGGAGATAATCTTATTCAAATGAGGTCCATATTCCCATGCAACTTAACCTCACACCAAACGCAGCAATCTTGCAATTTCCCAGTATTGTTCCAAAGGAATCAGATTCCACCCAACTTTACCGCATACCAAACGGGGCCTAAATGTAATCCAAATCATTTTTTTCTCTATTTCCTTGTTTTTTTTGCATATTAATTTATAGTATTAAGTGATAAACCATGAAAAATAACATTGAACCTCCCTATTGAAAATTTGGAAGAAAATGATTTCATTCACTGTTATTTGTAGAGCAAATAGAATTAAGTGGTATAAAGTTAAAATTATTTTTTTCCTATTGCGTATTGTTCCTCTAAGGTTGTGGATAGATTGGAACCTAGACTTCTATATCAGAAACTTTCAAATTAGACCTGGCATTGAGTCGTGCCGTGTTGGGTTCGTGGGCTTATCGGCGGTGAATGGGTCGTGTGTAATGAGTTAGTGTCGTGTGTTTGGGTTCGGTTCACTCTTTATTTTTTAAAAGTGTATTTAGTATATCAACTCATTAATATTACTAACCTAATATAAATAAATTCAAACACGCGAAAGATTTTTAGCGTTGTTTAGGTCATATTAACGAGTCGTGTGAAGAGTTGCCAGGTCTAATTAGAATAAAGAAGCAAGGCACCTAGCAAAGACGGTGTTACAATCTGTTTCATGGGTCACCACCTAGCTAAAACTCATTTATTTCAATATTATTGTTTTCTTGTAGGTACGAAGAGGAGTGGACAAAGCAGATATCTATAGTATTTCTCTCTCCCCAAATGTCCAGTGGTTGGCTGTGTCAAGTGACAAAGGCACTGTTCATATATTCAGTCTCAGAGTGCGGGTGGTCGGGGAGGACCCATCAACTCAGCCCAATGCTGTCCAAAATCGAACATTGTTATACCAGAATTCTTCATCTTCACTTGATGCCCTAGTTTCTCCAAGTACCGGTGCCAACCCTGGTTCATCATTGTCATTCATGAAAGGTAAGATTGGTCCTTAATTTATTTTGGGTTTCCATTAAGGGTGGTTGAGATACCAAGTTTATATGGTTTTAATTCGGTGGAACTTGTTCTATAAAAACAAGGACAGACAAAAATGTGGCTAAACGTGGCTGAAGGTATTTGGTTGAAAACCAGTAATCATTTTGAATACTTAAAACTCTATTAGATGAAAATCAGTAATCAGCTATGTATTTTTTAAAATAAAACACAGCTAAGCTGTTTTTAATGCAACAATGGAAACTCGGAGACTTCGTGCTCTAAAAATTCTGATGATATTTTGGCTTGGAAGAAATAAATCTTTTAATGCTTGTAAAGGCCGGCACTCAAGCTATATAGCCAAGAGGGAAGCTCAAGGGTGGCGCCCTTAGCTTGTGTGTAGGTCACTACCAATGGCCAAATCTCAGCTGCAGATCTTGGAGAAGTGACGATGCACAAGTTTTAATGCAAACAATCACTAAACATCTTAAATCTTAAATTTTGTGGGGATCCGTTGGCACTTCGTGAGTTGTTCGTTATAGCGAGCCACGGCGAGGTCGTTGCTGGGAATGAATTTAAGAAGACAACCATACCAGTTCGCGGGCATTGACTGAAGCTTTTGCTAGCCAAACTTCTTTCGTAGCATCATGAATTGAGGAGGTTGCCAAAACAAGGGAGAGATTTTGTGAAGTTCGCTGGCAATGAAGAGACACAATGAGCGAGTCCGTGGGCCTGACAACGATGCTCTTCGCAGGCAAATCTCTGTTCGTTGTAGCGAATCCAACAAACTTAGAAAGCTAAGTTCCAACATAAGAACCAAGTCTTTTGAATGCACGATATGCATTTTCAAGATAGGTTTTATACAGAAAGTTTATTGCATAGTGTATTTTGGCAATCTCTTAAAATCACACAGGTTGAAATAAAAAAAATTTGAATTTAGAAAAACATTTAATCAAGGGATAAAGTTGAAGTCCTCTAAGTTAAGTATACCTTTGTTATAAGTGGCATACTTAAGACTACCGCATGAATAATCCGGCATGAAGTCTTGATAAAAAAGGCTTTCTAGGACCTCTTAGGACTAGACTCAGAGAGTATATTGGTCAAGGAGTTTTAGACAACATAAACAAATGTGGCACATGAGTATATATATACTCTTGCAATCTCTTTTGTTTTGCAACACTTAAGGTACTTTATAACGAAATGACGCAACAAAATTTGTAGTTACGTGATTTCTCATTAAAAATACTTAATGAAGTTTCTAACAAAACTCGGTAGTTTTGGTGTATTTTTCACACCTTAACCTATTTCCCCTCCTGGCTATCAGCTTATGAGATTTCAATTTTTGGATAAAATACATTCTATACCCAAGCATTCTGATTACTCAAAAGGTGTTCACAATACTTTCAGTTTGAAGTTGTTGTTTAGTGTTCTCTTCACAAACCCTCTTGTTTACGAAATATGCAGGGGTTTTGCCAAAATATTTCAGCTCAGAATGGTCATTTGCTCAGTTTCACATACCAGAAGTCACCCAGTTCATTGCAGCTTTTGGATCGCAGAACACTTTAATTATTGTTGGCATGGATGGGAGGTACGTAGCTGTCTTATTTCTTACTTCTATTATTATTGTTCTTGCTGTAAATGTCTCTCGACTAGAACTTAACCAAATCTTTGGGTGTCTTTCATTGGTGTTAGATTTTTTTTCATAGAAAATATTTGATTTTACCCACTTTTACTCTTGTGGTGCTTGATTGCACTTTTTTTTTCTTATATGAAATGGAAGTCTTAAATGTGACACATGTTCCATTTTTTCCTCATTTATAATGAAAAACATTACTCACTCACCCCCACAATACAGAAAAGCAATAGGACGTCTCACAAAGCCAAATCTCTTTTTACACTTTTTTGCCCATTTTCTCATAAGAATGATTTTTGAATCCTTTTGAACTTAGAAACGAAACGAACTTTTTTATTGCTATAATGCATGTTTAATAGACGATAAATACATAAAGACATCGAGAGAATTGAATATAATGTCTTTAGTCAAAATTTGTCACTAGGGTGTCGCTTTTGGTTTGATGTGAAATTCACCTTGGTCAAAAGCACTATTCAGAGTTCAAATTTTTTTTCTTATAAAATTATAATTAAGTATGCATGTCATAGTTAGGTGATACTGACCTAGTTATAGTTAGGTGATTCTGACCTGGTAAAAAACATTTCGTATAAACCAAACGGACATGCTCCATTTGGTTGAGGTGAATATTATTTCATCTAGATGAAAGTTGAATATTTTCACATGTGCAAGTTAAATAATTCGCTTTCGCCAGGTTAAAAATATCACCTCAAACTGAAAGGGACTTGAATTTTTTTTTCTTTTTCGAACACTGCATATTCCTTAGTTCGCTAACATATTGTTTATTTATGGAACATGTTGGCCCTGTTATCAGTTTTTACAAGTGCAGCTTTGATCCTGTGAATGGAGGGGAAATGGTGCAGCAGGAATATATCCGATTTCTGAAAACTGAAAGTAGGCCTAGATAATAATGTTTGTGATATCTTGATAATTGTTTTAACAAATATTCTCTGGTTGCCCTGTGTAAATATATAATGTTGGTGCTCAAAATTGCAACTATCATATATTTGTGTTAAATATTGTTCATCTTGCTCTTGTACCCCATCAATGACAAGCTTACCTATTAACTTGTAAATGCTTATAAATTGCTCTTGGTAGCAATACTTTCCCATATCACAATCTTTCAAGAAAATCTTATGTTGAAACTATTGCAATCTCTGAAGCTCTCTTTATTCATGGCTGGATATAGTTTAGAAGACATTAATGTTTTATCTAAATCTTCTTTCTGTGTATACATATAGCCTATATGATATAGGATATTTAATCAAGCTGCCCCACCACCTTGCTAGGTATGCTTTATCATTTTATGATTGCATGTATTGGGCTACTGATCTTCCTTTGTGCTTGGTTTCTGTTGTACAAACTTTTTTTTTTTTAATTTACGACTTTTTTAGAAAGGAAAAGAGCAAGAGGATTGATGTTGCGGGCCTCTTGTGGTTGCATCTGAGTCTTTGCTTTAAAGTCCAATACTGCTGAATAATAGTGTTTGCAGGCTCTGTTTTTTTTTTGGGAGGGAACATTTTGAGTTATTTTTTTTAACTTTAGTACACTGTACATCAATAGTTCCCCGAGTTTGGTAACTTTTCCGTTACACTTAATTGTGGAATAAAATATTGAAAAAGAAATTAGAAAAAGAAAAAACAATTATGTTATCATTTGCCAAGTGCTCCCCCCCCCCCCCCCCCCCCCCCCCCATACACACACACACAACATCGACCCCATTCTTGTAGCACCCACCTTACCTCCAGAGTCAACACTTTCACCATCTGTGTGTGTGTGTGTACACGGCACACGCACACACAATGAGATTTGTTTTATATCCTTGTATCGATTTTATAAAAAACAAAAATGATTTGTACCCACAAATCGATTTGCATCCTGTACCGATTTTGAGGTTTTCCATTTTTGCCTGGTTCAAATTTAACTTCCACTTTGAAGCGTAAAGTGGATGTTAAATTTGACTTCCATTAAAGGTCTGTTACACTTAACATTTAATCAAGGAATTGACAAGATTGGGGTTTTGGTGTTGATATATCTATTTTTTAGGGAGTTAGGGAGAAAAAGAAAAGTATCGGTTGGTTTGGATTTTCAGAAATGGTGGGGATGTGGGGTAAAGCCAAGGCATGGGTTGGAGGTGGTGGAGATGTGGGGTGAGAGGCAAAGGTGTGGGATGATTTCCGGTGAGGGTTGTATGGCAGTGAAGGCTCGTGGTGGGGGTGGGGAGTCGATGGGAGGGTGGTGGTAGTGTGAATTATATAGAATGAGGGTGGTTGGTGGTGGTGGGTCTATTGTTGTGGCCGACGGGGAGGGATGGGGTGGGGGTCTGTTTTTTCTTTTCTTTTAATATTTTTATTTTAGCTTTTCAGATTTTTTTTTTCTACAACACAAAGGACCGTTAAGTGTATCAGACCTTTAATGGAAATTGTATCAAACTCAAAGTCAAATAAAAAAAGGTACAAAACTCAAAGCCAGTATTAAAGGTAAAAAAAAAAAATCAAAGTTTAATTTTCAAATTTAGCATCCACTTTAAAGCAGCGGTTTCAGACCGACACGATACGAATTCATATTTTTTTTAGTTGACACGAACACGATCCAAATAAAAATGACATAACACGACACGAATAACGTGATTTCTTAAAATTTCGCACTAAATTAAACGTAAATAGACGCGATAATCCGAATAAAAACATGATTAACACGACAAGACACGATAATATGACTAACACGACTCATAATTTTGACACGGACACGAACACGACACGACTTCGTGTCAAAAAAATTAGACGAACACGACATATCCTTTGAATTTCGGGTTAATATTATGTCGTGTTTTCGTGTCGTTTCTAAAATTGTCACCCCTAGCATTGGTTCCAAAATTGTCACCCCTAGCATTGGTTCAATTTTTCCCGTCAATTGTCAATGCAAAATTCAATCCAAACCGAACTGAAGTTAAAATTCAACCCAATCCATTCAAATTAAGACTGGATTCGACCGGTTTGTTTTATATCATAATTGGATCGGGTTTGGATTCAACCCAACAAACTCAAATCAATAAAATCAAATATTGATCATTTAATCATGGCGTAAATTATAAGTGTAAGACTGCAAAAGTAATAGTATATTCTAACCAATAAAATCATGACACATGTTACTTTTAAACATATTATATGCATACACATGCCCATGCACGCGCGCGCGCGTACACACACACACACACACACACACACACACACACACATATATTCAATTTTGATCGGTTTTATTTGTTTTTGCATATGTAGCTACGATCAATGTTGTTTTTAGAGAACAAAGTCATTTCAATCTACTTCAGTTTTTTTTTTTATTGGATTGGATCAATTAGTTTCATCGGTTTGGTTTGAATCTTACAAAATCCTACTATAAAGGAGAGAGTTAGTGTTTTGGCAATAGTCCCCATCGCATATAAAATTTAGGGATCTTTTGATTTTCACCACTATTTTTGTAAAATACCATGTGCGATACTGATTCAAATGGATTCGCAAATTTTCAAATCAAACTTATTTAATTGGATGTCTAAATTTGCACAAACCAAACACCAATTTATTCAGCGCCTAAACATGCACCTACGTGTCAATTCAAATCAATAAATTAAACCAAGCGATGATAAGCTGACAAATACAGATTTCAAAAGGAAAAAAAAACTTTTGCGTAAAAACCTTTTTATTTCCACTATAATTTGTAAAAGTCGGTTTACACGGATTATAATGAAAATACAATTGACATACGAAATACTCGTAGGTGTCAGTTCGTTGTCGTCAATCCAGGAACACCGCAACACTCCCTATGACACGCAGTCGATCATACCAGTACTTCCCGCAAGTGGCATCTATTGTCAGCCCAGTACCTTCCAAGGCACCTAGTGTGGCAGCATAAACTCCCAACAAATATGTCTTGGGTTCCACAAAACAACTCACACAAAAGTAATTGGGATTTGTGAATTGTAAAACAAAAGCTTTGAACCCTTTAAATTGTTGGAGAAGAAAACAAACACTTAAAAATGTATTTTGTTAAAAGCAGTGTTTCTCCACGCCAAAAACAAGTAGTCTGACACCCAATATAAAGCAAAATTGAGGCGGTGACATGTCAGTCTAAAACTCTTGTCGTTCAAATGACATAAGCTGTCGTTTGAATGAAACAACATCTTGTTCGAAAGAGATACGCTGTCGTTTGAACGACTGAGGCGGTGATCCCAAAAAACTTCAGACTTTGATAAAAGTTGGAAACCTCAAAAAGTAAAACTTGTTACGGGATCAAAAAGCTTTTTACAAAAAAAACTTTCATAAGAAAATATTTTTATAAAAAATTCATAAAATATCCCAACAGTTTTAATATGAAATGTAAATGGAACTTAAACCTAATTTTACCAAAATTTATCTTGTTGGCGTGAATGTTGAAGCTTTCTTAAAATTCGGATCGTCTTTTGTAGATGTTTGCTTCCTCAATTCTTCGACGACTTGTAGCGGTATATGACATAATTAATTGTGACGGACAATGTCCTTACAAACTCCCCCTATGTCTATGCCAGTACAAAATAAAAATATCCAAATTATCAACTTAAAATGACCTATACAAATCTACCCTCCCAAAAACAAAAATGGAAAGATAAAATGACAAGTCTTCAAACTTTGCTTGAACAATCAACTTTTCAAAACTTCAAGCTTTTCTCATCAGGGTGTGCAATTCAAAAATCTTCAATTGTACCTACACACATGAGACAAAGCATATACCTCGTGACGTATCGAGTTTGAAATGATATAAGAATAAACATGAAAGCATAATCAATTCCCCCCCATACTTAAACTCCCCAATAAAATCATAATTTACTCTCCCCCTTTTTATTTGTCCGAAATAGACAAGGAAAAGAATAAACCAAATAAATCAAACCGGAGTGTCACGGTAAACCAAGGCAAACAAACTATTTTTTATTTTTCATACAAAAATGGTGTTACAAAAAAAATCACACCATGAATTTTCACTAAGACAACCAAATCATGGAAACAGAATGAATGGGTGTGAAGAAATTTGATAGGAAAATCGTCTCAATAATGACATGTGTGCACGATGCATAAGTGTACTCCTAACGAATGAACATCAAAATTGTTCTTAGGTGTAAAATTGTTGAATTTAGATGACATTGACTTAAACATATCAACAAATCAAAGTATAAATGATTTCTACACCAATAACATCCAAAACTATGTAATGTTTTTTCTTGACTTTCAAGGACGTGCAAACCGTTTTAAATTCCATCCAAACTCCTTCATTAAAAGGTAATGCTTTTTATTTTTCCTATAAGGTGATGAAACTAAAATCTATTGGCCCATTTTTTGGCATAATTTGCTTATTATTGTCTTTTAATTGTTTCGGGTTCTTTTAAACCTCATTGGACCCCAAATGATTTTCAATTCCTCACTTTTTTAGGTCCATTTAAACAGTGGCTTTATCGCAAAGGAAAAAATAAAATACCTTTCGCATCCCTTTTCTGTTTTTCAAAATAGATCACACAAACTCATAAACGGTTTAAAACATACACTACTTTTTGTCAAGTTTTATCGCATTTGGTTCGTTGTATAGACATAATTGAGATGAAAACACTCAACCAACATATGATAGACAAGTACAAAAATCAAACAAATCTGTGCATGTGTGCAATAAAGGACGAATGAGTCAAACATGTAGGTAGCAACACTATATAGCATCTTAAAGACTCCAAACTTTGTGAAGCACATGGACGACACAACATATTATTTCAAAACACTATCAAATAGTCACATGGATATGGAATGAAATTGTGACTCGGTCATCATAAGTGTCAATTCATATACGGTGTAAATAAAATGCAAAACTCTTTTTGGATTTTTCAAAAATTTTATCAAAAAAATGAAAATCTTTTTGTATTTTTCGAACACTGTTCAGAATCAACCCAGCAGTACCAAATAATATAACAATATGAATCAGAGGACTGCAAATAAAAAATCTCCTAGGGTCGCTCGAAAGAAGCACCATGTCGCTCAAACGACAGGGCTTCTTGAGAGAATAAGCTTCGCACGACATCAGAAGTCGCTCGAATGAAAACTCCTCTCGTTTGATCGAAACAACAAATTTTCACAGTTTACCCAAAATGTCATGCAGTTTTGTCCAGTGAAATTTTTCGTGAAAACAGTTCCTGAAATGACCAAACAGATCCAAAACAGTAGAAAAAATAAGAAAACAATGTAAACTACAAAATGATACATACTAGCAATAGGCAAAAGTGTCACCATGTAAATCATCTTATGCTAGCAAAAAGTCTAGACCTCATCCAGTAGATGCGGTGAAGTTTTCCAAAGACGGTGACATCCTATGAAAAACTTTCATTAAATCATGTGAGGCCTTGACCAAAAACTTTACTTGCTCTTGAATATGTGCAAACTCTCTATCATTATGTGCAAGCAAAGTATCATGGGTGGGTGCATGTGTCCGAACATGTGTAAAACCAAAGCGTGACACATTACCCAACTTAAAACAAAACTCCTTAAGGTGCCCTTTTTTCTTGCAGTGTGTGCAAACATAAACTAGCCTAGGTACACCTCTCTCAAAATAACTCATACGTGCTCTCCTAACAAGTACGGGACGCCTAGGTGGGTCAGGTCGAGAGTCATGTGAATTTAACACTAAAGTAGGAACCGGGTCGGGTGAAACAAAAGAAGTGGATGCACCGTCATGACTTATTCATGTACTCTCACCACTACACAAAATGGGATTGAGAAACATCTTTTCAACCTTCTTAGATACATTCTCTAAAGGGATTTTGACCTCCCGGGCACTTTCGAGATCACTCTCGAGTTGGGATACACGTGTCATCAGACTAGACACCGTGTCGGTCAAGTCATACTTTTCCCTCCATAAACCTTGTTTCTCTCTCTCCAAATCTAGAACTCGATGACCTAAATCCCTATTATACTTCTTTGTTTTCAAGGTCTCGGTGTACACATCTTTAAAAGCTTTTTGGAGCTCACTTTCATCACCACTCTCAAACTCGCTCTCATCCCCACTAAAAACAATCGACTCATCATCATCACTCTCATGAACACAATCATCGTGGGACAAAGTGGGTGTGATCACACGACTCGAAAAAGCTACACACATCCCATGTGCTAAACCTTTACCGGACTCATCTCCCTCACTATCACTAAGAGTAGCAGGCATGGCTACATTCTTCCTTTTTCTCCTTAGCCTAGTAGGACACTCAAATGCTCTATGTCCTTTGCCTTTACACTCAAAACAAGTCATATCATCTAATTATTCCTCACGCTCTTCTTCTTTATCACCCTCTCTCTCTTTTTCACAACCCTCTTTGTCCTTTTCTTTCTTTTTATTTTTCTCAAAAGAATTTTTATTGGAAAAATTATTTTTGTTCATTTTGTTCATTTTTATTTTTTTTTCAAACAAGGACACATCGTCAATGCTAAACACTCCCTCAGAATAAGACTCATAAACTCCCTCTTTATTTTTCTTCCTAACTCGAGTCTTTAAAGCAATGCATCTATCCTTACCCTTAATGGTTTGGGGAAACATGTCAATCTCATAAGTTTGTAGGTCTCTTACGAGCTCTTCTAACTTAAGTGAATTTAACTTTCCCAACGAATTCAAGACAGTGACTTTAGGAATAATAAGTTTTGGGAGAGATCTCAAAATCTTTTTAACAACACGAGTGTGGTCAATTGGCTCACCTAAATTAAAACTTGAGTTAACAATGTCCGACAAACATGCATAAAACTCATCAAAACATTCGAACTCAGACATAATGATAGTCTTAAACTGGGTGGCCAAATTTTGTAACTTTGATTCTTTAACCGCGTTCCTACCCTCATGTGTCAGTTGGAGGACATCCCATGCCTCTTTAGACGTGGTGCACGTCATAATTCGACGAAACTCGTCGGGGGTGACGGCTCTAAAAATAGCATTCAAACCACGGGAATTAAAATTAGACATTTTAAAATCATCTTCAGTCCAATCCGACACAGGTTTCAAAGAGGTGTATTATTAGCAATGACAGTGGGAGGAGTCCACCGTCTTTCACAAATTAAACAAACTCTCTCATCTATTGCTTTTAAGTGGGATTTCATGCGGGATTTTCAATAGACATAATTGGACCCGTAAAAAATAGGCAATCGATTATATAAGTGATCCATCGAAAAAGTTGCGATTTTTCCCAAAACAAATTGTTAAAAAAAATCAATATTACACAATTTATGCGAAAGATAGGAATACGCGATAAATTAGCGCAACCTGCTCTAATACCAATTTGTAAAATACCGTGTACGATACTAATTCAAATGGATTCGCAAATTTCAAATCAAACTTATTTAATTGGATGTCTAAATTTGTACAAACCAAACACCAATTTATTCAGCTCCTAAACATGCACCTACGTGTCAATTCAAATAAATAAATTAAACTAAGCGATGATTAAGCTGACAAACACATATTTTAGGGGAAAAAAACCTTTCGAGTAAAAACATTTTTATTTCCACTATAATTTTTAAAAGCATGTTTACACAGATTATAATGAAAATACAATTGACATACGAAATGCCCACAGGTGTCGGTTCGTTGTCGTTAGCCCATGAACACCGCAACACTCCCTATGACACGCAGCCAATCATACCAGTACCTCCCGCAAGTGGCACCTATTGTTAGCCCAGTACCTTCCAAGACACCTAGTTTAGCAGCATAAACTCCCAGTAAATATGTCTTGGGTTCCACAAAACAACTCACACAAAAGTAATTAGGATTTGTGAATTGTAAAACAAAAGCTTTGAACCGTTTAAATTGTCGGAGAAGAAAACAAACACCTAAAAATGTATTCCGTTAAAAGCAATGTTTCTCCACGCTAAAAACAAGTAGTCTGACACCCAATATATAGTAAAATTGAGGCGGTGACGTGTCAGCCTAAAACTCTTGTCGTTTGAATGACATACGTTGTCGTTTGAACGAAACAGTATCTTGTTCGAATGAGATACGCTGTCGTTTGAACGACTGAGGCGGTGATCCCAAAAAACTTCAGATTTTAATAAAAGTTGAAAACCTCAAAAAGTAAAACTTGTTACGGGATCAGAAATCTTTTTACAAAAAAACTTTCATAAGAAAATATTTTTATAAAAATCATTTATAAAAAATTCATAAAATATCCCAACACTTTTAATATGAAATGTAAATGGAACTTAAACATAATTTTACCAAAATTTATCTTGTTGGTCATGAATGTTGAAGTCTTCTTGAAATTCGTATCATCTTTTGTAGATGTTTGCTTCCTCAATTTTTCGAGGACTTGTAGCGGTATATGACATAATTAATTATGACGAACAATGTCCTTAAAATTTTGTTATTGTATTTAGAGATTAACCACCATAATAAGTTGAAGTGACTTTAGCCACCAATCTAGATTGAACCTCTAATGCCCGTAGATCACATGTTCTTCACGTGTGATTTTAAATGTTATATTCCTCATATACCCTTGCACTAAAGGATCTTAGACACTATTTTGTTATCATATTTAGAGAATAGCTCCCATAATAGAGATTAACCACTAGAAAAAGAGTAAAAAAATGACTTTAAATAATCAAGAGTGATTAAAAACAATTATTTTGATATTTATAAATCTTATTAAATAAATGATTTGTTTAACATTTAAACGATAAAACTAAACCTAAAAGAAAATTACATACAGACACACACACACACACACACACACACACACACACAATATATATATATATATATATATATATCTTTGGTTTGAAAAAATAATATTATAATTCTTATCATTCTAAATTCAAGACTTAAAAACAGTTTAGTATTTTAGGCAACTTTATCATTTAGTCACATTTACTAAATATATAGTTCAATAGATCCTATGATTTTTTTTTTCTTCAACATGTCCCATGAAAAAAGATTTTTATAATAATAGTACCTATTTGTAAATATGTAGTGAATATTCACTATATGCATAAATAGGACCTATTGAGAAAAAATAGGTTGATAGGACCTATTAGGAAATTTCTTATGTAAATAGGAGTTATTCATCAAGCTTCCATTAGTTTTTCTCAATTATTACCTAAATCAAAATTTTTGTCGTAATAAAGACAATTCTTTTACAAATTAGATTACACCGAAATTTAACTTCAATGTTAAGTGATTAATTGTAACACATGCATATTTTGTCATTGAGGTTGATTAGGCTGCAATGTCAAATTATGCAAAGCGTTAAAAATGATATCAGAGATTAGATATACGATACCCCTCGGACTTTGGATTAAGGTCCAGTAAATTAGGTGATACTTGTATAAGTTCTTATTACAGTAGACTTCAACAACAGTTCACATGTTCTTTGTTGGTCACGGGTTTAGAACAAAAATGACAGAAGGTGAATTAGTCTTATCCATGCTTTTAATAAAAAGTGGTTTTTGGGTAGGCATTATAATTCTTATCTTATACCATATTATATATATGAGGAATAGAGAATCTTGGGCGTATTTTTGTTCTTCTTTCTCTAATCACAGTAGAATATTTTTATACCTATTATAGGGAAGGAATATCAAGGTGTCTATGGACAACGCTGATAAGAATTGATTGATGGAGTCGTTGGAATTTTAATTAGAGAGTACTTAATTCTATTTTTAAAAATATATGTCAAATCAAAACAATAATCTCATCTGGTTCCTTATTAACATCACTATCGAAAATATTTTAATTACTAATACCCTTTTTTAGAGAATTGGTTCTTGTTTGACATTTTTTGTACAAAAATTATCCCTTTTTTTAAAATAGCAAAGAAAACTATTTTGAATTGATTTTTTTATGAGTATACTGAAATGTTTAAAACTTGCAAAAAAAAAAATCAACCCAATTTTTTTTGTTTTTTTTTAAAATGAATGTGTACAATACGAGCTTATTTTTAAGTCCTTTCATGAGATTATCTCTCTCTCTCTCTCTCTCTCTCTCTCTCTATATATATATATATATATATATATATATATATATATATAGTTATGCTTTACTTATGGGGTATGTGCATATGGGATCGAATGTATGGGCGCTCCAGTCGTGGCATACTTTGGGTAGGTGTATATGAGCCTATATTATTATTTGTGCGGATTTATGTTACGATGTTTATGCTTTATCAAATTTAAAGGATGAAATTTCTGTGTTAGTGGAGAAGACTATAGTACCCCGTATTTTTGGTAAACAAATTAATTAATTAATTGTATGGATTAATTAAAAAGATTATTTTAATTGATATTGGATTTAGTCGAAAATATATGATTAAAATTTAGCTAGTTATTTTTGATGAATTAAATGGATTTTAGTGCATTTAATTAATAAGTTATTAATTTGGTAAATTGGTTTGAACCTAAGGATTAATTTGGTAATTTTATAATTTCTTGAACTCGAGGTATGGGATTCTAGAAACTGTAGCACGTATTCATTTTGGATTGGTTGAGAGTTGGTTAGATTTAGGACTTTGAAATTTATATCCTATTAGAAAATGCAATAATCAAGAGAGAAAGAGAGAAGGCGTGGCCAGCTAGGGGCTAGCAACGATCGCAATCAGTTGGGCCGCCCTCCTGGTTCAGACCTACAAAATCTATTTTATTCCTTTTTTCAACCCTAAACAATCGTTTCCACAAAACTTCAATTCAAATGTAGAGTGATTTACATTAATTTTGAAGAATCCTATAAAAGCAAAGTTGCTCATTTTTGCGAGACGAACACAACTGTACACTCGAATTTTTTAGAATACTTCTTTTTCAGGCAATAATATCACTATTGTTCTCCTAAAGTATTATTTGATTCAAATGTTGCCTAAACATTAAATACGCATATTTTCTTAATAAGATTAGCAACTTAATTAGAAAAGTGATAACCTAATTATAAATTCCATTTTATTAACTTCTGAAATCGAATTTAATACTCGAAATACCGCATGCTTAGATAATTATACTTTGTTATTTTAGGTTGTTGGGTGAATCACGTGTTAATTAAAATACGTAATTCGATGATATGTGTTAATTTACAAAATCATATAGACAATTAATATAATGTATAATGTGTTAATTTATTACTGAAAATTATTAAGACACAAATTTGTACCAGTTTATGATTAAATTCGATTAATTATCACTCGTATTGAAATATTGAGTATGAATAACTTATTGGGGGTTATTTTGTAGTTATTGTTTATCGCATGATATGATTGGTTTATTGCGTGTTAAATTGGATTTAAATAAATGTAAAATAAATAATTGTAAGGTTGGATTAATAATGGTAGAAATTTTTTGTGTTAATAAATTGACACCATTGGGAGGTTGGGACTTGCATGGGTAGTTATATCCTCACCCTTGAATTAGGATGTTACTTTCTAGGTATATGACTAGAGAATAGGCATATTAATTGTTGTTGACGCTTTCTAGGTATGGGCTAGGGAGTGTGCACTTATATGTATGGGTATTTCCTAAGTATAGGACTAGGTAGTACGTCGTTACATTGTCTTATCCCAGGCATGAGACCGAGTGATGGTTATGTTTTAGGTATTCTTCCTAAGTGAGGGACTAAGTGATACTTATGGCTTGATGATCTATGTGTATGGGAATAGGGATGGACTGTAGTTGTGATGCCTGAATTATAAGTGGGGGATAGTTGTAACGAAGAAAACATGATAATGAAAAGATAATTAATGCCTAAGATAATAAATGGGTATTAAAGACACATTTATGTGCGTCATTGTATGTGCAGGTGCGGGTAGGTCAACAACTATGATCATTGAGGGACCTATACTGTCTTGGTTACTTTCACTGTTTGTGTTGGCATCACGAGTATGTGCAACGTTTAGTGTGGATCGGTCATTACGATGATTATAAAACCTAGGTTAACTAGCTATATTGACGTTTTGTGTGTGGGGAACATCACGATATGTGTGAACTAACAATTTGGGTCGACGGTCTATAATGATGTGTGTGGATTTGATGTGATGAGACGTTAGGCGCACCACGAGTACGTGCATGGACAATAGAAAGACAAATTGGCTATAATGGTGTTGCATCAATAATATTATTAATATTGATATTTTTTTCATAAATATAAATTATTTTTCATTCATTTTCCAAGTTGGTATTTAGACACACACTTACTATGATTATACATATTCAGTAATGAGATAAACATAATATAAGATTATGATGTTATCATACAAGTATTATGATATGCTTGGGTTATATGCTTCTTATCATAGACACTTCCAACCACTAATAAACACTGAGCTTTGGGGTAGAATTTAGGAATGATGAGGGCGGAACCAACATGAAAGTTTGACCTCAAGCTGAAGCTAATGATGAGTAGAAATCCCATTCCAGACTCAAGCATGTCTCGCATGTTTCTTCCTGCACCATACATTGGTTTGTTCTTCATTCCCACATTTAGTTGGAAGGAAGTGGATTAATCACATAAAGCATATAGTTTTGGGCCATGTGACATTGAGAAAGGTATATTGCCGAAAGATAATGCGAGGATTAGAGGATGAATGTGAAGGGTAAAGAGCTTAGACTTGTTGTCAATCAATAGATGCACAAAACAATTGTAAGTAAGTATTTTGGTAGCCAGACCAAAGCCACCCATTCCCTCCGCTAATCTAAATTTTCCAATTCCCCCCATCTTAATAGAGATGTTGGGTGGTGGAGGTTTAGTAGCAATATAGAAAACTAACAATGCAACAGCCAAGCTAACCATAAATGATAATACGCGAATATTGCGTATTTCATCCGTCGAACCTACGCATTTTAGCCCCCTCGGGTGCCTTAATCTCTATATTTAAGCCCGTCAACCAGACAACCTCGGTTTATACTGTTAACATGCTATATGAGGTATAATTGGGATTTTGTAGGTATTTAGGTACCAAGTATGGGATTCGGACGCATTCCGCGCAATTTCCGTACACAACCGCACGTTCAAGGGCAATCCAGTCATTTCACAGATTGGGCACCTGGCCCGACATCTACACGGAAGTTTTAGCTCTCCTCTCTAGATTCGCGTGTCCATGAACGGTACGTGATTCCGAGTCCGTATGATAAAGTTACGGTGATTTGAGCGGAGATGGAAAGCATGCCAAAACAGGGGAAACAACAGGCTGCCCTTGTACTTCCTAGCCTGGGGGTCGATCGATCGAACCTTTGTATTTTGGCCACGATTTTAACTATCGATCGATCGACCACAGGGGTCGATCGATCGATGCTCTCTTTTTTCAGCAGATATTTTCTTTTCATTTTCTTTGTTCTTTTCTTTTATTCTAACTTAGTATATAAACCAATTTTGTTGTAATAAGAACAAATTTAGTAGACAAAACGTTTTTAGGTTATAATAGCTTAGGTTTTGAGGGTTTTGAAGAGTTGTTCTTAAATTGTTCTTGGATTGACACCCTTTTGGATTGATTGTTGCACTATTCATCATCCCCTCCATTTATATAGTTTGTATTTCCTTCTTTCTTGCTTTGATAGTTTGATTTACATGCTTTCTTAATTAGATTCACATGCTTTCTTAACTTGCTTTGTAGTATAGATTTATCGCGTTTATTCCCGCTTTCCATTTACCGCGTTTTTAACATGCTTTCTAGCTAATCTAAATTAGGTTGTGCTTGAATGGAACTCACTCGAGTTGATGCGTTGCTTTGCTTTGGTGATGGTGTTTGCAGGTCTATTTCAGGTGCGTTGTCCTAGTTATTACGCCTAGGATATTTGACGGGGCATATCATGTATGTCCCGTGCTTACGACCTTTCGCGCGTAATTTCCGGGATATTTGTTGATGCCAAAATCTTATTAGGCCTTTATGATTATTTAGGATGTAACAACCCTTGATTTAATTAACTGTCGAAACGAGACGCACGTGTAATAACTCGTCGACCCATGTAACCATTTATTACAAATTAACTCGGGTGAGGGATATTCGACGCAACCTATAGTTTTACTCGCTTTCATAATCTAGTTTCAATACACTCGCCTAGATTACTATTTCCCTTTTATGCATCTTTCCCTTTTTAGTTTCTAAACACCTTTTACACTTTTATTCCTGAATTAATAATCTATTGCGATCTGTCGAACATTCCCTGTGGATTCGATACCGGACTTACCGTTGTACTCACCAGTTGAGTGTAGTCGTAATTTAGGTTTTTGTATAGTTCAGGTGAGCCGAATATAAAACGACCGGCGCGTAGGTGACTCTCGCGCCGCGATGAAACCCTGTCCATCAAATGGCGCCGTTGCCGGGGACTATTTGTTATAGATTGTAATTGTATTATTAGTTCGTAGTATTCTTTTCTTTGTATTTGTATTCTTTCTTTTAACCCTTTTTTGCAGAACTTCTACATTTGAGCGCCTAGGAACGCTTGAATTCACCGCCGCACATCTTCTTTGTGGAAGCCGTCCTCTCGAGCCTTTGTTAGGGTAAGCATGTCTTAGTCTAACTTTTCTGGTAATCCTAATGATAATTCTCAAAATTCCAGTAAACCTTTGACTTTTGGTCAATACTTGCAATCCCAAAAAGTTGCAACATCTAAAATGACATTGGGTGAGTATTACGAAAGTCAAAGTTTGGATTACAGCAATTTTGTGCATGATCATTCTGATTTTGGGTCGCAAGATCCTTATGATAAGAATTTTGAATCCAATTGTAATCATTTTCAAAATTCTTATGTTAATGATTTTGATCGTAGTCCCGAGAACAATTTCCAAACTTTCCATTTTTAAGAATTCGCTCATCGCCGGATGACTTTCGGTGAGGGATTGCATATGCTTGAAAATGAGAGGATTGAAGAACGTTATCGGGAAGAAAATCGTTGTTGGGAACACGAGTTGGATTTACTATTTGAATCTGACGACGACTTTTCTTCGGAGGCTGCCGAAGTCGAGGACAGTTTTGAACCAAATGAGGACTTCGTTCCTACTTTAGAACAAATCATCCTTGACTTGACCCACGGTATAGTAGAGAATGCAAATGATGATGAAAAAGGCATAGTATCTATTTGCAATGAATTCGTTTCTTCTTTGATTTTCAAAGAAGAAAGTTTCATTGTAAACGATCATATTTCTCCCGAAATTTAATTCTCAAGCGATGATCATTCATCGCCTGAGATTGAATTTCTTTCATCCCCGTCTTCATTATATACTGTCGTACCAATTCGATTACCCGATGAATCGGTTCAAAACTTTACAATTCCAAACCGTTTCACCGACGAGGAGTACTCGCTCGAGCCGCTTTCCGTAACGACATCTTTGCCCTCATGTGCGCCGCCTCCCATTCCAACTTTAAAATACTCGGGAGTTGATTCATGTTTTCTCAGCCCGCATGTGTATTTTTTGCCCGTCCTATCCAAATCCCCCATCCTCCCTCCCAAAGTTTCAATTGGGGATGGTTCACTTTTACCACCTTACACATGCCTTCCGTCGTTCGAACGGAATTCCTATTTTCCGGGAGGCATGCATGTTCGGGAGGGTCCACCGTTGATCCGCCAAATTCAAATTGTGTTTTGGATGGACCCTCAAAAGTTTCTACTTTTAGTATATAGTTAATTGCACATCCTAAGTGTAGGTTGTATATACTAACTTCTTCATTTTTGTTTTTCTTAATATTAGCCTAGTGTAATTAGTTAATCTCTTTTTATTTCTTTTTGTATGCTTGGTTCTAACTCTTTTGTAGGTTCAACGCACTTGAATTTGCGGGGACTATGCATCCCGGCACGCATTTCTTAAGAAAACAATCAAAAAAATTGCAAAAATATTTTTTCCTTTGTTTTTCACACGCGCATTCTCACGCATTTGCATTTGTTTTTCTTTTTTATTTTATTTTTCATTTTGTCGTGACCATGCGTGTGTGTTGCTCATTGTACATATTCTTATTTTTTTGTTAGCATAGGCCTTTTTGTGTGTATATTTAAGCCTATGTGTAATTATTTTTATTTTTATTTTTATATTATTATTTCATATTTTTATATATATATATACTTATATATATTATATATATATTTATTTTATATTTAAAAACCCCTCATTATCCCTGAATTTCATTCCCCCCCCCCCCCCACATTTAAAAAAGGAAAGCAGTGTGCCTGGACCTGCTTGATCGATCGATCGAAGGCCCAGGCTCGATCGATCGATCGAGCAGTTAAAGGCCGAGGCTGCCTTTCTTTTTTCCCCATTTCCTCATTTTCTCTCCTCTTCTCATACACTATTTCGTGCCCTAGAAAATTTCCCCACCACATTTCTTCCAATTTCTTCCAAATTCTACACTCTCAAGGTATCATCCTTACTACTTTAACATGTATTTGTAGTTTTTGGTAGATTTTTGTCACAAATTCCATGTTTAAACCCTAACTTGACATTGTTTGAATGTGTTGTGTTTGCCCCTGATTTTGTGTTGTTCCAACTGATTTTTCTCATGATTCTTGTTGTAAATCCACTCATGAACACATATATATTGCTGCATTGTTGTTTTGTTCATGAGTGGGGAGATTTCGTTGGTTCAATCGATATATTTCAACCTTGACGCACATTGCGCACGCCAAGTGTTCGTCAAAATGCCTAAAACAGTTTTCAATCCAATTTTTGACGCACACTTGGGTGATTTTCATTTCTTGTCGCATTCCGACATTTTTCATCGCAATGTTGCATTTTTTCACCTCGATTTTGCGTACTTGCACCTCCATTTCAACTTGTACACTAACTAACCATTAATTGTGCTTACAATTTTTTTGTATTGCCTAATTCTTGTTTTGTAGGTTGAAATGGCACCAAAGAAATACAGTTTTACTAGGTGTATGCCTGTCGGGGGCGTTGATGGTTTCCGCTGCGACCAGGAGCAGTATTGGTACCACGCCCACTTTCATACATCCGATCGACCGCTTGGATATCATTTTGCGTGGGCCATTGAGGATATACCGAGGGAGGTGCGTGTTCTGTTGCGTCGTCAGGGGTGGGAGCCCTCTCTTGCTACTAACGGGCGCATCAACGAAGAGTTGGTCCGAATATTTTATGCGACGTTAGTGGAGGTAAAGGGCAGTGGCCCGGCTACATATGAGGCGATGGTCCGTGGGGTGAGGATTCCATTCAGCATTTCAGATTTGGCAGCTTACATGGGTGTGCCACACCCCGCGGACTCAGTCAGTTTTCTGGATGGGACCATCTTCGGCAGGGGGACATTGATAGAGGCTCTTGCACCGGGTGAGGCGTGGAAAAAGGGTGCTTTCCGTTCCGCTGCAATGGAGGACTTACCGTGATTATTGCACTACATCAATGTCCACTCTTTCATGGTGACGAACAACCGGTCAGAGGTTCGTCACAAGCATGCCGCATTGATTTACACGATGATTAATGGTTTGGGCAATATCAGCTTGCCCAGTATCTTTCTAGACATGATGTGTGCGACAGCTAAAGAGATTGCTTGGAGGTATTCCCTTCCCTTTCCTGCCCTCATTACGAGGATTTGTATATCGCACGGTTGCCCTGAGTTGGACGGTGACCGTAAGCATGAGCCACTCGGGCTACTCTCCAAAGACAATATTTCAAAAATGCTTAAGCACGAGTGGGGGCAATCGGGCGGTAAGAGACAGAGGGCGGAGGTGGCTGATGAGACGGACGATGAGGAGGCCGAGATCAGGGAGATGGAGACTAGTGAGGGTTCTCACGCGCCACACACTGATGATGATGCCCGCTTTGTGGCATTCCAGGACGTGCAGGACCAGCGCTGGGAGGAGACCCAACTCAGGTGGGCTACATGGGAGTCTCGCCTGGACCAGTTTCAGGACGAGCAACGGCAGCAGTGGGCACAGCAGTAGGCTTAGCAGGAGCAGTTTCATGCCGAGCAGCGGTAGGAGTGGGCCATGCAGAGGCAGACGAGGGCACAGCGCAGACAGGACTATCGGATGATGCAGCGGATGATGAGAGATCTTTATCTGCAGCGCAGTGATTCCGACACACCGTTGCCTCCTCATTTTCAGGACCCCTCTGATCCTAGTGGTTCCGGACACTAGGCTGTTGTTGTACTGGGTTATTTTTGTATTCTTGGATCGGATAGTATATTGTACTTTTTATTTTTATTTGTATTTCTTTTATTTCAGTAGTTTAATGTATTAAGTGATTTTGTATTGAACTTATGAAATGAGAAATGAAAATGTAGTTTGTGGTTGTTTATTGGATTTTGATGTGTGTGACCTTCCATTTTATAAAATCAAAAAGTTTACCAACAATTTATCTAGTATTTGCACTTCAGCCCCTCTATATTATTGTGACTTGTGACATAGATTCTCTTAAATGAATACATCGGTACATATTCTTCATATGCTTTGTACTAACTTGTTTTGCAGCTTCATTTGGACTTGTACTTATGGAGATCGCTCCACATATGGGTAATATCATTCTTTTCCTAGCTTTGTGTTGTGTTCTTTAATGGACGCATTGGGGACAATGCAACATTCAAGTTAGGGGGTGTAGGATATTCTATCCATTTTGCTGTTTAGTCCTTGGATTTGATTACAATTTAGTTACAAAGCATGTTTTTGTTAAAAAATTGAAAATTTTCAAAAATATTTTCTTTCTTTTTTCTCCTTTTTTGGTGCATTTTGCCCTTGTTTTCGATGATAAATTTTAATAATTGCTCGATCAAATAGACAATTCAACGATGCATGTTCTCGATTTTAGAAGTTATTAAACTTTAGTCCCTAAATCATTAATATTATGAATAACTTCATGAATTAAACTTTATCCCGTGAGCACATGCACCATTCTTGTTATATTGATGTGGTTTAAAATCTTTATAACTCGGTATGCTTTTGTTGCATTGTATATACTTACACCGAGTGAGATTAGAGACTTATCTTCATTTGTGAGTTTATACACCTTTCTTTCCTCTTTGAAAATGTTACAGTCGTTGGTATTCTCTTTATTCTTTCATTGACCGTTCATTAATTGAGTTCATACTTGAAATGTGTTACTTGAGCATGATTTTCATATGTTGTTTGACTCGAGAATTGCGTAAACTTTGTGAAATGATCATAGGCCATCTTTGTATATCACCCATATGACCTTGACCTCACCCTTTATATGTTCCCTAGTCAACCCACTTGAGCCTAAATACTAGCCTTTCTTTTCATTACCCAAAATCCCATATCCAACTCCAAATTGGAGTTTTATACCATACATATTACCTTACACACCCTTGTTTGGATTGTTGCTTGGGATTGAATGATATTGTTGTATTGTGGTTGCAATTTGAGCATGAAAAGAGTAAGAAGTGAAAAGAAAAAGAGTGAAAAAGAGTGAAAAAGAGAAAGTTAAAAACAAAAGAAAACAAAAGAAAAAAGTGAGAGAAAGAAGAAAAGAAAAAGAAAGAGAAAGTTGTTTATAGTGTTTGTATGTGTTTCAATAAGCTTTGATTACTCTCTCGATTGTTTTATCTAATGCTCGTTTGGACATCATTTGTCCACTTTTGATATTGCCCACTTTTTCCCATTATTTCGAGTTTCATCCCCAAACACTTTGAATCCGTATATACATCCCTTTCATTTCGTACCCTAACCTAGCCTACATTACAACCCTATTAAAGTCCTATGTAATCTTAAGTTGATGTAATTCAAATGTTTAAATAATGTTGATAATCTGTGAAAATGCATTTCGCCTCTTTTATATGTGCAGTATCCTTTCATTGAGATTGCAATTTTTATTTCCTATATAGCGTTCTTCAATTGTGACATGTGCGCGGCCAAGTTTCCCTTTACATTTACTCCTTATGCTCGTGTTACCTCCCTATTTCAAGTGATTTCATTTGATGAGTGTAATGCCCGTGAGGATTGACTTTTATGCATGCTTTGATATTTAGTATCCGAGTTATTTAAGTTTTTCGCAAAATCATACTTTGCATATGCTCACTCCCCTCCCACATGTTAGAGTTTCAATTCATTGAGGTGCATTCGATAATGTTAATAACTACGGACTTTTCACGCGAATTCGTTTGCTATGCTAATAAAATGTTGAAATCTTGTTCGTATTGATGAGTTTGTCTTACTTGATTGGGCATATTTGGAGGAAACTTTATGATGTTTGTGGGTACCATTACTGAAAACCCTTATAAGACGACACTCGTCCACTAGGGTAACCTAGGGGTTTAACGGCTTATTGCATGCGCTAAATGCAATCGAATCGCCTGCGAAAGTGGACTTATCTTTTTATTGCTTTTATACCATACTTTTGTACTATCTCCTGTTTTGGTTTACTTGTTCTTCTTGCTGCATCCTATTTCATTGCTAGGGACTAGCAATGTGTAAGTTAGGGGGTGTGATAATACGCGAATATTACGTATTTCATCCGTCGAACCTACGCATTTAAGCCCCCTCAGGTTCCTTAATCTCTATATTTAAGCCCGTTAACCAGACAACCTCGGTTTATACTGTTAACATGCTATATGAGGTAAAATTGGGCTTTTGTAGGTATTTAGGTACCAAGTATGGGATTCGGACGCATTCCGCGCAATATCCGTACACAACCGCACGTTCAAGGGCAATCCGGACATTTCACAGATTGGGCACCTGGCCCGACATCTACACAGAAGTTGTAGATCTCCTCGCTAGCTTCGCGTGGCCGTGAACGGTGTGTGATTCCGAGTCCGTATGATAAAGTTACGGCGATTTGAGCGGAGATGGAAAGCATGCCAAAATAGGCGAAACAGCAGGCTGCCCTGCTTGATCGATCGATCGAGCCTGGGGGTCGATCGATTGAGCCTTTGTATTTTGGCCACGATTTTAACTATCGATCGATCGACCACAGAGGTCGATCGATCGATGCTCTCTTTTTTTCAGCAGATATTTTCTTTTCATTTTCTTTCTTCTTTTCTTTTATTCTAACTTAGTATATAAACCAATTTTGTTGTAATAAGAACAAATTCTGTAGACAAAACGTTTTTAGGTTATAATAGCTTAGGTTTTGAGGGTTTTGAAGAGTTGTTCTTCAATTGTTCTTGGATTGACACCCTTTTGGATTGATTATTGCACAATTCATCATCCCCTCCATTTATATAGTTTGTATTTCCTTCTTTCTTGCTTTGATAGTTTGATTTACATACTTTCTTAATTAGATTCACATGCTTTCTTAACTTGCTTTGTAGTATAGATTTATCAGTTTTATTCCCGCTTTCCATTTATCGCGTTTTTAACATGCTTTCTAGCTAATCTAAATTAGGTTGTGCTTGAATGGAACTCACTCGAGTTGACGCGTTGCTTTGCTTTGGTGATGGTGTTTACGGGTCTATTTTGGGTGCGTTGTCCTAGTTATTACGCCTAGGAGATTTGACGGGGCATATCATGTATGTCCCGTGCTTACGACCTTTCGCTCGTAATTTCCGGGATATTTGTTGATGCCAAAATCTTATTAGGCCTTTATGATTATTTAGGATGTAACAACCCTTGATTTAATTAACTGTCGAAACGAGACGCACGTGTAATAACTCGTCGACCCATGTAACCATTTATTACAAATTAACTCGGGTGAGGGATATTCGACGCAACCTATAGTTTTACTCGCTTTCATAATCTAGTTTCAATACACTCGCCTAGATTACTATTTCCCTTTTATGCATCTTTCCCTTTTTAGTTTCTAAACACCTTTTACACTTTTATTCCTGAATTAATAATCTATTGCGATCTGTCGAACATTCCCTGTGGATTCGATACCGGACTTACCGTTGTACTCACCAGTTGAGTGTAGTCGTAATTTAGGTTTTTGTATAGTTCAGGTGAGCCGAATATAAAACGACCGGCGCGTAGGTGACTCTCGCGCCGCGATGAAACCCTGTCCATCAATAAGCCTCAACCCTATCTAAAGAAATCCACCCAAATTAAGTAGAATTATGAAACGAAAAATATGTCCACCACCATCCTTTTTTCTTCCTCCCAAAATATTCCTCCTCATCTTCATCCTCATCCTCATCATCTTGAACCCCATTATACATTTCTCCCCAATATTTGTCCCATTATTTCCATTGCGATAAAGGTCATAAACAATGATCTTTTTGTCATTTAGAAATGAGTTGTTGGAGCCCTTAGAGGAGGAATAACAAGAGAGAGTTAAGCGGTGGTTTCTTGGTTGGTTAGGTTTTTATGGTTATCTGAGCATGATCGAGAAGGTGAGTGTATAGCGGAGTCTATTTTGGTATAGAGGTCGGTTGTTGTAGCATGAGAGAATGTTGATGGGCTTTGTACGAAGTAATTACCATATGGGTAGGACGAAAAAAGAGCTTTTTCTTCTGAATCCATCTTTTGGTTAGGCATTGAGAGAGAGAGAGAGAGAGAGAGAGAGAGAGAGAGAGAGAGAGAGAGAGAGTTTCTGACATGGAAAAGGGTTCTTTAGAGGGTTTTTAAAACTGGAAAAAATGACTAATATTGAGATAGATAATTGAATTGAGTAAGATAATGGAATGAGATTTAATAAATGTTGAAACAAACACAGTTAGACTTGGATAGTGACATGATTTAGTTTATGTATGCATTCATCATTATTATATTACTCTATTAATTAAAATCATCTATTATGATATGTATCTCTTATAATTATTATGACTGGATTAACAGATCTTGTTTGGGAAGAGTAACTCGTATTCTTACGATGGCCCTGACCCATCACTGTTGACTAACATTTCAGGTTAGGTTTCTTGGTAGCTACATAGTTTTAGAGTTTAGCGGACTTGCAGCTGTAGATTTAATTTATTGCTTTAGGTTAGTTTCCTTTCCATTCGTTTTTAGAATGAGATATTTGTTATGTATTTCCCGGGTCACTCCACTCCACAGTTGTTTATGATTTTTTATTGGACAGATTTTATGTAGTTGACTTTATTTATTCGATTTTCATTATATTCATACTTGATATTTATTTTGGAGTTTAACATGGTGATGGATTTTATTGTAGTGACTGATTTTTATTTTTTGGATTATCTTGAGTTATATCTTATGGAAAGAGTTTTAAACGCCTCATATTTCTGTCACACACTATGAATGATATTTAATTTTAACGTCCGGTATAATTTGGCATCGTAGCCTGATCACCCTCAATGGAAAAATATGTGGGGTGTTACATTAATCTAAATGCAGAATAGGTAAAACAATTGCATAACACCAAGTTATACGAGAAACAAAATACTGTAATGGGGAAAAAACTCAGTCCATAATGAACGACATGCACCATACTAGAGTTTTATAATTAGAAACTAGCGAATACAGTAACACAAAGGCGCTAACTACCCACTATTTCACACTATATATTTCATAGATTTCACCAATAGCTTGAGTACACTAGACAACCGCGATCAATTTTGGTCTCGATTATTGTCTTAAAATCGTTGCCACAAAATCAAAATCTTATTTTGAAGTTAAAGATAAACTTTGTTGAGAAGATACCAAATGCCTGGATACCATTTTCTAAGATGTGAGTTTTCCTAAAGCTTTTTTAAGTGTTGAAAAATATGGTTCTTCCTCAAACCTTATATGTATTTTGAGATATTCACACAAGTCTCTCAGGAACAAATATATAAATATATTTTTTCAATAATAAAGGTAGAAATGTTTTAATATTCAATATGACTTAGGATCAAATATTGAAATAAACATGTCAAAAATAATTTGTCCTTGTCATTTCATTTGCATTCGACATCTTCAAATTGTCAGGCATTTTATCATTTTGACTCTTAAAAGGCAATAAAAAATCTATCCATCCTTAGATATGTCAAAGGAGTATTTCTTAATCATTTCTTTTGACTTTTGTGCATATGAATCTGTTGTTGTATTCTTTCAAACCAAAGATTCACAGACTATGGATTCAATCCTAATTATTTCAGTTAAGTCTATCTCTAGATTTGGGTCCTTAAAATGTCTTGAAAGAGGAAGTATTTCTTTCACGTTCCTCCTCTAATAAAGCCTCATATCTGGACATTTTGGCAGTCATTTCCACCAAATCTCTTAATTCAGTTGCATCAGACTTTTTTCGAAATCTAAATTCTAGCCCATTTTGGTCTAATGTGACATTTTGCGTATGAGATCCACAATCTCATTCCTCCCAACTCCCCTGGGTAATTGTCCAGTTTATTGTGTTGGAAAGGGAATTAGTTGAGGTGCTTGAGGCATTTTCTTGTCACCTGTTTGGAAGGGTTCATTGTCAAACCTCATGTTATTTCCTAACCCCCCAAGTTCGTATTCAAACATTGGATTGGCAATTACTCTATAGCTCGAAGCTCCGAGAAAAGCTAAAGTAGGATAATTGAAGTATGGTCTAGCCATATTTTCTTCTTGGATAGGTACTCTTCCCGTTGGGTTATTATATCTCATTTTTTTGTAAGTGTCAGGTATCCAAATACCCTCTATTGAGTTGTTTATACCTAGGCCAACAATATTGGAGTGGTTTCCCATTCTTAGGTTTGATCCAAAATCGGTTTCACCATTGTTGGGCCTATAATAAATGGGGTGAAAACTACTGGGTTGTGTGGTCGTACATCAACAGTATGTAGTGCGAAACTTTGACCATTGGGTGTCATTCCAGTAGGAGGAGACAGCCTATAGATTATTATTGTAATCATTATACTAATATTTTGCATGATATGACCAAAATGGTCAAACACGGGGTTTAACGGATGTATCAATTGATCTTAGGTGTTTGAAGGCATACCAACAGCAGGTGTTACACTTATTTTTCTGGCCCCTGGACCTGCTATTCCATCCAATTATTGGTTTTGGGTACTTGGTCTTATTTCTTGAACAATTTCCACAAATGTTTGTTATGTGGTAGTGGTAGGTTGTCTTATTGAACGAAGATCACTAGTATTTCCAGTTCCATCATCATTCATACGTGTCCTAGACATGATAAACATTTATGTAGCACTATTGTCCCACCGTGAGAGCTAAAAATATGTTTCCATGGCTTGGTTAGTGTGTCTATGTATTTAAGTGTGTACGAGTGTTCCAGGCGAGGCTATGGTCTTGGCAACCAATTAATTATCTTAGCCTCTGATAATCAGGTGATTGTGTACCATTCGATTCTTCAATTAAGAAGACATTCCAGAAGAAAAAGATTATAAAATGGAGATTTAAAGGTGGAAGGAGATTCAAAGTAATTAAAATAGTGAAATATGACGGTCCAACACTAAACTAACATGGAATTAAAGAAAGTAAAGAAATTTACATTAAGGAATGTAAAAACGTTTAAATTAAGAAACATAAGAAGTTATAAAATTAAGGCAAAAGAACTTTACATTAATCCGGAAGAGAATTACAATAAATCTACTTTATAAGTTCCTTTTAAGAAGAAATGTTAGACTATATATGCTAGGAAAACTATAAAGAAAATAAAGAAAAGAAAAAGGTTTAGAAGTATAAAAACAGTTTTTCGGATGGAGAGACCTCCTTCGATCGTCCTTGAGTTGCTTTATTTATAGAATCCTTCGTTATTCAACGTATACTACAACTACTGGGTGGTTATCCATTTGAATATTCCCCCTAGGTGAAATTATGCCCCTAAAGCATTTATATATTAGGTCACCTCATGTACTTGGTCTTGACAAGTGGTAATCATTTGTTTAGACATTTGTATTAATCCTGCCCTATAAATTTCTCAACTATAATAAACGGTTTACATTTCCATGGAACGGGGAAGTAAGTATATGGTGTAAACACTTCCTAATCGTACACATTAGGCTAAATATCCCCCAAACTAATCCTCATTTCCATGTTCATAATTTCCACGAAAATATGTAATATTAAAACCTTAACATCCTAATCCAAAACTCCCTGGGAAGACTTAAGTGAAAAAGGTAGCGTTGCATGAATAAAATATAAAGTTTGTGTTCAACCCATATCCGTGTGCACATGCCTAGTTTTCCCCCCGCGCGCACAATGACCATTTTGGGCGTCCCTTCCCCAATAAATCCGATACGATGTCGTACTATAAAAATCACCAAAAAAATAATGTAATTCCAAGTCTTGCACGGATTGATTGAACTTATTTTAATTTAGGTTCACGGAAGCCGAATTTTAATTTCTATTTCTCTAGAGATTAACCAAAATACAAGATGAGTCTCCGAATTTTTATCCCTAATTAAATTGAGCTCCTACTTCTTCCAAGGGGAGAAATAATGATGACCAACTAAGACTATCGACTCGGGATTCCAATTCAACTCCTAGCTTGGTGGTCGGTACGACGACTTATTAAAAACCACCAACTTAGGTAGAGCATCCTCAATGTTAATTTGACAGGTTCTCGTTAGGGTTTCTTTAAATCTTAGCCTTTTTAAAAGTTTTCTATGAGCTATATGATACTCTAGGCCCAATGTTTACTTCGTTTTAATTAAAGAGAGATGGTTATGGGTTAGAGAAATTCTTGGGTAATTTAAGTGATTTATGGGCCAAGGAAGGTGATGAAATCTCTACCTTATCTCACAATTTATTTTTTTTCTTAACATATATTAACGCAACGTGTGAAAACGTGACTGTGTGATAATTGATTAAATTCGTAAATATCTAATTTGTCACACTTATTTAATTAGAGTCTATTTTTAAACAAACTAATTCAGCCCTTACACTTGCATCTAAACATCATAAGAAATTCAACCCATGCATGAAAAATAAAGACGACCGATATAGGAAAAAAACCCTTTCGGGTAAAAACCTTTTATAAACACTTTGAAAAATTCACAAGACCTTTGACTTACATACAACCTGATAATCGCCCACAAGTGTGTAATGCACGGTGCCTTCAGCAAATCTTCAAAGATACGAGAGACAGCGAAATACCCTCCAAGCGTCGGTTCGTCGTCTTAGGCTCGTCCACACGCAGAATGACTACGCTCGGTATCCACCGATCAAATATGGAGATCCCTTCTCCACAGAGGTTGAACAAAAGCAAAGTTGTTCTTAAACATCAAACAATTCACTAAAGCATATGGGAGTTTTGTGAATTGAAAAAAAAAGGATTAAAACCCTAAAGGAAGAAGCCAAAAAGGATTAAAACCCTAAAGGAAGAAGCCAAAAAGGATTCTGCTTCCGCAGTATTTTTGTTCGTCAAAACATTGTGACTTCTTAATGAAAACGTTACCATTTAATGAGTATTTATACAAAAACGTATCGTCTCAAAATCCGAGCTCGTTTGAATGAGAAGCATATGTCGCTCAAACGAAGGACGCGGGTGGTTCAAACGACATCGCACGACTTCCAATCTCGTTCGAACGAGATGTTGATCTCGCGCGAACGACTTGGGCGTCAAAATTGAGGTCCGCTTTAAAACTTAGAAAAAATACTCATTCTCAATATTTGACGAAAAAGTCCGCTCCAACACTTAGAAAATATTTTGTAAAAATCTCCCAAAAGCTCTAAGTGAAAAGTAAAGGTATTTAAAACATAACCTTACCAAAGTAAACTTCGCGGAGTCTTGAATGATGAAGAACTTGAGTAATTCGGATACGTCTTTGATGTAGATGTCTCTTGAATGCTCTTCGGCGGTGTAGTGGTATATGACATAACAAATTGATAACGGACCTATGAAAATATGTCCTTACAAATCTCCCCCTATGTCTATGCCGGTACATACATAAAAAAATCTGAATTATCAAAAAAACAAAATGCCTATACAAATCTACCCTCCCTTGAATAAATTTGCAATACCTCAAAACTGTTCTTCAATCATCTTCGTCAAATCTCAAAGCTTTTCTCATCAGGGTGTGCAACATCATGATCTTCAATCTTTGTACCTACACACATGAGATAAAGTAAAAACCTTCGTGACGCATCGAGTTTGAAATGATATAAGAATAAAGCATTAATAAATCAAATCTCCTCAATAATGCAAAAACTCCCCCATAACATGATAACAAGATAATTCTTTGTCCCCCTTTTTATGATGTCCCCAAATAGACAAATAAGAAGAAAAAATCAAAAATATGGAGTGTCACGACAAAATGCATAGCAAACAAAGATCAAACTACGCGCATGCAAAGGGATGTCTCAAAAATATTCACAAACTATTTTTGATTTTCAATTTTTTTTCATACAAAAATAAGACACTAAAAATCACACCATGGATTTAAACACAAACAACCAAGTCATGGAAATGGAATGAATGGGTGTGAACACATTCGATAGGTAAATCAACTCAATCCAGCATATGTGCACTATGCATATGTGTACCCCTAACGAATGAACATCAAAAGTATCCTTAGGTATAAAAATTTGTTGAATTTAAATGACATCGTCTTATGCAAATCAACAAATCAAAGTCTAAATGATTTCCACACCAATAACGTCCAAAACTATTTAGCGCTTTTTCAAGATTTTCAAGGACGTGCAAACCCGTTTAAAATCTCCAACCAAACACCCTCATATATATTTTCTTTTTAGAGGTAATCTAAATTCTCAAACTTTGGAGAATTGGTGCAAAAACCTAAATGACCCATAATTGGCATGAATTTCTTTTTATTGCCTTTAAATTTTTTCGGGCTCTTTTAAACCTCTTTGGACCCCGGATAATAAAATTCCTCCATTTTTTTAGGTCCAATTTAACGGTGGCTTAGTATTCGTAAAGGAAAAATGAACCTTTCGCAGCCCTTCCCCGTTTTCAAACAAGGCACATAAACTCACAAAACGGTTCTTATATGCACAATTTCCTTATCAAAATTTATCGCGCTTGGTTCGTTTTAAAGGACAGGATTGAAGTGAAAACACCCAACCAACATGTGATAAGACAAGCACAATAATCAAACAAATACTTGTACGTGTGCAATAAAGAAAATTATGAGTCAAACATGTAGGAAGTAACACGTAATTACATCTTAATGACTCCAAACATTATAAAGCACGAGGATGAATTGACCTATTGTCTCAAAACACCATCAAATAGTCATATGAAAAAAATGGAATGATGTTGTGACTCGGTCATCCTAAGTGTTTATCCATAAAAGGTGCAAACAAAATCCAAAAATCTTTTTGGATTTTCAAATTTGACCAAAACAAATATGAATGGACACTTAAAAAAATAGAAAATCTTTTTGCATTTTTCAAAAATTTTCAAAAAACAAAAATTTGTACAAAAAGTACATGTCATTACACTAGCAAATATATATCATGAAACCACAACTAGTGTATGACAAACATGCGAACACAATCATCTATATGATATGGCAAGAGAAAAATCATGTGGAAGCAAATGAGAATCAACTATTCTAAAAGCTAGCATATCCAAAAGTGATTTCCTAACCCAAACGGGGGTAACACGTCAACACGGGGTTTTCGGAATCAATAAAACACTAGACCTCGAATTCCTATGACCTCTTCCAAGATCAAAACAAAATCTCCTAAGGTGACATTTTCTACCACAATATGAACATGTGTAAACGGGTGGACCAACACCAATGGGTTGACCTTTTCTAACATCCTTGGAACTAGTTGACGCTCTAAAATAAATAATGGTTTTGGCTTTAGCATTAGAAGCGTGAGAACACGATGAGCCATTACCATCACTATCAAACCTACTTAAGTCTGTCAAATCATTTTTTAACTTCAAAATTTTTTACTCAAGAAAAGAATTAAACTCTTCCAAAGACAGGGATTTCTTTTTCAAATTTTCAATTAAACTTAACAGTTTATCACGCTCCCCCTCAATTAAAACAAACTTATCCCTAAGAGTCTTTTCACGTGCCTAAAATCATCGATTAATTTTTTATCCTCGACGGCACAAATGGGAACCCTAGAATTTTTAAGTCCTTCAATTCCTTTTCTAAAACTAGGACTTTCTCATCACTCTTCTTTTTGGCAATTTTCAAATAGTCAAAATCAATACACAAATTACCAAAGTGCTCACGACAAATATCACTTTGAGTTTGAAACCCCTGCAAATATTATATCTTACTTTTAAAGAGAGAATTTTCTTTTTCCAAAACTTTAATTCTTTTGCAAAGTTTTAAATTCAAACTTTTTAAATTTTCAGCATGGTCGTGAACTTTTTAAAAAATAGGCTCCTCATTAAATGAACGTTCCTTTAGAAAAAAATGCGATTTTTCACAAAACTGATTTTTCTAAAATCAATATCACACAATTTTACAGAAAATAGGAATACGCGACAAATTGGCGTAACCTGCTCTGATACCAATTTGTGAAAACGTGACTGTGTGATAATTGATTAAATTCGCAAATATCTAATTGGACACACTTATTTAATTAGAGTCTATTTTTAAACAAACTAATTCAGCCCCTACACATGCATCTAAACATCATAAGAAATTCAACCCATGCATGAAAAATAAAGACGACCGATATAGGAAAAAAACCCTTTCGGGTAAAAACCTTTTATAAACACTTTGAAAAATTCACAAGACCTTTGATTTACATACAACCTGATAATCGCCCACAAGTGTGTAATGCACGGTGCCTTCAGTAAATTTTCAAAGATACGAGAGACAGCGAAATACCCTCCAGGCATCGGTTCGTCGTCTTCGGCTCGTTCACACGCAGAATGACTACGCTCGGTATCCACAGATAAAATTTGGAGATCCCTTCACCACAAAGGTTGAACAAAAGCAAAGTTGTTCTTAAACGCCAAACAATTCACTAAAGCATATGGGAGTTTTGTGAATTGAAAACAAAAAGGATTAAAACCCTAAAGGAAGAAGCCAAAAAGGATTCTGCTTCCGCAGTATTTTTGTTCGTCAAAACATTGTGACTTCTTAATGAAAACGTTACCATTTAATGAGTATTTATACAAAAACGCATCGTCTCAAAATCCGAGCTCGTTTGAATGAGAAGCATATGTCGCTCAAACGAAGGACGCGGGTCGTTCAAACGACATCGCGCGACTTCCAATCTCGTTCGAACGAGATGCTGATCTCACTCGAATGACCTGGGCGTCAAAATCGAGGTCCGCTTTAAAACTTAGAAAAAATACTCACTCTCAATATTTGATGAAAAAGTCCGCTCCAAAACTTAGAAAATATTTTGTAAAAAGCTCCCAAAAGCTCTAAGTGAAAAGTAAAGGTATTTAAAACATAACCTTACCAAAGTAAACTTCGCGGAGTCTTGAATGATGAAGAACTTGAGTAATTCGGATACATCTTTGATGTAGATGTCTCTTGAATGCTCTTCGACGGTGTAGCGGTATATGACATAACAAATTGATAACGGACCTATGAAAATATGTCCTTACAAAACGCCCTAACTAAAATATAACCATGTAACTTAAACATAAAATACGAATGGAATTCACAAGTAAACTAACAGAAAACTTAAAATCCCAAAATTATCAAAATCCTGCAATTGAAAAGGCAATAAAATGTTTTTGTGTTTTTAAATTTTATGATATATTTTTTTTATTCTAGAATTTAGTAAACTACTAAAAATGTCGAAAAATGAAAGTATTTTTGAACTTTTGATTTTTCTATTGAAAAAATAATAATAATTATTATTATTTGCTAATTAGCTATTCGAATTTTTCGAAATGAAAATATATATACTTTTAGATTTTTTTAATTTTTTATAATCTGTTGTTGCATTTTTTTTTATAAGAAAACTAGTGATTACTATTATTTAATAACAAAAAAAATATAGATCTGATTTTTTTTTTAAATCTACAAAAATACAAACATGAGACAACTTTGATTTTTTGGGGGGGTTTAATAACAATTAAGATGTAACAATTATAGCAACTAACACAAGTATTTAATCAAATTATGTAAACAATAATGAGAGTGGATTATTAGGATTTCGAAGCCATTTACTAATTTTAATTGATATAATGTCAATAAAATTTCGTTTTCCACTTTTCATAACTCGAAATTCACCATATCTCTCCGCATAAAATTTCAAAGATAAATAAATAAAGTTAAACTTTTAATTCACTTTTATCTTATTCATAAAGCTAATATCCTTATTCATTTGAAAATTATCGATTTTATGCATTTTAACACGTGAACTAATGTTGACAACTTCGAGCCTGTCCTTGGTGGGAGGGTTTTGCTATAGGAGCCGGTGCATCATCATTTCGTGAGGCTGAAGAACCCTAATGGCTATGTAAGCGTTTTCTCTTTGTTCCATTTTCTTTTTCTTTTTATCCTTGGGATGTTGAAGGGTCTTCTAGGTTTACATAGCTTCGTTGATCATTATCTCCCGTGGGTCAACTGGAATGAAGTGTCAGAAAACCTCCTGCGATGGTTTGGTTGATGGTAGAGGCTATCGGATTTAGCCCATTGGCGTGGCCTTTGGATGAGACACAACATTCCATAGTGGTACTGTGCATCCTTAGCAAGAGGTGGTGGGAAAAAATCAACACATTCCATTTAGGGGTTGGGGAGATGACAGTCACTCTTCTGAACATTCATCAGTTGACGGGGCTGGAGTGAAAGAGCCAGCAGATGGTGGTGGATCGTACCCTACGCGTTGTGAGGTGGCAGTACGGTTTCCTTGGGTGACATAGGGAGGATTGTGTCAGGGGATTCTATCCACATATCGGTACAGAGGGAGATCTTGTATTCTGGGCAGATTGATGAGACCAATGGGCAACAAGTGAGGTTAGCAGACCGCTTATTTATTTCGCTTCTATTGGGAGGGTTTGTGGTGGCAACGAGTAGCGATGTCGTACACCTGTGGTTTTTTTCGTTCCTAAAGATCATATCGGATATTCACCCGTACGACTGGGGAGATTTTTGCTGGCATCCCCCTATACTTCTTTGGATGCTTTCAGTCGGTGTCGCGAACAGACTTGCACGGAACCCACGTATCATTTGGACGTAATATTTAGATTTAACTTCCTTTTATTTTCTTGTTGTCTTTACATTGTCGTTCATTTTGACATCCTGTATTGATTTCTACATGTGTGGTTTTATGAAGTGATTGGGCACAACGTCAGATTGATATCCCTAAGCAATCCAGGGAATTTTTCTAGGATGTACAGCTGGAGGAAGTCGAACTGGCGATCGAACCAGTCCTTATCTTTGAAGGATTTGCAGGTAGTGTTGAACGCCCTGATGAGAAATCAAGTTATGCTTTTGCTTTTGTGATTTCAATACCTTGTTTTGCACTCGGTAGATGACTTACTCTTAATGGGGAAACAAGTTACCTTCTACCCCTAGCATTTGTCTTTGAGGGCCCCGGGGATCACGGTCATGCATGCCAAGATGAGGCGGGTGATGGAGGGTTAGGTGGAGGTCCCACCATTGGCGCCCCCGAATATATGAGGTGGGGGAATGAGATGTTCGATGAGGATAAGGTGACGGCGATGGAGGGCGAACTCTATATGCACTATACTGACAAGACGGTAGGCTATAACTAACTGGACTTCGCGACTAGCTGGTTCATGTCATCAGGTATGTATAACTTGGAGAATATGCCTTCACCTAAAGCGGGAATACATCAGCCGATAGCACGGAGGGAGGTGTGAAAACAAAGGGGGTTCCTTTATACCGAATTCCCACCCCTTCTTAGCATATTCGGGTGCATAGTGAGGAGGTGGTCTCAGTGCCTCATCACCCTCATGCAAAGATAGACGGCTTTGTAGGACTTCTTGAGGAGGATCTTCGGAGAGATGTATGAATTCTATTCTTTTTTTCATATTTTTTCTTTTTGATTTTCTCCTTCTCATTACCAATTTGCTTGGCTTTGGTGGTTTGGTTCTTTTGCAGACTATCTACATGTTGACGAACTAGTAGCGGGACACTCAGGACTCTATGTTGTCAGTGTTCGACTCTGTGAGAAAGTCAGCTAGTTCCTCTATAGTTCCACCGGCTACATCTTATTAGAGATATGGTTTTGGGAGCAGGGGGTCTACCGCACGTCATAAGGGGAAGAGTGTTCACTAGGGAGCCTGACATGGAGGCTTTATTGAGCTTTTGGAGGGTTCGTATTTCATCCCGATTTATCTTTTCTTCCTTTTTTTTCTATTCAGTACCTAAAGAAATAATGTAATCGATTTTTCTTTTCTTCTTTTTCTTTTTGATTTATTTTTTGTTGAGGATTAATGCCATATTTTTTTACTTTCTCCTGCGGATAGATATTACTACTTTAATCATTCATTCTCAAGGAACGATGGGGATTAAGAAGGTATGGTAGCATCTCCATACTACAGTGCAACTTATGGTGGAAGTCAATGGGTTTGGTCATCATGCAGGATCTCTGGATGATAGGCCAAGTTTTGTGCGGCTTCGGTGAGTGGTTATGGGATACCACCCATATGTTCCATTTGGGAGTGGGAGAGATGATAGTTGTGGAATACCTCGTATTTTAACGACTTTTAAAATGAGATAAATTAAAAGTAAATGGGTTAAATCAATAGGGATTAATTGAAATTATTTTTGTGAAAATAATTGGAATTAATCCAGATTGAATACTACTAGAATAAAGTAATATGTGTTTGATATTAAATATTACTTAGTGATTAAAAGTAATATATGATTGTGACTTTCTAATAGTTGTAGGGATTTATAAATACAATAATTACAGTAATTAAGTCGGGACGCGCGTGAGAGTCGTATGAGGACTATAATTGAATGGAATGAATAGTAAATTATTTTTATGTCATCCGAATGGTCATTTTGAGTGTGCCAAAGTGTCCGGAGAGGTTTAAATAGTCAAAAAAGTCTACTCGGGAGTTTGATTTGGGTCTCGGGTCAATTTGGAATCGAATAGACATCCCAAAGAGGTATTTTGGTTATTTTACTTGGGAGATGAAGTACTTACGAAATTTTGGTATTTTAATATAAGTTAAGAGATATGTTAGCCATAAGTTTATTCACCAAAACTCTAAGAGACATCCATTGAGGAAAGGGAAAGATTTCGCTATGAGAGGAAGGGTTGTTCTAAGAAAACAAGGGGATAAAGGCACCTAGCACCACCACCGCCGCCACCGGAGAGTGATTGAAAAAGAGAGGAACACCATAACATCATCTTCTCCAAAGTTTCAGACCTACGAAATCAAAGGCAAGTGTTTTAACTCTTGCAATCTATAGCATGTATGTTGTCCATGGTAGATTGAAAAAGATTTTTTTTTTTTAATTTTTATAAATCAAAGATGAATTTTGATGATTTTAATTTAATCCTTGAAATGGAAACCTTCTAGGATTAATCCCTTGTTTATATTAGAATTAACATCATGAAACTTGGGTTTATTTGATGAAGAAATTTGGGGTTTATACGTGTTATTCAGTAAGAATGATAACATGCAAATTTTCTAAATTAAAATGAGATTAGCATGATTAATCAAAATTACATGATGATTTTGATATGATTTGATGTTATAAATCATGTACATACTTGGGTATATCATTTGGGATGAATTATAAGGAGTTTTGGATCATTTGGTAGAGGTTTTGAGGATGAATTATGTTACAACCCGTAGGTAGAAATATATAGAAAAAGGACGAACATTGTATAATAATTTTAGGACTATTTTAAGCAAAAATTGGTAATGTGCACGCGAGTTCTTGTATAAAATCATGTTTTGCACAAGTTTATAGTTTTAAATTTTTTTCAAAATCAGAGCAGAAAAGCCTCGAGTTGTAATTTTATATTTTTGGGTAGATTGTAACTTTATCGAGAAAAAGGATTATTGGGAATTAAAATATAATTCGGGCTTGTTATAATGAGTCTGGGTTTTTGACCAATAAGTATGGGTTGAAGGTAGCTACCGGAATAATTAATTAAATCCTTTCGGTTAACAGGAGATGTTAGGAGTAATGGGAAATGTGAATAAAATGTGAATTATTAGTTTAAACTATAAATATACTACGTGTGCGATTTGTATATGGGATGAGAGTTTACCCATTTGTTGATATAGATACATAGGTGGAGCGAATACCTATAAAACAATTGAGGTTTAAAATACCATGATACATAGGATATTCGAGATATAAGTATACTACATATGAGACTTGTAATATGGGATATGCTTATGCCCTTCTGTTGATATATATATATATATATATATATATATATATATATATATATATATATATATGTGTGTGTGTGTGTGTGTGTGTGTGTGTGTGTGTGTGTGTGTGTGTGTGTGTGTTTGTTGAGTGTATACCTATATATATAGGTTGAGTGTATACTTATATGATGATTTTTGTGTATGACATACCTAGCCTACTTGCTATTGACGGGAGGTTTGCGCGTTGAGGGCAGTCATATCCTGATGAGCTTTAGGGGAGATTTTTGACTTGTGCCTCAGAACACAGGACTTTGGTTGGATTGCCATGTGTAAAAATAATGGTATTGAACGGTCATTTGGGTGCGTAGGTATGTGCATAGCCCAAAGCCTTAGGACTATATTTTCCTCCAATATTTGTGTTTGTTATTTATGGTTTTAGGGATATACCGAACCGACAGTCATTTGTATGGTGACGAGATGTACCCGGACATGATAGTAGAGTATGCATGGACCGCAGCTGGGTCTCGTGGTGCAGTGTCGTATATATATAACAAAGTGAATGTATATATATACTTATGATATTATCTATTGTGTGAATTAAGTATACATGAATGATAATGAAATCTGAAATGAATTAAATTGGTGAACACTTTATTATATTAAATTGAAAAAGTGCTTTTCCATGTTAAAGAGAAATTGGGTATATATGTATTACTTATATTGCGAGAAAAATACTTGGGAGCAATATTAGGCTATGTTTAGATGTTAGACTGGAAAAAAACTAGTTGGCATGGGAATAGTAACTAGTATGGTTTGAAAGTACATTAGGCGTGCACACTAGATGAGAGCTGAGAATCTCAAGAGAGAGTTCGAGAATCAAACATGTACATAATAATTTCTTAATTACACTTGTTAATCACTTGCTATTTTTAAAAATATTTTAATATCGGGCTCTGACCCGTTTTCTTGCATATTCTCGCCTCCTTTGTATCTTCTATATTAGGTGTCCAGTCACAGGAATGTCGGGCATAGAGGATTGGATACTTGACGTACTATGGATGCTATGGATTTGCAGACTTTGCTTAGACGCTTTCATTATCTTGATTCATACATCCGTAGTAGTTAGTTCATGTAAGGCATGTCACCTAAGGATTATAGTTATTTCGATTCTATCTCAGACAGTGGTATTACTTATGTCAGTTTTGATGCATTCAGTTTATTTGCATTGTTGTATCAAGATATTTAAACTGGGGAGATTATTCCTGTTACAATTATTTCAATTGTGATGTTACTTATCTATTATGCATTGTTGTGGAATGGATTATATGAAATTATTTGTAATGGTAAAATGAGATTGTATTAAATTAAAATTTGAATGTTTTTAACACCATCTTAATTGAGTATTGGGTGATTAACAAAAGGAAAATATGTTTCGAAAGTGATGCCAAGAATGAACCGACTGTATACTCTGATTTAATTGGGTATAGGACTGATCACCCGGTATTTAATTGAGCGGGGTGTTACAAGTGGTATTAAAGCATGAGGTTCTAGAGTCCTTAGGATCTCTACGGCTATTTATGTTTCAGCGTAGCGTCCTTTGATGTAGAGCCTTGTGATTAGGATTGTTGTATTCTTCACGTATGAAGATTTACGTTCTCTTGCTATTAAACATAAGTGGTGAAATTCTTATACAAGTTCGATCGGGCTTCGTACGTCGAACATAATAAGATGACCAGTGAAGGCCATTGGACAAAATGCAGGAGGAAAGGCTCAACAGGAGACTTAGTGTATTTTGGAAAATGTCGATCGAGGTAAAATTGACCGTAATTATTGCTCAAGTTGGCGATAATAAAGAAATTGGTTGGGAACTGTAGTTTCGTTAAACACCGTCGTTGGTGACGATGGTGCCATTGCAGACTCACCCAACATTTATCGATGGAGGGTGTCAGAGTTGGAAGGATTTTATCAAAAAAACATTTATAAAATATGTGAAGGAAGAAGAGTGAGGGGCCAATGGAAGTAGAAATCTAAAGGCAGTTGTATAGGGTGAAGTGTAGCAATACCCAGAATTTAAGAATTTTCGACAACATTTCACTCATAAGAGCAATCTAAAGTGATGGAAATTAGACTTCGTAAATAAAGAAGTTGGTATTGAGCTAAATGTGTAATTTGGGGTACAGTTTGACCGTGAAATCGTCCATCTGCTGTTGTAATAGAGATGCGAATGAAATTGTGAAATTTTGGACCTTATCATAAATGGGATGTACCTGAAAAAAATGAGTTACTTTTTGTTGAAGAGTTCGTGATTATATACCCATGTGTAAATGGAAAAATCAGATTTAGATAACTAGTGACGATGTCGTCAAGGTGTATGTTTATGAATCAATATCAATGCTTCCATGAGAAAGGAGTCAAGGTTGTTGGAGAATTTAGTTGAAAAGTGAGACTAGGGTGAACGAGGATAGTAGAACACCACTTAGGGGCTTACCCAGTAAGGGGGGACCCATATATATGGTTTAATTGAATATCTACTAAGTGGAGGTGGATTCACTCAAGACTAGTATAGTCGATAACGAGTTCCATAGGGAAAGTGGAGCCAAAGAAATCAGTAGAGCAACAATTAATGCTATTATTTTTAGGTTCAAAATGGTCTGTAGGACTAGGAACTAGGGAAATGACATGAAAAGTTGCTTCAGGTGTAGAAAAAAAAATTGGGACTATTAATGTTGAATGAATCCATAGAAAGTGAGTAGGACCCATGAGACTGGGAATAGTAGATGTGAATCCTAGGTATGGATATCATCATATATGTTTATGGGGTAGCGAAACCCGCTGTTGACACCCGTAGGGAGAAACGGGTAGGATCATCAAGAATTATGTTATTATATACTACATTTGTGAGTGATGAATGTAGGATTTATTATAATAATGTGTAATGATTGATTTCCAAGTATTGAAACGATGGTAAATTGTGTAATAAGACTATCGTATTTATTATTTCAGAGTGAACAGTATTAGTTCTGTTAGGCACCACCTGAAATAAGGTTGGTCCTAAGTGTATAAATTTATAGATGGCATTCTATACTTGGCATCTGTGAGTAATCCGGTGTGTAGGGACTTGCTGCTGATGTGATTCAGGATATTTTATGTTCTTTATTCGTGCAAAGAGAGATATTTCTTGTTATTTTGTAGAACTAAGAACTTGTGTTAGTGCGAGCACCATGTTTAATATTATCTTTGAGGGACATGAGAGTGGATGAGTAGACTTTTATATAAAGAGACAAAACCTTTTGGGAAGGTACATACTGCGGACTAAGGACCTGAAGGTTTTTGACGACCGACTAGGTTAGGTAGTAGTGTATCGGGGGGTTTCCTTGTTTGGATTTCACTCTACGAGACACCCCACACATGAAACTAGCCAAAGCTGGGAGTCGAAGTAAGTTGGGTCTTTAGGATATAGGTTTAAAACCTTTGTTATAATATGTATCTGTTAAAACTGAGAGTTATGGGTTATAGTATGATTTGAGGCCAGTGGAGTTGCCAAATATGAATGTGAAAACTAGTGGGATACAGATTATATTATAAGTAGTAAGTTGGTAAAGTGTAACCTTATAGAATAATGACATCTAGTGTATGATATCACATCCATTTAGATCGTATGTTGAAATGTACACGACATAGGGTGTATGGGCACCCTAGATAGTTGGATTGTAGTATTTTCCATAATTGAGAATTGTGGCACAATACGTATTTTAAAGGTAAATAAATGTAGAAATTGTGACTTCAGGACTTAGCTGTTTAATGGTTTAGGTCAGTTAGGACCGCTACTCCCCAAATTTTCCACTAGGATGGTATGGGAAGAAATCGATAAAGTTTAACTCTGGAAAGTTGAAACTTGCATGGTAAGGTATGTGGAGGCCTACGTTTCATGAGAATATAAAATTTAAAGAGAGGGGGAGAACTTGCGACACGCGGTTATGGCATCGTCGCACGAGTCATGGTTGTAGATACATTTGTGAGAAATATAGAATGCATAATGATATAAAATTGTAGTAGTGATGACATAAAACCAAACAAGACATTACTGAGTTCTAATTGAAAGTGGACCATCAAAAATTAATAGGGTTCCTTTAGCCGTTGAAAATTCCGTGGTGGAAATGGGAGAGCATATCCCTAAATTATCACAGAGTTAATTACTTCACAAAGGGATCACGATCCTATAAAGGTGATAGTGGGTTGGGTAATAGAAGTAGCTCACATTATGCCAGTTAGGACTAATCATAACGTGTGATATTATACCCCAATCATTATTCTTGAGATAGTAAGGTTATATGGGGTACATTTCGACATTGTGTCTGATAGAGACAAGAGAGTTATGTCTCGATTATTGGGAAGAGTTTCCGAAAGGCCATATGTATCGAGATGCGAATGTATACAGCCTAACACACCCACAAATGGACGGCCAGACTGAGAATTTTAGTTACATATTGAGGGATATGTTGTATTTCCTATTATGGAAAGATTTAGTGTCATATTTGGAGTTCGTGTATAATACTTCCTCTCAACTCATTTACAGTATGGCTATATTTGAGGCATTATATAGAAGACCTTGTCGTCCTTCTGCTTATTGGCTAGAGGTGGAGGATAATGAGCTACTCGGGCCAGAGGGATTCAGGGCCCGTAAGCTAGAATTGAAATGATTTGGTGTTACGTTATTGCATGTTGGAAAAAGGGAAATTGGTGCCGAGATACATAGGACCATTTTCTATTATTATAAAGATTGGACCGGTAACTTACAGGCTTAGGTTCCATAGTCCTTTGTTGAGGCAGTATTGCAGAAATGTGTTGGCATTTATAGTATATATTGTGTGTAAAATATATACCGTACAAATAAGAATAAACTAAAAATGTGACATAGTAGTAAGACGAGTTTGTATATATCTATAAACTGATTAGTCTACTATAGTGAAAATAATAGGAGGATTGAGAGTGATTATCTAAAATTAAAATTTAAGTAGTGAAACTTAAATGGTAAGGATTGGAGTATAACATCAGTGAGCTGTTCATTATTAGGAGTATTCGATAATGTACTGTATAGGCGGTACGGCGAAGGTTACATGAGATGTGAGATTAAAACTCGGAGTTGTCCTTACCAAATATGCCTTGATTTCCAAATTTCGGGACGTAATTCCATTATAAGGGGAGGAGTATGTAATACCCCATATTTTAATGACTTTGAATGGGTAAAATCAATGGGGATTCATTAGAATTTTGTATGTAAAAATAATTGGAATTAATCTGAATTGAATATTACTAGAATAAAGTAATAAGTGATTGATATTAAATATTACTTAGTGATTAAAAGTAATATATGATTATGACTTTATAAAAATTATCATGATTTATAAATATGAAAATTATGATAATTAAGTCGGGACGCACGTGTGAGTTGTGTCGGGACTATAATTGAATGGAATGAAAAGTAAATTATTTTTATGTCATTTAAATGGTCGTTTCGAGTGCGCCAAAGTGTCGTAGGGGTTTAAATAGTCCTAAAAGTCTATCCGGGAGTTTGATTTGGGTCTCGGGTCAATTTGGAATCGAATAGACACCCCATATAGGTATTTTGGTCATTTTACTTAGGAGATGAATAGTATTTACAAAATTTTGGTATTTTTATATAAGTTAAGAGATATGTTAGCCACAGGTTTATTCACCAAAACTCTAAGAGACATCCATTGAGAAAAGGGGAAGATTTCTTTAGGAGAGGAAGGGTTGTTCTAAGAAAACCAAGGGATAAAGGCACCTTGCACCACCACTGCCGCCATCGGAGAGTGACCGAAAAAGAGAAGAACACCATAGAATCATCTTCTCCAAAGGTTCAGACCTACAAAATCAAAGGCAAGTGTTTTAACTCTTGTAATATATAGCATGTATGTTGTTCATGATAGATAGAAAAAGATTTTTTTTTTAAAGTTTTATAAATCAAAGATGAATTTTGAGGATTTTGAATTAATCCTTGAAATGGAAACCATGTGGTATTAATCCCTTGTTGATATTAGAATTAATATCATGAAACTTGGGTTTATTTGATGAAGAAATTTGGGGTTTATAAGTGTTCTTCAGTAAGAATGATAAAATGCAGATTTTTTGAATTAAAATGGGATTAGCATGATTAATCGAAATTCCATGATGATTTTGATATGATTTGATGTTATAAATCATGTACATACTTGGGTATATCATTTGGGATGAATTATAAGGAGTTTTGGATCACTTAGTAGAGGTTTTGAGGATGGGTTATGTTACAACCCGTAGGTAGAAATATGTAGAAAAAGGACGAACATTGTATGATAATTTTAGGACTGTTTTAAGATGAAATTGGTAGTGTGCTCTCGCATTCTTGTATAAAATCATGTTCTGCACAACTTTATAGTTTTAAGTTTTTTCAAAATCAGAGCAGAAAAGCCTCAAATTGTAATTTTATATTTTTGGGCAGATTGTAAATTTATCGAGGAAAAGGATTATTGGGAATTAAAATATAATCCAGGCTTGTTATAATGAGTCTGGGTTTTGGACCAATAAGTATGGGTTGAAGGTAGCTACTGGAATAATTAATTAAATCCTTTTGGTTAACAGGAGATGTTAGGAGTAATGGAAAATGTGAATTATTACTTAAAACTAGAAATATACTACGTGTGGGATTTGTATATGGGATGAGAGTATACCCATTTGTTGATATATATACATAGGTGGCACGAATACCTATAATATAATTGAGGTTTAAAATATCATGATAAGTAGGATATTCGAGATATAAGTATACTACGTATGAGACTTGTAATATGGGATGTGCTTATGCCCTATTGTTGATATATATATATATATATATATATATAGGTTGAGTGTATACCTATATGATAATTTGTGTGTATGACATACCTAACCTACTTGTTATTGACGGGAGGTTTGCGCGTTGAGGGCAGTCATATCCTGATGAGCCTTAGGGGGATTTTTGACTTGTGCCTCAGAACATAGGACTTAGGTTGGATTACCATGTGTGAAAACAATGGTATTGAACGTTCATTTGGGTGCGTAGGTATGTGCGTAGCCCAAAGGCTTAGGAATACGTTTGCCTCCAATATTTGTGTTTGTTAATTATGGTTCATGGGATATACCGAACTGACAGTCCTTTGTACAGTGACGAGATGTACCCGGTCATGATAGCAGAGTATGCATGCACTGCACCTGAGTCTTGTTGTGCAGTGTTGTATATATATATAATAGAGTGAATGTATATATATACTTGTGATATTATCTACTGTGTGAATTAAGTATACATGAATGATAATGAAATCTGAAACGAATTAAGTTGGTAAACACTTAATTATATCAAATTGAAAAAGTGCTTATACTTGTTAAAGAGAAATTGGATATATATGTATTACTTATATTGCGAGAAAAATACGTGGGAACGATATTGGGCTATGTTTTGTTGTTAGAGTGGGAAGAACTAGCTAGCATGTGAATAGTAACTAGTTTGGTTTTAAGGTACGTTAGACGTGCACACTATATGAGAGGTGAGAATCTCAAAAGAGAGTTCGAGAATCTAACATGTACATAATTATTGCTTAATTGCACTTGTTAATCACTTGCTATTTTAAAAAATATTTTACCATCGGGCTCTGACCCGTTTTCTTGCATATTCTCGCCTCCCTTGTATCTTCTATATTAGGTGTCTAGTCACAGGAACGCCAGGCATAGAGGATTGGATACTTGGCGTACTATGGATGCTATGGAGTTGCAGGCTTTGCTTAGATGCTTTCATTCTCTTGATTCATTCATTCATAGTAGTTAGTTCACGTAGGGCATGTCGCCCAAGGATTCTAGTTATTTCGATTCTATCTCAGACAGTGGTATTACTTGTGTCAGTTTTGATACATTCAGTTTATTTGGATTGTTATATTAAGATATTTAAATTGGGGAGTTTATTCTAGTTATATTTAATTCAGTTGTGATGTTACTTATCTATTATGCATTGTTGTGGAATAAATTACATGAAATTGTTTGTAGTGGTAAAATGAGATTGTATTAAATTAAAATTTGAAAGTTTTTAACACCAGCTTAATTGAGTATTAAGTGATTAACAAAATGAAAATATTTTTCAATTGTGATGCTAAGAATGAACCAACTGTATACTCTGATTTAATTGGGTATAGGACTGAATACCCTGTATTTAATTGAGAGGGGTGTTACAAGTTACCCCCGTGGTTGTGCATCATCTGATGAGGCTAGAGTGCGAGGGTTATCAAGTGGTCGTGGATCGGGAACTCCACATTTCAGGTGTAGTGAGTGACCCGCATATGGAGGTCTCATGATAGCGATGAGTGGAGATGTCATCCACTTATCGTTCTTGTCTTATCTCTGAATCATTTATGAGATCCATTCATACGATTTGGGAAGCCTGGCTCCGGCGTATGTTTTATGCTTCGCTTGACATCTTCAGTCAGTGCTGTCGGGAGTCTTTTACATGACCCATATACCTTCTGAAGGTAACCTTTAAATACCGCTTCTATTTTTTGTTTCTTTTGTTCTCTTTTTTAAGATTGTTATTAAAAATGAATGTGTGGCCTTTTCAGACATGGTTATATGAGGTGATCGGGTGCAATGTGGGTTTGGTGTCCTTGTTAGGTAGTGAAAAAGAGGAGTATCCCAGGATGCTTCGATGGAGGAAGCCGAACAGGTTGTCTAAGGACTTTTTTCTCCTTAGGGATGGGAGGGCTCGGTTGAATGCTCTTACGAGGGTTGAGGTTAGGTTTATTCTCTTTTCGAATTTTTCTATTTTTGTTTTTTATTATTCATGAATGATTTTTATTTGGGGACACGTGTTGTTTTATCCTTGGCATCAGGCCTCGAGGACGATGAGAATAACAGGCGTCCATGCCCAAATGCGATGGTTATTAGCCCATGAGTTTTGGTACGTCTGATACCTAGGGTAGAGGGTGGTTACGCAGGTGATAAAGGGTGAGGTGCGTGTTCCATTATCGGCACCTCCTGCTTATATAAGGAAAGTGGGGGAGTTGTTAGTTAAGGTGCGGGCGGCGATGATGAAGGGGGAGCCCTATATGCTTAACACGTAGATGGTGATAAGGTATGACTACCTGGATTTTGCGATGACTTGGTTGATTTTATCTTCTATATATGACTTGGAGGGTGTAACTCCACCATCAATAGGGACCAAAGGTGGTTGTAGTGTGCCAGGCTCTTCGAGAAAGGTGTCTAGGAGTGGTTCGACGACGAATATGGTTCCATATGTTTAGCATTACTCCATCCCGTACTATCATAATCATATGTGTGGGGGTTTAGTCATGTCGGTGGCCCACCGTCCCCAGGCGACAATCCGTGCCCTTCCTCCATTTCCCAAAGAGCATCTCTAATGAGAGGTACAACTTTCACTCTTGATTTGTGTTCCTAGACTTGGATTTATCTGATTGTTACTCACTTCATGATTTCTGCATGATTTTCTCTTTTATTTTCACTCTTTTCATGTTTTAGTTTCTTGGTTCTGAGATATCAGAGACTGGATGGCCTTAATGGTCGAACATATGTGAAAGACGGCTAGGTCTTGTGTGTCGCTGCCATCGATGACTAATGATCGAGAGGGGGCTCAAGTTATGGAAGTGGAGGGTTCACATCGCATCATCATGGGAAGCGTGTTCGTCGAGATCCTTGAGACGGTGGTAGGGGTTTCTAGGTTTTGTGATTGGAAAGTTAGGGCGGCATCATGGTAATTTTTATATTGTTTTGCATTTTTCTTCTTTTTTTCTCGAAAAATGTAGCAGCAATGACACACACACGTATACATATACATATACATATACATATACATATATATATATATATATATATATATATATATATATATATATATATATATATATATATATATATATATATATATATATATATTGATGCATTTTTCATATTTAGTTTATCGTGAATTAATGACCTAGTCTACATGCACTTTAATTTTCCACTAGGATTTTATTTAATGATGAAAGTAATAAAAGATGTCCAATAATTAAAATATGTATTTTCAAAAAAATTCTAGAAAAAAATGTGCAGGAACCCCTTGTTGCAAAACTTTAATTTAAAGAGGGGTTTACTTGCAAATGAAGGAGGTTAAAAAATGTAAAGGTAATCTTTCCAAAATAGGGGCGTACCGATCAGCGTACCTTTTGGCTTGCCTATCAACATACCCCTACAAGTATGGTTGCCTTTCAGTCATAACTATCCTCTTTTTGTATTCCTCGCTACTTAAAACTTATATTGCAGTGACATATTTATAATTTCAGTTTTATGGAGAACTTCAAGTATAGAAGGGGCCTTTGGATGAGGTTTCAAACCACACTTCAACTTTCTTCCTTATTTTGTCATTTCACAAATCTTTCTTGCTCTCTGAAATGGCCATTTCGATGACTAAATCCTTTGCCACTTACCTTGAGGGGTTAGGGCCATGTGTTTGTACAATGTCAACTACGAGGCACTCCACTTGTGTCTGGTTACTTTCTGGCGAACCATTCAATCGGCTGGAATCTTTTGGAGGCACTTTTGCAATTTTTGTATCCTAAAGATCATATGTTTCACTTTGGCTTAGATGAGGTGTGTCCCACCAATACAGAATGACCCGTCATATTAGGCATTGACCCTAGTGTTTCTGCAAATATGTCAAATTTGTCTCATTCTCTTCGGGTGTCCTTAGCTAAATTAATGCATATTTATCCATCTGCCACCCGACCATTGGTGTGTGGAGAAGGTATCAATCGTCCTGCGATGTTGAACTTTGTGCACTGAAGGGATTATAGTGACAATGATTTCGTTGGTGTTTTAGCCTTGGGATTGACTCCTCTGATGATTTTGGTGATAGAAGATATAATCGTGGACCCTTAGGTGGACACTATCGTGTTGTGGATGTCGTATCATTGTAACCCTGCTGCTACCATATTGGCTGAGACATTGAATGGTCTTGATGACTGGAAGGAAGGTCAGGATCTGATGACTTTCTGCGAGGCAACCCTATGATAATATTCTTAAGTGTAAGGACATTTTTGTCCATTAACAATTTATATGTCGTACGCCGTTACACCGTTGAAGAAATTCAAGATTCATACATTCATCAACGGATCCGAATATCAAAAGAAGAAGAGGAATCAAAGCCTGGCTAACCGGACCGGTCCGCCTCTATACCGGACCGATCCGCCACCGGACCGGTCCGCCCCTCAACCGGACTGATCCGTTTGATGCAGATCCAGTATACCCCGGACCGCAAGCGAACCGATGAAGCAGGAATAAAAGAACCGATCCGGTCACAACCGGACCGATCCACCTCAGAATAAAAGAACCGATCCGGTCAATCGGACCGATCCGCCCCCAAACCGGACCGGTCCGCCTGGGATAAATTCGGCCAGATCTGCAAAGATTTTTTAGGCTCAAAGTTTTCTTATTTAAAGCCAACTTCGTGGAGTTGTTTTCCAAGACTTTTCAAGACGATTTTCAGAGTCCTAAATACTCTAAGTCTTCACCTATTGATCCCAAGACTCTAGGTTTTTTATTCACACAATTTCCAATCCTTTGTGAATCTTTTCGGTAACCCAAGAACACAACTTTTGCTGTTCAACCCTTGTGGAGAAGCCATTTTCTTCTTCATTGCTGCCCTCCTGGAAAGGGAAAATTCCAGCCGACAAACTTGTGGAGAAGCCGTTTCTCTTCTTCATTGCAGCCCTCCTGGAAAGGGATATTTCCAGCCGCCGACTACAGAATCCGATACCTGAGGGTAATTCTTAGTCACTGTATTTTCATTGTAATCCGAAATTGTATGTTACAATATTATAATGAAAATAAAAGATTTTGCCCCTTTGGGGGATTTTTCCTGAAATTGTTTGTTTTTATCCTGCATGCTATATTTTATTTGATAAATCATCTAGATGCATGTCTTAAGGTTTAACTAAAATTTGGGATTAATTAAAATTGGTTTTTATTTGAGAAGTCACAATATTTTCGCTGTAGCTACTCTCTCAAATTGGTATCAGAGCGGGTTACTCTAAATTATTGAGTGATCCTGATTTTTAAAGATTTTTTCCTGATACAATTTGTCTACTCACGTTTTCAAATTGGTATCAGAGCGGGTTACGCTAATTTATCGCGTGATCCTGATTTTTCAAGGATTTACTTTCTGATACAATTTGTCTACTCACGTTTTCAAATTGGTATCAGAGCCTGTTGCACTAAGTTATTTTCTTTTGATCCTGATTTTGCACAAAAATGGCTTTTGATGGTTTTGATGATCTTCGATGTCAAATTTTTGAAAAAATTAATTGGAAAATTCACACGAGCTCTTGTTTTAAATCTTCTGTTGAAAACGAATCTGAGAGGTGTTCTTGTTGTGAGGGTGTTGGTCACACATTACATGAGTGTACCACAAATTTAAAGAAGAAATTGAATACACCGATTTCTCATGTTTCTACCCTTAGTGATTGTGATTCGGAAGAAGAAGTTTTTTATGCTTATAGGCGAGAGTTTCCCATCCATGTGATTAGTGATGATAGTGAAGGTGATGGGAGTGTGGATGAAAGTGAGGAGGAAAGTGTAGATGAGCATGACTTGCAAACTGCTTTCAATGAACTTTATGCTGAAACTTTGAAAACAAAGAAAGAAAATTTGAAATTGAAAGAGTGTGCCATAAAAAATAATGATTTTTTAATTAAAGAACTTAGGGCTCATGTGAAAAGTTTGAAAGAGAAGCTTGAGTACGTCGAGGGTGAGAGAGATAGTCTTAGAGGGTTGATGGAGACTATGAAAAAGGAGATTTTAGAGTTTGAGGATTCTAAACGAGTACTTGAATCTAGGATAGGTGAACTTGAGGTGAAATTGAAAGATGCAAGTAAAGTGAAATTTGATTTGGAGTCTAGGTCTGAAAAACTTGATAAGATTTTAGGCACAGTCGAGATCAAAACGGATAGGGGTGGGATTGGTCTTGAAAAATATGTTGCACCCATTCCCACACGTGTGAGAGAGCCTCCTAGGATTGTTAAGAAAGAGGCACCTAAGTTTGTTAAAAAGGCGCCCCATAGGAACATCATAAGAGAACCTCCTAGGATCATTAGGAGAGACCCACCTAGGCAAATTCGGAGAGAGCAACTGATACATTTGAGGAGAGGGCCACCTTTAGGGAACACAAACCGCCCTATTTACTCTTGCACACATTGTGGTAGGCAAGGTCATCTTAGGCACTTTTGTTATAAGCTTTTAAATGGACCTAGGAAGGTTAATGAAAGAATAAATTCGATTCCCAAAACCCCCCACACTTCGTTACACATCAATTTGGGTTAGAAAATCGGATTTAGAGGCTTATGGTTTATTTGTCCACGATTCCTGTTTGCTTGCACGTAATTCACCCCATGTGAAATCTTTTGGTTGATTGTGATTGCATGTTTGTCATACACTAGTTGTGGTTTCATGATATATTTTTACTAGTGTGATGACTTGTACTTTTTGTATATATTTTTTTTTAAAAATTTTGAAAAATACAAAAAGATTTTATTTTGAAAATTTTTTGAAAAATCCAAAAAGATTTTTTTTTTTGTTTGTTTGCACCGTTTATGGATGAACACTTTGGATGACCAAGTCACAACATCATTCCATTATTTTCATGTGACTATTTGATAGTGTTTTGAGACAATAGGTCAATTCATCCATGTGCTTTATAATGTTTGGAGTCATTAAGATGTAATTAAGTGTTACTTCCTACATGTTTGACTCATGTTTCCTTTATTGCCCACATGCACGGATTTGTTTGATTATTGTGCTTGTCTTATCACATGTTGGTTGGGTTTTTTCACTTCAATCCTGTCCTTAAAACGAACCAAGCGCGATAAATTTTTATAAGGAAATTGTGCATATAAGAACCGTTTTGTGAGTTTGTGTGCTTTGTTTTAAAACGGGGAAGGGCTGTGAAAGGTTCATTTTGCCTTTGCGAATACTAAGCCATCGTTAAAAAGGACCTAAAAAATGGAGGAATTTTATTATCCGAGGTCCAAAGAGGTTAAAAGAGCCCGAAAAAATTGAAAGGCAATAAAAAGATATTCATGACAAAAAGGGGCCATTTAGGTTTTTGCACCAATTCTCCAAAGTTTGAGAATTTAGATCACTTCTAAAAGAATATATATATGAGGGAGTTTGGTTGGAGAATTAAAACGGGTTTGCACGTCCTTGAAATTCTTGAAAATGCGTTATATAGTTTTGGACGTTATTGGTGTGGAAATCATTTGACTTTGATTTGTTGATTTGCATAAGACGATGTCATCTAAATTCAACAAACTTTTACACCTAAGGATACCTTTGATGTTCATTCGTTAGGAGTTCACGTATGCATCGTGCACATATGATTGATTCAGTTGATTTACCTATCGAATGTGTTCACACCCATTCATTCCAATTCCGTGACTTCGTTGTTTGAGTCTAAATCCATGGTGTGATTTTTGTATCATATTTGTTCATATTGGTATCCTATCTTTGTATGAAAAATTTGAAAAATCAAAAATAAGTTCGTTTTTTTTTTATACCGTGACACCCCGATTTTGCTTGTTTGATTCATTCTTCTCATTTGTCTATTTGGGGACATCATGAAAAGGGGGAGAAAGAATTATCTTATTATGGGGGAGATTTGAAAGTTTGAGTTTGCTCATAAAATTGGTATATATGTTTATCTCATTTCAAACTCGATATGTCACTTGGTATTTTGCTTTGTCTCATGTGTGTAGGTACTACATGGATTATCATTGGATTGCACATCCTGATGAGAAAAGCGTTGAGATTCCTGCAGAGTTTAAGAGCAAACGCTGTAGTCTTATTCAATTGTATCTTTCCAGTTTTGGGTTCATGGAAGGGTAGATTTGTATAGGCATTTTTTGTTATTTTGATAATTCGGATGTTTTGTTTTTATGTATGTACCGGCATAGACATAGGGGGAGATTTGTAAGGACATTTTTGTCCATTAACAATTTATATGTCGTACGCCGTTACACCGTTGAAGAAATTCAAGATTCATACATTCATCAATGGATCCGAATATCAAAAGAAGAAGAGGAATCAAAGCCTGGCTAACCGGACCGGTCCGCCTCTATACCGGACCGATCCGCCACCGGACCGGTCCGCCCTTCAACCGAACCGATCCGTTTAATGCAGATCCAGTATACCCCGGACCGCAAGCGACCCGATGAAGCAGGAATAAAAGAACCGATCCGGTCACAACCGGACCGATCCGCCTCAGAATAAAAGAACCGATCCGGTCAATCGGACCGATCCGCCCCCAAACCGGACCGGTCCGCCTGGGATAAATTCGGCCAGATCTGCAAAGATTTTTTAGGCTCAAAGTTTTCTTATTTAAAGCCAACTTCGTGGAGTTGTTTTCCAAGACTTTTCAAGACGATTTTCAGAGTGCTAAATACTCTAAGTCTTCACCTATTGATCCCAAGACTCTAGGTTTTTTATTCACACAATTTCCAATCCTTTGTGAATCTTTTCGGTAACCCAAGAACACAACTTTTGCTGTTCAACCCTTGTGGAGAAGCCGTTTTCTTCTTCATTGCTGCCCTCCTGGAAAGGGAAAATTCCAGCCGACAAACTTGTGGAGAAGCCGTTTCTCTTCTTCATTGCAGCCCTCCTGGAAAGGGATATTTCCAGCCGCCGACTACAGAATCCGATACCTGAGGGTAATTCTTAGTCACTGTATTTTCATTGTAATCCGAAATTGTATGTTACAATATTATAATGAAAATAAAAGGTTTTGCCCCTTTGGGGGATTTTTCCTGAAATTGTTTGTTTTTATCCTGCATGTTATATTTTATTTGATAAATCATCTAGATGCATGGGGTTTAACTAAAATTTGGGATTAATTAAAATTGGTTTTTATTTGAGAAGTCGCAATATTTTCGCTGTAGCTACTCTCTCATTATGGTTGTCGAAGAGACCGTGTATAGAGGAAACTCTCAATATCCTCTAACTGGCATTCTGGATTTCTTCGCACGGCATTTTAAGAGTTTTGTTCCTTATTTAGAGAATAGGGTTGATTGTCTTGTGATCACGGGGAAACAAACCTTCATTGTTCTATATCATAGTGGGGCGAGTTGTAGCCTATTTTGTAATTGGATAACTACCGTTATATTTGGTTGGTAGATTTATTTCTACTTTCCTTGGTGACTTCTTCGTCAAGTGTGCTCAGAGAAAATCTTCCCTCCGTGCATAACAAACTTCTTTCCTGTGGAGGATTTGACTAAATCATTGAGGATGACCTTGAGGGCCTTGGGGTAGTGTCGCAGGTAGGTTTGTGTTTCGACCAGATCGGATCCAAAAATGCCTCTTCGAAAAAAATTCCGATTTTTTCCAAAATAAAATAATTATTCCGACTTTCGATCCGATTTTTCAGAAAATTAAAAAAAATCCGAAATCGAAAAAATCGAAAAATAAAAAAATATCGAAAATTCACCATATTAAAAATCCAGAAGTTTCAAAATTTCCAAAATTTCAAAAAAATAAATTTTTGATTTTGAATTACTCGAAATTCTCATTTTAAATAAATAAAGAAAAGGGTTTAACCCAATATGTAAATACTTGAGCATTTGACCCATTTTTTCATTTACTCTTCTTTTATATATCACACTTTGGAGCCCTCTCCCTCTCCCTCTCCCTCTCCCAACCGATGTGGGATATGGAAAACTTTAAAAAAATTGGAAAATTCAAAAATCGAAAAATAATTTCAAAAAAATTGGAAATAATTTGGGAAAAAATTGGATCGGCATAGTTTCAAAAAAATCGAAAAATCAGAAATTCATAATTGTTTCTGATTTTCGATCTGATTTTTTTTTTGAAAAATCAGAAATTAGAAAATCGGAATTCAGTAAACTAAAATTTCATTCCAAATTCGAAAAAAATTTAATCGAAAATCAGAAGAATCGAAAGTTCGGAAAAAAAAAACAACCCTCGTCACAGGACATCAACCCATCTGTCCCAGTTTGTTGGGGGACCTACACTGATATCGTTAAACTAGGAAGAGGTGGTTCATGGTGTTTAAAGATGGTAAGGAAGGTGTTATGATTTCGTCTAGGTTGATCATGGTATATCGCCGCATGGAGCGTCTAATTGTTAGGCCCCTTCGGGGAATGGCGACGATGATGGTGATGTTGAGGTAGGGACCTATGGCAGTTGAAGTAGGTTTTATGAAGCTTTTATGGAGTAGGTTTGGTAGTAGGTGTGTTTATGTTTGGATAGGCTATATTACATAGCATGTAGGGTTATGTGAGTATTTGGGACTTTTCTTGTTATTGATACTTCGTGTAATTGTCATGTTTAAAATAAAAGAAAGATTGTGCCTTTAAAAGACTTTCTTCCTATTTGAATTATCTATATTGATCGCTAAGGTATATATAATCCTTTTGTTAATTTAAATGATGAGTGAGACTAGTGCTGCTTGATGACAAAAAAGAATAATGTTTTGTGAAGAAAAAGAGGCACAATTCCCAAAATGACTTTATGGGCTGCCTATGTACCTATACGGGTGTAAGAGAAATTATTTTGTAAGTTTTTAAAAAATTGACTTTGATAGGATCAGGTCCCACATAGTTCTTTCATAGGAGGGAGAAGGAATGGAGATGAGGTGATTTGTAACGCGACAAGAATCGAATTAAGTGTAAAAATTCTTGAGACGGTCCAAGTTGACTAGACGCGCCATTTTTTCTCTATAGAGGTATGTAAGCATAGCGGTGCCACCCAGTAAGATCTTCTTTACAAGGTATGGGCTCTACTATTTCTTTGAGAACGAGGTCATTTTCTCGCACACCACAGTCTTTGTCTTTTTTTTTGAATGATCGTGTAATGCAATAATGATACCCTTGTATGCAGTATAAATCTTTCGGTCTTTTTTCATCCAAGAGTGCGAGCTCTTCGTAATGGATTTTCTACTAATCAACTTCTCCAATGTTACTTTTGATCATAACCCAGAGAGAGAGTATTTAATTGTCAACAGGTAGGACTGCTTCCATGTCATATACCAAAGTGTAAGGTGTAGCCCCAGTGGGTGTTTTCACATATGTGCCATATCCCCAGAGGGCATAAGGGATCCGATTGACCTAATATCTGAAAATTTCACTCATCTTACTGATTATAGACCTGAGGCTTTTGTTAGCAGCTTCAACAGCTACATTGGTCAAGGATCGATAGGGAGAATACTTGTGTCTCTAAATTCCAAACTCATCGTCTACTTCTGTAACTTAAGCCTCGAAATGGAGACCTCTATCTCATATGAGCTCATAAAGGACCCCGTAGCGACAGATGATGTTCTTCCTGATGACTTTGGCTAATTTCCTTGCATTCAATGATGTATATGATTCAGCTTTAACCCATTTGGTGAAATAGTCAATAACGACTAGGATGAACTTGTTCCCATTGGATGCCTTGCGATTAACTTTTCCAATGATGTCAATTTCCTAAGTTGAGAAAGGCCAAGGTGAGGTCATGTTGTACAACTCACGGAGAGGCAACTGTTGAAGTTTAGTGAATTATTGGCATTTGAGGTACCTTTTGACCTAAGTAGTGCAGTCTTGGACCATGGTGGCTCAATAATATCCTTTTCGAATAATATTCTTGGCAAGCATATGACCATTCATATGGGGTACACATTCCCGAGTGTGGATTTTTTATAGCATGTTCTTAATGGCATCCCTTTCTATGCATTAGAAATGGGTTCCATTGAAGTTTTTTTTTAAGCACCTTGTCGCAGATGATGTAATAAAATATAAGCTTGTAAAGGGTTACACGATCTTTCTTATTAGCCCTTTGAGAATATCAACCATGATTGATAACTCACCAAATGTCATAATACCATGTCCAACTTTGTTTGAGTCTTCTTCTATAGTGAACTCGATATGGTAATAATGAGTTGGAATAGATTATTTTTTAACCTGAAAAGGGGCCATCGTTATTCCCTCGGGCATGTCGACCATAGAGGTCAGGGTTCCAATGCATCGAAAAAATAATTTCTTGAGCAAGAAAGGTAGTGGAAAGTAACATCCTTTAATTGGAAAGAAATCTCTTTAAGGTGAGCATGAAAAGGTAGAAGCTTTTCATCTTTAACTTTTGATTTTTGGACGATGTGTCCTATGATAAAGTTCGAGTCTCCATAGGCATCGAGGTATCGGATTCCTTTCTCGAGGGAAGTCTTGAGACCTATAGTGCATTATTCATACTTTGTCATATTTTTGGAAATGGGAATGTGAGAATCGTCAGGGGAGACCAGGAGTATCCCAATGCCATTGACATTTTTTTAGCAGCTCCTTTAAAGAACATCTTCCATCAGATCTCTTTATGAGAAGCACAAAGAATATCCTCATTCGAGAATTCAAAAATCCATACATAGGATTCTTCCATGGGATTTTCAATAACGTAATTAGACTTTTTGGGTGACATATGGGATGTCGAACTCGGCTAGTAACAGTAACCATCGGGTCATGCGGATGGATAAGGTAGGGTTTTCCAATAAATATTTCATGGGATCCATTCGAAAGACTAACTTGATGGGAAACACAAGCATGTAATGTTGGAGCTTCTAAGTGACCAGTGTGACGCACGCCTTTTACAACACGATGTAGTTTACTTCATAACCTACCATTTTCTTACTAGCATAGTAGATGGCTATTTTTTGCTTAACTTTTTTATATATTGGGCTAGAATTACCCCGTCTATAGTGTTTGTGATAGTCAGGTATAGAAGAAGGGGAAGACCAGGTTATGGTGCCATGAGCACCAGGGGTTGGGTAAGATACCGTTTGATATTGTCGAAGCTTCTTGACATGCTTTATTCTAGACTTTGGATGAGTCCTTTCAAAGGATCCTAAATATTGGCTCTCATATGGAAATGAGTTGGTTGATGAATCTGCTAATGTACTAGAGTTTGCCCAAGAAATCATAAACTCCATTCTCCATCTGAGGAGGTGACATCCCAGGGATTTCTTTGAGTTATGCAGGGTCTGCCTCAATACCTCTTTCACTGACCATGTGTGCATCAGGTATTGCTGCAGTCGTTCAAAGAATTTCCTCATAGCAGGAATGTGACCCTATCGAGTTTTGAACTTAATGGTTATATCATCAATGTAAACCTCAACATATTTATGGATATCATCATGCATTATGGTTGTAGATTCCTTTTAGTATGTAGCACCGACGTTCTTGAGTTCAAAAATCATGACAGTATAACAGAAAGTACCCTGCGAGGTGATAAAGGTTATTTTTTCTTAGTGGTTGGGTGCATGTTGATCTAATTATGCCCTATAAAATTATCAATGAATGACTTAAGGGTATATTTGGTAGTGTTATCGATAATCATATTGATGTTGGGAAAAGGGTGATCTCCCTTTGAAGAAGCGTTGTTCAGATCCCGGTAGTCGACGTACATGCGGACTTTACTTCGTGATTTTTGCACAAGGACAATGTTGCAGACCCAAGTCGGATACTCGACCACATGAATGAAACTCGTGTTCAACTAGTTAACCACCTTGTCATTAACTTTGAGGGACAACTCATGTTGGAGCTTTCTTAATTTTTGCTTGATAGATTTATATTCTGGATAAGTCGTGATCTCGCATTGCACGATCGCTAAATCAATTTGGGGCTCATTATTGTAGGACCATACGAAGATGCCTACAAATTCATTTAGGAGCTCCTTGAACTGCGACCGTTCATGCTCGTTAAGGGTTGACCCTATCCTAATCTCGGGTGGAAAGCGCCAAGATAAATAACAGTATTCTCATAATTTTTAGTTTGAACGCGGTCATGTTGTTTTATTATTTCCTTATTGATATCAGTTAAGTATTGTACATTTATTAGATCATATTCATCAATTGATTGATTAGAATCACTGCAATTAATATAAGTAACAAAAAGATAATCAAAATCTTCATTTATTTCATTAGCAACATTTTCTATAAATACAACACTGAGAACCTTGTCAAAAAAGGTCTCCTTTTGTAAGTCTTATTTCCTTTTCAATGTAGAACAAGATGCGGAAACGTTGAATGATGGTTCAACTTTAAAACAATAAATTTTAATTTCTCAAACAAATTGAAATTACACCAAGTGAAGTAAAATTAATCAATTAATATATTCACTTAAACCAATTAATTAATCCAAGTCCTAGAATTTGCCTAAGTCATATTTATCAATATTAGCAAATTAGGCGAAACCAAATTTTAGCAAATGACTTGAATTAAATAAACTTTACCCAATATTTAATTTAGCACCAAATTAAATGAGTGTGATAATTTAAACCGAACTTTATCTTGATTTATGCTAAGCATGCATTCTAAATTATTTAAGCAAGATAAAATAAATCAATCACACTACGCCGCGATGTACGAGGAAAAACCCAAGACGGGAAACAACCTCGGACGGCCCTAGCCACAAATACACTAGATACGGAATTACAAGTACAAGATAGATAGACTTACAACGCACGACTCGATCCCTCTCAAGCCTCGACGCTTCTTCTTGTAGACACCTCTTCCTAGCGGATAACCTTGGAACACCACCGCGGTCTCGGAATCCACCGATAGGACTTTATATGGTCACCGTCACCCGAGCAAGGAGCCTTTCTCCAAGCGGGTAAAACAACATAAGAACACTTCTTCTTTCTTTGTGGGTGGTAGAAGCAAAAACCCGAAACTTCTCTTCAATTCGGTGTAGAGAAAACCGGTGCCAAACTCCAAGCAATTTGATATGTATATAAGAACTTGGATAAACAATATGGGTGTAAAACACTAGAGTGATGGATATTTTTCTCTAAAAATTTCACTCAAAACATGAACATTTTCCGTAAAACAATTTGCTCTCAAACTCTCTCTAAGAGATGAAAATGGAATGGAAAAGTTAGATAGGAAAATGTTCTTCCCGCACATATTAAAATCTGAAAAAGTTGGTTAAAAACCAAGTGGGGAAGTGGGTGCAAAACTGCCAAAAAACTGTTCCCGCCTGGCATCTCGTTCGAACGAAATCTCGTTCGAACGAGACTTCTAACGACGTTCCAGATTGAACTCGTTAGAATCTCATTGGATATCTCGTTCGAACAGAAGGTTCGTTCGAACGACATATCGAACGACATTTTATAGGCCTATACTGGAACCTCGTTGGCAAACTCGTTCGAACGACATCTGGTTCGAACGAAAAAACTCGTTCGAACGACATATCTAACGAACCACCAGAAAGTTTGAAAAATTCATTTTTAGCCCAGAAAACTTCATAAACATTTATTTAAAGTTTTAATTAATTCTTTCTTAAAACAAAACGCAGTTTTTATAAAACCTAACACCCAATAAACTTGTTCCAAGCTCCTATATAAATAATATTGCATTCATACCTTGGGAGCATGGAACCACAGTTGATTACGTAGAAACGAGGCACGCAAACCGGCATATTTGATGAAGCTTTATATTCTTTGCCGCTACGCCTTCAACAAATACTTCATAGGTTTGAGAATATTACAATTAAATACTATCCTATGAATAAATGTTTTTGTCCGGAATTGAGCCAAAACTATATATGGACTCAATTGGAAATTTGTGTCCTTACAAATCTCCCCCTTTGGCTATTCCGGGACAAAAACCAAGCAAAAATCCTAAAGGGCCGTCAAGCTCACTAGACTCAAAACATAACCCACCCAAAACTTGACTCAACCCAATGATCAAACGCTTTGCCATTGAAAGATGTCGCTTTAGAATAATTCCTGCACACTTAAGCAAACTCATCAAATGCATAGGGAATATCAAAATATTAAATACAATTAAGTAATTACTCCCCCTAAAGTAATTCTCCCCTTTATGAAACAAATGACATACTTAGAAAGACGTCTCCCCCTAAGATAAATCTCCCCCAAACTAAGATACGATAATAATAGGATTAGATACCATTTCTCCCCCTATCATTTTTCCCCCTTTTTGTTCAGGAATAGGCAAAGGATAAAGAATCAAAACATAAAAGCATGTTGAAACTTAAAGTGATAAGACATGAAAGCATATGGGCAATAAAAGCACGGCAAAGACAAAACACAATATCATATATATATATATATATGTACTATAAATATAGCAAAAAAATGCACACATACAGATATATAGATATAAACACACACATGACACACACAAAATATAATAGGAGTCTTTCACACTCGTATGGCAAAAATGTGTCATATGAAAACGGAAGTGTAGGGGTGTGAACTAGCAACAATTAAATTTGGACCCAAACACTTAATAAACGTTCACGGAGTTCTCATTTGATTGCAAACTTCATCACATTTAAATATAACCTCATGTGACAATATAGATTAAACTCAATGAACAAACATACACAATGCATACAAGCCTAGCATGATTATGATTCTACAAACCAAATAGAGTCATGACATTAAAGACAACTAGGATAAACGGACATTGTGCAAACCGTTGATATACCATCCAATTCTCCCTCAATAAGCATATATATTCTTTTGCTTTTGAATGAATATATCAAACAAACATAGGCCTTGGCAATTGTTTTCTTTTTAATGCCAAATATTCTGTTTTTAGGCCTTTGGATCACGTATTTCTTTTAGATCCAATAAACGGTGGCTTACTATCGCAAAGGATTTAGTTCATCCTTTCGGAGCCCTTCCCCGTGCACATTTAGATATATAAACTTTTTATCTCACAAAGCTCACGTGCAACGGATTGTGACATGCACTAGTCCTCCTAGGTCATAGATATGTAGATGACTAGATTGGTAGGAGAACACCTCAAAAAGCTCAAATATAACATGTGACATTAAGATTTCAAAAGAGCTCGTGCATGTGTGAAAAGAGGCATATAAAAATAGAATCCATTTAAACAATACAAAATCCAACTGCTCCATATAAAACATGGTAAAGAACATTTTAAGGATTGAAAATCTAAACCAAAAGTTCTAGCCACGTGGGAGCGTAAAAGATGGGATTCAAACACAAATATATGCCACATAAAGTGTGTCAAACTAAAATACACACAAAATAAAATCTTTTTGAGTTTTTAACATTTTTCACCAAAAATAAGTATATATACTCAAAAGGATAAACAAAAATCATTTGAATTTTTCATTAAGCTTAAATTACCAAGAGATAAAATCCAAATGATAAACAAAAATCTTTGTGTATTTTTCATTTAATGCAAACAAAATGAAGGAAATATACTACAAAAGATAAACAAGTCATAATTTCTAGCATGTGATATTAAATAAGGTAATGACTAGAAAATGACTAAACATGCATACATCTAGCAATGATATATAATATGAAGCACAAAAAGCTAGAGTATGCATAAAACACTAACACATTCAACCTTTAAATTTAGTGTTGATACCAAAATTAATATGCTGATGTGGACGAATAATACGAAGACACGTGTCAATCTACGTAGCATAATAGTAGCGAGGAAGTTCATTTCCCGACCAACCATGATTCTTTCCGAGCAACGAGGATACACCGAGGAACTCCAGCGCACCGAGGAACTCTAACGCTCCGAGGTACTCTAGTGCTCCGAGGAACTCCTGAGCATCGAGCAACTATGGCGGTCCGAGCTGCACCTCGGACGTATCATTAATTGCCAGATGATCAACAGTTCAAATATTCATTGAATGCTTATATTCTTGACGCCCACGCTGCATTAAATGTATTACCCTTTCACATGTATATCATTTAATGTATCGAACCTTTCATGTACAGCCTCAAGGCTATAAATACCTTGTATCATCCTCATTCAAAGGGGACCAGAATTTCTTGAGAGAACTTGTAATCAAGAATTCCACAAACACTCAGCAATAACATAACAGTGGACGTAGGCTTTATTCCTAGCCGAACCACTTTAAAAATCTTTGTCTTATTTATTTATCTGTGATTGAATAATTAGAGCAATCTAGTTTTTTACATCAACATTTAGCAAGGGAGGTTTCATGTGATAGTAAAGGAGAATCAAAAACCTTATTTTGCAAGGCAACCAAGTCGGATTTCCTAACCCAGATTAATGAAGAATGACTATCTTGGGGTGTTGGAACTTTAACTACCGTGGTTACTTTACTATGGGGTTTTCTAGGAATTCGTTTAAGATCAAAACAGAATTTCCTAAGATGACCTTTTCGACCACAATGTGTACAAGTGAAAACATGTCGAAAAGATTTACTTAAGGAGTGATCTTTAAATGTATTCCTAGTAGATTCTCCTAAAACATTGGTTTGGGCATTATAAGTAAATTTATTACAAGTATTGAAGCCTAAACCACAAGTGTCATTTTTAATTTGGACCGTTCCTAAGATTTTATCTAATTTTTCCGAACGACACTCCAAATCAAATTTGACATTACTAGAGTCTTTTAATTTATTTTGCAATTCTAAAATGTTAGACTCTAATGAAACATTTCGCTCTTCAAAAGCAAGAAGCTCCTTTTTCAAGGATTCCATTAAACCCCTAAGGCTATCTCTTTCGCCTTCTACATACTCTAGCTTCTCTCGAAGAGTCCTCTCACGTGTCCTAAGGTATTCTATTAAAGCATTTTCATCAACGACCTTGACACTCTCTCTTAAACTAGCTTCTAACTTCAAATTAGCTCTTTTTAATTTAATAGATTCTTTATAAAGTTCTTGAAAAGTATTTTGAAGTTCACTCGCATTAACCTCTTCTTCATTTTCACTCTCTCTTTCTTCTCCACTCTCACTATCATCAAAAACAAGAGAATCATAAACTATGACCTTGGAAGTGTCATGTGTTAAAGTTTCATCAATCGATGAGTTCTCACTATCACTCACATGACTAGCCATAAAAGCCACACTATCACTCACATGACTAGCCATAAAAGCCACACTATCACTCACATGACTAGCCATAAAAGCCACAAAAATTTTCTTAGTGGGGGAATCGGGCTTCTCTTCCTTATCACTATCACTAAGGGTCGCATTATATGAAATGGGTCGCTTACCCTCTTTCCTTAGTTTAGTGGGGCACTCATAAGCCCTATGGCCATAACCTTCACAACCAAAACACTTATTAGACTCGTCCCTATCTAAATTTTCATTACTAGGTTTAGGGATCTTCTCGGCTTTAGGAATCTTTTCGCCTTTGTCATGCTTAGAAGATTCGAATTTCTTAAAATCATTTTTAAATTTATCTTTGTAAATTTTAAGAAATTTTCTAAATTTGCGAGAAAATAAAGCCATGTCTTCCGAGTCACTATCACTATCGCTCTCTACTACTTGTTTGACCTCTTTTCGGGCTTTTAAAGAAACGCCCTTTTCGATTTTCTTTTCAATTTTAGAGGAAAACATATCCAGTTCATAGGTTTGTAAATCACCTACAAGCTCTTCTAAATTCGTAGAGGCTAAAGTGGGTAAAGAATTTAAAACGGTCACTTTTGGAATAAATCTATCGGGTAGGGACCTTAAAATTTTCTTTACAACACGGTCGTCAGGTATTTTCTCTCCCAAGTTAAAAGATGAATTAACAATATCAGAAAGTCTAGCATAGAATTCATCAAAAGTTTCTTTTTCATTCATTTTGATAGTTTCAAATTGAGTGGTGAGGTTTTGGAGTTTTGAAGTTTTAACGACACTAGTTCCTTCATGAGTTAATTGTAAAATATCCCAAGCTTCTTTAGCGGTTTCACACGTCATAATACGTCGAAATTCATCCGGTGTGACAGCGCTAAACAAGGCATTTAAACCACGGGAATTGAAATTAGCAAGTTTAAACTCATTTTCAGTCCATCTATCGGCGGGTTTGATAACACGTTCATTTTCAACTAAATAAGTTGGTGGGGACCACCCGTTAACAACATACATCCAAACTCTCTCGTCGATAGATTTTAGTGCCGATTTCATGCGCGCTTTCCAATACGCGTAGTTTGAACCATCGAAAATAGGAAATTTTGAAAATGGAGAAAATTCCATTTTAGCCAAAAATTATTTTAGGATCGTTAACGAAATAATTTATCGCTTTGGCTCTGATACCACTTGTAAGTCTTATTTCCTTTTTAATGTAGAACAAGATGTGGAAGCGTTGAATGATGGTTCAACTTTAAAACAACAAATTTTAATTTCTCAAACAAATTAAAATTACACCAAGTGAAGTAAAATTAATCAATTAATATATTCACTTAAACCAATTAATTAATCCAAGTCCTAGAATTTGCCTAAGTCATATTTATCAATATTAGCAAATTAGGCGAAACCAAATTTTAGCAAATGACTTGAATTATATAAACTTTACCCAATATTTAATTTAGCACCAAATTAAATGAGTGTGATAATTTAAACCGAATTTTATCTTGATTTATGCTAAGCATGCGTTCTAAATTATTTAAGCAAGATAAAATAAATCAATCACACTACGCCGCGATGTACGAGGAAAAACCCAAGACGGGAAACAACCTCGGACGGCCCTAGCCACAAATCCACTAGATACGGAATTACAATTACAAGTACAAGACAGATAGACTTACAACGCACGACTCGATCCCTCTCAAGCCTCGACGCTTCTTCTTGTAGACACCTCTTCCTAGCGGATAACCTTGGAACACCACCGCGGTCTCGGAATCCACCGATAGGACTTTATATGGTCACCGTCACCCGAGCAAGGAGCCTTTCTCCAAGCGGGTAAAACAACATAAGAACACTTCTTCTTTCTTTGTGGGTGGTAGAAGCAAAAACCCGAAACTTCTCTTCAATTCGGTGTAGAGAAAACCGGTGTCAAACTCCAAGCAATTTGATATGTATATAAGAACTTGGATAAACAATATGGGTGTAAAACACTAGAGTGATGGATATTTTTCTCTAAAAATTTCACTCAAAACATGAACATTTTCCTTAAAACAATTTTCTCTCAAACTCTCTTTAAGAGATGAAAATGGAATGGAAAAGTTAGATAGGAAAATGTTCTTCCCGCACATATTAAAATCTGAAAAAGTTGGTTAAAAACCAAGTGGGGAAGTGGGTGCAAAACTGCCAAAAAACTGTTCCCGCCTGGCATCTCGTTCGAACGAAATCTCGTTCGAACGAGACTTCTAACGACGTTCCAGATTGAACTCGTTAGAATCTCGTTGGATATCTCGTTCGAACAGAAGGTTCGTTCGAACGACATATCGAACGACATTTTATAGGCCTATACTGGAACCTCGTTGGCAAACTCGTTCGAACGACATCTGGTTCGAACGAAAAAACTCGTTCGAACGACATATCTAACGAACCACCAGAAAGTTTGAAAAATTCATTTTTAGCCCAGAAAACTTCATAAACATTTATTTAAAGTTTTAATTAATTCTTTCTTAAAACAAAACGCAGTTTTTATAAAACCTAACACCCAATAAACTTGTTCCAAGCTCCTATATAAATAATATTGCATTCATACCTTGGGAGCATGGAACCACAGTTGATGACGTAGAAACGAGGCACGCAAACCGGCATATTTGATGAAGCTTTATATTCTTTGCCGCTACGCCTTCAACAAATACTTCATAGGTTTGAGAATATTACAATTAAATACTATCCTATGAATAAATGTTTTTGTCCGGAATTGAGCCAAAACTATATATGGACTCAATTGGAAATTTGTGTCCTTACAAATCTCCCCCTTTGGCTATTCCGGGACAAAAACCAAGCAAAAATCCTAAAGGGCCGTCAAGCTCACTAGACTCAAAACATAACCCACCCAAAACTTGACTCAACCCAATTATCAAACGCTTTGCCATTGAAAGATGTCGCTTTAGAATAATTCCTGCACACTTAAGCAAACTCATCAAATGCATAGGGAATATCAAAATATTAAATACAATTAAGTAATTACTCCCCCTAAAGTAATTCTCCCCTTTATGAAACAAATGACATACTTAGAAAGACGTCTCCCCCTAAGATAAATCTCCCCCAAACTAAGATACGATAATAATAGGATTAGATACCATTTCTCCCCCTATCATTTTTCCCCCTTTTTGTTCAGGAATAGGCAAAGGATAAAGAATCAAAACATAAAAGCATGTTGAAACTTAAAGTGATAAGACATGAAAGCATATGGGCAATAAAAGCACGGCAAAGACAAAACACAATATCATATATATATATATATATGTACTATAAATATAGCAAAAAAATGCACACATACAGATATATAGATATAAACACACACATGACACACACAAAATATAATAGGAGTCTTTCACACTCGTATGGCAAAAATGTGTCATATGAAAACGGAAGTGTAGGGGTGTGAACTAGCAACAATTAAATTTGGACCCAAACACTTAATAAACGTTCACGGAGTTCTCATTTGATTGCAAACTTCATCACATTTAAATATAACCTCATGTGACAATATAGATTAAACTCAATGAACAAACATACACAATGCATACAAGCCTAGCATGATTATGATTCTACAAACCAAATAGAGTCATGACATTAAAGACAACTAGGATAAACGGACATTGTGCAAACCGTTGATATACCATCCAATTCTCCCTCAATAAGCATATATATTCTTTTGCTTTTGAATGAATATATCAAACAAACATAGGCCTTGGCAATTGTTTTCTTTTTAATGCCAAATATTCTGTTTTTAGGCCTTTGGATCACGTATTTCTTTTAGATCCAATAAACGGTGGCTTACTATCGCAAAGGATTTAGTTCATCCTTTCGGAGCCCTTCCCCGTGCACATTTAGATATATAAACTTTTTATCTCACAAAGCTCACGTGCAACGGATTGTGACATGCACTAGTCCTCCTAGGTCATAGATATGTAGATGACTAGATTGGTAGGAGAACACCTCAAAAAGCTCAAATATAACATGTGACATTAAGATTTCAAAAGAGCTCGTGCATGTGTGAAAAGAGGCATATAAAAATAGAATCCATTTAAACAATACAAAATCCAACTGCTCCATATAAAACATGGTAAAGAACATTTTAAGGATTGAAAATCTAAACCAAAAGTTCTAGCCACGTGGGAGCGTAAAAGATGGGATTCAAACACAAATATATGCCACATAAAGTGTGTCAAACTAAAATACACACAAAATAAAATCTTTTTGAGTTTTTAACATTTTTCACCAAAAATAAGTATATATACTCAAAAGGATAAACAAAAATCATTTGAATTTTTCATTAAGCTTAAATTACCAAGAGATAAAATCCAAATGATAAACAAAAATCTTTGTGTATTTTTCATTTAATGCAAACAAAATGAAGGAAATATACTACAAAAGATAAACAAGTCATAATTTCTAGCATGTGATATGAAATAAGGTAATGACTAGAAAATGACTAAACATGCATACATCTAGCAATGATATATAATATGAAGCACAAAAAGCTAGAGTATGCATAAAACACTAACACATTCAACCTTTAAATTTAGTGTTGATACCAAAATTAATATGCTGATGTGGACGAATAATACGAAGACACGTGTCAATCTACGTAGCATAATAGTAGCGAGGAAGTTCATTTCCCGACCAACCATGATTCTTTCCGAGCAACGAGGATACACCGAGGAACTCCAGCGCACCGAGGAACTCTAACGCTCCGAGGTACTCTAGTGCTCCGAGGAACTCCTGAGCATCGAGCAACTATGGCGGTCCGAGCTGCACCTCGGACGTATCATTAATTGCCAGATGATCAACAGTTCAAATATTCATTGAATGCTTATATTCTTGACGCCCACGCTGCATTAAATGTATTACCCTTTCACATGTATATCATTTAATGTATCGAACCTTTCATGTACAGCCTCAAGGCTATAAATACCTTGTATCATCCTCATTCAAAGGGGACCAGAATTTCTTGAGAGAACTTGTAATCAAGAATTCCACAAACACTCAGCAATAACATAACAGTGGACGTAGGCTTTATTCCTAGCCGAACCACTTTAAAAATCTTTGTCTTATTTATTTATCTGTGATTGAATAATTAGAGCAATCTAGTTTTTTACATCAACATTTAGCAAGGGAGGTTTCATGTGATAGTAAAGGAGAATCAAAAACCTTATTTTGCAAGGCAACCAAGTCGGATTTCCTAACCCAGATTAATGAAGAATGACTATCTTGGGGTGTTGGAACTTTAACTACCGTGGTTACTTTACTATGGGGTTTTCTAGGAATTCGTTTAAGATCAAAACAGAATTTCCTAAGATGACCTTTTCGACCACAATGTGTACAAGTGAAAACATGTCGAAAAGATTTACTTAAGGAGTGATCTTTAAATGTATTCCTAGTAGATTCTCCTAAAACATTGGTTTGGGCATTATAAGTAAATTTATTACAAGTATTGAAGCCTAAACCACAAGTGTCATTTTTAATTTGGACCGTTCCTAAGATTTTATCTAATTTTTCCGAACGACACTCCAAATCAAATTTGACATTACTAGAGTCTTTTAATTTATTTTGCAATTCTAAAATGTTAGACTCTAATGAAACATTTCGCTCTTCAAAAGCAAGAAGCTCCTTTTTCAAGGATTCCATTAAACCCCTAAGGCTATCTCTTTCGCCTTCTACATACTCTAGCTTCTCTCGAAGAGTCCTCTCACGTGTCCTAAGGTATTCTATTAAAGCATTTTCATCAACGACCTTGACACTCTCTCTTAAACTAGCTTCTAACTTCAAATTAGCTCTTTTTAATTTAATAGATTCTTTATAAAGTTCTTGAAAAGTATTTTGAAGTTCACTCGCATTAACCTCTTCTTCATTTTCACTCTCTCTTTCTTCTCCACTCTCACTATCATCAAAAACAAGAGAATCATAAACTATGACCTTGGAAGTGTCATGTGTTAAAGTTTCATCAATCGATGAGTTCTCACTATCACTCACATGACTAGCCATAAAAGCCACACTATCACTCACATGACTAGCCATAAAAGCCACACTATCACTCACATGACTAGCCATAAAAGCCACAAAAATTTTCTTAGTGGGGGAATCGGGCTTCTCTTCCTTATCACTATCACTAAGGGTCGCATTATATGAAATGGGTCGCTTACCCTCTTTCCTTAGTTTAGTGGGGCACTCATAAGCCCTATGGCCATAACCTTCACAACCAAAACACTTATTAGACTCGTCCCTATCTAAATTTTCATTACTAGGTTTAGGGATCTTCTCGGCTTTAGGAATCTTTTCGCCTTTGTCATGCTTAGAAGATTCGAATTTCTTAAAATCATTTTTAAATTTATCTTTGTAAATTTTAAGAAATTTTCTAAATTTGCGAGAAAATAAAGCCATGTCTTCCGAGTCACTATCACTATCGCTCTCTACTACTTGTTTGACCTCTTTTCGGGCTTTTAAAGAAACGCCCTTTTCGATTTTCTTTTCAATTTTAGAGGAAAACATATCCAGTTCATAGGTTTGTAAATCACCTACAAGCTCTTCTAAATTCGTAGAGGCTAAAGTGGGTAAAGAATTTAAAACGGTCACTTTTGGAATAAATCTATCGGGTAGGGACCTTAAAATTTTCTTTACAACACGGTCGTCAGGTATTTTCTCTCCCAAGTTAAAAGATGAATTAACAATATCAGAAAGTCTAGCATAGAATTCATCAAAAGTTTCTTTTTCATTCATTTTGATAGTTTCAAATTGAGTGGTGAGGTTTTGGAGTTTTGAAGTTTTAACGACACTAGTTCCTTCATGAGTTAATTGTAAAATATCCCAAGCTTCTTTAGCGGTTTCACACGTCATAATACGTCGAAATTCATCCGGTGTGACAGCGCTAAACAAGGCATTTAAACCACGGGAATTGAAATTAGCAAGTTTAAACTCATTTTCAGTCCATCTATCGGCGGGTTTGATAACACGTTCATTTTCAACTAAATAAGTTGGTGGGGACCACCCGTTAACAACATACATCCAAACTCTCTCGTCGATAGATTTTAGTGCCGATTTCATGCGCGCTTTCCAATACGCGTAGTTTGAACCATCGAAAATAGGAAATTTTGAAAATGGAGAAAATTCCATTTTAGCCAAAAATTATTTTAGGATCGTTAACGAAATAATTTATCGCTTTGGCTCTGATACCACTTGTAAGTCTTATTTCCTTTTTAATGTAGAACAAGATGTGGAAGCGTTGAATGATGGTTCAACTTTAAAACAACAAATTTTAATTTCTCAAACAAATTAAAATTACACCAAGTGAAGTAAAATTAATCAATTAATATATTCACTTAAACCAATTAATTAATCCAAGTCCTAGAATTTGCCTAAGTCATATTTATCAATATTAGCAAATTAGGCGAAACCAAATTTTAGCAAATGACTTGAATTATATAAACTTTACCCAATATTTAATTTAGCACCAAATTAAATGAGTGTGATAATTTAAACCGAATTTTATCTTGATTTATGCTAAGCATGCGTTCTAAATTATTTAAGCAAGATAAAATAAATCAATCACACTACGCCGCGATGTACGAGGAAAAACCCAAGACGGGAAACAACCTCGGACGGCCCTAGCCACAAATCCACTAGATACGGAATTACAATTACAAGTACAAGACAGATAGACTTACAACGCACGACTCGATCCCTCTCAAGCCTCGACGCTTCTTCTTGTAGACACCTCTTCCTAGCGGATAACCTTGGAACACCACCGCGGTCTCGGAATCCACCGATAGGACTTTATATGGTCACCGTCACCCGAGCAAGGAGCCTTTCTCCAAGCGGGTAAAACAACATAAGAACACTTCTTCTTTCTTTGTGGGTGGTAGAAGCAAAAACCCGAAACTTCTCTTCAATTCGGTGTAGAGAAAACCGGTGTCAAACTCCAAGCAATTTGATATGTATATAAGAACTTGGATAAACAATATGGGTGTAAAACACTAGAGTGATGGATATTTTTCTCTAAAAATTTCACTCAAAACATGAACATTTTCCTTAAAACAATTTTCTCTCAAACTCTCTTTAAGAGATGAAAATGGAATGGAAAAGTTAGATAGGAAAATGTTCTTCCCGCACATATTAAAATCTGAAAAAGTTGGTTAAAAACCAAGTGGGGAAGTGGGTGCAAAACTGCCAAAAAACTGTTCCCGCCTGGCATCTCGTTCGAACGAAATCTCGTTCGAACGAGACTTCTAACGACGTTCCAGATTGAACTCGTTAGAATCTCGTTGGATATCTCGTTCGAACAGAAGGTTCGTTCGAACGACATATCGAACGACATTTTATAGGCCTATACTGGAACCTCGTTGGCAAACTCGTTCGAACGACATCTGGTTCGAACGAAAAAACTCGTTGAAACGACATATCTAACGAACCACCAGAAAGTTTGAAAAATTCATTTTTAGCCCAGAAAACTTTATAAACATTTATTTAAAGTTTTAATTAATTCTTTCTTAAAACAAAACGCAGTTTTTATAAAACCTAACACCCAATAAACTTGTTCCAAGCTCCTATATAAATAATATTGCATTCATACCTTGGGAGCATGGAACCACAGTTGATGGCGTAGAAACGAGGCACGCAAACCGGTATATTTGATGAAGCTTTATATTCTTTGCCGCTACGTCTTCAACAAACACTTCATAGGTTTGAGAATATTACAATTAAATACTATCCTATGAATAAATGTTTTTGTCCGGAATTGAGCCAAAACTATATATGGACTCAATTGGAAATTTGTGTCCTTAATTAAAATTTGTTGTTTTAAAGTTGAACCATAATTCAACGCTTCCGCATCTTGTTCTACATTAAAAAGGAAATAAGACTTACACCTTTACACTCATATCAGTAATAGAAAAAGGGGGCACAAATTCAAATTCATTCTCTAGAAGGTAAATGTCAGGGTTCTGGAAGGCATAATTGGGTTGATTGGGATTCTTCGCTAGTTAGGGAGAGGTTTAGCAGTATAAGTGATCTTCGGGGATGGTTCAGATGATTTAGCTATGGTGTGGACCATCCAGAGATCTAGCCCTAGTGTTTGGAAACTAAGTGATCCATCGTTATCAGTGCCTCGATGTTGTCGATGATTTCGGTGTTCAAAGAGCTTAAATCAACAGACTTGATGGTCAAGGGCTTCACCTCATTCTTCAGGCCTTCAGTTCGAATGATTTTATAGTCAAAGAAAATCTCAAATCTTGAACACATCTTTTTTTCAGCAACATAATACCATGGCTTAAGGAAATCGCAAAAGGGGAAATCCTCACCCTCCTTGATAAACAACCCATTTAAGAATTCTCCTGAGACGAACTCCTTTCTCTTCAATACCCTCTTCGATATGGTTGATAGATATCCATGAGCTCAACTGGCGATGGTTGTTAACCTAGGTCATGGGGATGAAAAGATTCTTTCAAAACTATCGGCTCAGCAATCCCTTATTAACGATGACACATACCCATTTTAGGCATAAAATTCATATCCTTGAACATTCGGATCACATTAACATTTCCATGAGGGTTATGCTCTGGGTATATTCTATCTTTGAAGTCGGGATACCGATGACTTGACAATCCATCAGAGGGCATATTGATCCATCCCTTAGTGTAAGTAATATTGTACCCATAAGCTCTCCTCGGGTATTATCATAAGCTGGTATGACTGTAAATGTTGGAGTGAGATTTTCAAGTTATAATCCTAAGCATTTGAGAGTTTGCAGTTGATGACATTTAAGGCAGAATTGTTATCGAAAAGCACCAACGGGACTCTCTTTCCCAAGACCGCTACTGAGATGTTAAGATCATAATTATAATTCATTCCAAACATTGGAATGTCCTTATCAGTAAAGGAGATGAGATGGGTAGTGTTTAGAGTGCCAACTATGTGAACTGCTTATTCAGGAGTAGTGGAGGGTGGAACCACGGGTCTAGTGAGAAGTTTGATCAAGGTGTTTATATGGAGTTGGGAAAATATGAAAAATCCCCACAAAGTAATGTTGGATGGGATATTCTTGAGTTGTTCAAGGACTTTTCTCTCTTTAACTGATATTTTTGGCATTGGGATATCTTTGACGACCCCATTTCCTTTGTCTGTGGATGTGCTTAAAAAAATTGGATCTTTGTACTATCGACCCGATCGGGTCATATGATTTATAAAGGATGGGAAGAACAGGAAACCCGTATCTTCATCTATCTCAAGTGCAGTGGATATCTCATTTATCCCTGACAGCAGTTCTTCAAAAGATATCATTCCACAGATTCAGGCAACGCTACCATAGTTTTCATCATCAAGTTTACTATCTGAGTTGTTCGAGGGATCAGAGTCATCTCCTAACCTGATGGAAATAATAGTATCCCTCCAAGAAAAGTTTATGCTTTTTACAACCTCGATTGCTTTTTAGTACAAATCCTACCATGCAATGGATAAGTGTTCAAAAGAAGGGACCACGTACCCTTTGAGATTTAATGTTGTTAATAGCTCGAAGGCTTCACACATCTTCCTCTTCTCAATATATTCTTCTGAAAAAATCTACATAATGTTGTCTAACCTAAATTCTTCGACAAGTACAAACTAGATGTCTAATTGATGGTCCCATTTCCAAGCTTCCATATACACATCACTGATTTTTTTGTAGTTATCCACTTCAAGTGTCATTTCAGATGGGAATTTCATCCCAAAGTTTCTGAGTTGTTCCAAGATTGTTGACAATTCCATGATCCTAGTTTTTTATTGTGTTCGAACGGTAATACAAGCTCTCATCATGAGGGAAAGAGTTTTATTGGTAATATTTTCAGAATACAATAGGAAAGGTGGGAAAATTTTAAGATCCATGGGCAATCTCTTAATGGATGAACTAGGTATAGAAATGAGTCGTATTTTGGTGGAAGGATTGAAATCTAAGTTCTCGTCTATGAGAATGGTGTGTGCACAAGCTTCGTATGTTGGCAATGCATTTTGGGTAATGTTTGGTTTGGGATTTGCAGGAGGAGAAATGACACCTTTATTTATGAGGCCTTTAATGATGTTTCTCATATAATGGGATTAGGCAGTGGTGTTCCCGGTGATTTCGTAAAAGTTATAGCAAGCGCCATGCCTGAAATTCTTGGGAAGTGGGTTAGGTAATAAATAAGGATCTAGAGACTTAATAAGGTTTCAGGACAGGAAGGCTTGGTAATCTTTTAATAGGAGATCATGGATCTTGGTGTATTCCTTTCGAATTATAGTAGGGTAGGCCTTTAATTTATGATATGGGAAACTGAGAGATGTTAATAGCTGAAATAGTGGCAGCGGTTGGCATGTCATACTTTTGGGGAGTGAATTGACCTGTTGGATTATTTGTCTCAAATTCGATCTTTTGGATATTGATATTGTCTTCGATCTCAACCCTAGCCTCTCAAAAGGATCTGAATTAGGAGTAATATTGACTACCCATTGGGTTTCTGACGTGAGGCAAAAAATTCTTCTTCACTATACTGACTTATTCTTCTTCAAATGACCTGATGGTCATAGTTGCACTTGTGGGACACCTTCAATGACTCATTATAGTTGTATTGCGTCGTGAATTCTTGGGCCAGGTCCTCCCAACTACGAATTATGGACTCTTCTAGTGATAGGATCCAACAGAAATCACTTTCTTTGAGTATTTGTTGAAACATATGAGCCATGATTTCTTTGGTAGATCCAAGCAGACTCATAGTACAGTGGTATTTCTGGAGGTACATAATAGGAGGCCCACTACCTCCAAACTTCTCGATATTCAGCATCTAGAATTTCTCTGGAAGTCTAGCTTTTGGATAAGGGGTAGGGGTGGTAATTTTTGACACGACACGATAACCCGACACGAAGTTAGCGGGTTAGGGTTGACGATTTCTTGACACGAACCCGAATATGACACGACTCGTCAACACAAATAATAAACGGGTTGGGTTAGTGTCAAACACGTATAACTCAAAAATGACACGAATAGACCCGTTTAACTCGTATTTTATGGAGAATATATTAGATAATTTATATATCTTGATAGGCATTCTATAAAATTCATGGAGAATCGGATGATAAATTATTTATGTGTTGCAAGAAGTTGAAATTAATTAAATTTAAGTTATTGTAGGCCTATGAGTGGTATGATTGGTTAAGAGAGAAGAAAAAAATTATTTTATATTTTACTTAATGGGTTATGCGGGTCAACCCGAACACGACACGATAATAAATAGGTCGGGTTAGTGTTTGCTCATCTGACACGATTAGTTAAATGGGTCGGGTTAGGGTTGACTAATACTTAACACGAACCCGACATGACACGACCCGAACATGACACGACGCACACGAATTGCCACCCCTAATAAGGGGATATGTGGGTGTAGTCCACATAGTACCCTGAGATCTTGACTTAGTTCAACTTCTTGAAAAGAACCATCATTAGGATCGAAAAGGGCAGGCACTTGCAGAATAACCCCTAGTTGGGCAAGATTTAGCTTTGGCAAATGAGAAGGTTGTGTCCCCTTAATAGGTAGGAGGCGTGGTGTATAAGGAGCATATTGATATTCCTCTAGAACCAGATCCGTTCAGGCATTTATGGACCCATGACCTGGGGAAAAGTGACATTAGGTTCTAAAACCTCAAAAATTTAACATCTATTACTCTGTATTTTCTGGACATCAACTTGAAGACTATATATCTTTGCACTGAGCTGAGAAAGTGTTGTCATCACATATGGCTTAACATTATCATTCCAATCAGGGTTATCCATATGGAATCTCCTGTAGGATCTCTCGATTTCTGCAAAAGAGAATGATGAGGACGTTTGACTCCGGGGTGGCTTGATAGCAGATATGAGCTAAGATGCGGGTACAGTCACACCTAGGGGGAAATAATCCTTTTTTATCTGTAAAAGAGTCTTCTTTAGAAAATGAGAAAATATTTTTGGTATTTTTCTTTTTTTTAAGGGAAGGAAGAATAATCCACCAACGTAGTTGTTATTATTAAGTTTCACTGGTATTATGTTCCTCTTAGGATGAAAGTGAAATTATGGACATGACCCGAGTCTGGGAAAGAACAGGGTACACGATGCAAGACAAGGTTTGGCTTATTTCCAGACACACAAACAGGGTCCTATTTTAAAAATTAGTGAAATGGCACAAAATTTAGGCGGTAAGATGACTCAAAATTTTGGCAGAGTTTTGCGTTGAAACTAGAAAGCTAATTATAAGTGTCCTAGGGTAGATTCCTTTATGAGATTTATTCATTGGGAGGTTAGTGTAAGGGGCCCCCTTTGTCATGACTTCCACAATATACCTCTTGCCTATAAGAGCAATCATTCATCGGTATGTGTGAAAAAGCCATTTAATATACCTGAGTGTATGTGAATTGCTTCATGATATACCAAATGGTGATGGTACGTGTGAGAACGAATTCAATATACTTGACATACGTGAAATAGCTCACTACTATATACCTCCCGTCATGAGTTCGGTCAAGTGGTACGATGCAGGGAGAACCGTTCAATATACGTCGAAGGTACTAGGCCAATGGAAGGTGGGAATCATATCGCTTAGGTTAACCATACCTCGCAGAATTGGAAACCCATCACAAAGTGACCCCCTAATACAGGACAAAATTTTGGTCAAAATATAGTGCTCACGTGATGTAGTGTGAAAAAATCATGAGTCTTTACTAGTTATTTATGAAAAGTTTTATGTATGCTATGGGGAGTAGGTATTACTAATAATCATAAAGTAAAGAATGGGAAAATACATGAGTGGCATGTGGAAAAGAGTTAATTGAAGCTAATAAATTATGTATAAGTTACATGGAATCATGGTGATATATACAAGGTATGAGACACGTGAATATACACAAGTAAGAGAGATATATGTTCAAAGTGAGAGTGACATGGGAACATGTATCGTGGAAGTGTGTGAAAGTGAGAGTGATGTGAAAGTGTGTAAGTGAGAGAAAGGTGAGGGTATGCATAAGTGGTTTGTGAAGCATAAGAGTAGACATGTGACTATATACAAGTGGGAATAATCATGGATATTTACAAGTTATATTGAGCATATGAAAATGTGAATAAGTGGAGTGAAACATATATACAAGTGAGAGAGAAGTGTGTGAATAGAGCATGAGTATACAAAAGTGAATAGAGCATGAAGCATGTGATATAAAAGATGGTATATACATGTGATGAGAAAAAGGTGCATGGTGGAGAAAAGAATATACATGGATAGCATAACATGAATATGTGAGTAAAAAGGGAAGAATATGTAGGTGGAAATATATACACATTTAGAAAAATAGAGAAAGGGAGGAAATGGAAAAATTAAAACCCGTCTAAAATGGAGTTCAGTCCTCTGAAAACAAACTCGCCAGCGGAGTCGCCAATGTGGCCATCCAAGATGGATTGGGTTCACATCGAGAGAGAGAGAGAGAGAGAGAGAGAGAGAGAGAGAGAGAGATTCTCCATCTTCACATGTGAGAATGGGGTCATGGATGAAAACTTCCTTTTCCACCACTCGCGAAATGCTCTCAGACTCCCACGGACATAAATCGATCGTCGTAAAGGGGTATAAAAATATAAAGAATGGAGTTGCCAGCTTATTTTACTCAAAATAGGAAAAAGATATAGTCGTCCCCTAAGAAACAACATCAAAAGACAAACTGATGCATACGAAACCAAATAGATCATGGGTCTGAGGACTAGGTTACAAAATGGGAAGGTTCTAGGCACCCATTCTTCCATTTCGGCCTCTCATGGGCTATAAAAATGTTATCATTTTTCTCCTAAAATATGCACAATGTGTATAGAAAAGTGCATAGAGAGTGACCTCATCGTGTCTGCACTATGGGGAAGATGAGAACAAATCAGTCAAAGGAGTATTGATAAAAGAAAGAGATAAATCTAACAAATGGACATATAAGAACAATGCACCGGATCCTAACTTTCTATGGAGAAGTAAGTACGCATGTTTGAAAGGATTGCTCAAAATGAAAAAATGAACGAGAAAAATGGCCAAGCTATATGCGATGCGCCGAATCATGACTCACTTTGAAAGAGTGAATGTGCAAGTCAACGGGATAGCGAAAGGGTGAAAATAGCCAAAACAATATGTTATATATATATATGTGTGTGTGTGTGTGTGTGTGTATAAAAGAATGAGAAAAGAGTGAAATATGGAAAATAGCATAAAAGGACTTGAATCCGGAGGTGATGTAAGGGAATGTGGGGAGAATGTTTTGAAAATGATGTTTTTGAAAAGTGGCGTATTAAAATTGAGGCAGAGGTTTTCAAGGATCTAAAACAGAAGGTTATTTTACATGAGGTTATGACCTCCTTAAATAGGAAAGTTTTTAGGGTTGGGGGTGTACCGATCAACATAAGTCTAGGCCTGCCTATAGTCACACCTGCCAACTTCAAGCGCAAGTAAGGTGACCCTCTGCCTATAAGCACAAGGTGAAGGGTGCCTATAGGGAGGCCTAAAATGAGTTTTCTAGAAAAACGGCCATAAAATACAAATCGTAAATCCGTTTTGTGCACGACCAGGACCCTTAGAAAGGATATTTAGATCCCTATGAAAATTCATTAAGCTACTCTCGATTCTAAGAGTTTACCGAAGTCAAACATAGCTCGAAAGCATCTGGTGGCCTCTAGATTATGGTTTTGGAGTGAAAAGGCAAGTAAATGCAAACCGTAAGGTAAATTCACACACAATATGATCCGTTGGAAAGGGTATTCAAATTCGTATGAAAGTGAATGAGTTAATATCATATACGAGATTTTTCTAAAGTTAAACGGAGCCTGGAAGGGTCCAGTGGCCTCTAGATTAGGGTTTCGGAGTGAAAAGGCACATAAATGAGAACCGTAAGGCCGATTCACATGCGGTATGGACCGCTAGAAAGGGTTCAGAGCCCTATGAAAGTTCATTAAGCTACTCTCGGTTCTGAGAATCGACCGAAGTCAAACAGAACTTGAAAGTGTCCAGTGGCCTCTGATTTAGGGTTTGAATGGAAAGACCAAGGTTCGAGGGTTAAAGGGATGGTTACTGGAACTATGAAGGTGGATAGGGAGGGTACTAGAATGGGGGTATTAGAATTCGGTGTCTATAGTTAGACTTTCATTAGACGTCATGGATATGTCGAATTCTTTAAAAAGCGGTGGGTTATATCTAATTTCAACATTATCTCATATTTCCTTGTTTTTCACTAAATATTTATTTAAGGTATATATTTAGGGTCCACATACTTCATTCCCCTTCATTCCTTCCCCACTTCACTTTTGTATGAACCTTTTTTTCACAAAAATCCAAACATAACTCCAACATGTAAGAAAGAGATATTTATTGAATTGGAAACAACGACCAAAATAAATATACTGAATCTTCTATGATGATTTATTACTAAGCAATTTTTTTTTAAATCCGTACATTTTGAAACATTTATTAGAAAAAGATAAGTACACTTTTTTAATATGAACGAATTTACTTGTTAGGTAATGGGGTTCATTTACTTATGCTCTTTCGATATTTGAAATACTTGTAACTATTGTATAACTATTTTTTTGTAGAACTTAGATTGAATTTTAAAATCTAACACTATGTCGTCTTTAATTTTTGCAAAAAATATAAATTTATATTTTTTGCAAAAATTAAAGTGGACAAAGTGTTAGATTTGTTAAAGATTAATCTAACCCTTACAAAAAAAAATTATACGTTAGTTATATATATATTAAATGTCGAAAGAGGTTGATTAAATGAACCCCATTACTAGTGGTAGACCTAGAATTTATAGTCTGTGTGTACAAAAATTTATGACCAATACCGGGTGTTCGGGGAGTAGGCTGTGAGGCAAAGATAAGGAGGGTTATTTTTAATTTTTCAACAATGAGGATAATTGAATGCTTATGATGTTGATTAAATCTAAACATTATCATAATTAGAATTCGAAATTACCCAATCAACCAATTAAAAATCAAAACATATTATAGTGATCTTCATCAATTAAAAATCAAAACACATTTCAATCACATAATATCGAGAGATCCAAAGCGGGTGAATAAGTATGTATTTAAATTTTGTTTTAAAAGAATTAATTTTTTTGTGGTGAGTTTTAGACAAACCATACTTATTTATTTATTATTTCAGAAACATACACTCGGACCTTCAAAATAAATATATTGTATCAATACAAACTTATCCCAAAAAATTAGTGAATGCGGCCTCACCCATTCGGGACCAAAGTAGGTCCGCCACTTCTCATTACATACTAGGTGCATCCATTCATATATATAGGAAAAGGCTCACCTACATCATGCTCTATACATCATCCATACATCACACCTAGTTGTAACCCCTTAAAAATTATTTTTTCTAAATTTTTTATTTTCCCTTGAAATTAACCTTCCAATAAATCCATGTTCAAAAAATTAGGTCAAGATACATTTTGTAACTATTTTTAAAAAATTCACAAAAAATTGCTCAAAATATTTTATTTATAATGGTCTGCACCAGCAGTTTTTTGTGAACTTTTTAAAAATAGCTACAAAATGTATTTTGACCTAATTTTTTGAATATGGGTTTAATAGAAGGTTAATTTCAAGGGAAAAAAATTGGAAAAAAAGTTTCTTAGGGCGTAGAACTAGATGTGATGTATATATCATGATGTAGGTGAGAGGAATATATATATATATATATATATATATATATATATATATATATATATATATATATATATATATATATATATATATATATATATATATATAGGAGAAGGCTCACCTACATCATGCTCTATACATCATCCATGCATCACGCTTAATTACAGGCCCTAAAAAACTTTTTTTTCAAATTTTATATTTTTTTCCTTGAAATTAACCTTCTAATCAACACATATGCAAAAAATTAGATCAAAATACATTTTGTAACTATTTTTAAAAAATCCACAAAAAACTGCTACAAATACCTTATTTATAAGGGTCTGCGCCAGCAGTTTTTTGTGAATTTTTTAAAAATAGTTAAAAAAATGTATTTTGACCTAATTTTTTGCATATGTTTTTATTAGAAGGTTAATTTCAAGGGAAAAATATAAAATTTGAAAAAAAAAAGTTTTCTAGAGCTTAGAATTAGGTGTGATGTATGGTGTGATGTATAGTGCATGATGTAGGTGAGCCTTCCTATATATATATATATATATATATATATATATATATATATATATATATATATATATATATATATATATATAGGGAGAGGTTCTCTAGTGGACCAAAAGAATGGACTTTTTAATGGACCTTAACAAAAAATACATAATAACACATTAATTTTAATTCCTCTAGTGTAATTGGTCCGCGCCCGTGGCACCAAATACGCGTGTCGATCGACCCCCAACCGCCCCCCCCCCCCTCCCCCACCCACCCCATGGCAGCCCTGCTGTCATAAGGGCTGCTATGGTGATGGTGGTGGGTGGGGGTGGGGAGGGTGGGGGGGTGGGCGGGGGTAGTGGGGTCTCGAGTACCGCTGGCGCGGACCAATTACACTATAGGAATTGAAATTAATGTGTTTTTTGTTAAGGTCCATTAAAAAGTCAATTCTTTTGGTCCACTAGAGAACATCTCCATATATATATATATATATATATATAGGGAGAGGTTCACAAGTGGACCAAAAGAATGGACTTTTTAATGAAACTTAATAAAAAAATATATAATAACACATTAATTTTAATTCCTATAGTGTAATTGGTCCGCGCCAGCGGCACCCGAGACCACACATTCACCCCACTAACCCCCCACCCCACCCCCACCGCCCCCCCACCCCCCCAACCACCACCATCACCATAGCAGCCCTTGTGGCAGCCCTTATGACAGCAGGGCTGCCATGGGGGTGGGGGGGGGGGGGAGAGTGGGGGGGTGGGGGGGGGCTTGTGGGGGGAGGGAATCGATCGACACGCGTATTTGGTGCCGCTGGCCCGAACCAATTACACTATAGGAATTAAATTAATGTGTTATTATATGTTTTTTGTTAAGGTCCATTAAAAAGTCAATTCTTTTGGTCCACTTGTGAACCTCTCCCTATATATATATATATATATATATATATATATATATAGTACTGCTCTTGTGCGGATTGTCCCCCATTTTAACAGTGCAGACCGAACATGTGTCGCCTGGCGGTGAGTCTAGAAGAGAGAGAGAGAGAGAGAGAGAGAGACTATTATTTAGCCGATAATTTTTGGGCTCACCGTCAGGCGACACATGTCTGATACGCACTGTTAAAATATTGGACAGTTCGCACAAAAGCATTATATATATATATATATATATATATATATATATATATATATATATATATATATATATATATATATATATAGTATACTCATCCATTCATATATGCAATTTCTTTGAATAAATTACTTAGTAATAAATCATCAAGAAGAATCAATATCTCTATGTATTTATTTTTAAATTCAATGGATATCTATTTCTTGCATGCTGGAGTTAAGGTTCGAAATTGGTAAAAAAAATCCGTACATACAAAAGTGAAGTGGGGGTAGGAATTGAATGTAAGGGTAAAAGTGTATTTTTAAACAAAAGTGGATTGGGGGAGGAATTAAGGGGAGTGGGGGAATAACTTGGACCCTATATTTATTGGCTTTCTTGAGGGTGCCAAGATAGTAATTTGCCACTATTGAGAGCTTATTCTCATTTCATCAATGCACAGAGAAATGTAATTGTGTCTTCTTTTTCAAAATGTCTCAGATTAAGACTACAAATTTAAGTTTCATCTTTTTAAAAATTAATATACCAAGTTTTGCTGTAGTTGAAAAAGGTTGTATCTTTGCAATTAAGTAAATTAAAATTTTATATTTTCGAACTAAGTTTAGCTTTTAAATAGTGACTCTTAATTTTAGTAGTAGTGGTAAAGAGATCAAATTGTATTCTTACATATATGGTATTCACCCCATTTTATTTTTTATTTAACGTCTTAATGAAATCTCATTTACCAAGTAAAATAATATTAACTCATCTTTCGAACTTACATTGAAATGCAATTGAAAATGATAAAATAAAAAGCAATAAATTATGTTTTTCCAATTATACGGTTGAAAGTAATTAAAGAATGTCATACCCCTTTCTCTATTTCTTTCACTTTTCCATCCAGTTCTGAAAAGAGGCAATTTAATCAGACTTCCACCTTTTTTCCTTTGACTATTTAATACAAAACAAAGAAAAGTCTTATCATTCACTCACACTTTTTCTCTATCCACAATTTTCCGCCACACGACAGAGTACAACTGTACATGTACGTATGTCCATGTTTTCATTTAATAAGGAGAACTATTTGGTATATGACTAATCATAAGCTATTTCAACCATGGACCACATATTTTGAAAACCATCGCCACTGAAATGAAAATCTTATACCAAGAGATGAGATGTAATTGAACATAATTACAGGACATGACCCATAACCCCTTTATCAGAAAGGAGGATCAACTGATATGGTCAAACTAGGATCTTGGAACCCTCCTGGAAAATCAAACCCCGACAAAAAATCATCTCCAAATATCACAGCACCAGCTGCTAATGCTCCAGCACCCAAACCCATCCCAAATCCGGCCCCACCAGCCCGTCCGGGACCTGCTCCTGATGACGGCATATTTACATAACTCGGGCCCAAATTATCGGATCGAGGGAGAAAAGTTGGTATGTAACCCACATTGGAAGGTGGCGGAGGCGGCGGAGGCGTCCGTGGTGGTTGGTAGCTTGGTCCCGGCGGCGGTGGAGGTGTCCGTGGTGGTTGGTAGCTTGGTCCTGGTGGCAGTGGAGGAGTTCGAGGTGGTTGATAGCTGTATCCGCCTGCTGGTGGGTAACTCGGCCCGCCAATTGAAATATTGGAATAATTTGAGGGGAATGGGACCGGATGGGTATACGCAGAGTTTGTTTGTGGAGGATTTTCCGACCACCTTGGCGGGGCTAGAGGTGGTTGTGGTGAGTGAGTTTGCGCATGACCGTAGCCATTAGCCAAGTTAATACCACTGTTGTGATCCGCGAGCTTAAATCCCTCCTCATCACCTACAATAAGAGAGTTAGAAGATACTAAGCAAACACTATATATTTATTATTTTACTCTTGTAAATTTTTGGTATGTTAAGAATATTAGGTTTTATGCATGTGGACTTGAGTTATAAAAAAAATATCAATTATCGTCGTGTTTCCTTTAATTATAATGGGTTTGATTTGGAATAGCTTTCAATTAATCTTAGTTATGGGAGGTTTAAGAAAAACTTAGTGCAAATTAGCATATGCCCCTTCATTGTAATGAGCTCAACCTTTATCAAACATATTACACATCACATTGTTCTCCTTTTTGAGAGAATTTTCATTCTCGCGAAGAAGACTTTTTTTCCTACCTCTACCCATGTTTGTGTGGTATCAAATCTTTTATCAAAAATTACCAGTGTTTGGTTGTCATCTTGGAAAGGCAGTTTTTGTTTTTGTTTTCCACTTTCACTTGAAACCATGTGGGGATGGATAATTTCATTTACTATATTACCGTTTCCTAAGGTGTTTTAAACATGAAGTTGGGAATTAGCTATCGAAAACACTAAAAATATAAGTTTTCTACCTTTTTTAGACAAAAATGCCTTTTAGACCGATTATTATATGAAGTTTCTTGATTATTGAAACATCCAAAATGACTCCTCAAAAAGCTGAAATACAAAAAACAAACAGAAAAGAAGCCCTCAATCACAACTTTCCTTCTGTTCAAACTGCTAATAGTTAAAGGAGAATCAGCCCCCATTATAATCTCAAACATATATTATAAACAAGAACGAACAAATTATCAAGAAACAAATTTAAACAATTAAGTAAAGCAAACACAAAAACTGAAGATTCAAGCTACAAGACTGCATATCATAAATACCTGGGTATGAACTAGGCTCTTCTTTTTCCTCAGAAATCCGGATTGAAACATCAACAAATCCCTGAGGTTTGCTCGAACTCCTTTTTCGCAACTGAAAGCTCCCCACATCTTCAACCGGCTTCGAGACCCCGGAGTTCTTCACATACTTATCAAGAAACTCTTTCAAAACAACAGCTGCTGTCCCTTGAAGAGACTCTCTGAGAAAGATGGGCTCTCTGCAATAAACTTCAACATTAAGGGCTAAATCTTTAAATTTTGGATCCATAATATCAACCAAACACGAAAACTTGGTTCTCCAAACGGGATTTGCATTTCCCGAGGCATCAACTTTAGTGCAATATTTGTTGTTTGGATCAATCCAACCAACGGCAAACCATTGAAGTTTCCAGAAAGATGAGGTTCGCCGGAGCCCCCTTGCAGAGATTAGGCATATTTCAACCCAGATTTTTCCCATTTCAGAAAAGTTGAAAGAAACAAGAGAATGAAATAATAGTCCCTGTGAGATTATGCTTTAGATAAAGTTGATAAAGAAAGATAAAAGTGAAGCTGTTTTGCATCAATTAGAAGGCTACTTTACTTTAAGGACAAGGGACTATATAATTACCTTATCAGGAATAAGATTTGATGCTTTTCCCTACAAATGACTCAGAAGTGTACCACAGGCTGGCAGGAATCTGAACAATAGTCAAAAGTTTACAGCATAATAACATGAAGAAAATGACTAGTGGGTCCGGGGTGGGGGAGGGTAATTATAGAAACACATGGGGACTCTGCTCATTCTTAGAGTATTTACTCTAGGCCAAGTTTACAGCCAGCAAATCATTTACAATTTCTACAGTTCAATCATGTAATTGAAAATCAGTTCAGTTTGTATCCACATTAAACAACCATGCATCTGCCTTCTTTTCTTCTCTCTCTTTCTCCATGTATGCAATCTTTGAATATGAAAATTCAATTTCAGTTCTCGAGTTCTATTTTATTGAACCTCTTCACATTTTCCGGTACATAATTTCACAGCTGAATAAGGTACCCTGAGGACTTCATGATTGAAAGGGTTCTCTTGATGGTGGAACTAACAGTAATTTTCTACCCGCACATTTGACCATCTGATTGCCCAGGGGAGACACTGAACCTGTCCTAGTGTACATCATTGTAGTGGATCCCAACATGTCATCTCCAAATCCACACGCTTCAAAAAATAACCTGAGGAAATAAGGAAATCAGAATTAAGAATTTTGTAAATATTAGTTCACCTCATGAAACCCAACTTAACTAACGAAACGATTAATCAGGAATGTCAGTGTTATACGTAGATCTTATGTGCACCCTATACACTAATTAATGCACTTTCTAACCCATCATTTAGACAGTTGAGTTAGTATGAACATATGGGACATAGGATTGTGTCAGAAAATAAAGAGAATCCACTCCATTTGTTTAATGTTTATCCTTAGTAGAATAAGAAATATTCTATATTTAGTTACGGAGAAGCTCTGTAATTTATCTTATTAGGGCAATTTGGAGCCCAATTCCATGGGCCTCCTATAGATATTTTGTAAACTCTCTTTTGTATTCAATTATTAATTAATTAATTGATAAAAGAGATCCCATTTTTCTTGTGTGTGTAAATCACTTCCAGGTGTTGCATCATATGGTATCAAAGTTACGTCAGCTCTTGTGGTAGCAGTACTTATGGTAGTGGTAGGTTTTAGTCATGGCTAGCACTTGGAACAACCGATTGAGCAGCGAAGATCCATCATCAATAAATGTTCCATATAGGCCAACGCAAGTGGACTAAAGTTTTTCCACAAACATCAATTTGCCTCCAAATTTTCAGTCAAAACATCAACTATGAGGCAATCATTACACTCACTGTTACAAAGGTTCAGCTCTGATAGGAAATTCGAAGCTGCAACACCTGTGTTTTCCATATCATCACTTTGATCCCTCGTAGCTGCTCCGGTCCCACAGGCCAAATTAAGACCAATGAAGAATCCCAACCCACCAGATTCATTCTTCGATAAGTCTCGTGATGCGGCAGTGCTTTACTATAATGGTAACTTCGTAAAGGTATATGTTCGGCTTTGGGAGTGTGTTTGATATGGAGACCAAGGCAAGTTGGGCCCAGCCCAATTGGCATTTTCTTGGTGATGGGCCTACGGAAAAGATGACCAAAAATTAACTCCAGTTTATTTGGGCCCATTAACAAAAATGAGTATCGATTTTAGTGTACTTGAACTTGGGTTTCTCCCATATTTTCAAGAGATGTGAAATTTATTATTTGGGCACAAACAAGTTAAAAGAAAAGTATTTGGGACGAATATAAATACTCCAAAATTTTATTCATGTGGCATGGTCCCATCTGATTTATAATCTAAAGCTCATGGCCAAACTTTTTCCAAGGCGGGAGAAAGATGCAAATGACGGTGAACATATGGGTCGTCGGTATTGGATCAGAAGATAAAGAGAATTTCATTCTACTTCTTACTTTATTTAATATTTTATACGATGTGTAATAAGAAATGTTCCCTAGGAATATTATACATATTATAAAACTTAAACATATTATAACATATCAATGAAACTAAAACATAACAATAACACCGCCTAGAGGTGGCGCCTGAGACCGAGTTTTAAGACATTGATTTGGATACAGGTCAGAAGGAAGATACAAGCGTTGTAAACCATTTGTGAAAACAGAGAATCAGTCATGACATTCAAGGCTTTCAGACTTGCTTCCGCCACAAGCTGTGTTTGAGAGAGATTCCCTACATGGGGAAGGGGATGGAACATGTTTTGCAGTTCTGTACTACAGGCAGGGAAGTACGAGCCAGAGATAGACAGCTACAAGCGCAACTAAGACCACTGAGACTCATCCAGTCACCTTCAAGCTTTTCAAGTGCAGGCAATTTGGGTACAGGATAGCAGAATGTCTAAAGAACAAGAAACAAGCAGTTTTGGTAAGAGAAGAGTTGAGTCTAAGGGTCATGCCAACAAGTATACTCATCACGATGGTTGTTGCTAAGGTGGTGCAGGTACCACCGGAGTCGGAAGGCATTTCTCTCTAAGATCATGGCCTAGCTCGTCCAAGCAGGGAAAGGGATGCAAATAAAAGGAGTGATGCCATTGCTTATGTCATTAGCTGATGATGTCATGGGTGATATTGGCATGCGGCACAGAGTCCCCCTCGTGAGGGATTCTTCCTTTTTTTGTTTTTCTTTTTATTTCAGCATGCTTATTCATTTAATTGTTAGTAATTATCTTTTAGTCCCCAAGTCTTAGATAGTCTATAAATAAAGCCCCTGCCTTCGGCATCCCCCTCCTTGCGGTTAAGGTAACGACTTCGGGCATGGCCAGCTCCCATAGTGTGACGGGCGGTGTGTACAAGGCCCGGGAACGAATTCACCGCCGTATGGCTGACCGGCGATTCCGGCTTCATGCAGGCGAGTTGCAGCCTGCAATCCGAACTGAGGACGGGTTTTTGGAGTCTTTTGTTGATCAGGCGACACCCGGATTTGAACTGGGGAAAAAGGATTTGCAGTCCCCCGCCTTACCACTCGGCCATGCCGCCAAAACGATACAAAATATATGAAAATTTCCCCCTATTGGTTTGGATTACTGAACTTCTTTTTTTTATTGTACTTGCATCTTAAGGGATCCCCTTGTATTCACTTTTGCATAAATGATATTTTGATTTCTTAGATATTGGAGACATTTGTTTATTTATGATATTTCCGTTGCGTTTCACATCGAATTGGTATCTGAGTCGGATTTGTTCTTGATCTAAACTAGGGTGCGGAAGCCTAAAAAAAAGTTATCAACACAACAACAACGGGGAAAATGTAGGTCTTATTATTTCTATCTCTAATCTCTCAATATCAAATGGCCAAAAGTGATACAATGAGGGGCTCCAAAGCTATTTATACTAAATGGGTACAAAAGGAAGAAAATTAGAATTAATGCTAAAAGACGACTATATCCCTATGCTCCTTCATCATCCCCCCCCCCCCCCCCGAGGAATCCATATAGGCGGAGTACTGGCGAAAGAAATCGGGATCAACAAGCTGCAAGGTAGCCTTAGTAATCCAAGAGTCTTCGGCCTCGGGACGTCCAACCCAACGAACCAAATAGAGTGTGCAATCACCCGATGCAGAAGTGATAAAGGCGGAGTCAAGTATACCCTCAATACGGTCAACATGGGAGCGGACTGACTGGGCCGGTGAAGAGGGAAGAGGGATGGGAGGAGGATGGGTGCCCCGAAAAGGAGAAAGGTCCGCCACATTAAATATATGATGCATGCGAAACTCCGGAGGAAGGTCAACCTCATATGCATTCGGCCCACAAGCGCAAATAATAGGAAATGGTCCAAAACGTCGCATAAAAAGCTTGTTGTCTTTGCCGACACGGCGTGCTTTCTGGGGGTACACCATGCCTAAATCATCGGACTAGTAGGAAACGAAACGGCGATGCGCAGGTGTAAATGGTCTGAAGACGAGAACGGACATCGTCCTGGACGAATGTCAAATGGGCTGCAAACTCCTCGACGGAAGGGCACGTAGGAACTGTCGGTGGGAGCTCAACGAGGTCAATAGGCATAGTTGGGGACTGATCCAACACAATCTGGAAAGGGGAGAAACCGGTAGAACGGTTAACTGTATTGTTGAAAGAAAATTCGGCTCGGGCGATCACAATATCCCACCTACGGGAGTGCTCAGATGTCAAACAACGCAAAAGGTCTCCCACACTCCTGTTGACCACCTTTGTCTGTCCGTCGGTCTGTGGATGAAAGACAGTCGAAAACTGGAGCTCCGTCCGTAAAAATCGTCATAATGTCCGTCAGAAATATCCTGTAAAGCGGACATTGCGATCGGAGGTGATGCTGCGGGGGATGCCATGGAAGCAAACAATCTCTCGGAAGTATAAGGACGCAACATGAAAAGCGTCTGTCGTGCGAGAACACGGAATGAAATGAGACATCTTGGAGAATTGGTCGACTACCACCATAATAGAATCATGCCCACTGGAAGTACGGGGAAGGCCCATAATGAAATCCATCGAAACGTACTGCCACGGGCGCTCGGGTATCAACAGGGGAGTGTACAACCCAGCATTGGATTGTTGCCCCTTGGTCGTCTGACAAGTATAACAACGTCTGATAAAGGCATTAGTATCCCGTCTCATGATTAGCCAATAAAATCGGTCTCGTAACAATGCATGGGTGCGGGCCTGTCTCACGTGACCTGCTAAACCATCTCCGTGAACCTCAGAAATAATCTTCTCCCGCAAAGAGGAAGAAGGAATACACAAAGTTGTCCCCCGATGTAAAAACCCATCCTGTAATAAATACTCGCCCGATGCCCCATTGCCCTGCTGGCATGCGGCATAAATGGGTCGTAACTCCACATCTGTTGGGTAGAGATCTCGAATCTCATTGAACTCAAAAACCTGACTCCGCAAAGTCACTAATTCATGAGCACGCCGGCTAAATGCATCCGCTACCATGTTCTCCTTCCCAGGCTTGTACTGAAGGTGGAATGTATAACGCTGAATATAGGCTGTCCACTTGGCGTGTCAATCACTAACACACCGCTGGCTATGGAGGAATCGCAAGGCCTCGTGATCGGATATGATCACGAACTCCTTATGTAGGAGGTAGGGTGACCAAAACTTCACGGCTTTCACAACCGCATAGAACTCCAAGTCATAGGTAGAATAGTGTAAGGCCGCTTCCGTCAATTTCTGGCTAAAAACGCAATAGGCTTCCCATTCTGACTCAAGACAACACCCACCCCTGTCTTGCAAGCATCACAAGACAACTCAAACAGCTGATCAAAGTCCGACAAGAAAAGGATAGGAGCAGTCGTCATCAACTCCTTGATACGTGTGATGGCTCGATCAGCCTCCTCAGTCCACCTGAATTCGACGGTCAAAGAAGTACCCATCAAATCCGTGATTAGAGCCATGACGGTGCTGAAACCCGCTATGAAACGTTAATAGAACCCAGAAAGCCCATGAAAGCTGTGAACCTGAGTCACTGAAGTGGGGGTGGGTCAATCCATTATCGCTTGAATCTTGGCGTCGTCCACCCGAACGCCATCTCCCAATACTACATACTCCAAGAAAATCACCGATGGAACCATAAGGCACACTTTTTCAATGTGAGGAAAAAGCGTTCGGCTCGTAAAACCTCCAGAATCTAAGTCACATGTCGCAAGTGCTCCTCCTCAGACCTGCTATAAATCAAGATATCATCAAAATAGACCACAACAAACTTGCCCAATAATGGATGCAAAATCTGAGTCATCGCCCTCATGAACATGGATGGGCTTTGGATAGACCAAAAGGCATCACCGTCCACTCGTAAAGTCCATCATTGGTTTGAAAGGCTGTCTTCCATTCATCACCCGGCCGCATACGTATCTGGTGGTAACCACTCTTCAAGTCTAGCTTGGAGAATATCGTCGCCCCATGGAGTTGGTCCAGCATATCCTCAAGCCGGGGAATTAGGAACCGATATTTCACCGTGATTTTATTAATGGCGTGACTATCCACACAAATACGTCAAATCCCGTCCTTCTTGGGTGCTAGTAATGCTGGGACGACACAACGAGACATGCTCTCCCGAATATACCCCTCTCTGTAACTCCACGTGCTCCGTAGGCAACATGCGATAGTAGGGAAGATTGGGGAGTTGCACCCCTGGGATAAAGTCAATAGCATGTTGCATATCCCGGAGAGGAGGAAGCTCATCTGGTGGGGTGCATACATCACTAAAAGAGTCCAATAAGCTCTGGACACACGGTGGAACAAAGGACTCCGGAGTGGTGATGGGGCTAATAAGAGTATAACACAATCCAGTCTCAGCGTGCGGCCTCAGTGGCTAACTCCTCATGCAAACTACTAGAGCCGAAGGTCGAGACATCGAAAATGGTCGCATGAGGCGGAGGAGAAAATCCTTACCCTCGTGTGTGAATGACTAAGTGTTAGCCCGGCCATCATGCATAATACGATGGTCGAATTGTCATGGCCTCCCCAAAAGAAGATGGCATACTCACATATCCACCACGGTACATACCACCTCATCCTGATAGTCCCCAATGGAAAGTCACCCGACATTGCCGACTCGGGGCAAGTGTGGCTCCACTCCCTAACCACCCAATACGATAAGGAGAAGGCAATAATTCCGTGGGAAGTTTTAACTTGTCGACCATCTCTTGGGCTACCAAATTATCACTCACTCCCCCATCAATAATCACCGTGCATAGCCTTCCTTTTGCGGTGCAACGGGTAAAGAAAATACTTGATTGGATCCACGTGTCATCGCTAGGTGGAGGCGTTTTGGGATCGACGGGCGTCGTAATCATCACGGTGTGCGTGTGTAGGTAGTAGAGATATTGATAAGTTTGGCTTCGATCCGATAAAAGGAATCTCGTTGTCGGCAAATGGATTGAGCGGTAAGTAATGGGACATTGTTAGGAATGGGGAGGATGTCCAAAGAGGCACATCCTTTGTATAGGGAATTAGGGTTTCTAGATGGAGAAAGAATTTGGGTTTCTTGGGATTTGGGTAAATAGGGTTTGGAATTAATTTTGTGATGTTGGGTTTGATTAGGGTTTGCGTTTGAGATGGTCTTGGATTGGTTGGAATTGTTAGATCTTGAATCTTGGTTGTTTTGAAGGTTTTCTGAAATTTCCAGCGGATCTTGGAATTGATTTTTCTCTCGGTTGAGTTCTTGCGCTAAAATTGCCTTGTGACATTCCGGACTGTTCCGAAGGAAATTCTGAACTGTTCCGTTGTAAATCAGGGCCGAAATGATGGGTCGGACCTCCTGTTGAGGTCGTGGTTGCCCTGTTAATGGGCGTAGACTAACTGTTGCCTTCCAGCCGTGGTTCCGATGACTTCGGTGAGGGTTTGTAGGCGGAATGAGTGTCGGAATTGACTGGCTGCAGTGGTTCAATACTTTGGGTTGCGTCGACATCTTTTTTAGGCGGAATAGGACCGTCGGCGGTGGTGATGATCAATGTTTTAAATCGCGGTCGCGCAGGGTGTCGCATTCTGACTCCGAAGTAGCATCGCGCTAATCGAGTCGCACATTGCGCAAGCAATTCATGCATTCCCGCTTTTTAATTAAAAAACTTATAAATAAAATATAAATTAAAAAAAAAACATTTTAAAATGAAATTTGTAAGAAGGTAACATTTTAAGCTGAAGTTGGTAAAAAAAGTTATAATTGAAATTGATTTTTTTTATTTTTTTCTAAAGTTACTTTTTAAATTGACAATTAAAAAAATAATAATAATAACATTTTAAACAGAATTCTGAAAATAAGTAACATTCAAAGCTAAAAATAATAAAATAAATAAAATTTTAATATGAAATTTGTAAAATAAGTAAAGTTTAAACTTAAAATTATAATATAATAACATTTTAAACATAAATTTATAAAACAATTAGTATTTTAAATTGACAAATATAAAAATAATAATAATAATAACATTTTAAACAGAAATCTGAAAAATAAGCAACATTTAAAGCTGAAAATTATATAATAAATAACAATTTAAACAGATATTTATGACACATGTAGCATTTTAAACTGACAATTATTATAAAAAAAAACATTTTGAACTGAAATTTGAAAAATTCGTAACATTTAAAACTGGAAATTATAAAATAAAAAACATTATTTACTGAAAAATGTAAAATAAGTAAACGTTAAAGTAAACCGAGAGTTTGGAATATAAAATATTAAATAAAAGTAACCCTTTAAACTAAACTTTTTAAAATAAGCAAATAACATCATTGAGACCTTTCGTAAATAAGTAAATTGCCTTACCCAAATAAAGTCCGTACGTGAAATAAGGTAACACTTTTTCTCCACTAAACTGAGATTTTAAAAAAAAACATGAATAGCGTTCCTGTCGCGCCAAATAGCGCAAAATAGGGTACAATAGCGCAAAATAGCGTCAAATAGCGCACACTTTTTGAGCATCCCGTAATACATTGACCGCAATGTTGCGTTTTTGGCCCGCAAAACGCAATAGCGCGCTTTTTAAAACATTGGTGGTGATATCAAGTGTAGCTAATGTAGGGTTAGGGTTTATTCGAATATCATCCGGATGTCTCTAATGGGTGTCCCAATCTTCTATGAATATGGCGATCCAAGAACAAACCTCTTTTTGATGTAAACTAGGGTGCGGAAGCGTAAAAAAAAGAATTTATCTACATAACAACGACATTAAAAATGTAAGAGGTCTTATTATTTCTCTCTCTAATCTCTCAATATCAAATGGCCAAAAGTGGTACAATAAGGGGCTCCAAAGCTATTTATACTAAAAGAGTACAAAAGGAAGAAAATTAGAATTAATGCTAAAAGACGACTATATCCCTATGCTCCTGCATCAATTCTTATAAATCAAACCGTAGTGTGTGTACTACCCATGAGTGTGTAAATCAAAACGCAAGGATGCCTCCCAAAGCGACGAAACAATCCAAGGCCAATCAAACGAATGGCGACTTGGGAACGAGCCCGGGTAGAAATGACCCTGGGTAAACAATCGTTGCACCTGGAGAAGGAGGTGATCCTTATTGAAGGCTTGCCCCCTCAAAAATTTGACAAACGTCGGGGAAAAGTAAGCTCAATTCATTTGGCCCCGCAATCAGTATCGTGGAGTTACAAAGGGTCCAAAAAGGACGTGTCATAACGGGTCCAAGTAATTCAGCCCGCCCCGTTTAATTTTGAGAATGGACGGCGAGGAGACTGACAAAGAATATAGTATTCCCCTCACCCGTCGCCCATTATACGCCGATGAGAGACCGATCAAACGAATGGAGACTTATCGTAACAGTTTACACTAGGTATGAGGTATGGGGTCTACCCCCTATATTCCACCTCACGAACGTGTGCGTCATGGGTGCGGAAATAAAGGGCACATGAATAACAACTGCTCTTTTAAAACGGCAAAGCGGAGACCGCATAACACGGGCCCAAAAAATAAGCCCCCTAAACAACCACGTTGGGCAGCCCACGGCAACCCCAAGGGACCTAAATGGGCTATAATGAGGACTTCGAAGATGTGTTACGGTGTGGGGGACTAACGGATGACAACCTTAATACTTTAGTTAGGTTGTTTGGCAAGGCTATGCACGGTGATGTCCCAATCGATGTGAGTATGTTTGATGGAAAGATGGATCCCGATACATTCATGGATTGGTTAAAACGTGTGGAGTATTTCTTTGATTTAAAAGAATACCGAGGCTATAGATTTGTCAAATATGTAGCTACAAAATTAGAGGGTTATGCCTTGGTGTGGTCGGATCAATTGGTACATGATGGGACAACAAATGATTTAGACCCAAAAACTTCTTGGGAACACATGAAGGCGGAAATGGTGGCTGCCTTCACCCTAAAAATTACGAAAGGGACCTATTTGCATGTGTCCAAAGCCTCAAGCAGGAATATATATTTGTTAAAGAATATTCAAAACAATTTCAGTAGTTTTGCACCCGAGCTACACTAAAGGAGAGCACGGAATAGCAAATCGGGCGTCACATTCAAGGTCTCCAGCTTAAGTACCAAATGGAGTTAAGACTGCGTCAAATTAGTTCCTTAAGTCAAGCAATTGGGTAGCAAGGAAGATGGAAAATTATTTCAAGGCAAGGGCAGCTATAGCAAGGAGTGGGGCAACCACCAAAACACTTGTTACAATGACTGTAGTACCTCCTACGACCACGGTTACCACTACTCCGGAGGTCCACTTTAAGTGTTATGATTGTTGGGTGTTCGGACATCGAGCTTCAGACTGTCCCAACTAGAAGAAAAAAAAATGGTTTGAGTTTACGAATATGAGGAGGAGATGGAGCACCCACCAGAGCATGCGGAGGTTCTCACCGTGCGTATCCATATACCGTCGACGAACGGCATACCACTTTAGCATTCGGGTTGAGCTTTTCAAAGCAAAGGGAGTGGCGTACAGCACAGAGTCCCCCTCACGAAGGATTCTTCTATTTTTCTCTTTTGTTTCTTTTTATTTCAGCATGCTTATTTATTTAATTGTTAGTAATTATCTTTTAGTTAGTCATTTAAGTCAAAAAAGACTCCTATCTTAACTAGGAGACTTGCTCCCCGAGTCTTAGATAATCTATAAATAAAGCGCCAGGACTCCCCCTTGTATTCACTTTTGCTATTAATGATATTTTGAGTTCTTAGAAATTTGAGAGATTTATTTATTTGTGATATTTTTGTTGCGTTTCACATCAGATACTAGCTAATTCAAGCAAATTCTTTTAGGGAATGTTTGATAGCAAAAGTTGGCAAATATGAAATATTATGCATTTGCCATCCTTTTTTTACATGTTTGATAGGTCTCAAGGCAAATTTTTCCAACGTACACTAAAGTACCACTACCACACACCATCGCACATTTGATGATTTGCCATGGCGAAATTATTTTGGGGTGTAAGACATGGCAAAATTTTATTTTCCCACCACATGCTATCAAACAGGCCCTTAACAGACGTGTAAAGGGAATATTCCACTTTACTTGTCCAGTACTTTCCACTTTTCGAGCTACTCCCCCTTCCCCTCCCCTTTAAGAATCTGCATTGCCTTCTCTGGACAATATTGAATGACATAAACTACACGTCAAAAGGCTCCTAAAAATATCTAACACACTTTTAGAGAGAAATACTCGTTTCTATTCAAAATTCAAATCTACCTAAAATGAGGCTTAAATGTGGATATTTAAAGGAGAGGAGTAGCTTAGGCTCCAAGCTAAGGCGCTAATTACAAAAATGCCATTATTACTCCCTACCTTTAAATACTAAAACAAAACAAATGAAAATACAATAACAAAATAAAAGAAAATTAATAAAAAGAAATAAAACTACTAATATGCCTAAAAATGACCTCGATTCACATCAATCTCCCCTCCGTGAAAAGATTTCGTCCTCGAACTCAAAAGGGAAGACCAACGGAATCACCCTCCAAGACGATGATCAAGGCGTGCTGAGGAAGCTCCTCGGACGTGTCCAAATAGTCAGGTGGATGATCCATCGCCAATAATGTGTGGCGTCGCGGGAGAGAGCAATCAGAAGCTCTACGCCCAACATTGCGACAGTTGTAGCACCGGAAGGTAGGAGGTCCTAGATGTGGGGCAGCAGGAGTAGTGGAGGTAGGAACTGAAGATGCCACTGGAGGAGGAACTGAGGCAGAAATCGATGTAGGCGGAGTCCGTGAGGTCGGGAGAGCTACGGGCGCTGTGTGGAAAGCCTCGACCTTGGTCGCGTACTCGACCGCCTTCAGGAAAGTCGGTATCTCCCTCACACCGAGATCGTGCTGAATGTGCGACTGCAACCCCAATATATAGCGGCTGATCCGCTGATCCTCTGTCTCGGAAAAGCGAGCTCTGGTGCACAGAAGCTGAAGTTGCTTCATGTACTCCACTACCAATAAGATGTCCTGCCTAAGACATTGAACGCGAGCAAAGAATTCGCGATCGTAGATTCGTAGGTAGGTGGAATGAATGACGCCTGGAGAGAGGCCTTCAGCTCAGGCCAGGTCTGAATAGAAGGCAATCCGGCCGTCGTGCGACGGTAGCAGAGATCGTTCCACCAAACCCGGGCAAAATCCTGGAATTTGGTGGCTGTGAGGAGAGCACAGGAGCGGCCTTGAACCCGCTTGTACTCAAAAACTATCTCCATCGAAGCTAACCAAGCGACCATGGCATCTGGGGAGAATCGCCCGTCAAACATGGGCACGTCTATGCAGATATCCCCGTGAAAGCTCCAGAAAAGCAGTTGAAGGGCCATATATAGTGGGCCCTCATCCTGATGAGCATCTAGGCTCATCATGTCACCTGGCACAAACGGAACATAGCAGGAGGGGGTGGCTTCTGTGCAGGCGGTGGATGAAGAGGTTGGCCATGCTGGGGCACGGGAGGAGCTTAGGGATAGTGATGACACGTGCCTATCAAGTGGCCACGTTCGCCGCAATAGAAACAGCGTCGGTCTCGAAGTGGAGCATGGCGGTGGGCATCGGGTGGAGGAGGTTTCCACTCTAAAATACTGGGGTGGCTACCCCCGAACTCGGAGGAGGAATCAGAATGGAGTAGTGAGAGGGTGTGGTAGGAGGGCGTATGATGCAAAGGTGGGAGGTTAGGGTGTGTGGCTAGCCGGGGGTTAAGGGGAACAGTGGGATCGTGCGGGTAGTGTGAACCGGGAACGGAATGGTGGCCGGGAGTCCCAAAATGATGGCCCGAACTCCCGGGGTGATCAAACAATCCGAAGGGGTGCGAAAATGACTCGGTTGCCCGGTGGGTGAGTAAAATAGGCTCGGGGGCTGAAATGAGGTGGAGGCACCGAAAAATTCACACGGGTTGGGGTATGGGTATGGTAGGGGTTGGTTTTGACTAGGGTGTGGGTTTAAATCGGGTTAGGGACTTTTTTGGGGGCTGCCGAGGGGTTAGGGATGAATATAAGCACTTGGGGGATTGGGGAATGGGCGGTAAGGGGTCGATCAGCATGGGGATGTGTCGGATGGAGCCCGAGTGGCTTGGGGTTGAATTTCGAGGCAGAGGGTAGGGGAAATGGGTCTTCCCGGAGCTGAACAGAGACGATCGGGCGGGTTGAGGGGATTGGGAAGCAGGTCGGTTGGGGTGGGGCTTGATTTTGGGGGTGCGCTGGGCTGGGAGTGTGCGGCTGGGTTTGGGATGTTGGTTGCCGCATAGGGAAGGGCATAGGTAGCAGCAGGCCTAGAGTTTGAGGGTGCGGGGGTTGTTGGGTAGGAGTGGGTTGCATTGGTAGAGTCGTAGGGGTTGCAAGGGATGATGGTAAAGGGAGAAACTAGATTTAGGGCAACAGGTTGGTCGGAAGGGTGGGGGATGGTTGTGGGAGGTTGTTTTGAAGAGAAGAGTTAAAAGACGACCTCAAACTTTTGATTGAATTCTTGGATTAGGTTTAGGGTTTGTTGTCTTTGTAGTAGAGTCATTTCTTCCATTTATTACTTGCGTTCTTGAATCTCTTCCAATGGTTGTTTTGATTTCTTGGGAACCATTGATTGTAGCGTACGATTTTTATACAAATACACCGATACACCAAACACCAATGTGGAGCGACACCCGCTCTGATACCAACTTGAAGTAAACTACACATCAAAAGGCTCCTAAAAATACCTAACACACGCATTTTGAGAGAGAGAAACTCTTTTCTATTCAATATTCAAGTCTACCTAAAATGAGATTTACATGTGGGTATTTAAAGGAGAGTAGTAGCTTAGACTCCGAGCTAAAGCCCTAATTACAAAAATGTCATTACTACTCCTTACCTTTAAATACTAAAACAAAACAAATGAATATACAATAACAAAATAAAAGAAAATTAATAAAAAGAAATAAAACTACTAATATGCCCAAAAATGACCTTGATTTACATCATTGAATAGTAATGAGAACTTTCTTCTCGTGCTAGTTTTGCTTCCAGTCTTTCGGATGCAAATTCAACATCTGAAAGATTACAAGGCTACTCATTCAAACGAGCCATGCGTTGTTCGAACGAGAAGGTTGATTTTTTAGCGTGATTGAGAAGCATCAAGGTCTTCAGAAGCTCATTCGAACAAGAGTAAGGAAGCCAGAAGCATATTTTCGTGGTCTTTTAGATTTTAGCAAATAGATTAATTTGTTTGGATTTCTTCTTCTATTAAGACTAAACTTATAGTTTTTTAGGAACATTAACTTTAATTATTAAGGATTCCTAATTCTATTAAAATTTGTGGAGTATCTTCCTAGCAAGGTTCTAAAAGGCGCGATGCGTGGAGGTCAAGCATCAAGCATTAGGGGCATAGGCGCGCCTATGCGAAGCCTATGCGTGAAAAGGCGTTTTGCCTTTTTTGTAATACTTTTTAATTATACCCAGGCTTGTAAAATAATGAAAGCAGAAATATAAGCATAACTTATACACGGCCTTCAATGTATATTTTCTTAAAATTATACACTGACATTACTTAATTTTTCATAAACATTTCTTAAAAACATTATAAACATTTTGTAAATTTTCGTACAGTAAACCTTAAGTGACATTATAAACATTTCATACTGTAAACATTATAAACATTTCATAAAAAATGGCTCATTTCATAAACAATTATTAAATTTTCAGCCTTTAGTGACATTTCTTAAACTTTCGTATAGTAAATTAAAATAGAAATCAAAGGTAAAGAAAGAAACATTTCGTACAGAGGTAAAGAAATCATAAACATTATAAACTTACAACAAAGGTAAAGAAAGAAATCAAAAGGCAAGAAAACTTACAACAGAGGTTTTTCGGCAGTAAAGAAATCAGAGAACTTACTTGGTTTTTAGGTAAAGGCCGGCTGGAAGGTAGAGTTTTAAGGTTTTCCAGTAAAGTCCGGCCGAAAATCAGAGGTCGTAGGTAGCGTTTATTAAGGTTTTCGGCGGGAGGCTTTTCTTTCTTGGGTTTTCGGGTTTTCGGTGGAACGAGTAGGGGAAAAGGAGAGATCGTTTTGGTGTTTAGGTTTGTTTTTTTGTTATAATTTTTTATTTTTAAAGTTTGTTAAAAAGCAGATATCGTTTTTTAAGTTTGTTAAAAAAATGGCTATTTTTTTAAAATCTATTTAATCAACTTATTACCTTAAGGAAAAAAAACAGGTCAAACGACGTCGTTTAGCTAAAAAAAAAAAAAGCTTAATACGCGCATTGCTCGCCTATGCACACATCACCCCCGTAACCGCTTTAAAATTTGTTGACCACACATTTTCCCACGCATACCCCTAATGCGTTGCGTTTCTAAAAAGCATCACGCATAGGCGATGCGTGCCTTTTAAAACACTGCTTCCTAGTAATCTATTTCTAGCAGCTGTAGAATTATAAGGTCTTATTAATAAGAATTTTGTAACTCCTGGAAGTGAATTTCGATTATTTATGCTCCTTATGCTATCAGTCATATCCTTGTTGAAGGTACGATTTGCTCCCTTTGGTATCAAAGAATGGTTGATGTTCCTATAACATGCCTTTTCATGTAGGATCGATAGATAGGAGGTGGGGAGACCATGATCAAGAAAACATAATCAAGCAAAACAATTGAAGGTACAAGTCCAAAGGCTAGCCCAACAGCCATGGTTCAAAGTCAAGGCCGATACCGCGACGATACGGCTGAGTTGACTAGGTATCAGTACCCACCGATCCGATTCCGAGTTACGAGTTGAGTTTTCAATTATTAATGTGAATCGACCATATATTGGTAATTTCTCGGTAGTATCGGTGATATAGCGGTATAATCGGTCCATATCGCAGTAGAATCGGCCCATATTGGCGATATCGCGATGGAATCGGCCCATATCGACGATATCGCGATGGAATCGGCCCATATCGGTGATATATCGGCCGAGATGGTATAAGTTACTAAGCATCAATCTCTCTCTCTTTCTCTTTCTCTCTCTCTCTCTCTCTCTTTCTCTCCCCACAGTGTTATGTTGGTAAGCGTAATTTTTTGGGGGGGTTACGAAATGCTAATTGTTTTTTTAATTTAGTGTGCTGTGTGTGGGTTATTTGGCCATCGTGTGGGTTTAATTTAATGCGTTGTATATGTTCCAGTTTTGTTTTTTAAAGAATGCAAATGATCCAAATGTTATTTATTATTTTTTATAATAACGTTCCCAATGTTATTTTATATTATGTTATTATTTATAAAAAAAACGTAAATGCTATTCTTTTACGAACAAATATACAACTGTAATTATTGTAAAAATAATATTTGTAACCTCTAAACATTTGTAAAAATAATATTTGCATCCTTTATGTAAAAATAACATTTGCAACACAAGTAAAAAAAAATATTTGCATCCACTTTGTAAAAAAATAAATTTCCATCAATTAAAAAAAAACATTTGCAACCCAACAACAACAAAAAAAAAATTTACATTCCTTTTATAAAAAAATAGCATTTGCATCATTTTTTGTAAGAAAATAACATTTGCATCCTTTTTGTAAAAAAATGTAATGTTTTGTCGAAATCACTATTTGTATCCTCTTTGTAAAAAAATAACAATACTAAAAAAGAAACATTTCTATTCTTTTTAGAAAAAATTAACATACTTAAAAAACACATTTGTATCCTCTTACTAAAAATAATACTAAGAATATAATAGTTGTATCCTCTTTGTAAAAAAAAATAAAAAAATTATCGTCTTACTAAAAAAGTAACATTTGTTTTTCTTTGTAAAAACATAATATTTGTATCATCCGTGAAATAAAACATTGATTTATTATGTAACATTAAATCTGCCAAGTTCGCAGCACGTCAATATAATCAATTGTACAATGTTATGCATATTAAAGTATAGTTTTAAACTTATCTGATTGGTCCACATTGTTAATCGTAGTTTTTAAACATTTACTAGATTTTTTTCGGAATTTTTTGCGCTCTCTAAATAGTGTATCTTTGCGTATCGCCCGATACCGTGACCGATACCGCGACCGATTTGAAAATTGAGTGGCCGATACCGGGACCGATACCAAGACTTTGAACCATGCCAACAGCTTGAATAGGTTGCAGAGAAGAAATCATCCTTCAACAACGCGTAAAGGAATTGGAGCGAGAAATTGAGAAACCGACTCAACGTGTCGAACGGTAAACCCATAAGCACGGACGACAATCGATGTTAAAAGCATTGTCTGACGCATGAGGTGGAGGTTGAAGATGGTGGCAATTTCCTTGAGGAAATTCTATAAGGCGATAGCGGATGGTCGTCGTAATCTACCAAGTGAATGACAGTGGAACACAATAGTCCAAAGAGTAACTAAGAATCAATCTGAACCGTTGGCACAGCAGGTACAAAATTAGTAGTTCAACAACAAAATCCAACCTTGAGTCGTGGAAGAAGTTGGTAGTCGTGGTTGAAAATACTGCCCTCGTCCAAGCTACACTTGGTTTTGGGTTCAAGACATGGGAGCAGCCTCTCCATATATGGGGGTAAAGCCAGCCGACATCCCCCTCTTCCAGACCAGTTAAGCGAGTTAAGTGGGAGCCTTGTGCACTGGGTACCTTTAATAATTTTTCTACGCCTTGATGTTGAAAATATGCCAAAAATATAAGTAAATATAACATCTTTCGTAGCTAGTGATGATTGTTCGTTTAGTATCTGTCATAGTAGTATGTGGGTCTCAGGTTACGGTTGGTTTCAAGTTCGAGACATGGGAACAGCCTCTCAATGTTGGGGAGTAAGGCCAACCGACATCCGCTTCTCCCAAACTTGCAATTAAGCGGGAGCCTTGTGCACTGGGTACGACCTTTTTTATAATAGTATGTGGGTCTTTTGGAACAACGATAGACTTACAAGAAGATGTGTTAACTGAGGACGTTGAGATGGATCGAAAGATTTGTTTTAGGAGACAAAAAAAAAGGGTGCTTGAGCTTGATTTAGGATCAAAGTCAATTAGCTTTGACGCAAGTGACGTGGCATGTAGTTATCAACTAAAATTAGATATCTTCAAATTTTAAGAAAAAACTCTTGGAACTACTTCTTGCTTGCAAATTGAAGTAGGCAAAACAATTTGTAATCCTATCCTAGAAAATCTGCACTAGTCATTGTCATAGGGATACTTGGCCATGGAGAAAGTATTTGGTCGACGGTGTTAAAGGGTTGAATGTAACAAATTAATTTGCAAAAAAAATAATCATATCAACAAATTGAACGCGGGCAAGTTATTTGGAGTGTCGAAATTGCAACGTAACAAATATTGATAATATTTATTTTAGTGACGAGAGATTTGAAAATTGACAATTTGGGTTAAAGCGGCTCAAGTATTCTACATATTTGTCTTGATCGCATCGGCGAGTTCAACCATGAAAATTTACATGGACATTGATGAGCAGAGAAGCTTATCTAAAATCGATGAGTGCGGACATATATGAGGGGTACTTACTGATCCAAGTATTTAAAAAGGAAAGTATATCTATCAAAGTGTTGAGAACTAGACATGGCTTCAAAGCAAACTTAGCAGATTTACCTCTCTTCATTAGAGCAGAGGGCGGCTATGTCATAAATGCCTCTACTTGTGAGCACTCTGCAAGCAAAAAAGTATAATGTCAAGACATCATAAAAGTTGTATGAATGTCTATAAATAGTATTTACAAGTCTTTTTTCAACTAAGGTACAAGGGTTGCCATCAATAAAGAACATCACCGTTCATACCTATGGCATAAATTGTGGCGTGATCAATACTAGTAATGTAGGGAGTAAAAAAAAAAAAAAAAAATGATGCAGCTTTAGAAGTGACATTGAGCTTTTCCCCATTTCATTGACATAATGGTCATCTAAAGAAATTGACTCAATTAAACATAAGACCTAAATGGGTGCCAAAATCATAATTGAATTTTTAAACAAACCTTATAATTTTTTGAACTATCATTCTGCCAATTCCTCGACCTTGTAATGTAGGGAGAACCTGGAAGGCACTGGAACAGAATTATATGAATACATGAAACATATCAATCTCGTCCAAGGTAAATTGAATACCCAAATTGAGAAACAAGATTAAACTAAAGACTATAAACAAAACAATCTGAAAATTGAATACTACAAGTTGTGCAGAGAGTAGCTTAGGCTCTAAGCTAAGGCCCTAATTACAAAAATGCCATTACTACTCCTTACCTCTAAATAATAAAGCAAAAGAAAGAAAAATACAATAACAAAATAAAAGAAGATACAAAATAAAATAAAAATGACTAATAAAGCCCTAAAATGGCGCCCATTTCCATCGCCCTCCTCCTCTTAAAACCAAGCTCATCATTGTGAGGGCTAAAAATTAATTTCTGAAAGTTGAAGAGTGCACATCCCACAAATTTTCTTCTCATTTATTCTTCTTCTCTCTTTCTTCACCCAAGGTAACCCTAAAACTTCCACCGGGATCAAAAACCTTGTGTGTGGAAGAGGAAAAGTGATAAGTACATGGGTAAAAGGGGTTCGGGGCCTGAAATGGAGTTTGATCGGGCAGGGATAAGGCTGGGATGGCCGGTATTCTGGGTTCAAGATGGTGCGGGTTTGGGTCGACAACGGGTTGGGGTTGGGTCCAAGGGCCGGTGGGTACAAGGGGGTTGTATGGATGCGGGTGGGCTATGGATTTGGTCAGTAGCAGCAGGGATTTGTTGGGGGTGACGAATGGAAGGGTTTGGGGGTCGTGGGGGCTGGGGAAGGGGTCGGTTAAGGCGTGGGGGCTGCTGGGGTGGTCGATAGGGGTAGGGATAGGGTTTTGATGCGGGGGAGGGACAGTGGGGTGGGGAAAGGAAGGCGGGACAGGGGTAGGGGCTGCTGGAGCAGTTGGATGAAGGCAGGGTTTTGGGCAGCGGGGTGGGGAAGGTTTAGGGCAGAGAAGAGTTGGACCATTTGTTGTTTCAACTCATCAATTTGTTGTTGTGTTTGTACCAACTCTTTCATTTGTTGTTTCGACTCTTAAATCTCCTCGTACTGTTGTTTAGATATTTTTGGAGCCATTGAGAGTAGCGTACGATTTGATAAAAATACACCGATACACCAAACACCAATGTGGATCGACACCAAATCACCATCTCGATACTTCACATAATTTACTATTACTAACCCTATAAAATCGTCATTACCCTTTTTAATGCAACAACAACCTGCAGTCAACCCATATACCATCTACTTATATGATAACTTATAACTTCTCGTTAAATGCACTCAATTACATCTAATGCGTGCCACATGGCACTGCTTACGCTTTGTTCACTAACTGATATCAATGGCCCAAATCAGAACCCACATGCCTAGTAATACAAACCAAATCCTCATTTATTAGGGATCTAATAGGAGTGGAAAAATAAGACTCAACCCATTTAATCAACGCAACTCCCGCCCATGCAAAACCAACTCAACCCAACCTAATAATGAAATGGGTCTAATTGGGCTCACCCAGTTAGACCCGTTGGTTAAAGGGTTGGGCTGGGTTATTATAGGATTACCCATTAACGCAATAAGCTTTGACCCTAATTAGCAACCCTGAGTTTAAGACTTCTTTTATGTCGTCTTTTTATACGCCGTCAACTCTTTCTATATCATATTTTCGTTTGTTTCTCGCCGATACTCGCTGTATTCTCGATGGATCTTTACCCCGTCTTTTTTATTCTTAATTTAGGGTTTGTACTTCTCATATTTAGTGCATATTCATTCTTTTTTGAATTTCGATTTGAATAGCAAGGTTAGTCTATAAAAAAGTATTTTCAATTTTTTTGAGATTGATTTTAAATTTATCATTGTTAATTCTCATTTTCAAAGTGCATTTTTCCGAAAAATATGGGAGTCAGGGACAATTATGACATTTCTCTAGTATATAAATGGGTGATATAAATCTAGAGTGACCAAATATTTTAACCCGAAAACTAAGCTTCAAAGCTATAAACTATAATTCATCACTTGATGGGCTTGATGGGCAGGGCAATGAGGTGGGATGGGATAAAAGTTAATTCATCCCAATGCGATAAAATAAACCCAAACCTCGTGTTAAAAGTTAGTAACTTGTAATAACTTATCTCACTTAAAATCATATCTCGTCTTGCAGTTGTACCAACTTAAGTAGAATAGTTGTTTTTTGACATTTGGTAAAGAAAATTAGTGAAGACGATACCGTGACATCGTAAATAGAAGCGGTCAATCCAAAATCCGAAACGGCTCGGCCAAAGCCCACCAACCGCCCGTTAAACGGCGTGACAGGCATCAGTCGACTGAACCAATCCCCATCTAAATATTGGGGTGAGGAGAAGACGGCGACGGTGAGGGAGCTGTGGGATAGAGCGATACGGAGCTTGTCCGTGTCAACGTGGGGTGGGGTTGTGGGGAAACGGTGGCAAGAGTAGTTGCAGAGGGTGTAAAGGTCTCTGAGGTGAAGTGGGTTTACGTGAGTTGGGTTTGTGGATATAAAGAGTGGGGGTGGGGTTTGTTTTGTTAATCTCTTTTGGCTTGGGGTGCACATTTTGGCCGGAATGTGGCTGGGTTTGGAGGGGAGATAACCGCAGTTTACAGCAATTGCCATATTCTCTCTCCAATCAAAACAACAATCTTCTCCTCGAGCCGTTTGTAAGGACGGATATAAAAGGCACACTACACTAAGCTTTCGTTCGTTTTTTTATCTGAATCTGAAATCTGAAAGACTGAATCTGAGGTCTGAAATCTGAATTTAAAAAATGTGTTTATTTTTATGTCTAAATATACTTTTGAATGAATGTATTTAGATTGATTCAGACTTCAGATTCAGACTTCAGAGCTAACTTTACCTTTTAATCATTAAGAGGCAAATATGACCGTTAACCTCTTAATCATTTAAAAAATAAACACTTTTTGATATTTCTTAAGTTGGAATGGTTCAGATTCAGTCTTAAGAGGTAAAAACAAACGACCCCTAAATTAGAAGATTCTCTTTACCAATAAACCTCAACTTTTTGTGTGTTGGTTTAGTGTTTGTTGTGTTGTTACGATTAAAGACGTTATGTTGCAATAGTTCTGGAAAATAAAATCGGTTTTAAAGTTTTCCAAATTCAGAACATTCTATGCTCTCTTAATGATTTTGAAGTACTAAAACACTTTTACATAGTATATAATGTGTAAAACAATTTTTAAAATGATGAGAAAAAAAACGGGTTGAATACACTTACGGTCATCCGTCACCGTAAGTGATGGATACTTCAATCAATTGTAATATAGTATTACACCACGGTTTCCATTGACCGTTTGTCACTTGTTGTCAATAATTAAATCACGGTCAAATGTGACCGTCAAACTATACTCTTGGGTGCTTATAACCGTGGTGAGGCTTCAACGGTTTGTAGAGGACGTGGCGTACCTATTCGCAGTCATTTGACACCGTATGTATCACTTTAGCGGTTACATTTAACCGTGTGTTCCATTTTTAAATTAAAGTTCAATTATTAAACGGTGTATGTGTTTTATTGATTTTTGTTATTATATTCTGAAATCTTATTGTACTAATTATTGTATTATCATTTCAGTTAGATGGCTCGGTACTTGATGATACATTTTGGCGAGATATAGACAATGTTATTGTACCGAGTTTATCTACTCAGCGTGTTTCCCTTGAGGAATCGAATATGCGTGAATCGAATATGCGTGAACAAGAAATGGCATCAACCTCGCCCAAATACTCGCGCGATTTGTTTTCAGATTTCACTTTATTTATGGTAAAAAAAACATATCACGTAGTTTAATTTCAGCAATTTTAGATTTTTAATATATAACATAATTAGACGACACTGCATTTGATTGTATGTATTAGCAAGATGCGACAGTAGAATAAAGATTGGATGTTAATACGATTACGCAAGACCATACAGTTGAATTCACCACTAAGGAGGCATGTATAGTTTATTTATATTGTACTCAACATGATTTTTCATTTATAGTTAAAATTTCTATATAAATTGTCCTTTCAACTAATAATTTTCGCCTTGTGCATATTTTTTATGATCGTGATAAGATGATTGATTGATTTCAACAAGTTGTTCGCAAGCTTCATGCGGTCATGATCATTTTAAAATCCGACAAGGTGAGTTTAGTCAGAAAGTGAAGGGTCGTACTTGGTTGTGAGTGAAGCGAGCTTCATAAAAACATGAAAGATACAGGGATGGACAAGAAAAGGATACGGTGTTCTGGAATGCGAAAGTTTGATTGTCCCTTTCGATTGAAAATTGTTTTGCACGATGATGGCCGTTAGGGGTGGAAGTTATATGTGGGCTACACACCCACGAGGTGTATAAAACACTTGTTGGACACCCTTATGTCGGTCGACTTTCACAAGAAGAGTGGAACATTGCTAGTGATATGATCAATAATGGGGTGGGTTCGAAGGAAGTAATCCACGCATTGAAACAAATATCGGAATACAATTGTTCATCCATTAGAACAATTGATAACGCTAAAAGCAAAATGAAAAACTTTGAGATGCAAGGGCTCACCGCCACGCAATAGTTGATGCATTTGCTCACGGAGAAGAGCTATTTTCACTAGCATATAAGGGATGAACAAACTGATGTGGTGGAGAATTTATTTTTCACACATCCTACCTCTTGTATGTTGGTGAAATGTTTCTTGACTGTACGGATAATCGATTACACTTACAAGACCAATCGGTACAATATGCCATTATTTGAGATGATTAGAGTCACGTCTATCGGGCAATCATTTTTCATTAAATTTGCTTTTCTGAATAATGAGAAAGAGGGGAATTTTATCTGAGCATTGCAACATTTATGGTCACTACACAAGCCAGAAGTTTTATCTCAAGTTGTTGTCTCTCACAAACAACAATCTTGTGTAAACGCGGTGCCAAAAGTGTTTCCACTTGCCACCCTTCTATTATGTTTATTCTATGTTCAAAAAAACATAAGAGGGGCATGTTTGAAATATAACATCAAATACCAGGATAAGAAGCTATTTATGCAGGGTTAGATTGGGGTTGTGGAGTCCAAGAATTCGATCGAATTTGAGAATGCATGGGTGGCTTTTCGTCAAAATTGGAAAAACTACCCAACATGATTGTGTACATACAGAATAACTGGATGCCTTTACGTTTTCCGTTCGCTCATGCGTGGAGTAATCGGGTACCCCACCGTGGCAATCGCACAACTAACAGAGCGGAGGGTGCCCATGCCTAACTGAAAAACACTTAACAAATAGCATAAGTTCGTTTGCGACGGTTTGGAAGGGCATGAACGCATTGCCTGGCCACCAAGTCACTCAAATACAAACGGAGTTTCAAAAATCACTCTAATCAACCAAGCATGTCCACAATGACGCGTTGTTATATGAGATCAGTGGTATGGCATGCCTTAGACCTAATAGTCGTGGAGATCGATTGTATGAGGTCGGTGTTGAGAAAATCTCCCGCTAACACCTAATATATAGAGATACGATGCTCACACATTATAAGAGAGTAGTCTAATTTTGGGGAAATACTCGATTTTAGCACGTGTTTGACTTGAGCAACTTCGGTTGCGCCTACGTATCCGTTATGCTCGGAATCAAAGTCAGCGTAGTTCGTGGGTTCGTACTATTCGCCGGAAAACTCATTGTGGTGGTTTTTCGGAGAGATGGGAGGTGTTGCCACTCTTCTCAAATAACTCATCTCAAAACTCTCTCTAAAACCTCATAAGATAAGAAAATCACCCTCCTCTTCCAAGAAGATCTCTCTCAAATGTATGGGGGGTGGGGCTTATTTATAGCAAAAACCAACCCAAGTGGGTCGCCACATGTCAATTAACTCGTGGTGACACATGTCCTATTTTAAGTGGCATGTGTCCCATAACATATGTTAAAACTCTCAATACTAGAATATTGTCTAGTTAATACGTAAATAATACACAAATACGCGTGATATGTCCGACGCGCATAATAATACATCATTCGCATAAACACATGGACTTTTGTCAATATTAATCAACTCTAATCTCATTTAATAATTTAATGAGAGGCTTATCATTAAGCCCCTCCTACATTTGCCCCCTCGTACATATAGTTGATATATTGATACATGTCTGAAATATATCGACTGTATGTACGAAATAACTTTAGTCAATTTTCATATGTTCGATCCATGTGTGGATCGTGGGTAATAATCTCATATCTCATTTCATCTTAATGATGTACTTTTACCTCATATATCACATTTTATGATATAATGCAATCTCATATTTCATATCTCAGTTATATGATATACATCAATTTTATATCTCATATCTTAAATCCCATTTTGCAGCTTTGATCTCATAGGTTATTCCGAAGGACCTCGTTTATCATTATTTTCATATGAATGATATACACCGAGTGTTGCCCCCATTCCTATTTAAATGATCATGCATCCACATTTTTATTGCGATTGTTTGTAACTCTGCTTTGGTAAAGAGTAATATCATGAACACATAATAACTACCTTAGCATTCTCTTTCGTCATTCTCAACCAAGCTTGGTGAAAGTATTTATTATGGTTTACATAATAACTACTTAGTTGTTCTCAAGTTTGGTGAAAGTATTATTATGGTTTACATAATAACTACTTCATTGTTCTCGATTAATCTTTTAGTGTATGCACATGTTTTTGATTTATTTCATTCTCGATGAGGTTTCTTGTGCGTGTACATAATATTGACTTGCTCAAATTACCACTTTTTAATGTATTTCGCAAACTCACACCTACGAAGTGACTTTAATGGTGAGAACACACTTGTCAAGGTTTTTCGTAAACTCCACCGTTACGGGTGACTAAACAATGAAAAACACATTTGTTAAGGTTTTTCACAAACTCCACCGTTACAGGTGACTTAATCAATGAAAACACACTTGTTAAGGTTTTTCGCAAACTCCACCGTTAGAGGTGACTTAACAATGAAAACACGCTTGTTAAGATTTTTCATAAACTCCACCTATAACGGTGACTTAACAACGAAAACGCTTGTTAAGATTTTTCAACAACTCCACCTATAACGGTGACTTAACAACGAAAACGCTTGTTAAGATTTTTTATATAATTTCCACCTTATAACGGTGACTTAACAACGAAAACGCTTGTTAAGATTTTTATATAATCTCCACCTTATAACGGTGACTTAACAACGAAAACGCTTGTTAAGATTTTTATATAATCTCCACCTTATAACGGTGACTTAACAACGAAAACGCTTGTTAAGATTTTTATATAATCTCCACCTTATAACGGTGACTTAACAACGAAAACGCTTGTTAAGATTTTTATATATAGTCTCCACCTTATAACGGTGACTTAACAACGAAAACGCTTGTTAAGATTTTTCAACAACTCCACCTATAACGGTGACTTAACAACGAAAACGCTTGTTAAGATTTTTATATAATCTCCACCTTATAACGGTGACTTAACAACGAAAACGCTTGTTAAGATTTTTATATAATCTCCACCTTATAACGGTGACTTTAACAACGAAAACGCTTGTTAAGATTTTTATATATATAATCTCCACCTTATAACGGTGACTTAACAACGAAAACGTTTGTTAAGATTTTTATATAATCTCCACCTTATAACGGTGACTTAACAACGAAAACGCTTGTTAAGATTTTTATAAAACTTCACCAATAACGGTGACACCCATAACGGTGACTTAACAATGAAAACACTTGTTAAGATTTTCATAAACTCCACCTATAACGGTGACTTAACAACGAAAACGTTTGTTAAGATTTTTTTGTAAACTCATTCTTCTGTATCTCTTTTCAGGACAGGATCCCGTACCTGACAAACTGAGCGTGGTCCTTCGTCTGTTTGCTTCCATGACCAACTTCTTCGGACGAGTTAAGTCATAACGATCGTGGTTCAGCTAGCAACAATTTTGATACACCTTTATAGAAGACTTATCTCAATGCTCACAAAGTTCTTGTAATATGATGTCATATATGAAGGATGACTATGACTTTGTCGATTTCTGAGTGACAACTAATTAACCCGTTTAAACTCTTTGCAAAAGAAGCTGAAGAAACTTTTGTAATGGCTTGCTTGGATGTTACTATACTCTGAAGGTTCATCAATCTAACCTTGTCGCGGATGATGTCGAAGAAGCTTTAGACTACAAGCTACGTTACATCATAATATCCATCTGCCCCCTTTATTTTATTTTATTTTATCTCAAGATAAAATAAAATAAAATAAATTACATATATCATTTACAATTCCCACCCGAAAAAGAATGAAATCAACCTAATTATTACATTTCATGGGGTGTATCTCAAACTGTCATGTCTTTGAACAATGACTTGATATTTGTGTCGCTCAATATCAGCTCATTCAGAAGCCTCTGCAAAATAATATCTTTCTGACACCATGATATAATATTACAAATAGTTAGTAAAACTCAGAAAATATCGAAGTACAATTCTCATCATGCCCCCTTTATTTTATTTTATTTAATGTAATAAAATAAAAGTTAAATAAAGTCCGGGGGAATTTGTGTAATGAATCGTAACCACCCATACTTGTAGGTGTATCATGCACAATTTTAATGTTGTTTGAGTACACGACATATTAAACTCGAGAGTGTATAATATCAATGTTAACCATGAGTTGTAACATACTCAACACTTTCATAGATGATTCATAATTTATGAAATAAACATAAAATAACATTTGCAAATTTTTTTCTATGAAATATTAAATAATATTTCATCATGCTCCCTCTGAGTCGTTTTTACTTTTACATAATAGCAGCTAGAAATATCTTGCCATGAATCATAATATTCTTATTGTAGGCACAAAATACTGTGACACATTAACAAACTCGAGCCTCCATCGCTTTAAAGTTTCTCAAAAGCTCTCAATTTTTCATAAAATCTGTTATTTTATCCTTAGCATCCACCAAGACTATCATAAAATCTGTCTAAATTTTTTTTTTTTTATTATCTAGAATAAAAAAAATATTTGATTATCCATATACGATCCAATAATCTTGCACTTTATTAAACGAATCAGTCAAATAAAATATTTAACCTTTGCCCTTTATAATAAATGGCCAGTCTCAAAAACCCAAAAAACGATTCAACCGCATGCACCTACTCACGTGTAGTCCCATCAAGAGACTTGTGTTTGTACTATTAACCAACTGGTATAAAATTTATAGCCACAAATCTATTTAGTACCCAAAAAATCTTGATATCTAGTCGTTATCCCAAAAACATTAAATGTTCCTGACACTCATGAGCACCATTCGCTTTTCAGAAAACATTTTTGGCTAAATTAGGTAGTTTTAAATATTATATAACCAACGAATAAAAAGAATAAGGTACAACGGAGTTTTTGAAATTGAATGTGAAACCACATGGTCAGATTCCGTAGCTCATTTGGAATTATCCGAAGGAACTGCTCGTTCCGAATCGTTGCAGCAAAGGTTAGCTGATTTTCATATCCATGGTGGTTCGGATGCGACCAAGTCAGGTCGGTTTTCTTATCTCAGTCCCCTCGTGGGTTCCTCAGGTATCAGATCACTTATGATTTCAAACTCCTAAGGTTCATCCAAGTTCCATCGCTCCCGTGTTTTGTCGGATCTGCACTTACACACGAAGACGAGGTTCATCGGAGCAAAGCCCCATCAGTTTCTGACCGAGGTTTGTCGGCATTTGTGAGCTCCCACGAAGTTTTTTTTTCGTTTTTCAAGCTCCCACGGGTTCGTCATTTTCAAGCTTCCACGGAGATTCATCACATTTCAAGATTCAACGGTGTTTTTTCTATGGAGTTTCACCGGATTTCAAGCTCCCACAGTTTATGGAGGTTCATCGGGGGGAAAAAAAAAAGTTATGTGACTTATGTCACTTCTACCGAGGTGAGGTTCCTCGGAATAAGGGAAGTCTAATCTCTTAAGAACATAGGATATTCAGAAGAAAAAAAACGTTCACTGTATTTTGAGTTTCCTCGAACGAGTTTCCTCGATTAATTACTAACGTTCACTCCGAGCTTCATCGGGAAGGGATTCATCAAAGCAAAGCCCAGTTGACTTTTTATCGAGATGAGGTTATGCTCTTCGTGTTTCCGAAACAACTATTGTGTGGGTATTCTTTTTTTTTTTTTAAGATTCGTTGAGCATGTATCTCAAGGGCTACTATTTCTGAAAGCACACGCTAATAGCCAAAGCTTTTGGCTGCTGTACTGAAATCATAAAGGGTTGTCCCATCTTTTCTAATCAATCGCTGACAGTTACCCACTACCCACTACCCACTTGGTTTTGTCAGACAAGTATACTCTATACCTTGACAATAGCTGTAGAATGACTTGCACGCAATAGCCTGGCGTTAATATTTTGTCAGCTACCAAGATATTTATGTGATGGATATACCATTCTGCTAATATTTTAATAGAAGCTCTACCATCAAGTAGCCCAACTAATTAATGTGGACAGTACATTTGTACGAAATCTGTAAATTGAAACAGTTTAGCTAACATTTTCACCCATTAACAGTCTGGAACCTATCAATCAACTTATCAATCAGTAGGTATATATATACCCAGCTGAGATTATATATATTTGAAGCTTTTTTATTTTTATTTTTTTTTTCACCCCGAGATATCAGCATAGTTCTAAATCTGAAATGATTTATACCCAGCTCTTTGAAACATTCATAGTTCTATTAGTTCTATGTAAACTTAAAATATATATAATCTCAGATAAAGATATAACTGTCAAACGATTTTTTTTGTTCTATTGTCAAGGGCATCTGTTTGTTTTAGATAGACATCATAACTAACGCTCCTATGTAAAATATCATGGAATTTTGATGCAAGGCATGAAATATTATAAGTACGAAAATCATATACTTATCTGAGATGAAGTTGCATATTTTTTTTCCATAAATCTTTGAGAAGAAGTTGTCTTGTCAACCTCTTTTCTCCATCTTTGTCCACTTTTCCGAGTGCGAACGAGGCGTTACATAATGAAAATCACGAATACCTCCCCAGCAGAGTCGCCAAATGTAAGAGAGTAGTCTAATTTTGGGGAAATACTCGATTTTAGCACGTGTTTGACTTGAGCAACTTCGGTTGCGCCTACGTATCCGTTATGCTCGGAATCAAAGTCAGCGTAGTTCGTGGGTTCGTACTATTCGCCGGAAAACTCATTGTGGTGGTTTTTCGGAGAGATGGGAGGTGTTGCCACTCTTCTCAAAGAACTCATCTCAAAACTCTCTCTAAAACCTCATAAGATAAGAAAATCACCCTCCTCTTCCAAGAAGATCTCTCTCAAATGTATGGGGGGTGGGGCTTATTTATAGCAAAAAACAACCCAAGTGGGTCGCCACATGTCAATTAACTCGTGGTGACACATGTCCTATTTTAAGTGGCATGTGTCCCATAACATATGTTAAAACTCTCAATACTAGAATATTGTCTAGTTAATACGTAAATAATACACAAATACGCGTGATATGTCCGACGCGCATAATAATACATCATTCGCATAAACACATGGACTTTTGTCAATATTAATCAACTCTAATCTCATTTAATAATTTAATGAGAGGCTTATCATTAAGCCCCTCCTACACACATAATTCGTACCATTTACGAATTACCATGTGTCCACGAGTTGGCCCAATGGAAAAAGCTAGGCCAAACAATTCCTCAGTGGGTGCCAAACAATCATTGGAATAAACTTGGCATTGTCCCGGACATCCTTCGGTACCGTAAGCTTAAATATACTCATGAGATAATATTATTTAAGAAACCGTGGACTGATGCATGCGAAGCCATTAGAAATATGATGTTAAGAAAGCTATTGGAAATTGCTGAACCATCTTGAACGCCCTTGATCGAGCTCGTACAAATTCATCAAAAGGGTAAGCCACCTAAGGGAAAGAAGTCTGTTGATATATCTACCAAAAGAACCCCCTGTGCTTGGGAGCGGGATGTACTGTCCACATCTGAGCTTAAAAAATCTTTGTAAACAAGACCCCAACATCAGGTGTATGAGTTTCACAAGCTTGATGCCATGTTTCCCAAGCTTAGTTCTAGTTGTATGAGTTTCACCTACTTCTTTGTTACTCTTTTTCATTGGCATACCTGGTTGTGCCTCAACATTAGGTGGTGTTAGTAGTTTCTTTGCATAGGTAGACCACAAGTCTTTGCCATTTAAGAGCATAAGGAGGTTTGCATATTGTTGGAGATATTTTTCTTTAGTGTAGCACTCATCCACATGGCTTTCTGCATTATCCCCTTTGTATAAAATTGCCCCTAAACCATGAACACAAGGCATCCCACTCAACTGCCAAAATCTACAAGAGCAAGTCATCTCCCTCAGATCAACAACAAACTGAACAAACGAACTTTTAACTTGGAACTGAGATCCTCCATTGAATTCATAAATAAATCCCATAGGCTCTTTCAGCAAACGGCCCAGCTTTTCCTCAATTCTTGGACGAATTACACTTGGGTGTTTCACCATCTTATCTCTATTCACTTGAATTCTTCTCATTATCAATTCCCAAATTGTTTCCATCACTGAGATAACCGACTTATCCCCTGCATCAGCTATGAAATCATTGAAGACTTCACAGTGGTTATTTGTGAGAATATCACATTTTGGCTGGGTAGCGAAGTGTGACCTACTCCAATTGTTTAGTGGTAGCATTGTATCCATACATATGCATGCTTTTTCAGAAACCTGCTTCACTTGTTCTATGCACTGGATGTAATATACTAATGTACTTGCTTTGACACATTTTCAGAACAAATCTTTCAATTGTTTTCCCCTAAACTCCTTTTTGAAATTGTTGTGGTGGTGCTTAACACAAAATCTCAGCTCACATTGGGGGACAACAAGTTGAAGAGTTGGTACCAAAACCTGAAAGCATATAGAATATTAGTTACTTTGAATATTTTGAATGAAAGTGAATAATATGTTGCATGAAATAAAATTTAGAGGTTTACCTTTTTCTGATCACACATGAAAGTGAATTTTGATTAATTTCCAATCCCACCATCATCACACAACAACTCCAAAAACCACATTAAAAAACTCTTACACTCTTTCTCCACCATAACATAAGCAAATGGCCAAATGCCATTATTTGCATCTATACCAACAGCTGCTTGCAGTTGACCACTGTAAGGACCCTTTAAGAAGCAACCGTTTAGACTAATAATAGGTCTACAAGCTTTAAGAAATCCTTTTCTAAGTGCCCCCAAAGCACAATACATTATCTAAAATTGAGGGCTCTCATCTTCAATGCTAGCCTCATTGACATGAATTTTAATGGTGGAACCAGGCATAACCATTTTCACTTCAGCACAATACCTCCACAAGTTTGCATATTGGTATTTGGAGCATCCCTCAATCAATATTTGAGCTTTTTTCTTTGCCTTATATGCTTTTCTTATTGACACCCAACTGTAAGGTCCCTTTTAACAGTCTCCCTAATTGCATTCAGAGGTATTTCAGGTTTGGACTTGAATGTGTCCAAGTACCTGCGTGATAACACATGCATAATGGAAAAAGGATAAAAAAATGCAATTTTATGAGGCATGCACATATTGAAAAAAGGGTTTTTGACGAGAAAAAATTGGTTATTGCAGACAATATATATATTAGGTACAAAAATTGCAAGAAAATTAGGGTTTTTGATGTATAAGATAATTATCAACTACAATGTCAAGCAGAACAATTAAATAAATTCGTCTACTCTTAACTGAACGAGAAAAAATAGGGAATTTCACATATCATATAGCATTTGAGGGTTGATGAGCAAATATTCAAGAAGAACACAACGCAACTTCCACTCCATTTTGTCCACGAACGATTTCAATGTTGGGTGGAGCAGTAGAGAGTTGGGGATTTTGCATGTGGATGATCAAAGAATGCCAACCGTTTCAAACATTGGAGGTAAATATGGGAATGCCCTTAGAAAATTGTCATGTGAGAAGCACATGTCGATTTGCTGTCTACATTTAACGGCCTAATGGACGAAATTCCTTATTTGGCACAAGTAACATAGTCGAGGGACTACGATGAGTCAAACATAAGATAAGGGACCATTTAAAAACTATCCCAATAGTTCAGTGACCAGAAAGGTATTTAAAAACATAAGATAAGGGAGAAGATTATGTCGTTTTTGTCTCAGGTTTTATCTTCTTTGAATCCCTTTCTATTTTCTTAACATTCTAGTTTTTCAATAGTTTATTTGATTTAATTTTAATTTACAAAATCCATTACTCAGTTTATCAATAATTATAAAGCGCCCGTGCATCGTGGGCGCTAAAAACTAATAAAAATGAGACTTATGTGATGAATGACTAGTAATCGAGACTTAAATAAGACAAACTTTTCAAGTATCATTATAATATAATTAGGAAAAAGTACTCTTAAACCCTCACAAACAAATTTTAAAAACTAAAAGAATTTTGATAAATTTTAAACACTTAGGTCAATTAATTCTCTTCTTATAAAAGTTCACGCTAGTGATATAATAAGTGAATCTAATAGTAAATTATTCTTAAATATTTAAAAATTATTACCAAGGATTCTAATAGTAAATTTCCATTTAATAATGCCTAATTGAAGGGGGGTAATAAAAAACGCCATTCGTATTGTTTGAAGTTGAACCACCGTGAAAAACTTGAACCCAAATTTTGAATTCCATCCGGACCTGAAAACTCGTTAAAATCCTACACATTTAATAAACTCTCCCCATTCATCTTCTTCTTCTTCTTCTTCTTCTTCCTTCTTCTTTTAGCCCCTCTCCCGTCTCTCTCTCACTCTCGAGTCTTACCAAACACACACAGATCCAGAGTGAGAGAGACTGGAAGACACAAAAACCCTAACTCAATGGCCCCCAAATTTAGATTTCACACGCCACAAAAAACTTCAACACACACATGTATGTAATTTATATGTAAAACCTGCACATATTTTAGATATTTTGGATTTAGTGAATTAGGAATGGACGGAAGGAGAATAACGGCGAGCCCTAGGCCGTGTTGTGAGCGTCGGATTGTGGCTAAAAAGCGGCCTCGATGTGGAGTTGATGGATTTGTCAATAGCGTGAAGAAGCTACAAAGGAGGGAGATTTGTTCCAAGCGTGACCGGGCTTTTAGTATGAGTGATGCTCAAGAAAGGTTTAGGAACATTCGATTGCAGGTTCAATTTAATCTCTATTTCATATTATTCAACTTTGAGTTTTGTAATGCATGTAATGGAATATGCATTGGTTCAAGTGGTTTAGTGAAAATTAGGGGTTTTAGTTGTAAATTCCGCACACTAATATGCAGTCTATATTGTTATAATGTAGTGTATAACAAAGTTTATGGGCCATATAACAATTTTTTTTTTGTATTAGAAATATTTCTCGCGGATAGTACGTGTCTGTACTTAAAAATTATTTGGTCCCAAACAAAAACACACTTTACCTTAGAGGTTTTAGACAAGTTTTCTATTTAAGTAATTGGGTATTAGAAATTGAATTTAGGTAGTGATTGGGTTCGTGTTCGTGTTCGTATAGAGTTAGGCTCCTTGAAAAACCCAATTGTTTCAATTCTGATAAGAATTATAAATTAGTGTGTGCCTGTGTAGTTACTAGGATCATGCCTTTTGCAAGTGCTTTGTGAAATGGGTGTAGGGTTTAGGAACATTAGATTGTAGATGCGGTTGATTAGAATACCGTACATGTCATATTATCTATTTCATAATAATTGCTTTCGAAGGCCATATACAAATACTTAGAAAGTGTTTGTCCTCGCACAAAAACATTCCTCACACTAGGGGTTTTAGACAAGTTCTTAACTAAAATTATTTGATATTAGAAATTTAATTTAGATAGGGATTGAGTTCATGTAGGTGAAGAGTTAGGGTTTTGATGTTTAATGGCCATCTTGGCTCCTTCAAAAACCCAATTGTTGCATTCTATTATATCTTATGAATTAGTGCCTGTTCAATTACTAGGATCATGCCTACCTTAAGTGCTTTGTGCAATGGGTTTAGTTATGTTTAGGAACATTGGATTGCAGGTTCTGTTGATTAAACTAAAATACATGTCATATTAGCTCCGTCAGCATGATAGACCGCATACAAATACTTACGCAAAAACATCCCTTACCCCGATCTTTAGACAAGCTTTTGACGTCTAAATGCCCTTCCAAGGAAACACCAAAGTGGAATTCTCGAAATAAAAAGATATCAAGATTTCGTGAGATGGAAAAAAAACACAATGGCATGCCCACTCCACTTCCATGACTCATCCTAACTTCTTGGGAAAGTGCAAGTCCACCTCCTTTTTTTTTAAGAATAAGTATTAACATAAGCAGTCACATGAGCTTGGAGGAGAAATCTAATTTTTTTTTTCCGGTGGATGACTCTTGGAGGCGGAGTGGGCGTGGCATACTTCAAACTGGTACATAGTGGAATGTTTGCAACAGAATGCATTAGAAATATTTCAGGGGAGTTTCCAGCATTAAAAATAGTTCCCGGTGGTGGTGGGTTGGCGGGGGGTGTACCTTGATTCTTTTCTGAGAATGCCCACAAATCCTCTCGAAATCTCTCTAACACTGGTGGAGTTAGACGAATGTAGAGTTTCAATCTTTCACCGCACCAATTTCTTTTTAACCGGACTGTTTGCAAACTTGTGTCCTTAAAAAGTTTTTATTAAGACAGGCAAGTCAGTTTGAAGATCTCTGTTGAGTTTTTGGAGTAGTCAGTGATGGTACTGTGGTGGTTTATGTATCGCACGACGAGGAAGGTAAGGCAGAGAGAGAGAGGGGTGGTGGTGGTCATGTTGGTGGGTGTGAGGAAAGGCTGAAATTCTCCCCATTTCAGAGAGAGAGTTTAAACTCTGCTAGAATTCTTCGAAAAGTTGTCATTTGGAAGTCTGATTTTAATTAGAATCGGTCTTACAGACCCACCTTTAGCTCGTCCAACTTACCAATGACATATGTAAACCCAACGCTTTGAAAGTCCGATTTTGAAGAGTGCAATAGTTTGACAAATAAGTTTAAAACTGCTACATTTCTGCATTAAAAAACTCTTGAAGTGTAGTTTTTTTTGGGAACTGTGGATTTGTATGATTCTGAAATCGGTATTTTATACTCAATTTGCAATTTGAATGACTTGAAAGGATCTCTTTGTATCCATTGGAAGCCGGTTCAAATCGTTTACAAGTCCATAATCCAAGGGACTCGAAAAACGGGCCCTTTTATCTGTCTTATCAAATGGGGCGTTGAAGTTTTTGGTATACCATAAAGAAATATAATTACTGGAATATTATTTGACATTTATAATTTATAAAGGATTTTTGTAACAAAGTACGCTGGAGAAGTTTAATGTCATTATTGAAATATTAGAATATTCATGTTATCAGGGTAATATATCACAATGTGTATTTTTAAGCAGCAAGTAGTTCAGTTATTTTTCTTCATTATCAAATTTCTCGTTTTGAATTGTTGGGTGAATATTGGAATCAGGAGGAATATGATACCCATGATCCAAAGGGACACTGTGCCATGGTACTTCCGTTTATCAAAAAGAGGTCTAAAATAATCGAGATAGTTGCTGCTCGTGACATCGTCTTTGCTCTTGCCCAATCGGGTGTTTGTGCAGCGTTCAGCAGAGGTAGTGTTATAATATTTTATAAAATCTATTTCCGTTTAAATATATAATGAAAGAGCTCTGCATTCTTGTTAAGAGTATACTTTTTCCCCTCAAACATTGGAAGTGGATTGATAACAGTTAATTGCTGGATGCAGAGAGTAACCAAAGGATATGCTTTCTAAATGTCAGCCCTGATGAAGTTATACGAAGCTTGTTTTACAATAAAAACAACGACTCACTTATTACAGTTTCTGTTTATGCTTCAGACAATTTCAGTTCCTTGAAATGCAGAACGACAAGGATTGAGTGAGTGAAATCAATCTACCTATTTTCTACATATGTAAATAATTTTTGTACATTTCCCCCCCGTTTTTACTGAAAGGTATTGCCCGTAAATGGTGCAGATACATAAGGAGGGGTGAACCAGATGCTGGTTTTGCTCTTTTTGAATCGGAGTCATTGAAATGGCCTGGTTTTGTGGAGTTTGATGATGTAAATGGAAAGGTTCTCACTTATTCTGCACAGGATAGGTACGTATTCCATCTTTCTGATAATTTTATTTGCAAAATTATTGTCACCGTCTTTTGCATAATTCATTTATCAGATCTGACTTTTTTTGTTTTCTTTGTATTAGTATATACAAGGTGTTTGACCTAAAAAATTATACAATGCTGTACTCCATATCAGACAAGAATGTTCAAGAGATTAAGATCAGGTAATTTTTCATTTGCAAACATGCATAGTTTTCACTACCGAAAAACAAATTTACTTCTAAAATTTCATAGTGCTGCCCCTGAAATTATCAGTCTATCTGTCTAAACTGGCTTTGGTATCTGACTATATCACATATTAGTTTAGAAAAGAAAATGAAAGAAGTAACTTGATACAATTTGTTTCCATGACAAAGAGTAAGAGAAGTTATTGGCGAATTGTAATCCAAAGGAATATGATCAACACGAGGGAATAAAGACTGAAGATTTTTTTTTTTAAATCCACGCATCCTCCCAAAAATGAATTTTAGGCCCACTCCCCACTTCAAATATTTTTTGGTAAGTTCCCCACTTCAAATATAATAAAACTATAAAAAGGAAGGAAGACCTAAGAAATAGATTTCTAAGTACTTTGGAAGACCCAGACCACAAATGAACTCCACCAAACCCCACCAAGTGACGGGTGTGCACCACAACTATAATAGTTGGTGCTATAAGAAACCTTGGTCCGAAGGAATCTCTTAGAGCCACTTTCCTAATAAAGCAACATTTCCCTCGATTATGCTTACATTAGGTATATGTGCAATTATCCCACAGGTAACAATCCTAAATAGTAAATGCCGAACATAAAGAAAACAATCTCAGAAGACAAGTATATACGTGGTTCGGTAATGGCCTACTTCTCTCTCTCGATAACCAGAGTTGCATGCCATTTTTCCCTGGGATAAGGGTTACATTTATAGGGAAGGGAGAGATGGAGTTGTGTAGGACTTTCCTTGCCCATTGATTGTGCTCATCTCATCCCGAGATCCACGCATGTGGAAATCATATTTGTGGTCATCTCAGATCGCGATTTTCACCCAACTATTATGGGTCGGTTTTTATCCGAACTCGGGCTAATTGGGTTGTTACTTCGGATTATTCCCCCACATTAGGTAACCCTTTTTCTTGGGCGTATCAACTACATCTGGCCCATCAAATTATTTGCATTACCTTCCCGATATCCTTTAATAGAATACCTCATATTGCCTTTTTGAAAGTTCTAGAGACTTTAATTTGATGTCATATTGCCTTACGATAAGTTTCATTTTTAAATTTCAATTTATTTTTAGCTTTTGTGGGAGTCGGGATATGTTAATGCTCTTTTAAGTAAGAATATTGTGCAAGTATATTTTAGACCATGTCATATTCGTATTATAATCCAATCGATTGTTATTGTAGTAGTAACTATGAAATCGTACAACACTTCAATGACCCCAAACAAGAACACCCAAGCAATCCAAATGGATCAAAGGGTTTCTTCTCTTGAAAGAACCATCATCCTTTTAATTGCAGAAATTCAGAATCTCCACCCCCCAACCACCAAATCCCAACCTTAGCCCAGTCATTGAATACCACCACGACACCACTTTACCCCAGGTCATCAATTCCTCAATTGCTATTAGAATAGACCATTAGCCTCATGTGACCCTATGCCTTCTGTCAACATTAACTCCTTTCCTCAACCTCGGGAAGCGACTCTCTTCTAAACCAATCGACACCAATCAACGTAGCTGACACCTGCAGCCAGAGCGAAACTCATCCTCCATCCCTCGAGAACATATGGCGACCTCCTTGTGACCAACGCTTCACCCCACAACCTTATCCCACTGCTATACGCCTACGTCACTCTATTCACCCTGCGCAGCTCTATCTTGCACTATCAGCAACCCTCACAAGGCTTCCGTAGCATACCAACAGTAGAGTCCAGACGCAAGGGTCCATTCCCTTGCGCAGCTTACTCATTTTACCGTGCTTTGCGTCACACCGCTCCCATCACTTTGTAGGTGGATGTCATCCTTGTCGAAGGTCACTCACCCTTGGCGCGAGTGCCTATTAATGCTCAATCCACATTGTCCGCTTGAACAAACTTAAAGCAATAGCACTGTGACAAGGGGTTTTGGATCGAAAATTGGGCAACTTCTCAGAGGGGGTCCTCCGGTGGGCTCGATGGTTTTTGGCAACTTCTCGGGCATACCTTATGGTGACAATGCAATGTTAATCAACATTGGCATCCCCGACGAGAGGTAATAAGATTTTGAGCATCGTCGACAATCCGACGTGGATGATTAATTCTCCGATTCAAGTCCCTTAAGTCATTCCAACTATAAGGTAACCCACATCATTCCTATTAACCACCCTCGTTGTTTCATTTTCTTTGAGAGGGGTTATGAACAATTGTCCAAAGAAACCATGCGGGCCATTAGGGGCACCCGCTGCCACTTGGCCAATCACGAGGCCACTGGCCATGTGTATTCGGGGCAGTGGGAGAGTCGTCTGAGGACGATGATATTGGAGAAGAGGAAGAGGCCTCGGAGGGAGCAAACGGGCCATACCACTTGTGCTGCGGGCTTAGGCTTCTTGAAAAGAGCCTTAATAGTGACATTCGCTTCGACGTCCTTACATTTGATGATGGCCACACGGCCCGGACACGTTCATTGATTGACTTAATACGATAGAGAAGGTATTGAATACAAGAACATCTCCGGGTACAAATGTGTGAAGTCATGAAGTTGCAAGGATTGGCCAAAGTATCGTGGAACGATGTTGTATGGGAATGGGCCGCTAAGGGGAAGCCAACCATCCACTCGTGGCCCAAGATGCGTAGATGTTACGTACTACATTTCTTCATACTTCCTATGAGCGTGATTTACTCGCTCGTGTTTAAGGCCTTCACCGGTCCGCCTCATTTATATAAGAGTACACCAAGCAGTTCCGTCCCCTTTCCACCCGCCCCAAAGAGCAAGGAGCAAAGCAGAGGTTGTTACATTCATATGTTGGACCGCCTCGTGCATTCTTTGGGGCTTGGGGACATCCTGTTGTTTAAAATATATATACTTTTGTGTTTTATCAAATTAAAATATGAAATAAGTCATATTTATGCAATAAATAATAAGATCAATAATAAATAAAATAAATAAAAACTTACAAATGAAGAAGATGACCGAGTCGAATGTTTGACATTCTCTCCTTAAGACAAAATGCGTTCCCGCAATGGTGTATACGACAATGAACAATGAGCGTTTGCCTCCCAGGATAAAACGGTCTCGACACGCGCAAGAAGCACTTCAGTGTGCGTGTCCCACGAACCAATTATGTTTGATACTCTATCCAACTCGATTGAGAATGGAAAGTATTGAAAATAATTTTTTTCTTTTTTTTTCAACTTTTAAAATGAAAACAAGCCTTGTATTTATAGAAAACAAAGTGTTTTTTCATGAAAAGACGTGCCTTTTAGAAAACAGTGTCACAACTTATGGTGAACAGTCTCGACCTTTAGGGACGGTTCTGAAAAACAGTCACTATATAATGAACAATCACAACCTTTAACGACAGTTACGAAAATTCGTCCCAGAAAATTAAATAAATTTCCCAATAATTTTCATACAAAAATGGGGCACTTTGAAACCAAATTTCTTATTCATCATTTATCCGTTTTTAACAAATGAATATATCACGTGACTCGTCTTGCTATAAGGAACGCGTACGTACTTGGTCCAACCACGTTTAAAGTATGGGTCCTACTTTTATAATGACTCAGTTGACCAATATATTAATTTGGTCATAATATTAATTTGTGTAAAAAAACAATATTTTCCAACAATTCCCCACATGAATGAAATTTGGGTTAAGAATCAAGGGAACATGAAGACAAATTATAGAGAGTATCGGTGGAAAAGAGCTGCATTGGTTAAGAATCAACCAAACAGTCAAAATGTGGGCAAATTTTCATATTTGCCAACTTTTTGCCATTTGCTCAGGCAAATTTGGCCAACCAAACGGACCCTTAGGTTTTAACCGGCTGTAAGCCTATTCCCCTTGATGAACTTCTCTTACTCTCTCGTTAGCGGATCCGCAGTTATCTTATTAGGCCTAATGTTATCACTAACAGAGAGATTTATTTATGACCGTATGTCATGACTATTAGTCGTGACTTTCCGGATTATTCTATGCCTTTTCAAATAATAATTTCAATCGCAACAACAAACATTAGAATTGTTATCTAGGATCATCCTCTTTAAAATCGTCAAGGTACCTTGCTTTCTAAGAAATAATATTCATATTCCATCATAAGAGGATTTCCAAACATTAGCACCTCTAATTGTGTTAATATATCACTCGGAATACGAGTCTCAAGAATCATATCTCGTTTAAATATATTCATAATTTCCTAATGTTTATGTCATTTGTCACTTATATCTTAATAACCATATGGATACCAAACGACTTATTTGTACTTTGGACTCTTTGATTCATTATCTTTATTCTAAAGATTTGTGCACACGCTTAATCATTTCCAACCTTGGAATATAAACAAAGTATTAATTTTATACATAAGTATGACTCATTTGTACTTAAGTATTAATTTTCGTTTAATCAATGAAGTATACGCTTCTCTAGACAAATGCACAGTGGAAATGCACTTATACAATCAAAGTATACACATTCAGTAGTTTTTAGCCTATTTTCAATAGGAATCATCTTTTGTTACTATTTTTAGATAGATTTAATCGCCTTAGATAAATACCCCCACATTTATCATAATTTATACAAAGGTTCTCAGCCTTTCCATTTGAAATTTTTTCGTGGGTTAATGTGTTGAGAGTGTAATTTGTAAAAAACAATGCTTCCCCCACAATTTCAAACATAAATTTGAAATTATACAAAATTGCTCTATTTATTCTCAACCTCCAAAGGATTTATTTTTCCTTCAAAATGCAATGACTTTGGCACATAAAACCATGCGTTGCTACCTTAATGTTTATTCGGACCAACACATATGTCCATTTAGAAGGTAAACATTCTTTTCATTCTAAAGAAAAGTTTGTTTAGATAAGTTTCTCTACTTTAGTAATTTCCACATTTAATGGTACATTCCTTATTGTTTCATAGGCCTACAAATGCACTTCTGACAATTCTTAGCATTATACTCAAGTTGTGTCACACATAATATATATGCCTCAAAACCATTTGAACATATACTGTGATTATGGACTTTAAAAAGATCATAATATAAAATATGCCATTCGGTTACTTGCCCTTCTTTGAGTTCACTAGTTGTGGAGTCTTGAGATTACATTTAAGCTTTCAATGAGCATATAATTTGATTTCACCTTCTTTAAAGCCGTCGTGAAACCGCTTGGTTCTGAATCCCTTGATCATTTCTATGGATTTATGATTTAATTCTATACCATCTTTAAAGCAGTCGTTAAACTGCTCGGTTCTGAATTTTGAATCATAAATCCAATAAATAGATCTGTAATCATGCCACACTAGTTTGTCACCGTTAAAGAGTACATTTGGCAATCACATAGACAAACACATTAATTGAACGTATCAAAAATTTCAAAATGAGTTTATACCTTACGAAAAGACATATTTCACCTTATATCTTTTACACACTCTCATATTTGTTGGAGTGTTCCTCGTCCTTTACATTATTCAATATATTGTCCAATTCATGGATAATGTTACACTTGGTAAGATTAGAATTATGTATGTATTCATCCATCCATGGAGTTTATCGTATGTCGTTCAAGCGCTTCTTTATGAAATGCGGAGACTTTTTCATGTCGAAATGTTGCGAAATTCAACAATAGTGAGGGGAGTCAACATATATACCATCCCCCATTGAAATTAATCCTTTTTTTTTTCCTGAAATATTTACTCTTGGGAAAATTACATTATTTTCCATCAATACTCAAATAAACTGAATTTTACGCAAGACTTCATGAAATGCAATGGCTAACACTCATGGTTCAAAGTCTCGGTATCGGACACCCGATTTTCAACTCGGTCGCGGTATCGGGCGATACGCAAATATACACTATTTAGAGAGCGCAAAAAATTCCGGAAAAAATATAGAAAATTAAAAAAAAACAAGATTAACAATGTGGACCAATCAGATATGTTCAAAACCATCTTTTAATATGCATTGCATTATACAATTGGTAATACTGAAGCGCGAAGGACTTGTCAGATTAAATATTTATTATTAATTTGCTAATATTTAACATTATTCAACAACCCATTATTTTTGGGAATTTTTAGAAATTCTAAATATTTTTTTTGGAATTCTAAACATTTTTTGTACAAACGTTATTTTAGGAATTTTTGGAAATTCTTAACATTTTTTTAAGAATTCTAAACATGCTCAATATTTTCAGGAATTCTTAGAAATTCTATACATTGTTTTTAAGAGTTCTAAACATTATTTGTTCAAAACATTATTTTTAGGAATTTTTAGAAGTTCTAAACATTTTTTTAAAGAATTCTAAACATTATTTTTACGATTTTTTATGGAATGCTTCTATTTTTACAAATGATAACAAATATTAATAAATTTTTAAGGAATACTTCTATTTTTTTTAAATAGTACCAATTTATTTACAACGTACGACACCTTTTTGTAAAGAAATAGTAAGAATGTAATTAAATATGTAGAACAAATTTATAAGAAAAAAGCTGACTAAACATCAATTAAAAAAATGTTTAAGTGCAGGAAAATTATTAAGAAAAGTACTAGTCTATTAAATGTGTACAACAAATTTATAAGAAGGTTGTGTTAATAATTTTTAAGATATCATTTTCTATTCTTATGGAACATGTAGAAGAGACGATTTATCTTTTTACAAATGATTTTTTTTACAAAGAGAAAACAAATTTTATTGTTTTTAAAGTATTATTATCTTTTTTGTATTATTTTTTTACAACTGTGTTTTTAACATTTTTTATAAATGTATTTTAAACTTTTTTTTACAAAAATTGTTCACTTAAAAAAAAACAGTTTACTTTTTTTCCAAAAAATATTCTTATGAAAAAATAACATGCCTTATCAAACAACCAAAGTTTAAGTAGATGAGGTACAAAAAACCAAAACAAGCCCAAGGCCCAAACCAACAAGCCTTATCAAACAAAACCTAAGGGCAACTCAAACATCATATAAAACCTCATCTTTACCCTCAGCAGCAAATGGCACAAACATTCTCTCTCTACCTACACCGTCAAAGACAAGAAATAAACAAAACCCTAAAAACCACTAACAACTCTCATCATATTCTTCAGCCGGAAGAAGCTAGGAAGCGGAGCAAAGAAACATAACAAAAAACCTTCGTACATCCTCTTTGAGTAAAGCTTCGACATCAACGCCATCAACATAACAAAAAAACCTTCAACATCAACGCCATCAAATCTATATAGAGCTAGAAATGGTAAATCTCCATATAAAACCTTAAAAAGCTGTTTTGATTCAAAGAAAGAAGATTCTCGGCCGATATTTTACAACTCGCCCGATTTATCGGCGAGACGTCTCGGGATCGGCGAGATATCGGCGAGATGAGCCGATATTATCCGTTTCTAAGATTTTTTCGAATCGTGACACGGAATCGGATCGGCACCCTGCGATACCGAGTCAACTCGGCCGATTCCAAGTCAACCCGGCCGCGATTTTGAACCATGCTAACATTTAATTTTTTTTTCATATAAGTGACAGCATTAAATATAACTCAAAAATATCATCACATCATATTTTACCTGTTGGCTCTACTCAGTTAGCCAATGATGATATATTACTTAAATTAGTGCCTATGAAGCACGGATACTCTCGGGAGGTCGCGAATTTTTGTTGGACACGTATAGGATACGGGATACGTTAGGATACGCTAGGATACGCGAATCCTAGAGTATCCTAATTTTTATTTAATTGTTAAATGGGCAGGATACGTTAGGATACGCTGGGGATACGCTAGGATACGCTGGGGATACGTTAGGATAAGTTTTGGATACGTTTTTAGGATACGCTTTTTTATTTTTTTAACTGTGTGTTTTTTTTTTTTTTTATTTATTTTTTTTAACTGTGTTTTTTTTATTCTTTAATTATTTTTCTTCCTTTACTATGTTTTTTTTTAACTGTGTTGTTTGTTTTTCATTCTTTGATTGTGCTATACTGTTTTCTGATTTTTTTCTTAACTTTTTTTATGTTTTCATTCTTTTTTTTATCTATGTTGTTTTTAACTGTATTGTTTTCTTTAACTGTTTTCACTCTTAGCTGTGTTATTTTTAACCTTTACATCTGACTGTTTGAATCCTTTTTTATGGTACTTGATGATGTGGTTGACGGAGATGATGTCGTTGATATTGGGTCTACTTAGTGATTGAGATACTACGAAGCCGGGATGCTCTCGGGAGGCTTCTCTCTATCTTATTTTATGCTAAGGATATTATCTTTATTTTTGCTTTATGTTTTTGTTGGAACAACCTTTTATGTTAATGATGTTTTATTGTAATGGTGTTTGTTTGGTGACAACAATCAACATATTTGAGCACTTTAATATAATTGTGTTTAATGCTTTAGTTTCATTTTATCAAGTTTATCATTAATATATATAAAATAAATAATAAATATTTAACGTATCCTAGCGTATCCGTATCCTACATTTTGGAAAAATCACGTATCCCGTATCCCGAATCGAGACGTATCCCGTATTACGTGTCGAGTCCGTGCTTCCTAGATTAGTGCACAATGCACAAATAAATAAATATTGTGTCATTATATTTCACTTGGTGAATTTTAACGAAATAATATTAGGCACGAGATCAAATATTAGATTTCATGATACTAAAATTATAATAACACTCATGTACATATGATCATGCACAACACTATCATGTCACTAAACGTGTGACACAACATCATTGTATACCATCGCATCGCCATGATATAAGACTTATGTAAAATTTGACAAGTTACATGCACACGTGATCAAACATATGGCCATTATGTCACTGCACATGTTGCCATCATTTCATTATAGCAGCACAAATGACGATCTTGTAAAATTAGTTGCAACATATTTACAAACAGGATATATGCTTGTTAAGTAACAATAAAAGAATACCATGCTTAAAAATCAACTTATGTTTCCAACATATTTTATATATGCATAATTGGCAGTATAACCGCTTACAAAAAAAAAATCATCTCTTTAAATTTCCTTTCAAGACATATGGTACTATACTCTATTTTTGACACACAAAATATTATAATAGAGCATGCAAGACAATGTCTAATATTTGAATTAAAACATTCGACAATACATATTCACAAAATATTTGATCAAAAGTCCTATGTTAAATACACAAAAATCACACACGTGATTATCATGTAATAAAAACTTGATTTATTAAACATATAAATGATGAAGGTTTTAAAACTCTTATATAATATACTAACCGTAATTAGAGAAATCCAACTCACATTTAACAATGTGGTTTTAAACCGAATCGTTTCTATAATTAGTGTAATGATTCAAACGAACTTATATTCCCCGTTCAATATAACATGAATCAGAAAAAACTGTTCACCTTTGAAAATGTGTGACGATTCATGTTTTCGTGTGGAAACCCATTCAAACCAATTACCTATCCGAGACAAAATAGATTTCGGCCTTTGAGAGGATCAGTACCAGTTTTCGTCCTTAATTGAATCAATACCACTTCTTACACAGGGGACACCCAAATTCAAAGAAAGTGTGAACCCAATGCTGATCAGATGTCAATGTATATATGTTATAATAATAATTTTCTAACAACTGGAGGGCATTATTTTCACAGTATTAATACCATATAGGTTGGAGTCCACATCATACATATATACACACACCAGGAAATCAATATATATGAGCATATATGCATTGATAGCTATAGACGGTTATATCGGCAACTCTTTAAGATGTTTTAATGTAAAAGAACTCATGTATATCTTATACAAAATTTGTATTGCCATTGAACACAACCACCAAAAGTAAAGATGCCTGTCTATTTGTCATTCTCAACAGGTTTTCCAGTCTTTGATTATTATAAGCCAACAATCTTTTATTCTTTAAACCATTCATTCACTAACACATACAATCCTTTACATTAAATCTGCTATAATTCTTAAAGTGACTTTATTATTGCACACTTTTATATCTATACGTATATTCTTTTTCTATATGTATAGTTAAATTTTATATCATGAATTCATGATTGTATATTGACAATAACAGAATTATGAAATTCTCAAGCAAGTAACAAGAAGTTTGTCAACTCAATTTGAATAATTATTTAGAATGACGGTTCTGAATATTAATACAGAAGCACATAAGTCAAATCTCATTATAATAATTTTGTCTTAAGATTGTTATTTAAAATATATATACTTTTGTGTTTTATCAAATTAAAATATGAAATAAATCATATTTATGCAATAAATAATAAGATCAATAATCAATAAATAAAAACTTACAAACGAAGAAGATGATCGAGTCGAATGTTTGACATTCTCTCCTTAAGACAAAATGCGCTCCCACTATGGTGCTTGCGGCAATGAACAATGCACGTTTGCCTTCCTGAATGAAACGGTCTCGACACGCAGAAGAAGCACTTCAGTGTGCGTGTCCCACGAACCAATTATGTTTGATACTCTATCTGACTCGATCGGGAATGGAAAGCATTGAAAATATTTTTCTCTTTTTTCATTTTTTCTTCTTTTAAAATGAAGACAAGTTTTGTATTTATTGAAAACAAAGTGTTTTTTCATGAAAAGACGTGCCTTTTAGAAAACAGTCACTTTAGGGACGTTTTTCATGAACCGTCACACCTTATGGTGAACAGTCACGACCTTTGGGGACTGTTCTTAAAAATAGTTGCTATATAGCGAACAATCACAACCTCTAGCGACAGTTATGAAAATTCGTCCCAGAAAATTAAATAAATTTCCCAATAATTTTCATACATAAATGGGGCACTTTGAAACCAAAATTTTTATTCATCATTTATCCGTTTTTAACAAATGAATATATCATGGGGCTCGTCATGCTACAAGGAACGCGTACGTACTTGGTCCCACCACATTTAAAGTGCGGGTTCTGCTTTTATAATGGCTCAAAGTTGACCAATATATTAACTTGGTCATAATATTAATTTGTGTAAAAACATTATTTTCCAAGACATCCCCACCCTTCAGCAAGCTATCGTGTATGCAACACGTGTTGAGGAGTACTATCAACTAGACATAAGAATATGGTTTAAGAATATTCTAGACCATGTTGTGTCATTTGTGATGTTAGCCATGACATCACATGGATGCTAGAATATTCCCAATAGGGTTAGGCTACCTAGCTCCCCATTGGGGAAAATTAGTTAAAACACTTTTATTTTAAAGATGGCTTGTTTGTCTATTATTCTTTGGTACCAGCGACATTGTTCACGTCATGATTGGTAATAAAAATCTGGCATAAAATAAGTAGGGAATACTACACTCGACAGCGTTTGTACCAAAATTAGCTTCTCACTAGTAGTAGACTGACAACTTTTCCCTTAAAGACGCACATAAATAGCTCAAGTGCCACATTCTCCCCTCTTTGCATGGCTTCCAACTAACTTTTTCTACATTAAGACCTACAATCATAATACTCTTGCATATTCACCTTTGATCCTAACACCTTACATATATATATAAAGCTAATCTCTATAACCCTCATCATTAATCTGCTCAGCATATCAGACACTAGTTAAAAAAAGAATTGGGAACATGGTTTCACCTTTCCTTATACCATGTGGCTTGAAATATGCATTTTTTATTTGTTTGCGTGTGTGTGTGTGTATATCAATTTCATTACTATAATTAGTTTTTTTGGTTAATCCGATTGCTTATAGAATAAAATGTGGATTACAGTCATATTGTTTTATGTGTATTTTTGTTCCCTTATTGCATGCTTTATGACAAACAGTCCAGGAATCATGTTGTTGATTTTTACCAAATCTAGTGGCCATGTTCCTCTTAAGATTCTTTCAATAGAGGATGGGACTGTTCTCAAATCTTTTAATCATCTCCTTCATCGCAATAAGAAGGTGGATTTTATCGAACAGTTCAACGAAAAGCTTCTTGTCAAGCAAGAGAACGAGAATCTTCAGATTTTTGACGTAAGGATCCTTGTTATTTCTTACAAATATATTAATAAATTTAGATATGGATTTTGACTATTACATCTGTATAGGTTTGTAATTCTGAGCAAACTGAAGTTAGCAGAACAGAATTTATGACCCCATCAGCATTCATATTCTTGTACGAGAACCAGTTATTCCTGACTTTCAGAAACCGAACGGTGGCTGTTTGGAACTTCCGTGGGGAGCTCGTGACATCATTTGAGGACCATCTCTTGTGGCATCCTGACTGCAACACTAACAACATATACATCACAAGTGATCAGGATCTCATCATTTCTTATTGCAAAGCTGATTCTGATGATCCATTATCGGAAGGAACACGTAAGTTGCCTGAGAAAAAAAAATATATTTTAGAGCAATACATTTATGGCAAAGTGCAGGAAGGAAAAAAGAACTCAAAACTACGCAGTTTTTGCAAAAAAAAAAAACCCAAATATTTTAAACTAAACACGTTTGAAATATGCATTTTGTTGCAAAGACTCCCTTGTCAGGAATTTTTAGCAATGTTCTTAATTTTTATTTTCTAGGAACCACTTTGTGCAAAGAATACTAATAGTCTAAGTGGTGTCTCATTAGTGAGGGAAGGGCGAAGTGGATGGAAAGACCTTGAAGACGAGGAAATTGGTAGAGCGATTTTGGAAATTAGTAGGGATTAATCTTTGGAGGCCGTTGGGTACACTTTGGCCTTGTATCAGGACAGCATGAACTTTTTTTTTGGAATTATAACAAAATGGAGCTGTAAGTTACTAAATTAATGTGTTAAGGAGATCTATAATTGTTTGAATCCAACAAAAGTTATTGAGAATAGGGGATTTTGATCAATTGTTTTGATAAAACACTTGCTTAAATTTCTGGCGTATCAAGAGTAGGAGAGGTGTTCGAGGAAACAATCTCAAAGTCACAAGGGTCGTTTTTCAAAGTGGGATGATCTCTAGCTTTACTCGTTGATAATGAGGTAGTGGCAGAGTAAAGAATTAAAATGGAGGGTGTGATTTTAAAATTGATTTTGAAAAGGCTTACGACCATGTAGATTGAGAATTTTCTATGTATGCGCTCGAGAGAAGGGGATTCAAAGAAAGGTGGAGAGGGTGGATCTTGGGGAACTTTTCTATCTTCGTAAATGGGAGGCCTAGAGCTAAATTCAAGGCTTCTAGAGGGCTTAGATTTATCCTCTTTCTTGTTCATTTTTGTGACTGATATTTTGAGTAGATTGGTGGAAGGCGAGGCGCGCGCGCTTGATTGAAGTTGGAAGTAAAACACACAATGTGCATAATATTAAAAAAAGAATCTTGCTGTATTTTTGTAATAATGAAGTGATGTATCATCTAAATTTAAATTTTATAACACGATAAGAATATATCTTTAACAAGTTCGAAATTTAGGGGCTGGTAATAGAGAATCTGACCAAAAGAATAAAATTATAAAACTTTTTTTGACAAAATAGTTACGTCGGTTTCCTCTTGAACAATATTTATTGTGGTCTTCTATTATTCGGAGCAAGTACACGGATGAGGACAGATAGGGTGGGATCCAATGATTGTGATTTGAGGTTCATCTAGATCCTTAGAAATACGTATCTCATGGCCATATTTCTTTCTTGAGGAATGTCTCTTTTGTGGTTAGAGATGAGAATAATATCAGGTTTTGGAGGATGTTTGGTTGGGAGAGGAATTATTTAAATCCTTATTCCCTGGATTATATAGAATCTCAGTTGAATCAAAGCTGTTCAATTACTTCCTCGGCTTCTTTGCAGTCTTTCAATCAGTTTCTTGGAATCTTTGTTTCAAAAGGAATCTCATTGATTTCGAGATTTCAGAATTTGCTTCCTTGATGAGGAAAAGTAAAATAATATTATACGTGTGGTCGGGTCTGTAGATTCTGTACCTAGTCCACCTCCACTTCTTTCAGCATTTAACCCAAACAGGGTTGTGATCTGTTTGGGGCCTTTGTCTGGTAAAGCGGTCCAAATTTACAGGTTATGTATTGTTTGATGAAATGATAGCCAATCCAATAGTTTGCTTAAGCGCCTGCTATAGTTTTAACCCAAAAAAATGAGAAAATGGTTCCTTTCAATCGATGACTATCTCAAACTCCTACTCTTTTTATATTTCTACCCATCCCAGAGATTCATCCTTATGTAATATTTTAATAAAATCATTCTAGTAAATAGTAGAATCGCGGATACTGAACCATATGAGCAACTTACCGATTTATTGTAGAAATTTCCAGGATCAATAGTTTAAACCATGCAAACTAGGAATACATTTTCTTGGGCGTGCCATGCCATGTTAATTTGAAGTGCAATGATTTATATATAGATGATTTGGCCTATAAATGCTGATGCCTACAGTAATAGACATACTTGTTTATTTATCGAAAAAAGTTAAATATACATAATTGATAAATTGTTTATCGTAGCTCGTATAAAAACATGTGAATTGAGTATTGTGTATTGAATAGCGTATTGAATTGAGTGTATGGCAATGATGCAATTAGAGCAGGCAAATGGGCGGGTTTGGGCAGGCCCAAAGTGGGTTGGGTAAAATATGGGCGGGTTTTTTGCGGGTGGTGCTATCCTTCGGGTCGGTTTGGGTTGGGTTAACTGGAAAACCGAAAGGTCACCAATCATAAACGTAGAGAGTAGGAGATGTTCTAGAGAGAGAAAGGAGCCAAGGGGGTGGGAAGATAGGTGTTAGAGAGAGGGATAGAGGCTAGAGAAGGACATTTAGAATGGGAATCGTACATAGAGAAATCTGAAGGAAAACCAAATGTATGGCGAACGAATTGGGTTTGAGTGACGGGTTGTAAACGGGTTGGGACTCAACCCGCAAGAGTGCATTGGTCAGCCGATTTGCAGCCCGTCCAAAAAACTGCCGGGTTGAAAATGGGTTTGGGGTGGGTTTACAATGATCCATATATAAATGTGGGTTAGGTTTGCCGGCCCTAGATGCAATTCATATCTTTTTTTATGCTGTATTGTATTGTACTATACTTGACAAAGTATTGTAATATACCTTTGACCCCCCAAAGTGCCATATTTTTTTGAGAATTTATGACACTTTTTATTTTTCTTTCTTTCTCGTTTTTTGAAGTGGGGGTATAAAGAATTTTGGTACCCAAAAATGAAATGCAGTCAAATTAAATTGGGGCCAAGGCACAATATATATGTCAACTAACAATACATGTATATTTTCCCAGCAGGGTCTATCAATATCAGCAATATCTTGACAGGCAAATGCCTTGCAAAAATAAAAGCAACCAATGGCCTTTCCCTAGACCACTGCAATTGCAGTAGCAGCAGGTGTAGCGGGAGAAACTGCAGCTCAAAGAAGCGAATCCAAGCTTCCAGTATTAGGAGCACTGTCGCTGAAGCCCTTGACGACATCACCGCTCTATTCTACGACGAAGAACGTAACGAGATTTATACTGGTAACAGGTTCGGCCTTGTCCACGTGTGGTCTAACTAAAAGTTATTCTACTGTATCTTTAACCCTAACCGTTAACTGCTCGTTTAGTAGTTCCTTTGTTGCGTTGTTTCTTTATTTTCATTATGATGTGTAGTTTATGTTCACCATCCCCACTTTTCTCTGTGGGGATTTTTTTCCTATTATTTTTTTCTCTATTATTTTGCTTTATTGAGGGTGTGGCCTTTGTAAGGTGAGATATTAAATGATCCCTAGTGTTGTAGACGTGCTTATTAACTTTTGGGTTGTCTAAATGAGCTATTGTTGGCATTTTTATTTCATCTGGATAGTGTGACAAATTAAGAACTTGTGTTACCTCACTGTTTGGAAGTCGATACATTTTAAAGAATAATTATACTTCCTCCGTCCCAAATTAAGAGTTCATATTCACTTTTTGTATAGATTAAGGATATCTTCAATCAATGGTCAAGATCAACACTTGTTCAATATTAGGAACGTGTTCAATATTAGGAAATTTGAATCGTTGATTATGTTCAAAAAAGGAAAGTGAACTATTAAATTGGGACGACCCAAAAAAGAATAATGGATTCTTAATTTGGGACGAAAGGGGAGTATTTGCTGAAATCATCACTTCTAAAATATGATGAATACCTTTGAATGTAAGACATGCTTTTGAATCGTTATTCTCTTATGAGTATTGTTCCGATGGATAACTTTGTAATCTCACTTATTTTTTATATGATATATTTAGTAACATGACTATTAATTTGGGACAAACTAGTAATATAAATATATGATTATGATATTTTTGGAAAAAAGACATCATAATAGATTTTGAGTTATTTTTTATACAAGATCCTTACATGTACACACTGTATATTAAAAAAACCTAACTATGTAATTTTTTTTGGATGGAATATTGGTGTACAAATGAGGGTATTTTTGTCAAACTCAATATGAATTTGCAATTAAGGAAAAAAATTAGTTTGAACAAAATAATTTATTGTAAAATTGAAAAAATTCATCACATAATTGACAAATTTGATCGAGTAATTTTTAGATTTATGTAAAAAATGAATTTTGTAAATGTTTTTTTTTTTTTTTTTGGGAAATACATGCATTTTCATTGTGGTATTAAACACCGCACAAAGCCCTCCGCCTCCCCTCTTCCTTCTTATGCCACACATTACACGTACAATCTAATATCAAAATTTTACCCCAGCATCAAACATAATTGAATTATTAGAGGATTAAGGTAAAAGTCATGTTCCTTCTTATATTTGAATTTTAGGACAATGCTTTTCAAGTTTATAAATCTAGTTCCGGTGGTACAATAACACTTATTTGTGTGGTCCCTTTAGAGTTGAGATTTCATTTTTTTTGTCTGTGCTAGCGGCATCATTTTTCATGGCGTTTACATGGACCAAATTTATAAAATTATGTGGATTATCATATTTTTGTACACTTTGAGAATTATGAGTACCTTTCTCCAAAACCCCTTTAAATTATAGGTATAAAGCAAGGTTCTAAAAAGCGCGGGGCGTGATTGAGGCGTGGAGGCCAAGCCTTAAGCCTTAGAAGCCTAGGCGTAAAAAGGCGTTTAGGCCTTCTTAATATATTTTAATCATAACAAGGTTATTAAAATACAAAAATTGCACATATCATAAAAATATGTCTGAATATATGCAAATTAAAATACTATTTGATTATTTTGGATGAGATAATGGTCCGGTTTGTAAACAAATTCTTTAAAAGGCAATATCGTTTCACTAAATCATTGTTGTTTTTAGAAAAAAGTGCGCCTTAAGGGTTTTACCAAGAATAAGGCGTGAAAAGCGTAAGGCGAGGCGTTTCTCCCAAGCCTTAAGCCTAGACGTTTTTAGAACAGAGGTATAAAGAAATCTAGAATGGAGATGAGATTCCAAAATTGATATCTTGAAGTTAAATCAAAATTACCAAGTTCAATATTTTCAATTTTGCTCCGATAAAACAATCGGAGCGGTGCATATGTCGATAGAGAAAGAATAAGGAGATCGATAGTTTGTCTTGGCAAAAAAATCTCACGTGACATAAATTATGTGCAAAAATTTAGTAGCGTTAAGATTATGGGGGTAAAATGGGTAATTTTTTGTAAGCAATCCAATTCTTTATTAAATTAACAAAAATATATTTGGAGTATAAGTTACATATATGACTAATGGGTCGTATCACAACCATATTCGTATTTAATACTTTATACATGCAATTTTTAAAGTATCCATGCTATATCACGTGACAAGTTTAGGTATGAGATGAGAACCTCACAAGCCATCCATTTCTTTGAATTTATTATCTTGGACACGTGTCTCGAGTAAAGGGCGGCCAAAGACCTTAGGTCCGTTTGATTGCAAAGTGGGCAAATGCCCTAAATGTCAAATTTTTTCACAGCAATGACAATTTTTCATGGCAAATCCTATGATAAAAATACTAGAATTGTTTGATAACATCAATTTTTTAGATTGCAAAAGTGAGATGTTTGATAAAAATAATGGTAAAAGTGATAAATGTAAACAAATTGATATATATAAAAAATGATTTTTAACCAAAAAAACAATTCTTAACAAAAAAATAGTTTTAAAAAAAATCATTTTATTTTTAGCACAAAAAAACAGTTATCATGAAAAATAAAGGAAACATTAAAAAAAACAATTTTAATGAAAAGCAAAATTTAACAATAAAAAAACAGTTTTTAATGAAAAACTATTTAAAAAAAAAAACAGATTTAACACAAAAAACAGTTTTTAGCGCCCCCCCCCCCCCCCAAAAAAAAACCCAGTTATAACGAAAAATAAAAAACATTTAAAAAAGCAGTTTTTAACAAAATGAAAAAAAGTTCTAATCAAGAAAAACAAGATTAAAAAAAAAATAATTTTCATTGGGATGTCAAATCCGTGGGAAAAACTTTGCCATCCTGTATAGGTAATCAAAATTTGTCCACAAAATTGTAAAAAATATTTTAAAATATATATGTGGACATGGAATTCATGTGAAATTTTCTATGAAAAATAAGGGCTATCAAGCACAAAATGGTGGACAAAACCTTCATTTATCACCATTTGCCACATTTGCCACCGCAAATGTGTCCTATCAAACATACCTTTAGAACCAAACTTTATGACAATATGCAAGTAATTCTTCAAATGTTGATTGATAAGGCTATAGACACCCCGATTTCATACTCCACCTAAAAGGCAAGGAACCCGTTACCATTGACGATTCAGCGTATCAAAATGTCAAGGCCGATTATTTAGTGTCCAAATCCGCCATGTTACCTAACGACACGAGGGCTTTGCGAAAATTTACTTTGGAGCGCCTTCATAAGGAAGGACTCCGTCATTATGTTTTGGTAAGTCAGTATTTCATTTTACCTGTACAAGCCTTTAATATTTGTTTTAATGCTTACTTTTCTTATTTCACTTGCTTTTCAAGCCATACAGGCGATGCATGAGGCGACCACCAGGGCCGACCAATTGTTGAGGTTAAATCATGTTCCGGCCAGGTGTTGTCACGGCCTAAAACCATGACAAAAACACACACGCCCGTTGTCATGGCCAAGGACCGTGACAATTCCGTCGGGATTACAACCATTAAAAAACCTTTTTCCACCAAAACATTTCACTTTCCCACGTCTCTCTCTCATCAACCCGACTCCCTCTCTTTTATAAGTAAAAAATCTACCATTTTCTTTCACCCAAAGGTATATATATATACAAAGTGGCTCAAATACGAACGTAACTTAAGGATGCAATTTACGGATGTCATTAATGAGCCAATTTGACACGCGCGTTCACAAATCACTCAAAACAAACTACACTGCTATTTCTCTTTCGCTAACAAACAAAATACAAGCAATTGCTATTTCTCTTTCCCCAACAAACTCTGATCACCTGAAAAATCCCCCTTACCCCTATTTCTCTCCCGAAAACACATATTACATTAGAAATGGATTCCAGCTATGTAATTGTTATATAAACAATCAGAAATCACTCAAATATAATTGACGGTTTATTTGATATAAATCAATTATATTTGATTGATTTCTGATTTCATCTGAAAAATCTTCCTTCCCCTGTTTCTCGCCCGAAAACACATATTATGTTAGAAACGGATTCCAGGTATCTGATTGTTTTAAACAATCACAAATCACTCAAATATAATTGATTGTTTATTTGATACAAATCAAATATAAATCAATTATATTTGGTTGATTTCTGATTGTTTATATTTGATTTTTGTATTTGATTATTTATATTTGATTGACTGTTTATTTTTGATCGTTCATATTTGGGTTGGAGTTACTGATTGTTCATATTTGGGTTGGAGCATGTGAATGTTTATAAATATATCTCTGATTGTTTATTTTTGATTGTTCATATTTGGATTGATTGTTTATTTCTGATTGTTTATATTCCAGGTGTCTGATTGTTTATTTCTGATTTCTGTATTTGATTGATTGTATTCCAGGTATCATAATAGTTACTTTGAGGATTTTTCAGTACATTCTATGATAAATTTGTTGACTATTTCGAAATGAATAACTGATTTTTGATTTTTGTTTTCTCGTAGAAAATGAAGATTGCCGATATGTCAAATAATAAAGAGATTTTAGTTGGAGATAACATGGGGCTAGAAACAGAGATTGAGCCTTTGAATTCGAAAATGTTGAATAATGCAGATAATCTGTTTTATCCTCAAGTAGCAGCAGGGCTTGTACCGAAAAAGGGGCAAGAATTTCAGATAGTTGATGAGATTAGGATATTTTACAACGCATATGCCAAAGTGGTTGAAATTCAGTCGTGAGAAAGAATAATACAACTAATGAGATCCTTAGAAAGGAATTTGTTTGTTACAAGGAAGAAAAGGGTTTCCATTTAGCGGTTGCCGAATCATCGAGGTATCGGGGCTATTGTAGGGAGGGATGTAATGCAAAAATTGCAGTTAAGATGCCATCGAATGGGAAGTATGTAGTTAGTGTCTTTGTCGAGGGTCATAACCACCCCTTGTCAACCCCTCGTAAAACTCATTTTTTGCGATCTCATCGCAATATATCCAATGCACAAATGTGTTTAACTCAGCAACTTAGTTTGATTAATATACCATCGAATCAAAAATATAATTTTCTTGGAGTACAGGCAGGGGGCTTTGAGAACATAAGCTTCACTCAAAAATATTTATATAACCAAGAAAGAGATAGATGCAATGAAATGAACGGGCACGATGGAGATATGTTGCACGAGTATCTGAAATTACAACAGGGAAAGAATCCTTCATTCACATTTAGTATTTTAACAGATGATGAACAACATATTACTCATTGTTTTTGGGCGGACGCAACTTCTCGATGAGCTTATAAATTTTATGGTGATGTGGTCATATTTGACACTACTTACAACATTAATCAGCACGGGTTGATATTTGCCCCAATTATGGGAGTGAATAATCATGGTCAGGCGATTGTTTTGCTTGTGCATTCTTGAGTGACGAGACAATGGATTCATTTTTTTTTTCAATAAATTTTTGGAAGCCATGCCGGGTAATGCACCGAAGATGATTATTACCGATCAGGATCCGACTATGACGAAGGGAATTTCAGAAACTCTCCCAACAACCTATCATAGGTATTGTAGTTGGCATATCTTAACAAAGTTTTCTGACAAAATAGATTTGGTAAAATATACAGCTTACTATAGGGAGTTTTCTGATTGTATTTGGGGATCGGAGATGAAAGAAGAGTTTGACTTAAAGTGGAAGGATCTTATTGACAAGAGTGGATTGAATGACAATAAGTGGCTTAGAAACATGTATGATATGCGTTCAAAATGGGTTCCCTCATATGTTAATCATGTTTTCTCAGCAAACATGTCAAGTAGCCAGCGAGCCGAGAGTGGACATGCGTTCTTAAAAAAATATCTTTTAAAAAAACTTTCTTTTAAATTTTATAATTCAGTTTGGGAGAGGGCTAGTATGTCAATGTCACGAGGAGTTGTTAGCCGATCACAAAGACTTTACGGAGAAACCAAAAGCGAAACTAGTTCATGAAGTGTTGCACCAAATGCAAAGAGTGTACACACGTGAAATGCATTACAAATTTGAAGATGAGATATGGGAGATGATTAATTATAAATTTGAGGCCTTGAAAGATGATGATGTTCAACAAGTGTATATCATTTGAAAAAAAAATTATGAAATGCATAAAGTGTGACAAATTCATTACGACAAGAAATTGGAATTTGCATCTTGTACTTTCAAGAAGTTTGAGAGTTCGGGGATCCCATGTCGGCACATACTAGCTTACTTGGAAAAATTTCATGACTTTGAAAATCTGCTTTCCCAATATATATTAAAGAGATGAATAAAATATGCCAAGTCCACAACAAAGATGAACGATAGTGGCATTGAGATAACCGGCGACAAGTTGTACCTTCTCCAACGCAGTCAGTTAATTCAAATGTCTTTGGACATAATTGACAAGGCACTCACTAGTCCATAAGCGATGCGACTTTACAATGATGCTCTAAGTAGTTCACTTGAGAAAATAAATCAAGTAGTTTCTTGCAGTTCTGCTGGCTTTACTAATCCTGGAACGAATAATCCAAATTTGGATGGTGTTATGAGTTGTGATGTTTCGGTGAACACGAGTTGTCGCTATGAACGTGTATACAATGAACCGAGTCAAGTGAGGGAAAAATGCTCAAAGGAGGAAAATAGAGAGCATTGGGAAGAGCAAAAATTTCAAAAGGTCGACGTTGTTATGGAGGTGGCATGGTTGGGCAATCGCACGACAAAAGAAATTGTCCACTGACTATGAACCGATAAGAACCTTTAACTAAATTGTTGTAACATTTTTTGAAAATATCCATATAAATGACATTGAATATTTTTTTTCATTGTAGATCTCAATCAATCAGCGATGATGCGAATCAAGCAACAACGAGTTCGGATGATAGTAGTTCGGAAGCGAATCAAGCAGTGAGTTCAGATTTAGTGCCTAGTTTTGATTTTTGTTTACTTTAATATACATGGTTGTTGAATCTTGGTTATGAATTTGGTTTCAAGAGTTGATTTTGAAAGTTTCTTGTATGACATAAATGCTAACAGTTGGTTTTATGATGCTAACAGTTGGTTTTATGAATTTGGTTTCATGTTAACAGTTGGTTTTATGTTAACAGTTGGTTTATATAGACAACCATAACCAACGTATGAAACATTTGGTTTGGTAAACCACAGGCGTTACAAAGAAAAGTGCCGCTGCAGTACATTGGGCTGGAGACCAGGGTTAGAGGAAATGTTTAAAGCTGGTTATTCTCTTGGAACATATTTAACTGCCCTCTTAATCTATAGGCTTGGTTATGCTAAAAAATATGTTTGGGCTTGATATGATCAAACCTAAGTGTTAGGTCATTTGTTTGCTTGACATCCATGCTTCAATTATCATTAATATTTTAGTCTAAGCACAATTTAGTATTGGTTAATGTAAGGTGAATGTACTTAAGGAGACAAATCTTAATTTGGTATTTTAATTATTTATCTTCTTATCATTCACTGCATTATGGAAACGAACTTGTCATTAACTAAAGTAGGTGGGAGGAATCTAATCTAAACAAATATATTTTTTTATTCTACTAAACATATATATTTACACTAATTAAAGAACGTGTATAGATAATAGATGACCAAACCCTTCCTAGTCACTTCAATATTATTGTTTATTCTCAAGGAAGAGAGTGACAAGAAGAGATTATGTGTTTGTCTGCCACCAGATGAAAACTAGATTCCATTTCCAAATAAAGAAATTTCACCCTTATTATTTGACTAAGTTCTGGTATTAAACTTATAACAAATTTCTAAAGTTGAAAGTTCTTGTGGAAACCCAGTCTTTTGAAAACTTCTTTATATAAGTTTCTTTTATGCCATTATTTCTACAAACTACAAATAAAAGTTTGGAATGCTAAACCAGTTTCTTGTAATGGGGTTAGAAGTCTATTCTCTCCTATCATGTTATAAATTTATATGATTAACTAGTCATTACAAGAAATCATTGAGTTTTCTATTAAAGCATTATCAACATTTTTAAGTGATTTTGCCTATTATATTAGAAAAAGCAGTGCAATATGTTAACCTCCTTCAAAGACGTCCCAATACAAATGGGACGTGTCGTGTCATGATTGATTAGTGCCGCTGGCGCGGACCCACGTTCATAAAGGAATAACCAATCATGACACGACACGTCACTAATCATGAGACGACTTATTGAATATCATTCAACTCCAATCCTTTTACCACATACTTAAAGTAGGCTATTTTCATTAAAAATTTTGTGATCCAAAATACCAATTTCATTACAAAAGTCAAAGTAATTCCATTCATAATTGACGCAACCATAAATGTGTATCTAGTGTTTGTGCTGATATAGGCTCAAGTGCAAGCCTGTCGCGTTAATAATAAACCCGGTAAGTCGGGATCGTCTCCACAGGAAAATAGAACGATGAAATTGTGATAACATTGGAAAGACTGAGAACCCTAACTTGGCTCTAAAACGAGAACAAAAAAGATGATTTGGGAGACGGAATCACTACACCTAAGAAGAATATGAAAATCTAGCTACTGAACGTGCCATTAACTAATGAAATGCTTTTTAAACTACTTATAAAAGTGAATTTTTAACTAAAAAGTTTGCAAGTGAAAAAAATGAGTTAGGATACACTCCTCCAACCCTAGTTCATTTAATAACGTTAAAAGTAAATTCTGAATTGAAATAAATGAGAAAACCCACTCTTTATTAATCTCAAGCATTATGTATATGAGGTTCAAGCCCGCACCATACATAATCAAAAGACAGAACAAAGTGCTGTCGTTGTAGCTACACACGCGTTGCATTCTTAAGCATCCCAGTTACCTAGGGCAAACGGGATCAAAATTCCTACAACGGTTATGATCACCACACAATACGATCAAATCAATTATTTAATTCAAAATTAAATTTTACGCATTTGAAAAGAACACCGGGTTGGATTCATGCATCCCAACCCTTAGAAAATTAGCTGGACATGGTTAAATTAAAAGAAAGCATGGGTTGAAAAGAAGAAAACATCATGACTAGTAGAAATTTAGAAGTAAAGAGATGTAGGGGTAATAATGAAATAAACCAAAGCAATTATAAAAGAAGGAATGGAAAGAAATTACTTGTATTGAAGAATCAAACTTGAAATCCTTACAACCAAACTCTTATCGAAATCTACTATAATAATAATACCCTAAAAAAAATCCAACCATTTGTTTAACAAAAGGTAGAGAATAAATACATCACGAGAAATTTGAAGTTGTAGCTGAATCAAATTGTAGAATCGGAACCAGAGAAACAAATTTATCTTCGTCGGACCGATCCGGTTAATACACCCGGATCAGTCTGGTCCCAAATCGGGACCGGTCCTTTTTATTTTGAAAACGAATCGGTCCGGAAGGTGAAATTAGGCAGTAGGTTTTTGGGGTCCGAACCGGTCCTATTTTTTTAGAAAATGGATCGGTCCAGTTTTCACCTTCAATATCTCCTTATTTTCTCTTCATTTTCTCGCATCTTCAGGACCTCGTAACTTCTGATCCGGAACTCGGAATTGGACACCGTTTCTTCCTACCCACTTGTTGACTCCAGATTAGGGGTGGAAATTCGGGTTAACGGGCCGTGTTTTGGCCCGACACAACACGACACGATAAGTTTTTTTCGGACACGAACACGACACGACACGAATTCGTATTTTTTTAGCTGACACGAACACGATCTGAATAAAAAATAACACGGCACGACACGACACGACAACCATAATTTCTTAAATTTCAGACTTAAAAAATACGATAACACGACACGACTCATAATTAAGGCACGAACACGACACGACACGACTTCGTGTCAAAAAAACACAACACGAAATATCGTGTCAATTTTGGGTCGTTCCGTGTCATTTTTTCGTGTCGTTTCTAAAATTGCCACCCCTACTCCAGATCTTTAACTTTCATTTTGGGTTTTCTTTCGTATTCCTGATGGAAATTACGATTTTGCCCTTTTGACTTTCCTTCCTTTTGCAATAAACACCTATAAATATCCTAAAAAAAGCACAAAACTCAAAATACTATGTAGAAAGGTTAGTAGAATGGAAACGAGATAAATCACGAGGAATTAAATTATCCGGGGTTCAAAAAGATACTAAATTAGGGAGTAATTTCGGAAAGAATTTATGCCTAATCAAACCCCCCTAACTTAGAACTTTGTGCGTCCCGAGCAATGTAAAAGAATTCAACTACAGCTCAACTCGCGAAGATCATTTAATTATGATAGAATACCACTTTCGTGGACAAGCGATTGCATTTAGTGTATGCAACAAGCCTTTAAATCCCTAGGTTACCCTAGTAGGACGAGTTGTGTCTCGTGAGGGTTTGCAGGGAATATACCTACAAAATTCATTTATGACTCAAAGAAAATTCAAAAAACTTAAAAATTGTACAATTTAAACTCTCCAAAAAATAATCAACCTATATTTGTATTCATAAGTCTCAATTTGTCGAGTGTGTGCGAAGCCAAAAATTAAACTGTAGATATCCAACGATTGGTCATTCCGTTACTTTTCGAAAATTCGTTTTGATTCAAATGCTCACGGGATGCTCTCACAAACGGATCACTCGAAATGTGGCTATTTATCTCGATGTGCGTGATTCATAAGAGTAAATGTAATGGGATGCAAGTTTTCGCACACGATTATGTAGGACGGACTATTTGAGGTGGAAGGTTCTCATCAACGGGTTACGATTATTGGGAAACCGAAAGCATTACCTCTAATACACAAATTTAATCTAGTTTAGTATCTCTTGCACCTTAACTCTCCACGCCGTAACAAATTTCACAATTCGAGCTCGGTTAGGACTTTTTCGGGTTAAAGTGTGTAAGGGGTAACATTGGGAATGGTTAGAAAATTTTTGAATTGGAAAATGTTCTTAATGTTTCCGTTAATGCTTTTTCGGGCTATTGCTCATTTTTTTCTTTTTTTTTCTTTCTTGCTATTTTTGTTGAGAATTTTCTATTTTTCTAGCACCTTTTTATTTCACCATTTGGATTAAATTTATGAATTTTTCATTTCCACAATTCTGGGCTAATTAGGTGTTTCAGGTTTGTCAAATGAAGGTGAAATTTTTATTTGGCTCAATTTGGGTGGCAAAAGGGATAAATTTTTCACAACTTTTTCTGGCCAATGCTTTTGTGTGACAAACGAGGGCCTACTTCATTGCCCAAATCACTAATTGTGTTACCATATGCATCTCGAGGTGAATTAAATTTAGAGATTTATTTAGTGCATTTTTCAAGATAACATTCCATTTCCCATAATTGATCAATGCGAAGGAATTGAGATCCCCGACGACTTATTTTAATCGCTAAAATGAACTTTGAGTTAACTGTTAACTCGGATTGATTTTAGTTTCTCACAAAAATTGATAGGTTCGAAATCTCACCGGGTTTGTAAATCTCCACACTTATTCATTAAGTCGTAAATTCACACTTAATTTCCATCCTCAGTTAATTTTGGCTTTGTGTGTTTGATTTTTTTGCAAATTCGAGACTTTAAATAAAATGAAGGTGATATTTTCGAAAAGTTTAAATTCCATTTTTTATTTATTTTGACGAAAAATATTTTTGAATTTTTCAGCGAAGGTGATATTTTCGAAAAATTTAAATTTAAAATTTTATTTATTTTGAAGAAAAATATTTTTGATTTTTTCAGATTTTTTCAATTTTTTTTTTTTTTGCATTTTTGGACTTTCTGTATGATAAAAGCGCACGCGTACCCCCCTAACTTACGCATTTGCAACATCCCGAGGCAAAATAAACGAAACAATAACGCTAAATTAAGGAGAGGATACAAGCAATGGGCAAAGTAAAAAAATGCAAAAGATAGAAAGCAAGCACAAAACACACAATATAAGCAGTCCAAATTCCATTATAATATGTAAAGCTTACAAAACTGTGGAAAATGGAACAAAACAGGTACAAAATATTCGAAAAGCAAATCAACTAGAACGGGGGCTGGTTTGAAGGTCCGGGGGCATTGGGTCATAGGGGTCATAAAAGTAAGGCGGGGGAGGGGTATTAAAAGGCATTTCAAACATTAGAGCTTAAAGACAGTGCATCATGCTCGTGTCGCGCCTATATGCACGTTGGTCCTCCCGATGTGCGTCGTAGCGAGCCATGAACCCCAAAAGTTGTGTTCAAGCGTAGAAATGCGTACATCAACGTTACCACCCGGAAGCTCATAATCCGAGTCCTCTTCCTCCACATACTCAGCTTCCTCACCCTTAGCCATACTAACGTCATTAGCTGCCACCTCCTCCTCATCAGATTCGTCACCGGACTCTTCCTCCTCTTCGTTTACATCACTTTCGACAGCAGCCCTCCGAGCTTGGAAAATTTCCCGTTGCATTGCGCTCTTATTGCGGGTGGCCTGCCCAAAAGGATTGGGTAGGCGAAGAGATCCGGATGGCGGATGGATGCCGGCGTCGGCTATAATGGACGAGATGAGACGAGCATAAGGGAGCGGTGCAGTGCATTTGCATCCAAGACGGCGTGGAAGATGTCTTTATAGATAATCTGGGCCAAATGGATGGTGGAGTTGGGATCATAGAGGTGGTAGACCAAAGTGGCTTGCCGCGGGCGCATAACTGAATCGTTTGAGATTTGGAGAATGTTGGCACAAACGATTTGGAAAGTGATTCATGCCTTGTCGTCCATTTGGCCGATGGGAAAAGTTTTGCGATGCCACTGTTGGTTCGGGAAAATACGAGCAATGCACACATTTTTGGCAAGGGCTAGGCTGTTGCTGGGGTATTGACATGGGATGGGTGAGGAACTGTGACACTCCGCCTAATTAAATACCGGGTGATCAGTCATTTATTAAATTAAAATCAAAGTGTCCGGTTGGTTCATTCTTAACATCACTGTCGAAAAATATTTTTCATTATTAATCACCTAGTAATTATTTAAGCTAAGTGTCAAAACATTTTCTCATTTAATTATTCTCAATTAATCAATTAAAAAATTCCATGCTTTAAAATATAAGCCATTCCCATTCCACAAGAATAAATACTGAACATGAATTATATACTGAAATAGGCGAGACTCGATAAAACGTTCCAGTTTAAAACATAAAAACCAATAGAATCATAATACTCAATCCCATAGGGAAAGAAAAGCGAATAAGAACAATACAATCTCCGAAATAATTAAACTAGGAACGGGCGACACATGCCCTAACTGAATGTCTGAACTAAGAACTTAAATGAAAAGATCGAAGCATTTAATATCAATAACTTACAGCTTCCACAACAGCTGCAGCTCGTCGAATGATCCACGCGTCTAAGTCTGGTGGTGACCCTGTGGCTGGACACCGAGTATAATATATATATATATATATATATATATATATATATATATATATATATAGCAAAGGAGAAGAGAAATAGCAAGAAACGGGTCAGAGCCCGATTTGTAAAAATATTTGTTTTTAGTAAGCATTTATAACTGCATTATTGCAATTATTATGTGCATATTAGTTTCGAACTCTCACATGAGATCCTCACCCCTCTACTAATGTGCACACCTAGCGTATGTATACCCCAACCTAGTCATCTATAATATTTCGAACTAGGTCATTGAAATGAACTCCTAAATATATCTCAAAGGGAGTAATCCGTATCGCCCATACAATATGCTAATAATAATTCTTTTATGCCAGTTACCCATTTTATATTCACTATTTTGATAAGAAGTCTTTTATCCACCGGAATTACTTTACTTATTCATACTTATACATTTTCTAATTTCACACATTAGAATCATACATTCGCAAGTATATATATATAACCTGCACCCCTTGGTTAGGACCACTTGGCGCAATGCATATTCTGCTATCGTGTCCCGGTGCATCACTCGCTGCATAAAGGACAATTGGTTCGGTGTCTCACACGAATCGTAAATATCATAACACAAATATTGGAGGCGAGCGTATTCACCAGCTAAATGGGTCACGTCCATACCTACGCTCCTATTCAACCGTCGAAACTATCCTACGTAACAGATAGCACATATCCAAGGTCATATACTCTGGGTACAAGTCAAATATCCCCCCATCGGGTCACCCAGGATAAGACTGTCCACTGCGCGAAACCTCCGCTCGATAGCAAGCAGCGTAGGTATGCTATACACACAATAATGATAACATATATTAATAGGCATTCCGAAAGACTTAAACCAATTTAGGTATTCACCTAACCCATATTCATATTTCTACACGTAGTATATTTCTCTTTACTACTTACACAATTTACTCGATTATTCACACTCTCGAATTTCCCAAGGTTAGTTCACCTATTCAATACTTAAGGTAACATTCTAGGATTACTTCCCAAATAACTCTGCAATAACTAATTTTAGCAAATGGCAATATCCTTTAAATATAATTAGCTGGGTAACATGATTTGGGAAAAAATATAATTTCTGGGATTCTGGGACCTGTCGTTTGAACTAGTTAGCAGGTCATTTGAACGACGTCGACTTCTCGTTCGAACGAGATGGGGTCTTTTTCTCTTCTGGCCAGATCTGTTACGTTTTACTGTTCATACTTCGTCTTCCCCAAAATTTCAGTCCTAAAACCTTTAAATTTCTCAACCCCAACACCAAAACATCAATCCTAATTAATGTTCTACCTTGTATAAATGATTTCCCTTAACCTTGAGCCATTAATTCACCATGAATAGTTATAAATCCAAAATCCCTAATTTTAACAATTCAAAACCCTAGTTCATCAAATTTCTAAACATGAACTCCAATTCAGATTCGTCCATTACAATTAATCAACAATTTGAAATTTCTAAACTATCTATATGAGGGATTTATTCTAAATTCGTTTTTTCAGATTTCAATTTATATCCTTAAATCTCCAATTTCATCAAAACTCATAAATCAAAAGTGTATATAATCTACCTACACCTATATGAACACATTTATTGCTATGAATCGCAAGTAATAAACACTTACCTTAATTTCAACGGTCTTATCCGCTATTGATATGGGTATGAGTGTGTTCCTCGTCTCGCGGTCTATGCTTTGGTATAATTTTTGGTGTGTGTTCTTCAGTTAGGCACCAAGAACACCACTATCTTCTCCTGCCTTCCTCTGTGCCTTTCTCTTTTCTCTCACGTAGGTTTACAGTTGATAACTCCCTACTAACCCTGGTATATCTATCGTTTATTTCCCAATTTTCGTCCATTTTATTACTCTAAAATTTCAAAGGACAAAATTACCCTCATGGGGTGCCGGTTAGGCCTAAAATTACCCCAAATAAAATGCCCGAGTAGAGTTTTCTTACTATCTCAACCCTTTCGGACTTAATGGCACACTCGAAATTACCATACGAGTTATACAAAAATAATTTATCTTTTTATTCCATACAATTAGTCCCGAAACGACTCGCACGCGCGTCCTGACTTAAAATACCAACTTAAAATACCAAACTGTCGTATTTCGCACTCCGACAAATTATAAAAATTATATAATTCCATATTACGTATACCCACAGTAATAATCAATGATTTCCATCAATAAGTATTAACCCCTGACACGCTAGTTAATAATTATTTTAAATTCGGATTATTTAACAATTAAATTTCGCGATCTTTTTAATTTAATTCATCCAGCAATAATAATAAATCCCATCATTATCTAATATCATAAAAATGCAGGGTATTACATACTTCCCTCCTAATAACGGATTTTTACCCCGAAATTTGAAAAGTAAACTGACCACCGCGCGAAAGTGCGTGCTCGTGTAAGGGCACGGTCGTTGTTTTTGTTTCGCCGCGATAATACAAAAACCTAAATTACGACTATACTTACGAGGCAAGCACAACGATAAGTCGGATATCGAAAGTCCACTGAGACGAGTTGCTAGAATTTAAGGATTTAATATTTCAGAATAAAAGTGTAAAAGGTGAATTACAAAATAAAAGAAAAGATGCATGAAAGGAAAATGGTTAACTAGGCAAGTGTAAATTAAACTAGACTAACAAAGCGAGTAAAACTATAGGTTGCGTCGAATATCCCTCACCCGAGTTAATTTGTATAAAATGGTTACATGGATCGACGAGTTATTACGAATGCGTCTCATTTCGACAGTTAATTGAATCAAGGGTTGTCACACCCCCAAATCCTCATAAAATCCTAATAAGATTTTGGCGTCAACAAATATCCCGAAAATCACGTGCAAAAGGTCGTAAGCACGGGACATACATGATATGCCCCATCAAATCTCCTAGGCGTAATAGCTAGGACAACGCATCCGAAATAAACCCGTAAACACTATCACCAAGCAAAGCAACACGTTAACCCGAGTGAGTTCAATTCAAACACAACCTAATTTAAATTAGCTAGAAAGCATGTTAAAAATGCGATAAATGGAAAGCGGTAAATAAACGCGGTAAATCTACACTAGAAAGCGATTAAATCAAAGCATGTAAACTAAATCAGAAAGCAAGAAATAATGAAAGACAACTATATTAATGGAGAGGAAGATGAGAGTACAATCTTACAAACCCAAATGTTGTCACACCATATGAGGAAGAAGAAAAGCGCTCTCAACTCTCAACTCCCAAACCCTAACCTACAATCTATTCTGAAACCTTAATATCTGATTATTACAACAAAAATGCTTTATATAGTAAGTGGGAAATGAATTAGAAAAGAAAAGAGAAAAGAAAAGAAAAAGCAAAATATCTAACAGGGGATCAATCGATTGACCCAAACCGTCGATCAATCGATGATGAACAAATTATCCCACTGTCGAGAAGGATCGATCGATCGATCGATCAAGCAGGTATTAGCACACTGCATTACTGTTTTTGCATGTTTACATTTCCCGTCCACTGAAATCTCCGTAACTTCTTCGTTCTGAATCGGATTCGCGCACCGTTCGCGGACACGCGAAGCTTGCGAGGAGGGCTACAACTTCCGTGAAGATGTTGGGCCAGGTGCCTAAGCTATGAAAAGACTAAAATGCCCTTGAACGTGCAATCGTGTGCGAAAATTGAGCTAAATGCGTCCGAACTTCACACTTAGCATCCAAATACCTATAAAAGCTCAATTAACCCCTGTAAAATATGTTAACGTAGAAATCCGAGGTTGTCTGGTTAACGAGCATAAATATAGGAAATAAGATCCCGAGGGGGCTAAAATGCGTCCGTTCGGAGGATGAAATACGCAATATTTGCGTATCATCGCACCCCCTAACTTACACATTGCTAGCCCCTAGCAATGAAATAGGATGCAATAAGAACTACAAGCAAACCAAAAATAGGGGAGAGTACAAAAGTATGGTATAAAAGCATAAGGCCACTTTCGCGGGCAATTCAATTGCATTTAGCGTATGCGATAAGCCGTTAAACCCCTAGGTCACCCTAGTGGATGAGTGTCATCTCGTGAGGGTTTTCAGGGATGATACCCACAAACATCACATGGTTTCCTCAAAATATGCCCAAACCAACATGTGACAAGTCCAACAATAGCGAACAAGATTTCATACGCAATATTAACACATTGAACGGATTCAAACAAAAGTTCGAAATCATTAACATTATAGAATGCACCTCATAAAATTGAAACCTTAAAATGTGGAACGGGAGCGAGCACACACAAAGTGTGATTTGGCGAAAAACTTTATATAAATCGGATAAACATTAAAGCAAGCATATATTCAATCCTCACGGGCATTACACTCATCAAGCGAATTCACTCGAAACATGGAGGTAACACACGAAATATGCGGGCTAAAGAGTAAATGTAAATGGAAACTAGGCCGCACACATGTGACAAATGAAGAACGTTATATATAAACTTGAAAAACTATAATCTCAATGAAAGATATCGCACACTAAAAGAGGCGAAATGCATTTTCACAGATTATCGCAACTATTATGAATTTTGAATTACATCAACCTAAGATCACATAGGACTTTACTAGGGTTGTAATGTAGGCTCGGCTAGGGTACGAAATGAAGGAATGTAAGTACGGATTCAAAGTGTTCGAAAATAAAAACTCGGGATAATGGGAAAATGCGGGGAATATCAAAATTGGAAAATAAGTTCCAAACAGGCATTGAATATATCATCGGGAGAGTAATAAAAGCTTATTGAACTATATACAACATTTACAACTTTCTCTTTCTTTTTCTTTTCTTCTTTTTCTCACTTTTCTCTTTTGTTTTCTTTTGCTTTTTGCTTTCTCTTTTTCTTCACTTTTTTCACTACTTTCTTTCTTTACTTATCACACTCTCATATGCCTAAATTTTAACTGACATCACAAAAACATCATTCAATCCCAAGCAACATTCCAAACAAAGGTATGGAAAGTGTATGTATCGTTTAAAACTCTAATTCGGAGTTGGTTATGGGATTTGGGTTATGAAACAAAAGGCTAATATTTAGGCTCAAAGGGGGTTGACAAGGGTAAACATATAAGGGTGAGACCAATGTAAATATGGGTAATATAACAAAGAGGGCCTATGGTCATTTCCAAAAGTTTACGCAATTCTCGAATCAAAACAATATATGAAAATCATGATCAAGTAACACATTTCAAGTATGAACTCAATTAATGAACGATCAAATGAAAGATTAGAGAGATTACCGACGAATTCAACGTTTTCAATGAGAAAAGAATTGTGTATACACTCAAAAACGACGAAAGGTACAAAGCTTACTCGGTGTAAGTATATACAATGCAACAAAATATTACCAAGTTATAAAAATCTTAAACCAAATCAATAGAATAATAAAAGTGCACGTGCTCATGGGATTAAAGTTTAATTCATGAAGTTATTCATAATATCAATGATCGAGACTAAAGTCTAATAACTTCTAAAATCGAGAACATGCATCATTGGGTTGTCTATTGGATTGGGAAATTATTGAAATTTATCATCGAAAACTAAGGCAAAATGCCCCAAAAAGGAGAAAAAAGAAAGAAAATCTTTTTGAATTTTCAATTTTTCTAAGAAAAAGCATACTAAGTAACTAACATGTGAGCAAAAACATGGACTAAAATAAAGAAATGGATAGAATATCCCACACCCCCTAATTTAAAACTTGACATTGTCCTCAATGTTAATTAAGAACTAAGTTAAAGATAGGAGAAGAGCAATATTGCCCCAAAGTGGAGCGATCCCCATAAGAACAAGTCCAAAGAATCTACAAAACAAGTTAGTACCGAGCATAGCAAAAACAAATAACAAAAAGTTAACTAATTACACTAGACTAAATTAAAAAGGAGAGAAAAAAAATAAAAAGAAAGAATAAAAAGCTAACTATATACAACCTACTATTTAGGCTTCACACTAACTATACACTAGAAGTCTAAATAGCTGAGGGTCCACCGTGAAAACGATTTGACTTTGGAGGATAACCGGTGCACCCTCACATGCAAGCATGCCTTCTGAAAAATATGAATTCCGTTTGAACAACGAAAGGCATGTGTAAGGCGGAAGAAATGAACCATCATCAATTAAAAGTTTTGGAGGGACATTTGGATTGAACGGGTGACAAAAACACGTGGGGACTGAGAAAAGCCGAATATCCTTCCAAGGATTTTGAAATTGGAATGGGAGGCGGCGCACACAAAGACAAAGATGCGATTGTGGAAGGCGACTCGAGCAATTACTCCTCATCGGTGAAAAGGTTTAAAACATTAAAGTTTGAAATCGAATCATCGGGTACTTGAGACGGTGTGATAATAGAGGATGAAAATGGGGATGAAAGAAATTCAAACTCATGAGAAGAATCATCCTCGCATGAAGATTGAGTTTCGAAGGAAATAATATCATTTTCAATGAAATGTTCTTCTTTGGGGGCCAAAGAAGAAATCATTTCATTGCAAATAGATATTACGTATTTTTCATCCTCACTTTCAATAATCTATTACACAATGGGCAAAGTCTAAAATGGTTTGTTCCAAAGTAGGCACAAGTACCTCATTTGGTTCAAAACATTCTTCGACTTTGAAAGTCTCGGAAGCATAATCGTCGTCGAACTCAAATAATAAATCCAACTCATGTTCCCAACAACGATTTTCTTTCCGATAACGAGTTTTAATTTTCTCATTCTCATACATACGCAAACCCTCACCGAATGTCATAGGTCAGGGTGTAGATGCATGAAAATAAGAACTTTGAAAATTACCGTCGGACTTAAACGAAAACTCATTATTATAGGAATTTTGAAAACTATTGCAATTCATTTCAAAATTCCTATTATAAGGAGGTAAAGGCCCAAAATCATTATCATCATCATCATCATCAAAATTCCAATAACCCAAATTTTGACTTTCGTTATACTCACCCAAAATCATATTTGAATTTATTATACTTTGAGATTCTAAGTATTCACCGAAAGTCAAAGGTTTGCGAGAATTTTGAGAATTATCATAATGATTACCGAAAGAATTGGAATAAGACATGCTTACCCCCAAAATGGCTCGAAATGGCGAATTCCACAAAGTAAATGTGCGCGAAAAAAATTCGAACGTTTCTAAGTGCTCAAATGTAGAAGTCATACAAAAATGTTAGGCAAAAAAATACAAATAAATACTAAATCAAATAAATTCTAAAACATCAAGTCCCCGGCAACGGCGCCATTTTGACCACCGCGCGAAAGTGCGTGCTCGTGTAAGGGCACGGTCGTTGTTTTTGTTTCGCCGCGATAATACAAACACCTAAATTACGACTACACTTGCGAGGCAAGCACAACGGTAAGTCGGATATCGAAAGTCCACTGAGACGAGTTGCTAGAATTTAAGTGATTTAATATTTCAGAATAAAAGTGTAAAAGGTGAATTACAAACTAAAAGAAAAGATGCATGAAAGGGGAATGGTTAACTAGGCAAGTGTAAATTAAACTAGACTAACAAAGCGAGTAAAACTATAGGTTGCGTCGAATATCCCTCACTCGAGTTAATTTGTATAAAATGGTTACATGGGTCGACGAGTTATTACGAATGCGTCTCATTTTGACAATTAATTGAATCAAGGGTTGTCACGCCCCTAAATCCTCATAAAAGACTAATAAGATTTTGGCTTCAACAAATATCCCAAAAATTACGTGCAAAAGGTCGTAAGCATGTGACATACATGATATTCCCCGTCAAATCTCCTAGGCGTAATAGCTAGGACAACGCACCTGAAATAGACCTATAAACACTATCACCAAGCAAAGCAACACGTTAACCCAAGTGAGATCAATTCAAACAAAAACTAATTTAAATTAGCTAGAAAGCATGTTAAAAATGCGATAAATGGAAAGCGATAAATGAACGCCGTAAATCTACACTAGAATGCGATTAAATCAAAGCATGTAAAGAAAGCATGTAAACTAAATTAGAAAGCAAGAAGTAATGAAAGACAACTATATTAATGGAGAGGAAGATGAAGGTACAATCTTACAAGCCCAAATGTTGTCACACCATATGAGGAAGAAGAAAAGAGCTCTCAACTCCCAAACCCTAACCTACTATCTATTCTAAAACCTTAATATCTGATTATTACAACAAAAATGATTTATATAGTAAGTGGGAAATGAATTAGAAAAGAAAAGAGAAAAGAAAAGAAAAGGCAAAATATCTCCTAGAAATAGGGGATCGATCGATCGACCCAAACCGTCGATCAATCGACCCAAACAAATTATCCCACTGTCGAGAAGGATCGATCGATAGATCGATCAAGCAGGTATCAGCACACTGCATTGCTGTTTTTGCATGTTTGCATTTCCCGTTCGCTAAAATCTCCGTAAATTCTTCATTCTGAATCGGATTCGCACATCATTCATGGCCACGCGAGACTTGTGAGGAGGGCTACAACTTTCGTGAAGATGTTGGGTTAGGTGCTCAAGTTGTGAAAAGACAAAAATGCCCTTGAATGTGCGATCGTGTATGAAAATCGGGCGAAATGCGTCCGAACTTCACACTTAGCATCCAAATACCTATAAAAGCTCAATTGACCCTTACAAAACATGTTAACATAGAAATTTGAGGTTGTCTGGTTAACGAGCATAAATATAGGGAATAAGATACCCGAGGGAGCTAAAATGCGTTCGTTCGAAGGATGAAATACGTAATATTTGCGTATCATCATAAACCATACCTGGTAGGAATAAGTCTGGATATTTCTCGTGCATATCCTCCTCTCGCTCCCATGTAGATTCCTCTACGTTATGATGCTCCCACTGAAACCTCACCAGTGAAACTACCTTTGACTCCAGTTTCCTCTCGCTACGGTCTAGGATAGCCACATTCCTCTCCTCATTTGAACTGTCGTGATGTAAATCAACCTCCTCAATCGTAATGTGGTTGTGGGCCAACTCATCCCTGGGATACTACCTCAATGATGAGATGTGGAACACATCGTGAATAAGGTGCAAGTGTTCTAGCAATCCAAGTCTGTATGCCACCGGTCTGATCTTCTCGATAATGGGAAATGGTCCTACATATCTCAGAGCCAATTTCCCTTTCTTCCCGAACCTCATCACCCCTTTCATAGGAGACACTCGTAGTAATACTTAATCCCCCACGTTGAACTCCCTGAAGAACCTCTTTGCGTCGGTGTAGCTTTTCTGCCTGTCCTGGGCTACCCGAATACTGTTTCTGATCATCTCAACCCCGACCGACATTTCCTGAATTAACTATGGCTTGAGTAACTTGTTATCCCCCACCTCTAGCCAACAAGTGGGAGAACGACAAGGTCTTACGTACAACGCCTCGAATGGGGTCATGCCGATCGTAAACTGATAGGAGTTATTATAAGCGAACTCTACCAGTGGAAGACACGACTCCCAACTCCTTCCAAAGTCAAGGACACACATGCGCAACATGTACTCCAACATCTGATTAGTACACTCAGTCTGTCCATCTGTCTGTGGGTGATAAGCCATACTCAACCGTAGTTCAGTACCCATAGCCTTCTGAAAGCTCTCCCAAAAACGTGATACAAAAGTCTTGTCTCTGTCAGACACGATGTTTAAGGGCACCCCATGCAACCTTACTATCTCGATAATAAATATCCGGGCATACTTTCCCATAGTGTAATCCGTTTGTCCCGACAAAAAATGAGCTACCTTGGTTAATCGATCCACAACCACCCATATAGAATCGTGACCCCGCTGCGAAGTAGGGAGCCCAATGATGAAATTCATGGAAATGCTCTCCCATTTCCACGTGGGTATCTCCAGCGGATGAAGTAACCCTGGCGGCCTCTGGTGGTCCACCTTTACCAGCTGAAAGGTGGCACACTTGGACACAAACTCCGCAATGTCCTTCATCCCACTCCACCAGTACTGTCGCCTCATATCCTGGTACATTTTATCCCCTCCAGGATGTACCACAAATATGGATCCATGAGATTGTGTCATCACTGCATGGTGCAAATCCTTTCCTTCTAGGACCGCTAATCTCCCATTAAACCGTAGTCCCTCATCTGAGCTTATTGAGTAGGACTCCGTGCCCTCCGCTAGAAGCTGTACAATTTGATCCTGGCAAAATGAATCAGCGGTCTGGGCCTGGATCACTCTCGTAACAATCTCCAGAGTGACTGTCATAATGGATATAAAGGATCGGGCCACTACCTCCTGATGCCCCAATTATTTCCACTTTGCCTTCCACACTTCCTCCACCTCACCTACTGGCCTACGGCTTAACGCATTAGAAACTACGCTGGCCTTCCCTGGGTGGTACTATATCTCGAACTGGTAATCTTTCACAAATTCCAGCCACCTGCGCTGACGCATGTTCAACTCCCGCTGAGTGAACAAGTACTGCAGTGATTTGTGGTCTATGAAGAGGTGAAATTTCTCCCCCAACAAGTAGTGTTTCCATATCCGTAGGGCAAACACGACTGCTGCTAAATACAAGTCGTGGGTGGGGTAATTCCTCTCATAAGACTTAAGCTTACAGGAGGCATAAGCTATAGCCTATTCCTCCTGCTGAAGTAATCCACCAAGACCCTATAGAGAAGCGTCAGTATACACCAAGTACTCCACTCTTGGTCTGGGTAAGGAAAGAACGGGTGCGGAGTAAACTTATCCTTTAGCTCATTGAAAGCTAACTGACAAGCATCATCCCAAATGAACTTCACCCCTTTGCGAGTTAAATTTGTCAATGGGCTCGCAATCTTCGAGAACCTTCTGATGAATTGCCTATAATACCCGGCTAACCCCAAGAAGCTATGCACCTCCGTCGGTGTCGTGGGCTATCCCCACTCCCTCACTTCTAATACCTTGCTCGGGTCCACTGATATTACCATTCTGACACAATGTGCCCCAGAAACTATAACTCTCGCAACCAGAATCCGCACTTTTTATACTTGGCATACAATTGATTCTCTCGTAGTGTCTGAAGAAATCGACTCTAGTGCTTGGAATGCTCCTCCTAAGTCTGGGAATAAATCAAAATGTCATCAATGAAGACAATAACAAACTGATCTAAGAACTCTCTAAACACCCAGTTCATTAAGTCCATGAATACAGCTGGAGCATTTGTCAACCCAAACGGTATGAATTGAAACTCGTAGGACCCATACCTCATTAAGATAGCAGTCTTCGACACGTTATGCTCCCTAATCCGTAGCTGATGGTATCCCAATCTCAAATCTATCTTTGAGAAGAAGGCGACCCCTCTCAACTGGTTGAACAAATCATCGATTCGGGGCAATGAATATTTATTCCGTATCATGACTTTATTCAACTCTCGGTAGTCCACACATAATCTTAACAAACCATCCCTCTTCTTCACAAACAGAATGGGAGAACCTCAAGGTGAGGTACTCTTAAGGATGAAGCCCCATCCCAACAGCTGCTTAATCTGATCCCATAACTCCCTCATTTCTGCTGGAGCCATACGGTATGGTGTACAGGCTATTGATTGAGTGTATGACATCAAATCTATAACGAACTCTGTCTCTCGGCTAGGCGGTAACACATCGGAAAACTCGTAAACTATAAGAATCGAATCAATAGGAATCACAATCTCCTTAGAGGTATCCTCCTCTATATAATATAAATGGGTGGACGATCCTCCCTCAGGACGAGGCATCGTCACCAGAAAAATCTCCTGGCCAGATATCATAAAGATAATAGTCCTATTGTAACAGTCTATCATGGCTTTAGAAGCTGCAAGCCAATCCATGCCAATGACGGCGTCATGCTTGTGCATATCTAGGACTAACATATTCACCGGTAAAATCAAATTATCGATCTCTATACTTACCCCGGCATATAAAGAAAATTAAAGACCCACTACCCAACGGTGAGTCTACACTCATCACTATACTCTTTGCTACGGCTAATAACCTGGTGGCCCGTGCAAAATGAGTAGCTATAAAATACTATGAAGCACCCGTGTCAAATAAAATGCGTCCCATAGTACCATGGATGGGAAACTTACCCTTAACTGCGGGTGGTGCCTGCTGGACGTTATAAACACGTCCATACTGCAACTGTCCCTGCTGAATCGGGGGTGCTGGTAAAGTTGGGACCTGCGCTGGTGCTGGTAAGGTGGCGGGAAAGATGGTCTCTGGGTCTCCTACTAGGCTCCTTGCTACTGGGGAAACCTGCCCTTGTCGGGGAATCATGCTTCCTATGGCCAGTCTTGCCACAGGAGAAACACCTGCCACTGAAGTTACCTCCCCTCTGCCCCTGTTGGCCTCGGCCCTACTGGCCATTGCCACCCCTCCACTGCCCCTGCATATGCCAATGTTGGCCCTGCTGTCCATGCTGACTAGATTGGCCTTGTCTATAACCCCCATATCCCTATCTTGAGTCACTTGATCGAAACTGCTTATTAGGGTCCCCTTGGTGGGAATTATGCTCACCCTGACGGGTCTGTCCTGAGCTGATGGTGCCCCACTGGCACTACTACATCCGATCTGGACCTACTAGATAGAATTCCCTACTCGTTTTCTCCCCTTCTGATGGAAGCGATGGTCCAGCCAATGCAACAGAGCGATGTTGAGTACATCAGTGAAAGTACCCAATGACAGATTGCCTATGAGGTGCTGACGAATCCTCCAGGTCAATCCATCCATGAACATCCAAATTTTCTTCTCTTTTATAGGTGCCTCACCTGGAACCATAGTAAGCAGCCTCGTGAATTCCTCCTCATATTCTGCCACTGTCATACTCTCCTGCTTCAAATTCAACAGTCTCCGCCACATCTTTGTTTGCACGGTGAGGGAAATTAATTACGGTCAAACCGCACCCAAAAGCTCTGAATAGTCATATTATCCCTCTCCTCCAAGGTGGTAGTGTATTCCCACCACTAAAAAGCGGCCCCCACTAGCTTGTAGGAAGTCAGTAACTGCCTCTGAATGTCGGTACACTCGTACATGCGAAGATGCTTCTGTATATCTTTCTTCCACTGGCTCGCTATGATGATGTCAGAATCTCCCAAGAACTCTGGGGGATGTGACGTCTGAAAAGCATCACTGACCCTCTCCAATACCATGGGAAACAGTGCTGGAACTAGTGCCATAGCCTGTACTTGGGGTGGGGCCTGCTGCACCACCTCTAGAGCTGCATTTACCGCCTGAGCAACAATGGCGGCAATGTTAGCTGCGTTAGTCTTTCCCTGAGCCTGAGCTGCTCTGGCTGGGAATTTTTGTTTCTCGGGGCTCATCTCGGAGGCATCTAAAATGAGAAGGGATTTATTAGTCCATAATTATTATTAAATCTCAAATAGCTGAAGATGTAAACGTATAAATAAGAGTACAACAGTCCTAAAGATAGGGCTCTATATCAAAGAAAGCTAAGCGAAAAACATGTTAAGCTGTATAGATCCTAAAGGACACTAGAACCTGATGCTCTGATACCACCTGTGACACCCCGCCTAATTAAATATCGGGTGATCAGTCCTTTATTAAATTAAAATCAAAGTGTCCAGTTGGTTCATTCTTTGCATCACTGTCGAAAGACCATTTTTCATTATTAATCACCTAGTAATTATTTAAGCTAAGTGTCAAAACATTATCTCATTTAATTATTCCCAATTAATCCATTAACAAATTCCATGTTTTAAAATATAAGCCATTCCCATTTCACAAGAATAAATACTGAACATGAATTAAATACTGAAATAGATGAGACTGGATAAAACGTTCCAGTTCAAAATATAAAAACCAATAGAATCATAATACTCAATCCAACAGGAAAAGAAAAGTGAATAAGGAAAATACAATCTCTGAAATAATCAAACTAGGAACGGGTGACACATGCCCCAACTGAATATCTGAACTAAGAACTGCAATGAAAAGATCGAAGCGTTTAATATCAATAACCTACAGCTTCCACAACAGTTGCAGCTCGCCGAATGATCCTGGCGTCTAAGTCTGGTGGTGACCCTGTGGCTGGACACCTGGTATAATATATATATATATATAGCAAAAGAGAAGAGAAATATCAAGAAACGGGTCAGATTTCGATTTGTAAAAATATTTGTTTTAGCAAGTATTTAAAACTGCATTATTGCAATTATTATGTGCATATTAGTTTCGAACTCTCACATGTGATCCTCACCCCTCTACTAATGTGCACACCTAGAGTATATCTACCCCAACCTAGTCATATATAATATTTCCAACTAGGTCATTGAAATGAACTCCTTAATATATCTCAAGGGAGTAACCCGTATCACCCATACAATACGCTAATAATAATTCTTTTATGCCAGTTACCCATTTTATATTCACTATTTTGATATGAAGTCTTTTTTCCACTGGAATTACTTTACTTATCCATACTTATACATTTTCTAATTTCACACATTAGAATCATACATTCTCAAGTGTGTGTGTGTGTGTCTCTCTCTCTCTCTCTCTCTCTCTATATATATATATATATATATATAATATTGTTGATGTAAAAAACTAGATTTGATCTAATTAATTAATCATAGATAAATATGAATAAAGAAATAAGACAAAGGATTTTTAAATTGGTTCAACCTTAATAGAAATGGCCTACGTCCACTGTCTTGTATTGTCGGATGTCTTGCTTTGATCTTAATGAGGTTCGCTAAAGATAGCTTACCCCATTTTAAGGGTATTACAATGTATTTATAGCCCTTGGGCTCTCGATGTGAATAGACAATACACAGTTATTAAATGAACATATACATCTATACATGGTAAGAACGTTCATTGAATCTATCTTCGTCTTTTGATCTTCTTGACCAGTTGCTTAGTATGTTGAGTAGCTCGGTACGCTGAGTGGCTTGGTGCTGTAAGTTACTCGGTACATATATTTATGCCATGCTGGATGACACGTGTCTTCACATAACTAGTCCATGTCAGCTGACTAATTTTTGTATTAACAGAAGCCCCCAATGTTTCACAGTTGAAGTTGATCATGAGAATGTGGAATATTATATATAAAAGTTGGTCGGGCATGTTTATTCCATCTTGTTTGATTACAGACCTCCAACCCTTGTACAATCTTGCACTTATCATAACATTTTTGAGCGCGTAATGGTAAATTTGTAAATATTTTGAATTTATGGCATACGCTTGGGTACTTGCGTCTTTTTTCTTTATTAGCTGCCCGAAACGCAATCGTCATCTCTTGTGATCATTACTTTTCCCATCTTCCAAGGCAGCGTATTTAAAGACGATAGAATCAGATTGTCTTCTACCTTTTTCCTTTTAGATTTCCAAACTCTTTGTCTTCTGACTTTTTCTTCTTACGATCATTTTTTCTATCATCTGCCTTAGCTGATTTCTTGAATTTCTCTAAGAATCTCTCCCTCCCATCTTCTTTCTTTGTTTTATCCATAATGGTTTATCTTATCGAATCATTGGATAAGTTTAGGGCTGATTTTGGGATTCCTTCTTGGGTTACTTTGGAAGAACCACCTTGCCCTTTTGATTTATTTTCTCTAGCCGAGGGACACTAGTTTTCCTCCATTTTCGTAGCAGAATGTGTTTTTTCTTTCCTGCCTAATTCCTTATGTTTGGAATTTTGCCAATATTTCGATATTGTTACTAACGACACCACTTTTTATGTACTGTTATAAATTGGTTACCAACGACACCACTTTTTATTTGAAAACTAAGTTTTCTAACAGAGCCTTAGTGGTCAACCTCCCTGCTGCTAATAGGGATTATTTTGAACACGAGTTTGTGATAACAAATTGTCAACACCCCCACTAAAAGGGAAAGACGTGTACCAAGGTCCCAGATGTCCACTTTATGGCAATGGGATAGGTTGTTTTGTTTTCCAAATTAGCTCTGTTCTTATTTGATAAAATGTGTCACTGACATTTATTTTCTATTTTATAGTTGGTAGTAAAAGGAAACCTCCAAAAGAGAGTGATATAAATATAAAATATCTGAAACTCATCTGGGGTTTGCATCAATCAGTTGCGGGGGAGCACGACTGCTTCTTATTTGCTGAGATATAAGAACACCACTTCATCCTTTGTTGCTCGACCTCTTGTTCCTCCCTTGGTGATTGACCTTAACCAGACACCAGCATCTTCAGCAACTGTTGAAGAATCTTTTTCTGATTTGGGTACTTCTATTGCTGACCTGATGACAAAGAAGAGGAAAGTACCCGACCTCTTTGCCAGGGCTGCTCCTGGTACTGATGGGTCAAAGAAAAGCAAAAAGGATGTCCCGGCCAGCTGAAGGGCTAAGAAAAAGGATATTGCTCCATCTGGGGAGCAGTTATAATTATCAGGGAGGTTAACAAGAAGCCCCCTGTTTCTCCAAAAGAGGCAACACCTTTGATTGAAGGGGTTGGCCCTATTCAAGGAGAGGCAACAGCTTTGATTGAAGCTGCTCCTTTAAAAAGATTTAGAAGGGGTCTTACTGAAAAGATTGTGGATGCTGCTGCTCAACTTTCTGGGGCTGAGATACCTTTTTTGAGAGCTGGTTTCCCAACCCTCATTAGCCCTGGCTTGGCCAAGAAATTAATTAGATCGGGAACCCTTCTTGACTGCCGAGCTGCTGAGACATTTACTCCTCGAGAAAAGGTCACTGAGTTGGAGGCCCAACACATTACATCAGTAAGTGTCGTTATACTTATCATTTCAATTCTTCATACAATGTTCATATTCTAAGTTGAGCTTCTCTTCCTCTTGTAAATTTTGGTGTACTTTAATAATACCGTGGATAAGGATGAGGTAATTAAAGCTTCAACTTCTTCCAGTGGAGTAGAAGAAGCCCTTGATGGATTGTCAAAGTCCTTAGTGGAATCCTGGTAGAAGTACGAGGATGACAAAGCTGCCTGGGAGAATAAGATCCAATCTACTGAGATAACTCAACAAAAAACTATTGAAGATGCCAAGGTGGCCGATACAGCTCAACAGGAGGCTGTTATAGCTCGACAAGAAGCTGTAAATGCTTCCAAGGAGGTATAATAGAAATTAATGGTTACCATTTCCAGCAAGGCAAAAGTTGATGGCAATCTTGAAGAGGCTGAATGGCATAATAAAGACCTTGAGGAGAAGGTGAAGTCTGTTGAAGAGCTTTTAAGGTAAAAGACTTCCTCAGAGAGGGTGAAGAGAAAAGCTACTGTGAAGAAGTCCTTTTTCTCTAGTTGGGACTTAGGATGGAATAAAGATTTAGCTGTTGTCTCTACCCAAATGGATTATGCGATCTTGAAGTTCTTTAGGGATGGATGGGTTACAACATTTAAGGAGTTGAACGTTGCTGATGATTCTAAAATTTTTCAGAAACATGTTCACGGACCTCCTCCTACTATTAAAGAATAAGAGGTAGATGAAGCTGGATCTGATGAATCTTCTTTGTTAATTGTAGAACAAACACCTACTGCTTCTACCCCTAATCATCCGAGCAAGTTCATCAAGCAACAACTTCTGCCGACCAACAACAGCTTCTTACCGAGCAACCCATTCCTTATTTAAAATCATCTGAAGACGTTGTAGGGAATAAGGAGAAGGTGTAAAGTTGTTCAGAAATTTGTTTCTTTTCTCTGCTTTTTTCCTTTCATTTTGCACCTTTGGTTGTACCCTCTTCTCTTATGATTAATAAAATGGACTTTGTTATTTGCTTTGAGTTTTCTCCTTTACTTGTTCAATATTGCTATTCTGTTGATGATTCGTTTTTACTTTTCCTTGCTAGTTTATTGCTAGGATGGAACTCTTATCAACTCATGATACAGAGTTGATGAAGAAGTGTACTGATTACTTCAAAGCTAGTCGTGCGGACTTTACTGAAGCACAAATAATTGATATTCTTAGGTCTGATGTTTCAGAGCGAGCAATTGATGCTTATCAATATTTAAAATGTCTGCTTGATCGAGCCATGGAAAATAATATGGCTTACTATGAAATGATTGAAGATCTTCAAGGAATGATTGGGGAACTTCAACTTCAACACAAAGAAGTCACTGCTATTGTGCATGAAGCTTATGAGAAAAAGTACCAATAGTTGAGCATTGATCGGGGCTATGACAAATTTATCTCAGCCCATAAGAAGAGAGAAAATGTGGTGAAACTTGAAGCTGAGGAACACAGAAACATTGCCAAGCTGCCGGAGGAAGAAAATATTGCTGTACGAGAAGAGTTGGGACAGTTAAAATCTACTGCTTCTTCTAAAGCTTTGGTCCCAGTTAATGATCAAGGTTTTTCCTTTTTGTAAATTGAGAATGAATATTTGAGGGAAGAATTAGAAACTTTGAAAAAAGCCAGACCTACATCTTCTTCTCACGGTAGATCAAGAGATGGTCAGAGCAGCATTGAAGAGACTAGGACTCAACAGGCTTTAGAAAATCAAGTTGTTCAACTGAAGGAAAAAAATCAAGCTTTAGATGAGATGTCCTAGAAAATTCAAGCTCTCACTGAGCAACTTTCCAATCGGAGTTCTGCGCTGGAGAGTGAAGAAAACTTGGTGAAGAGGCTTCATCAGCATGTTGAGCGATTGACTTATCAATTCCACAAACAGCCTAGAGAGTTTTGGATGGGAGGATATAATGAAGCTTTATGCCACCTTGATGCTAAGGTGAATGAATCAAACAATGAGGGGAATAAATATGGATGGATGAACGCTCTAGCTGTGATACATGTTGAATAAGGAACAAAGCTATGGGATTGGTGTGATCCTGGTTTGCTTGATCTGCCAGTACCTCCATTCAAGCTAGATGTTAGATAGACTCCAGTTAGCTCCATTACTCAGTGTTTTATCTCCAAATACCTTGGCGATTACAATCTTCATGAATATTTTGAGATATCTCGACCTTCACATCTACTTGACCGACCAAGTTTGAGTAATACTAGGATGCGGCGGGATTTAAATTTTATCAAATCTTCTTTTGCTTTAGATGATCCTCCAGCTGGTATGGATCCTGTACCTAAATATGAATGAAAGAAACCAATAGAATAGACTGTTTGTATTTAGTTAGTGGATAAAAATCATCCTTTTGTAATTCTATTCCCTTAGAAATAAATTAATTATTTTATCTTGTCAATCCTTATGAGATCAATTGCAATAGTGCTGTTCTTTGCTATATATATATAAATGTACAGTTTGTCCTTTGTTGACTTTTTAGCCTAGACAATGGAACTTTTCCCCATATGTTTGCCTAGTTGTAGTGACTTATCACCCATACGTGCCTAAGCAATGGAATTATTTTTATCCCATGTTCTTTCTTAATTGTAATAATCTTATCTATATTGCCTTGGTGCCTAAAAAGTGGATATTTTTCCCATCTTCTTGCCTAGTTTAGATGCCACTTGGGTCACCCATAATCAAACAGGCCTCGCCTTGTTCGACTATAATACCAACATTATTGGTTATGTTGATGCTGACCAACTTTGTTGGTGTGTGCTGATGTTGACCAACTTTTGCAGCTGCAAAGTTAGATGTAGTGTGTAGCGCTAGTACTCCGAAAAAAATAAAACAACAAATGTGGGGGAATCATCGTTTTCATTCATACTGAAATAATAGGGTACATGTGTAGTTACATTAGTGATAGTATTTTCGCAGGTGCTCTGCATTCTAAGCATTTTTGAATTCTTCCCCTTCTAGAGTTTCTATTCTGTAGGTGCCCGATCGAATAACAGTTGTGACACGATAAGGCCCATGCCAATTAGCTTCAAACTTATTGTGTTTTTGAATTACTTTCTTTAGCACATAATCTGCTTCCTTGAGATCACATTTCTTGACCCTTTTATTGTAGAACATGACAGTTTTTTGCTGATAAGCTGCATTTTGGAGCGCTGCATCTTCTCTGAATTCTTCGGGCATATATAAGTCCAAGCATCTCATTAAATCATTTACTGGAGAATTAAAATTAAGCACCCTATGAGTACGTAAGCCTAATTCAGCAGGTATGACTGCTTCACTCCCAAAAGCTAATATGTAAGGAGTTTCTCCAGTTGATGTTTGAGGTGTTATTCGGTAAGCCCACAACATGGAGTGTAACTCATTTATCCAATTTCCTTTGGCATCATCTAACCTTTTCTTCAACCCATTCAATAGAGTTCTGTTCGTCATCTCTGTTTTCCCGTTACTTTGAGAATGACCTGAAGCAGAATGAATCTTTTGAATGTTAGAATGTAGACAGTATGCAGCGAACTCCTCATTATCTAATTGGGTACCGTGATCAGTGATAAAAGCATGTGGCAGACCATATCTGTAAATAATATTCTTCCAGATGAACTGGTAGATCCTTTCATAATCCATATCAGTGAGAGGTTCAGCTTCCACCCATTTTGTGAAATAATCAACAGCGATCACCAAATATTTAAGTTATCCTCTTATAGTTGGTAGAGGCCCGACTAAGTCAATACCCCACATGGAAAATGGCCAAGGTGAGGTGATTGGTGTTAACAATGCCTGAGGATTTCTTCGTATAGTAGAAAATCACTAACACTTGTCGCATTTCTTGGCATAAGCTGTACAATCATCGCGCATTGTTGGCCAATAATACCCCTGCGTAGTTATTCTTTGTAAAAGAGTCTGACCTGCTACGTGAGATCCTCAAGTTCCTTCATGAATCTCTTCTATTAGATCTTTAACTTCTGCTGGATGAACACATCTTTACAGACCCGCTATCACACCTCTTCTGTACAGAACTCCATTGTTTAAAACATATCTAGCATCTTTAAACTTCAACCTCTTAGTTGCAAGTTGGTCGGCTGGCAGAATGCCTTCTTCGATATAACCCGAATGGGGTCCACCCAGGAAGGTTCCATATCCAAGGTGATAAACTTCACCATCAAATCTTCATCAATACTTCTGTTTGCAAGTATCTTAATAGGAATTATTCTTCGTAGCTCGATGCGATTAGCGGAGGCTAACCGAGCTAGTGCATCTTCCCTTGCATTCTCCAGTCTTGGTATTTGGATCATTTGGACGGCTGCTAAATTGGCTATAATCTCCATAGCTTTAGCTAAATACCTCTTCATGAACTCTCCTTTCATTGCATAAAGACTGAACATCTGATTCACCACTAGTTGTGAATCACTGAATACCATAACTTTCTCTGCATTCAATGATGTAGCTAAACTAAGGCCCATAATTACAGCTTCATGCCCGAATTCATTGTTAGAAGCTTTGAATTAAAAGCGTAGAGCAGATTCTACGTCTATTCCATTTGGACTATTAAGAATAATTCCAGCTCCATAACCTTTTGCACATGAAGAACTATCAACATATAAATTCCATATAGGGATATTGTTGTCAAACCCTTGGTCTGATAAAATCTCGTGATGGAATATCTTGTGTCTTCTTTCTTCATCCTTCGCCTCTGTCTTCTTTCCAAAAAATTCTGGTTGATCATCTGCCATCCTTTTTGGCAATTCTGCTACTGGGAGTTGATCGGGGATGGTTTCTATTGATTCACTAACATCCTTGAGTTATTTAGCATTAGCCCCTTGTAGGTCGGAGGTATCTGGGTAGGTAAATTCAGTAATGAAATCTTCCACTACCTGTCCTTTGAGAGAGAATCTTGGCTCATAGACAAATTATATCCACCTAACTCCACTGTCCAGTCTGTCTGAGTGACATGTCAGTATACACCACTATTGTACGGGCTTGAAAATATGGTTTTATCCTCCTGCTCGCCTCAATCAACGCTAATGCTAACTTTTCCAATTTTGGATACATGATATCTGCTCCTCTGACTGCCTTGCTCGTATAATACACTGGTTTTTGTACTTTGCTTTCTACTCTTATTAAAGCTGCACTAACTGCACTTTCTGAGACAGCTAAGTATAAGTATAATTTTTCTCCTAACACCGGCCTGGAAAGCAGAGGAGGTGTCCCCAAGTATTTCTCTAATTCTATAAATGCTTGCTCGCATTCGTCATTCCACTCTAAGGCCTTTCTAAGCACCTTGAAGAATGGAAGACCTCTATCCGTTGAGAGCTACAACATGCCTCGTAAGGCTTTGCACTTCCTTCTTGGTGGTTGAAGACTGTAATTCTAGCAAGGCTTTTATCTTATCAGTATTTGCTTCAATACCTCGTTGATTCACAATGTACTCGAGGAACATGCTTTTTTGTATTCCAAAAATACACTCGGTCGAATTTAGCTTCATATGATACTTTTTTAACTGATTAAATGTTTGGCTCAAGTCAGCTATATGGTCAGCATCTTTCTTACTTTTGGTCAACATATCGTCGACATATATCTCTATATTTTTGCCAATCTTCTCTGCAAACACCTTGTTAATCAGCCGCTGATACGTAGCACTTGCATTTTTAAGACCAGAAGGAATAACATTATAATAATATGTTCCTCATGGGGTAATGGAAGATATACTTTCTCGATCTTTTGATTTCATTTTAATCTGATTGTATCCAGAGTAGGCGTCCATGGAGCTCAACAATTCATGTCCCGAAGTATCATCTACTAGTTGATCTATCCTGGGTAGAGGGAAATAATCTTTTGGGCAAGCCTTATTCAATTCTGTGAAGTCCACACACATTCGCCACTTGTTATTCTTCTTCTTCTTCTTCACCATCACTATGTTGGCCAACCAATCCGGATATTTAACGTCTTCGATGAAAAATGCCTTTTACAATTTCTTTACTTCCTCTCACATAGCTTGATTCTTCTCTGGATTAAAAACTCTTCTTCTTTGCTTCACTGGATTGATCTCTTTATTGACATTTAGCTCGTGACATAGGAAGGTCGGGTCTATCCCCGGTATATCTTCATGGCTCTATGCGAATGCTTATTTTTTATGCTTCAGAAATGCCACCAGCTCCTGGCTTAATATTGGATTAAATGAGCACCAATCTGTGTTGTTCTGTCTGGTTGCTCGTCATCCAGAATAATGCTTTCTGTTGCCCCCATGACTTGGCCTTTAACGAGCTCTATTTTATCTTTTGGGTCTAAGGTTTCAATCTTAGACTCGTCAGATTTATCCACTTGATAAGTGGTTATTTTCTTCCTAGAATCTTCCAATTCTTCTTGCTCGGCAGATGAATAGTAGCATTCTCGAGCTACTTTCTGATTGCACTTCACAATTCCAACCCCAAAGTTGGTCAGGAACTTTAAGCACTAATGTACAGTAGATGGGACGACTTCAAACTTTTTCAAGCCTACTCTCCCCATGATTATATTATAGGTTGATTGGAAATTTTTATCCATCACGAAGAAGCATACCTTTTCTGATCTGTAGGCAGGCCAGGTGCCGATCAACATGTCCAACTTGATCGTCCAAGCGTGAAACTTTTTCACCAGAAAAATTGATGAGGGGCCTGTGATACGGCTCTAATTAATCGAGCTTCAAGTTTAAGCTATCGAAGCAAGGGTAGAACATGATGTCTGTCGAACTACCATTATCCACCAGTACTCTTGAAATAATTATGTCTTTCATCCTCATTTTGATCACTAGAGGATCATCGTGAGGATACAAAACACCTTTCGGGTTATTTTTAGAAAAAACAATGACGAGCTTATCTTTATTAACCTTTCTCGGACGATCTTCCTCTGCCAGATTTATCTGCTATATGTAGGAATAGGATTGAGCCTCATTGAGGTAATCTTTCCTTTCAGTGGTGTGATCACCTCCTCCTGCATCTCCACTTGTAATCATGTTATATTTGAATGAACCAAAGCAGATTGAAAATACCTGACGCTCTGGTTGTCTCGGCTTTTTTGGCAGATCGAGGTCATCTGTCGGGTCATCTTTTTGGTCCCTTTTCTTATCATCTCTTGGTCGGCGAGGAGATTTAGACCTTTGATTTGCTCTGTTGTTGAATTTCCCACCGTTTTGGCGATAAACAAACCTGTTCAATTTCCCTCGTCTAATGAGTGCTTCTCTCTCATTTTGGAGAGCTACGCACTGCTTGGTCGTGTGATCATGATCTTTATGGAAATCGCAATACTTGGACTTATCTCTTCTTTCGGGAGGTGTCCTCAGTTTTTCTGGCCAATTTAATTCTTCTCTGTTCTTGATCTCTTCTAGAACATGGTTTATATCCACCTTTAAGGGGGTATAATTTACACATTTCCTCAAGTTCTCCAACGTTTCCTTGCTTTTTGACTGCTTGTTCCCTCCATTACGCTTGTGGCCTTTCCTCTTCGACCTGCCTTCATCTTTAGTTTCTGCCTTTATCTCATCATTCTTCTTCGCTGCCATAACTTATTCGTCATTCATGATCTTGGCTACTTTAGACATTAACTCTGCCATGAATTTGAGGGGATCCTTGGCCAAAGTGTAGTACAGCTTGTCTGGTAAAAGACCACTCATAAGAGATGTAATAGCTATTTTCTCCTCATAGTCAATGACCTCTAATTTTAATACAGGTGATATAGTCACTAGTGCTTTCTCTTGTCTCCTGTCTAACACTCAACAGATGTGCTACCCTTTTGACTGGCTTTGCACCAAAATAGAAATTTCCTATAAAGAGCTCGACCACTTGACGGAAGGTTATGATTTACCCCCGAGGAAGGCTATTGTACCATATCTGAGCAGATCCCATGATTGTTCCTGAGAATGCCCGACACCTCATTTCATCTGGGACTGCGTAGATGTCTGTTGCAGCTTGATACTACTCTATGTGAAGAACATGATCAATTTTTCCATCATATTTAGGAGTGACTACATGAGCTTTGAATTTTGATGGTGTGGCGAAATCTAGAATTTCTTGTACAAATGGAGATCCTTTGTTAAAGGTATTTGGAGAGGATTTTTGGCCTTAGCCATCTCCCCTAACCTGTCTTCTAATCTCTGAATAGAGCCCTTCCATGCATCATTTTCAGCCTCTGGTTTGTTGGCACGAGCAACAAATCGTGCAAAATTATCCTATTAGGATCTTTTCGTATGAGCTATATGCTTGGAATTGGGATGTGACTGGGCAGAACCTTCCCTTAAATCATTTGGTCGTTGAGAATTTCTCGACGCAATTCGAAGAGGATTTCCATTCCTCCTAAGGCCCAAATGATCGAACGAAGAGATTTTGCTCAACCTTTCCAGGGCACTGGTTCTTTCTGGAATTAGGGTAACATCTTCCTGCAAATCCAAAAGTCTTATAGGTTAAGTTAAGCCAGGGCGATAGGAGGGATCACTTGAATTTTTGGCATGATGGACTTCAGTGTGTCTAGATCTCGAGGATGGTGGACGCATGCTTCTACGAACGTTGCGTTGGCCTGATTGAGCGGACACTCCATTTTGAACAGTCTGAATGGATTGTCGCATGGTTTCTTGCATGGTTGTTTGTCCCTTAGCTAGATTTACTAGGATCCCAATGAGATCTTGTGTATTTGGAGGAGTCGATGGGTTTGGGGGATTCCCGTCATTGTTCCTATTGCTAAATTTTGGGATATCAGCCATTTCTGATGAGTTTTTAGTGAAAAACGCTCCGTATAGTCGTTCCCACAGACGACGCCAATCTGTTGATGTAAAAAACTAGATTTGATCTAATTAATTAATCATAGATAAATATGAATAAATAAATAAGACAAAGGATTTTTAAAGTGGTTCAGCCTTAATGGAAATGGCCTACGTCCACTATCTTGTATTACTGGGTGTCTTGCTTTGATCTTAATGAGGTTCGCTAAAGATATCTTACCCCATTGTAAGGGTATTACAATGTATTTATAGCCCTTGGGCTGTCTATGTGAATAGACAATACGCAGTTATTAAATGGAAATATACATCTGTACATGGTAAGAATGTTCATTGAATCTATCTTCGTCATTTGATCTTTTTGACCAGGTGCTTTGTATGTTGAGTAGCTCGGTACGCTGAGTAGTTTGGTGCTTTAAGTTACTCGGTACGTATATTTATGCCATGCTGGATGGCACGTGTCTTCGCATAACTAGTCCATGTCAGCTAACTATTTTTTGTATCAACATATATATATATATATATATATATATATATATATATATATAACCTGCACCCCTTGGTTAGGGCCACTTGGCACAATGCATACTCTGCCATCTTGTCCCGGTGCATCACTCGCTGCATAAAGGACAATTGGTTCGGCGTCTCTCACGAACCGTAAATCTCATAACACAAATATTGGAGGCGAGCATACTCACCAGATAAATGGGTCACGCACATACCTACGCTCCCATTCAACAGTCGAAACTATCCTACGTAATAGATAACACGTATCCAAGTTCATATGCTCTGGGTATAAGTCAAATATCCCCCCATCGGGTCACCCATGATAAGACTGTCCACTGCGCGAAACCGCTGCTCGATAGAAAGCTGTGTAGGTATGATATACACACAATAATGATAGCATATAATTATAGGCATTCCTGAAGCCTTACAACAATTTAGGTATTCACCCAACCCATATTCATATTTCTACACGTAGTATATTTCTCTTTACTACTTACACAATTTACTCGATTATTCACACTCTCGATTTTCCCAAGGTTAATTCACCTATTCAATACTTAAGGTAACATTCTAGGATTACTTCCCAAATAATTTTGCACTAAACTAATTTTAGTAAATGGTAGTATCCATTAAACATAATTAGCTGGGTAACATGATCTGGGAAAAAAAGGAATTTCTGGGATTCTGGGACCTGTCGTTCGAGTGAGTTCGTTTGAACGACGCTGACTTCTCGTTCGAACGAGATCGGGTCTTTTTCTTTTCTGGCCAGACTTGTTACGTTTTACTGTTCATACTTCGTCTTCCCCAAAATTTCAGTCCTAAAACCTCTAAATTTCTCAACCCCAATACCAAAACATCAATCCTAATTAATGCTCTACCATGTATAAATTATTTCCCTTAACCTTGAACCATTAATTCACCATAAACAGTTATAAATCCAAAATCCTCAATTTCAACAATTCAAAACCCTAGTTCATCAAATTTCTAAACATGAACTGCAATTCAGATTCGTCCATTACAATTAATCAACAATTTGGGATTTCTAAACTATTTGCATGAGGGATTTATTCTAAATTCGTTTTTCAGATTTCAATTCATATCCTTTAAATCTCCAATTTCATCAAAACTCATAAATCAAAAGTGTATATAATCTACCTGCACCAATATGAACATATTTATTTCTATGAATCGCAAGTAATAAACACTTGCCTTAATTTCAACGGTCTGATCCGCTGTTGATATGGGTATGAGTGTGTTCCTCGTCTCGCGATCTACGCTTTGGTACAATTTTTGGTGTGTGTTCTTGAGTTATGCACCAAGAACACTAATATATTCTCCTTCCTTCCTTTGTGCCTTCCTCTTTTCTCTCACGTAGGTTTAAAGTTGATAAGTCCCCACTAACCCTTGTATATATATCTTTTATTTCCCAATTTTCGTCCATTTTATTACTCTAAAATTTCAAAGGGCAAAAATACCCCCACGGGGTACCGGTTAGGCCTAAAATTACCCCGGAGTCCAAATAAAATGCCCGGGTAGAGTTTTCTGACTGTCTCGATTCTTCCGGACTCAATGGAGTACTTGAAATTACCATACGAGTTATACAAATATAATTTATCTTTTTATTCCATACAATTAGCCCCGATACGACTCACACGCCCATCTTGACTTAAAATACTAACTTAAAATACCAAACTGTCGTATTTCTCACTCCGACAAATTATAAAAATTATACAATTCCATATTACATATACCCATAGTAATAATAAATGATTTCCATCAATAAGTATTAACCCCTGGAACGCTAGTTAATAATTATTTTAAATTCAGATTAATTAGCAATTAAATTTCCCGACCTTGTTAATTTAATTAATCCAATAATAATAACAAATCCCATGATTATTTAATATCATAAAAATGCGAGGTATTACAGGAACATCCTTCTCGGACAATTTGCGCATGAGGACGTCGAGGGAGAATGGCACCCGAGTTTGGTCAACATACGCCTCGGTGTGATAGTTACCGGCGCACACAAAGGAACCATAGAAGGAGCGCACTTCGTTGGCCCAAACCACCCCGAAAGGTTCATTGAAAAAGTGTCACTTCCCCATGGCTATGAAGAGGTTGGTGACACTTTCTGGCAGCTCGTTCGACAAAATTTTCCTTTCGATGTGCAGCTGGCGGGAGTGGGTGAAGAATCAATGACACCATAGTTGCTCCTCATAGGAGCGGAATGGAGGTGGCCTATTGTCGACGACGATCGTGGAGTTGTATTTATCCGGGAGGGGTGCATTGTCCATGGAAGGAGTATGGTGGAATTTTTAGAGATTGGTATGAGAGAGGAGAAGAGTGTGGGTGAGTGAATATTTGTGGGGAAAAAAGGTGGAATTGGTGTGTATTTATAAGTGGAAGTAGCGGGTGGATTTGGAGGGAAAGGGTTTTGGAGGGAAAAGTGGATGTTTTGGGGAGGCAAAAAGTGTTGGGAATTGGTGAGAGACAAAATGGGGGGAAGGGGTTGGGTTGGGGGGAAGAACCTAGGGAGTTGTAGAGTTACAAGTATCGGACCGGTCCTGGCGTCCAAGATCGGATCTGTCCAGTCCCTATTTTTTTATTTTGAATTAACTCCTTTTCGGACCGGTTTGGTCTCCTAGATTTTTCAAAGTTCCCTTAGGCTGCAGAATTTCTCTCCTTTCTCAACTAGAAGGCTCCCTCACTTAATTTTCTATATGATAATGCCCAATATTACCCCAAAACTCCAATTCTACTACGGATGCTCTATCAGAATTTGTGCTCAGTGTCCACTTTCACCTTTTTAAGACTCAAACCTACGGACTCTAATGACCCTAACTAGATTATAGCTATTATACACATGATTCACCCCATACGCGTCAGGGGTGCAACGACATCTTGAATTTATCTCACTCTTCCCCGTAAATCTGGTCTGACGACCAAATGGTGTCGACTTCTTCCACATACGTATCTAAATATGGCTTTAGGCATTATCCATTGACCTTGAGCGTACTTCCCCCTTTTGGATATTCTAATTCCACTGCTCCGTGGGGGAATACGTTCTTCACAATGAATGGGCCAGTCCATTGAGACCGCAATTTTCCTGGAAATAGATGAAGCCAAGAGTTATAGAGGAGCACTTTTTGCCCGGGAAGAAACTCTTTTCGTCGAATAATTTTATCGTCTATGAGTTTCATCATTTTTTTGAAAATCTTAGCATTTTCATACGCGTCATTGCGTATCTCCTCTAACTCATTCAATTGAAGCTTGCGAGCTTCACCGGCTTTATCCATGTCTTAGTTCACCCTCTTAATGGCCCAATACACTTTGTGCTCCAACTCAAAGGAAAGATGGCAAGGTTTTCCATACACAAAGCGGAATGGGGACATTCCGAGTGGGTTCTTGTATGCGGTACGGTAGGCCCATAGCGAATCATTCAAGCGAAGGGACCAATCTTTTCGATTAGGATCGACGGACTTCTTGAGGATATTTTTAATCTCACGATTCGCCAACTCGACCTTCCCATTCGTTTGTGGGTGATAGGTCGTTCCAACCTTGTGAATGACACCATACTTTTTCATAAGCTTCTCAAATGGCTTGTTGAAAAAATGCGTGCCATTATCACTGATTAGCGCTTTTGGGACACCGAAGCGAGAAAGTATATGTTCCTGTAGGAACCTAATCAACACTTTGTTGTCATTAGTCTAAGTAGCTATAGCTTCCACACATTTAGAAACATAGTCCACCGCGACTAGGATGTATAGGTATCCGAAAGACGGGGGAAAAGGGCCCATGAAGTCAATACCCCAGCAATCAAAGATCTCAATAATGAGTATCAGGGTCAATGGCATCATGTCTCGTCAGGTAATCGCCCCCATCCGTTGAGACTTTCATAAGATTTGCAACAATCGCTTGCATCCCAGAACATGGTGGGCCAGTACAAGCCGCTTTGGAGAATTTTAGCGTCTGTCTTTTTCATCGAAAATTGGTCTGCACATGCTTTCGAATGATAGAATTGGATAACGTTTGGAATTTCATCATTCGGTACGCATCGTCAGATGATTTGGTCGGTGCAATTTTTAAAAAGGAGTGGATCGTCATAGAAAAATATGTGCGACCAAGTAATGAACCTCTTCTTATCTTGTGGCGTCCACTCGGGAGGGATGGCTCCCGTGACAAGGTAATTGACAATATCCGCAAATCAGGGCAAAGAAGAGGTAGCAAAGAGTTGTTCATCCAAAAAGTACTCGTCTATGGGCGTAGGATCGCTAGGTATGTCAGACGAGAGCCGGGATAAGTGATCGTCTATGACGTTTTATACTCATTTCTTGTATCTAATGGAGAGATTGAACTCTTGTAATAGTAGAATCCACATTATGAGGCGCGTGTTTGAGTCTTTCTTTGTAAGGAGATATTTTAAAGCTACGTGGTCGGTGAAACAAGTGATGGGGGAACCGATGAGATAGGACCGAAATTTGTCTAGAGCTAAGACTACTGCTAGCAATTCCTTCTCTATAGTAGAGTAGTTGAGTTGTGGTCCGATAAGGGTCCGTCTAGCATAGTGGATGACATGAGCTTTTTTATCTTTCCTTTGGCCCAAAACAATCCCTATCGCAAAATCGCTAGCATCACACATGAGCTCGAATAGTAAATACCAATTCGGTGCTTGCATGATGGGAGAGAAAACAAGCATGCTCTTAAATTTTTCAAAAGCACTTAGGCATGCTTCATTCCACTCGAATGGGGCGTCCTTCATAATTAGGTTGCTTAAGGGTCTAGCGATGGTGCTAAAGTCCTTAATGAACCTTCTATAAAACCCCGCGTGGCCCAAGAAAGAGCGCACGTCTTTTGGCAATTTTGGTGGGGGTAGATCAGCTATGACATCGATTTTTGCTCTATCAACCTCAATCCCTTTGGATGAAACAAAGTGGCCAAGAACTATGTCCTCAGTTACCATGAAATGGCATTTCTCCCAATTCATCACTAAGTTCTTTTCCACTCACCGAGCTCGTACTTTCTCAAGATTGGCTAAACATAGATCGAAAGTGGTGCCGAAAACACTAAAGTTGTCCATGAACACTTCTATCCCTCTCTCAACCATGTCACTGAATAAGATCAACATGCACCTTTGAAAGGTCGCGGGTGCATTACACAATCCGAATGGCATACGTTTGTAGGCAAACGTACCGAAGGGGCAAGTGAAAGTCATCTTCTCTTGATTAAGTACATCTACCTCAATTTGGTTATATCCGGAATAACCATCTAGGAAGCAATCGTAAGGGTGGCCTACTACTCTCTCTAGCATTTGATCGATAAATGTCAAGGGGAAATGGTCTTTCCTAGTTCCCGCTTTGAGTTTCTGGTAATCAATGCAAACGTGCCACCCAGTGGTGGGACGTTGGGGAACTAGATCTCCCTTGGCGTTTTTAATCACTGTCATGCCCGATTTCTTTGGGACAACTTGAATGGGGCTCACCCACTTACGATAAAAGATTGGGTAGATAATCCCGACATCTAATAATTTAATGATTTCTGCCCTCACCACTTCTTTCATGGTTGGGTTCAACCTTCTTTGCATTTCCCTCAAGGGATTCACATCCTCCTCGAGGTGGATTTTGTGGGTAAAAATCAAAGGACTTATCCCCTTTAAATCCGCAATGCACCAACCAAAATCACTTTCGTGCTTACTCAAAATCTTTAATAGCTTTCCCTCCTAATCTTCGTCCAGGCTAAAGGAGACAATAACAAGAAATGTCTCGCCGTCTTCTAGAAATGCATATTTAACATTGGAGGATAGTTTCTTCAATTTGAGGGTAAAAAATTTGTCACTAGAGGGAACCATACGTGCCTCCCTCGGTGGTAACTCCTGGAATCGAGAAACCTAACTAACATCTCTCACGTCCTCGCCCGACACTCTCTCATCGACCATCTCTCTCAACTCATTTGTCTCCTTCTCAAACTCTGTATACGCTCCCTCGCTCTCGTGAATCAACAATAAGTATGCTTCTAGGGCATCTCCATAAAAATTTTCCTCAATCTGATCTTCTACGATCTCATCAATTAGGATCACCGCATGAAGATCATCTTCATCCCTTGCATTTTTAGATATGTTGAAGATGTTAGTCTCTAAGGTCATATTCCCAAAAGTAAGTTGCATCCGCCCATTTTGAGTATTAATCAGTGCATTAGACGTAGCTAAGAATGGGTGTCCAAGAATGATGGGAACATGATTACCCGAGGCGAAGGAGGGCTCCGTGTCCCAAATGAAAAAATCTACCAAAAAGTAAAAGTGTTAAATTGGACTACCGTGTCCTCAGCTATACCTCTTGGTATCTTCACGGGTCGATTCGCTAATTGGAGAGTGATCCTTGTGGGCTTAATGTCACCCAAATTAAGTTACCTATAGATTGAGTAGCTGAGGATATTAACGTTTGCCCCCAAAGTCAAGTAAGGCCTTTTCAATTTATTATCCCCAATGATGCAGGAAATGGTGGGTGCACCAAGATTTTTGAATTTCGGTGAGAGATCATTAAGTAGAACAAAGCTCAAATTATGTGCTAGAAATACGTTTTTCTTTACCTTCATCCTCCTCTTCATTGTCAACAAGTTCTTAATGACTTTTGCATAAGGTGGCATTTTGTTTATGGCATCGAGGAAAGGAAAGTTTAGCTTTACTTATTTTAACACTTCTAGCACTTCATCACGGGGGTTGCCTTTTTGGGAAGGAGCTAGCCGTTGAGGAAATGGTGCCGCAGAGGGTGGTTTCACTACTATCTTAGGCTCCCTAGTGTTTTTTTTTTCACTCTCTTTCAAGGGGACATCTTCGGCCTCTTTCATGCCGGGCGAGATCTCCTTGTCTTTCAAAGCATCGTGTGTGAGAGGTGATAAATCAACAACCCTTCCACTATATAGAGTGGTCACATCTTGACATTGCCCCTGATATTATGTAGAGGTGGATCTAACACTAGGTTGACCTTGGGGGGGTCTTTGTCCCTGAGCAGGAAACTTTCCCTTCTCTTGGAGACTTAACGATGATTGTAATTTTAAGATGTTCGCATTTATATCGGCTAACATGCAATCATATCTAGCGTTGTTTTCACTCTAGGCATTGATAAACTGGTGCATTGTATCCTCTAGATTCCTCCGTGGTGGAGATATATATGGAGCTGGTTGAGGTGGTGCTTTCTGGAATTGAGGAGGTGGTGGAGGAGGGGCAACATGTGAATTTGGATTCAACGCAGCTTGTTATTGCCCATAGCAAAAAATATGATGATTTCTCCATGAAGGGTTATACGAGTTCCCATGAGGGGCGTTAAAGTTTCCCTTAAACCCTCCTATAACCTCCATTTTCGCATAGCCTTGTATGCGGAGATTATTGGGCATGCCTTTGTGGAATGGCCCGCCTCGTAGATAGCGCGCACTTTTTCTTTCACAACACGGCTAGATCCAAAAATGTCTCTCAACCATCTTTCAAGTAGATCTTTCACATCTCTCTGAAACTGATCAAATCGATGGTCTATTAAGGTATTACTATCCAACTGGTACATATCAAATGCAGTTGGAGTGGTAGATGCTTGTTTAGGCCAGATTTAGGTATTAGGATCAGATGTGTCCCATGCCTGAGTAGTCTCTGCGACATACTTAAGATGGGCCTCAACATTACTGGTGTCTAATTCCCAGAATGGTCTTTCACACATAGTTTGCAAAAGTTGTTTGGCTTCTACTGTCAACCCATTATGGAAGAAAGATATTAAGTGGTGTCTTTCGAATCCATGATGGGGACAATCACTAACTAATTCTTGAAACCATTCCCAACACCTATAAAAAAACTCATTATCTTGTTATCGAAAATCTTGGAATTGAGTCTTGACAGAGTTGGTCTTGTGTTGTGGATAGAACTTTGAGAGAAATTTGGATTGCATATCCTTCCACGAGATTATGGAGTTCGGGGGTAGAGACCATATCTAGGTCTTAGCTTTATCATTTATGGAAAAAGGGAAAAGCTTAAGGCGAACGACATCCTGCGTGAAAGCTTGATCACTAAATGTCTCGCATGCCTCTTTAAACTCTCGAATGTGAAGGTATGGTTTCTCCGAATCCATCCCATGGAACGTGGGGAGAATCTATATCATCCTATTACGAAAGTGGAACTGACTGGCATTATACGAAAGTAAAATGCAACCAGGGGTGACAGTTCGCTCCGAAAAAAGATGCTCTTTCATGGGACGATATGGAGGATGTCCCTCTCTAGTACCAAAACTAGTGACGTATGACATAACTCTCTCTTCAAACGATTCGAAATCCTCACTTGGTGTCCAAGAAGTGTGACTCAAGGATTGACTCAACGTGTGATTGGCAATAGAGTGTTCAGGTGTAGGAAGCAAAATCCAAAATTGTGGAACGCGAGGCGTGTGTGGGCTGTTAGAATTATACTCAACAATTGGATTTTCGTAAATTCTGGTTGGAGTATTGTGAGGAGTTTGAATGTGTTCAAGATTTTGCATTAAACGCTTTTGAGAGATGATTTCTTTTTGGATTTTTTTTTCTTTTTTGAATTTTGGTCTAAGCTTTAGATTGACTCGATCTAAGCTAAGTCTACCTAAATTCCCGTCAACGGCGCCAAAAACTGGACGCGACCACAAGTGTGTATCTAGTGTTCGTGCTGATATAGGATTAAGTGCAAGACTGTTGCATTAGTAATAAACTCGATAAGCCGGGATCGTCTCCACAGGGAAATAGGATGATGAAATCGTGACGACGTTGGAAAGACTGAGAACCCTAACTTGACTCTAAAACGAGAACATAAAAGATGATTTGGGAGATGGAATCACTACACCTAAGTGAATATGAAAATCTAGCTACTGAACGTGCGAGTAACTAATGGAATGCTTTTTAAACTACTTATGAAAGTGAATTTTTAACTGAAAAGTTTGCAAGTGAGAAAAATAAGTTAGGATACACTCCTCCAACCCTAGTTCATTTACTAATGTTAAAAGTAAATTTTGAATTGAAATAAATGAGAAAACCCGATCTTTATTAATCTAAAGCATTATGTATATGAGGTTCAAGCCTGCACCATACATAATCAAGAGCAAGAACAAAGCGGTGTCGTTGTAGCTATACGCGCGTTGCATTCTTAAGCATCCCGGTTACCTAGGGCAAACGAGATTAAAATCCCTACAACGGTTGTGATCACCACACAACACGATCAAATCAATTATTTAATTCAAAATTAAATTTTACGCATTTATAAAGAACATCGGGTTGGATTCATGCATCCCAACCCTTAGAAAATTAGCTGGACATGGTTAAATTAAAAGAAAGCATGGGTTGAAAAGAATAAAACATCACGACTAGTAGAAATTTAGAAGTAAAGAGATGCAGGGGTAATAATGAAAGAAACCAAAGAAATTATAAAAGAAGGAATGGAAAGAAATTACTTATATTGAAATCCTTACAGCCAAACACTTATCGAAATCTACTATAATAATAATACCCTAAAAAAATCCAACCCTTTGTCTAACAAAGGATAGAGAATACATACATCACGAGAAATTCGAAGTTGTAGCTGAATCAAACTCTAAAATCGAAATAAGAGAAACAAATTTATCTTCGCTGGACCGATCCAGTTAATACACCCGGATCGGTATGGTCCTAAATACGGACTGGTCCTTTTTATTTTGAAAACGAATTGGTCCGGAAGGTGAAATTAGGCAGTAGGTTTTTGGGGTCCAGACCGGTCCTATTTTTTTCAGAAAACGGATCTATCCGATTTTCACCTTCAATATCTCCTTATTTTCTCTTCAATTTTTCGCATCTTCAGGACCTTGTCCAAAACTCGGAATTGTACGCCATTTCTTCCTACGCACTTGTTAACTCCAGATCTTCAACTTTCATTTTGGGTTTTCTTTCGGATTCCTGATGAAAATTACGATTTTTCCCTTTTGCCTTTCCTTCCATTCTTTCTTTCACAATAAATATCCTGGAAAAAGCACAAAACTCAAAAATACTATGTAGAAAGGTTAATAGCATAGAAATGAGATAAATCACGTGGAATTACATTATTCGGGGTGCGGTGCTAAAATATACTAAATTAGGGAGTAATTTCGAAAGAATTTATGCCTAATCAACAATACCAACCCATTCTATTACAATAAAGTTTCATAACAACTTCTAACTAATTCTATTACATAATAATAAAATCCAATAAGCGCCACAAGTGGAAACACCACGCAATTGATTCGAAAACTCATAGTATAAATATAAGGGCACCGAAGCGCTCGCAGTCTTGAGCAAGTGTCAAGTATAAATATAAGGTGCGACAGTTTAGCACCTAAGGCTCCAAGGGCACCGGAGCGCTCACAGTCTTGAGCAAGTTCTAAGTATAAACATAAGGTGCTCCAGATGAGCACCTAAGGCTCCAAGGGCACCGGAGCGCTCACAGTTTTGAGCAACTGCCAAGTATAAATATAAGGTGCGACAGTTTAGCACCTAAGGCTCCAAGGGCACCGGAGCGCTCACAATTTTGAGTAACTGCCAAGTATAAATATAAGGTACAACTATTTAGTACCTAAGGCTCCAAGGGCACTGAAGCGCTCACAGTCTTGATCAAGTGCCAAATATAAATGTAAGGTGCTCCAAATGAGCACGTAAGGTTCCTAGTGCACCAGAGCGCTCACAGTCTTGAGTAGGTGCCAAGTGTAAATATAAGGTGCGCCAGTTGAGCACCTAAAGATCCAAGGGCACTAGAGTGCTCACAGTCATGAGAAAGTGCCAAATATGAATATAAGGTGCGCTAGTTGAGCACCTGCGGCTCCAAGGGCATCAGAGCACTCACAGTCTTGAGCAAGTGCCAAGTATTAAACGTAAGGTGCTCCAAATGAGCACCTAAGGCTCCTAGGGCACCGGAGCGCTCACAGTCTTGAGCAAGTGCCAAGTATGAATATAATGTGCGCCAGTTGAGCACCTAAGGCTCCAAGGGAATCGGAGCGCTCGCAGTCTTGAGCAAGTGTCAAGGATAAATATAAGGTGCGACAGTTTAGCACCCAAGGCTCCAAGGGCACCGAAGCGCTAACAGTTTTGAGCAACTGCCAAGTATAAATAAAAGGTACGACAATTTCGTGCACAAGTCTCTCGACATTGCAAGACACTTCTGCACGAGGGGGCTAATATTGAGAAGTCCTCAAGCAAGTGAACAAATAATAAAATAGCTTGGAGTGTGGGGATCCACTTAGAGTGGCTCCACTTTCCCAAGATTGCAAGTTTGACAGAAAATAGCCTAGGGCGAGGGGATCCACCTTGAGTAACCCCTCTTCCCAAACTTGATGCTAATAAAAAGAACTCAGGGCGAGGGGCTCACCGTGAGCAACCCCTCCGTCCAAGATAGAAGGCCACAGAAGAAGGCCAAGGGCCAGGGGCTCATCGCGAGTAACCCCTCCGCCCAAGATAGAAGGCCAAAGAAGAAGGACAAGGGCAAGGGGCCCACCGCGAGTAACCCCTCCGCCCAAGATAGAAGGCCACAGAAGAAGGCTAAGGGCGAGGGGCTCATCGCGAGTAACCCCTCCGCATAAGATGAAAAGGCCACAGAAGAAGGCCAAAGGCGAGGGGCCCACCCCGAGTAACCCCTCCGCCCAAGATAGAAGGCCACAGAAGAAGGCTAAGGGCGAGGGGCTCACCGCGAGTAACCCCTCCGCCCAAGATGAAAGGCCATAGAAGAAGGCCAAGGGCGAGGGGCTCATCGCAAGTAACCCCTCCGCCCAAGATGAAAGGTCACAAAAGGCGGCCAATGGAGAGGGTCTCACTGCGAGTAACCCCTCCGCCTAAGATAAAAGGCCACAGAAGAAGGCCAAGGGAGAGGGGTTCATCGCGAGTAACCCCTCCGCCTAAGATGAAGGGCCACAGAAGAAGGCCGAGGGAGAGGTACTCACCGCGAGTAACCCCTCCACCCAAGACAGAAGGCCACAGAGGAAGGCCAAGGGTGAGGGGGCCATCGCGAGTAACCCCTCCCCCCAATACAGAAGGCCACAGAGGAAGGCCAAGGGAGAGGGGCCCATCGCGAGTAACCACTCCACCCAAGATGCAAGGCCACAAAAGAAGGCCAAGGGCGAGGGTCTCATCGCGAGTAACCCCTCCACCCAAGACAGAAGGCCACAGAAGAAGGCCGAGGGCGAGGGACTCACCGTGAGTAACCCCTTCGCCTAAGAGGAAATGCCAACAGAAAAATTCCAAGGGCGAGGGGCTCACCGTGAGTAACCCCTTCGCCCAAGATGAAAGGACACAGAAGGAGGCCAAGGGAGAGGGGCTCACCGCGAGTAACCCTCCGCCCAAGATAGAAGGCCATAGAAAAAAGGCCAAGGGCGAGGTGTTCACCATGAGCAACACCTTTAAAAAAAATAGAACACTATAGAAGAAGGCTAAAAAATGAGGGGCTCACCACGAGTAACCCCTCCGACCAAGTTTATACCCTGATACGAAGGTCCACTATAAGTGGCCTCATTTACAAAACTTGGGATGAAGTGACATAACATTTAATGACCCTAAGAGGAATGATGAAGAAACCCTAGGGTCCCTGAAAAAAAAACTGAATTTATGGCGTACAAAGCCTTTTGGTCTACCCAACACAAAATACTTTGCACGAGGGGATAATGTAGAAGGGTGTCTACCTACAAAAAAAATATATAAATAAAAACATTTTTTTGGAAATATTAAGAAAAAACCCACCCAGGGTCCCGACAGATCATATTGAGAAGGAACCATCCCAGGGTCCCGGCAGAAACTCATATTAAGAAGGAACCCACCCAGGGTCCCAGCAAAAACTCATATTGAGAAGGAAGCCACCCAGGGTCCCAGCAGATCATATTGAGAAGGAACCCACACAGGGTCCCGACAGAAACTCATATTGAGCAGGAACCCCCAAGGTCACGACAGAAACTCATAATTGAGAAGGAACCACCCCAGGGTCCCGGCAGAAACTCATATTGAGCAGGAACCCCCAGCGCCACTGCAAGGGTCACTACAGCTGCAAGGGTCAGTGCCACTGCAAGGGTCACTTCAGCTGTAAGGGTCAGAACCACTGCAAGGGTCAGCGCCACTGCATGAGTCACTGCAGCTGCAAGAGTCAGCGCCACCGCAAGTGTCACTACAACAATGACATTCGAGAGGTGCCTCGCAAGGGTCATCGCAAAAGTCCAAGATTGAGAAGTGCCACTGCAAGGGTCAGCGCCACCGCAAGGGTCACTACAACAATGACATTCTAGAGGTGCCTCGCAAGGGTCACCGCATAAGTCCAAGATTGAGAAGTGCCACTGTAAGGGTCAGCGCCACTGCAAGGGTCACTGCAGCAATGACATTTGAGAGGTGCCTCGCAAGGGTCACCACAGAAGTCCAAGATTGAGAAATGCCACTGCAAGGGTCAGTGCCACTTCAAGGGTCACTGCAGCAATGACATTCGAGAGGTGCCTCGCAAGGGTCACCGCAGAAGTCCAAGATTGAGAAGTTCCACTGCAAGGGTCAGCGCCACTGCAAGGGTCACTGCAGCAATGACATTCGAGAGGTGCCTCGCAAGGGTCACCCCAAAAGTCCAAGATTGAGAAGTGCCACTGCAAGGGTCAGCGCCACTGCAAGGGTCACTGCAGCAATGACATTCGAGAGGTGCCTCGCAAGGGTCACCGCAAAAGTCCAAGATTGAGAAGTGCCACTGCAAGGGTCAACGCCACTGCAAGGGTCACTCCAGCAATGACATTCGAGAGGTGCCTCGCAAGGGTCACCGCAGAAGTCCAAGATTGAGAAGTGCCACTGCAAGGGTGAGCGCCATTGCAAGGGTCACTACAACAATGACATTCGAGAGGTGCCTCGCAAGGGTCACTGCAGAAGTCCAAGATTAAGAAGTGCCACTGCAAGGGTCACTGCGGCAACGACATTTGAGAGGTGCCTCGCAAGGGTCACAGAAGAAGTCCAAGATTGAGAAGTGCCACTGCAAGGGTCACTGCAGCAATGACATTCGAGAGGTGCCTCGCAAGGGTCACCGCAGAAGTCCAAGATTGAGAAGTGACACTGCAAGGGTCAGCACCACTTCATGGGTCACTGTGGCAATGACATTCGAGAGGTGCCTCGCAAGGGTCACCGCAGAAGTCCAAGATTGAGAAGTGCCACTGCAAGGGTCAGCGTCACTGCAAGGATCACTGCAGAAATGCTATCTGAGAAGTGCCACTGCAAGGGTTCCGACAGAAACTCATATTGAGAAGGAACCCACCCAGGGTGGCCAGGATGAGGGAGTGGCTACCATGAGTAACTCCTCATCATGAGATGTCATTCTTTAAAAGAACAACAATATTAACACTTTTCTTTCTTATACAGGTTGCCTAGTTGAGCAAGCAGGGCTCAAGAAGGCTAGTTGGGACCTCCTGGGAGTTTTGGCTTGGCGACTGAGGGATAAGGTATGTTGAGCAAGCTCAACCACTTAGCACTATAGGATTGAGAGAATACTAGTAGGAGACCCTAGGGTCACCCAGTCCTCACACGCCTCACACTTAGTCACAAGTGAAGTGAACAACCAAAGGGCTGGCTGCTCACAAGAAAAGAACTGTTTATAAAATAATTTTAAAGGAGAGGGTCCTCTAAACCCCTCTCAAGAAAAATGATTTTAGAAGGGGGTCCTCAAGACCCCCCTAAAGCTTGAAAATATTTTAGAGGAGGTGGTCCTCGAGAACCCCCCTCAAGTTTACAAAGTTTGTACCTTTCATTTCCATTTCAAAAGATATTTAGCAAATCAGATATTTTGTCTCAATTAGAAGACATATTTTCTTTTGAACTTTGGTCCGCACCAGGGGGCATCTGCCAGAGGGGACATGCAGACCTGCCTGTAGGTAGGGATAAATAGTACACTTCAGACTTTGTCCCTCACCAAATCTCTATGTTTTGGCGCCAAAAGTGCCAACCCAGCCTTAGTGCCCAAGTATAAATAGGACTCCTGGGCAAGTCATAAAGATGATATAGAAAAACTCAATAGCAAAGTCACTCTGTCAAAATCACACCAGAACCTCACTAGTATTCTCTCCCTGCTCTCTCTAAGTGCTAAGTGCCTTGTTCTTTCACTCCCCACTGACAGCCATCACTCTCAGGAGCTCCTCTTGAGAAAATTACTATTATTGTTGTGGAAGTTCATCTTCTTGCAGGGGGGAGTTCCAGCTTGAGCTCCATTTTTACCAAAAGGAGAAGGTCTCATCAGAAGCTGCTCCAGAAGTTCTTGAGAACCTTGTAAACAGCGTCCATTGGAGTGGGTCACTCCTCACCCTTTCCAGTTATTCATAGACCCCAGTCTCACTACCCTCCTACAGTAATATATTTTCGGTCTAGTGCTTCGTATTTCTCTTGGAAATCAGAAATCGCGTCCTTTGTAGTTGCACACATCAACTCAAATTCCTTGATTTGCAATGCCAACTCATGGTATTCAGTATCCGATGACTTTTTCGGATCAAACCAACAATAAAAATCGTATGAATGAACTTTATAACTTGAACAATACAAAAAGCGTCGCCTGTCTACGGATGTGTTCAAAGTCTGCATAAGAGCACAATCTCCACAATAACATGTTTGTCGTGAACTATTCGATGAATTTCTTGTTGCCATTTCCTGAAATAAAAAATCAAGTTAAAGAAAAAATTACAAAATTAAGAGTGTCAAGTTATAGGCAAAACCATTTAATGAAGAATAGCTTATTAACTTGGCTCTGTTTCCTGACCCCTAATGTCTAACACTGTCCATTGTTTATGCATTCCTTCACAAATCTCTCTGTTTTGCTGCTAATGCTGATGCCCTCGTATAAACTGCACATAAAACCCTTATATTAAAAATGTACTTTTATAATATTAAAACTATGAAAATTAATAAAAAATAATTATTCGTAGTTGTAAACAAATAAAAAACAATTCTACATTTTGAAAAAACATTCCATCATTTAACGTTGCTTAAAAATATTTCACTATAGTCTACATAAAAGAATAAAAAAATGCACCATTTGAATGATTTATTATATCCTCCCCATATATAGAGGGAAAATCTGACGTAAATGTTAAAAAAAAGAGAGTTTAGGAAACAAACATACCTCTGGCTTACAAGCCTTACAAAGGGAGGCAAGTGAGGTAGGAAGAGGAAGATGAGGGTTGATGAGAAAATCGAAAGTTCTTTTTTGTATCCATATTACGAATGAAATAGGTATGAAATCAAAACCAAAAGCTACAAATCAATGATCAAACATGGGATCAAATACCTATTTTCTTTCTCCGACGAGGTAAGATCAAATACGGGTGTGGTTTGGGGGATTTTCAACTGACCCAACAAAACACTTTGGAAAGAGAAACAGGGAAGCACTATGCGCGTATGAATTGGGGGGATTTTTCATTTGACCCAACAAATACGCGTGTGGTTTTAAGTAATTTATTATACCCGTAACTTACACCCGTAAGTTGTATCCATATTTGAGCCAAATTGTATATATATATATATATATATATATATACACACACAAACTTATGTGCCCGTAGAAATATTGTGTACGCACTAATGGTGATAAGGTAAGATCGAATGATACCGGCCTCACCTTATCTACGATTGTGAGAAGGACATACTGCATCGGAATACCAACTTCCGTTTGGACTTCGAACTTCACAATTCCCATACTCGAGGAGATCTTCAAAAAGCACCTGACCCACCTCTTGGGACCCCAACCATGCTTTCGTTCCTCTCAAAATCTCCTTTTCGTTCCCCGTTAATGTTCATATGATCTATATGAACACCATTTCTTTCGAGGTGTCCCGAACACATTCATATACAAAAACTTGATAACTCTTAGCTTTTACTCAACTTGGTCAATATTAAACGACCTCAAATGGCTTCGTATCCTCTTTGGAACCCCTGGATCCAATAAAAATTAATAGGTATACTCTCCTACTTCCACACTGAGATTTCAAACGTTACAGTTATTTTAATGTCTTCGCTGTTCTATCTTCTTCATTGGCAAGAGCACCCTCTTGACACAAACTATGTTAAGACTGCTTCACCGTACCAATAAGATGGACTCCCCTATATTTTGTACATCCAGTTGCTTCTGGAATGTAAAGTACATCACAAAACACGCGCTTTGGTAAATATTACCTCCGTAACTTAGGATCCTTTGGCACAAATAATCTCCCTTGGAAAAATATAACCCTCTTATGTCATCGAATGGAAAAATAAAACTCCTTATAATTATGACTTGAATACCAACTATCGATAAAAAGTCCAACGATTGGGCTTCAATAACCCACGACCCAAATTAGGGTGTAACAACCAGTACTGCTACACAACTCTCGCTTCAATAAGATATCATCGCCAATCAAATCGAACGGATCTCCCGTATGATCAAAATTTACTACATGACACTCACATTCCATATTGCATCATAAAACTTCCTTCAGAAAAATCTCCTCTAGATTCCACCACTGGTGATAACTCATTCACAATAAAAATTACTCTCCTCGACTGTTTAAACAGGTCGTTGATACACACCAATGAACACTCGTCCCGTATCATGACCTTGTCCAGCTCCAGGTGGTTCACACATTAACTCAGTGAATTCTTTGAGTAACGTACTGCTCCACAATTATAGTGCCTATTCCAACGACACTCTAAGTCCCCAATGGAGTCAATTCAAGAACACGCCCTCGCAACGGGACTAATGCCAGTGCCAACTCTAAGGATATAACTCACACTGAATAATGAAATAAAAGGAGATATCACAAGTGTAAACTCATGTAACACACTCAAACTCTAAGGTATTCAATAAATAGAGAGAGCAACACTCGTCACCAATTGGAATCCACCAAAAGGTTAAGTTCAAAACAAGAAGAATCCACTTCTCAGACAAAAGTCTATTTTATAATCTCAAATAAAGTTGCCTTTGATTCATACATCCACAACCATTATATAGGTTCTTGTAACAACCCTCACACAATGGGTAAATGATAGATATTGAAAAGAACAATGAATAATTAGAAATTGGAAAATGAAAACACTAGACTTTTGGAACTCAAAAGTAATCTGCATTGAATTTTGACATCACTTCAAATGCTTACCGTTATCTGTGCACATTGAATTAGAAGCTGAACTATGTACCAAATGAAAGGTATGCAAGTATTATTTCCAATGATCTTAGAATAACATTATTTGGACTTTCAAGGAGTGAGTTATGATTATTTTACCAAAAGGTGTTTGCGTTGATAAAAATTATAGAATCTTTAGTTCTTTTAAGCCCAATTAATAAATTATGAAACTTATAGGGACTTGTATCAATTTCAGAGGGTTTTCCTGCATCATTCTCCATTTGTTGAAAAAATCTGACCTGGAATCGAACTCAACTTCATCATCATGATATGGTGAAGGATCTGACACATTGAAAGTTGCTGAAGCTCCATACTCCCCTGGAAGATCAATCTTGTAAACATTATATCTATATATCTCAAGGAATTTAAATGAACCATCATCTCCGCGCTTAATCTCACCATGTTTCCCTCTAGGAAACCTTTCTTTTTGTAAATATATCCACATAAAATCACCCTCTTTGAATGCAATTGGCTTACGATGCTTATTGGCTTAACTTTAATACTTTTCATTCTGCTTCATTATTCTTTCACGCACCTCCTCATGCAACTTTTTGATATAGTTGGATTTATTTTCTGCATCACCACTAATTTGGCGAGGTATTAGAAGTCGAGCCAAATCCAATGGACTGATTGGATTTCTACCGTACACAACTTCGAATGGACTAGCACATGTAGTTTGGCTCGATGATCTATTGTAAGAAAATTCAACTTATGCTATTATAGGATACCACTTCAAATGTTACTTCTCACCAAACTCCTCAATAAAATTTTCAAGCTTTGATTCACAGCTTCATTTTTTCCATCAATTTGTGGATGATGAAATGAACTAAATTGCAAACTAGTACGGAGCTTTATCCACAAAGTGCGCCAAAAGTGACTCATAAACTTCGAATCTCAATCATAAGTAATGGTATTTTGAATTCCATGTAGATTGAAAATTTCATTAAAATAAAGATAACAAACATGGGATGCCTTTAAGGTGTTGTTACATGGCACACAATGAGCCATTTTAGAGAAACGATCCACAACCACCATAATTGAATCTTTGTTCCTTTGAGTTCGAGGCAAACAAATAATAAATTCTAAAATCACATATTCCAAAGGAGCTAATGGAACAGGCAGAGGCGTATACAAACCTGTATTTTAAGAATGACTTTTTGCAATGTGACAAGTTCGACATATCTCCACATACTTAGCAACATCACGCTCCATCTTTGTCCAATAAAAAATATCTTTAACAAGAGAAAATGTTTTATCTCTCCCAAAGTGTCTACCTAATCCACCATCATGAGCTTCAATTAATATATCTTCCCTTAATGAGTACTCAGAAAGGCACAACTGATTATTTCTAAAAATATAGCCACCATGCAACAAAAAATGTTGATAAGGCTCATTGGAATACTTATCTCAAATCTGACCAAAGAAAGGATGATCGTTGTATAGATTTTTTAACACTTCAAATCCCAAAACTTTCACTTTCATATAAATAAGTAAGGAATGCGTTCGACTCAATGCATCCGCCACCTGATTTTACACACCAGATTTGTGATTGATAAAGAAAGTAAAGGCATGCAAAAATTCATCATATTTTTCATGTCTCGAATTGAGTTTTGTTTACCACTTATGTATTTTCAGTGCCTTATGATTCGAAAAGAGAATAAACTCTTTAGGCATAAGGTATCGTCTCCATCGATGCAATTTTCGAACAATTGCATATAACTCCTTGTCATAAGTTGAATAGTTTTTATGAGAATTACTTAATTTCTCACTAAAGTATGCAATGGGATATCTTTCCCGACTAATAATAACATTAATACCCATGGTGGAAGCATCACAATCAACTTATAACACCTAGTTAAATTAGGGAAGATAGGGAACTGGAGCTACCACCATTTTCTCTTTTATAAGTTTAAAACTCATTTGTGTTTCATTACTCCATTCAAAGGTACCCTCCTTTAAGCATTATGTAATTGGAGAAATAACAGTGCTAAAGTTCTTGAGAAATATTCTATAAAAATTTGCAAGGCCATGAAAACTTTGAACATCTTGAATCTAACTAGGAATTGGCTAACTAGTCATAGCCTCCACTTTATTTGGATCCACCTTCACACCATCATTTGAGACAACATAGCCTAAGAATACTAAGCTATTTCTCAAGAAGTCACACTTCTTCAAATTAACATCTAACTCATTCCCTCTCAACACATCAAAAACCATTAAAAGATTCTCAAAATGCTTATTTTGGCCTTTGCTAAACATAAGAATATCATCGAAGTAAATAGATTTGTCTCAAATATTGCATTTATTTATGCGTTATACTTATGCATTTTAGCACCCTCGGGTACCTTAATTTTTATATGTATGCTCATTAATTAGACAACCTCTATTATTGATGTTTATAAGCTTTGAGAGGTAAAATTAAGATTTTGTAGGTGTTAAGCATGAAGTTTGGTTGCGTTTCGAGAAAGTTTCGTCACAAGATACAATCTCAAAGTCAATTTGATCTTTTTAAACTCCATATTTTGGATTGTGTTAAAGTACCAACATGTATATCATCAAATTATCTTCGTGTGGGCACCAACTGTTCATTATTTGGATCCCGAATGAGGAAGTTATGACGATTTTAAAAAAAATGGCATTTGCTTCAATTCAAGGATAATTTAATATTTCCATACTGCAAAATTTGGAGGGTTTCAAAATACCAACATGTAGAGAACTGAATTACATTCACGTGGATTCCGACCGTGTAAAATTTTGAGCCAGTATGAGGAAGTTATTGCTTTTTTTGTACCGACGCACGAAATTGGACCTGAATTAGACTATAACACCACTATCCAAATTTTGCAAAACCAGCCAAAGCTGGTTTTCGACTCGAGCCGGACATGTTCAGCCATGAAATTTGAATTTTTATTTCTTCTTTAACTTTAATTTATTTTTCCCACTTACTATAAATAATAAGTGGGATGTTATTATAATAGATATATATTTATTTTTAGTTTAGATTAGGCTTGGTTTTTGGGGAGCTCTTCTCTTTCTCTCTTATAGGATTTTCATTTATTTTATATGTAAATATACTATTCATTTTCTCCCCCATTGATCTAACTTGTATTTTCGTGTTTTCTTGCTTTCTAGCTTGGCTTATTGCTTTTTAACCTAGTTTTGTTATAATATAATTAGTTTTTGTTAGTTATTTTCTCGTTTTCATTTGTTAATTAGTTGTATTTATTGTTTTATCATGTTTGGTAACTAGTTTAAAGGTTGGGAATATATTTCCACCATTGATGGGTGTTGAGCTTTAAAATCTAGGTTTTGAGCTGAAATACTTTTAATTGAAACCTTGTGTATTAAAGTCAAAATATTAGGCTTTTAACTTTCTTTGTCATGCAACGGTAGTATTTATATCGATATTATGACTTTATCCATTCATGACCATATGCAAGTGAAAGTTTAATCTTTCATTGTTGAATTAAATTTCTTCATGTTTATAATCAATTGAATATACTTGGTTAAGTGCGTTTCGATCCATACGCATTGTAAATCCATGGTGGGAAAATGATCCTAATCTCATTTTAAAAAAAATTCAATTTAGTTTACTTATTGCCTAGTGTTAATTCTATTCTCACCACATGATCTTTTCCCCCCTTTTTCTAAATGTTAAAAATAAATTTAATCCTAAACACCGTTCCCTGTGGATTCAATCCCTACTTGCCGCTACACTTTCATTTATAGTGTGCCAAATTGTGGCATTTGTTTTGTATAGGATGTAAACCCCCAACAACACATGTTTAAATACGAAGTTTACGCCTCATAAAAAATGGCGCCGTTGCCGAGGAACGGTGTATTTTGGGATTTTAGTGTTTTAGTACTTTGTATTTATTGAATATTCTTTTTACTTGCCTTGTGACTTGCACTAAATTATTTCAAGAAACTTGAAATTTGGGTGCTTGTCACATATTGGAATCACCCACTTTAAAATGTTGTCACACCCCGCAAAATCCGACAGACGGGGTGGCCAGCCACCGCCGCCGAACTAAGCCGGGCGTGAACTAAATAAATACCATTCTTAGCATGAGACATATATGAGACATAAATAAATTAGTCCATAAGATAAATAATTGAATCAATCTCAAATGATTATAAACAACTAAGCAATAAAAGACTCATCACATGCTAACTCCGAATAAATCCAAACTCCAATAATGATTAAATAGAATCTGAATAAATAAACCAACTGTAAATGCTCCAACTGAAAATCCTTAAACAACCTTGGAATCGAATGACCTAATAAATCTCTCAACTGAGTCTCGTAATGAAATACGAATGAAAAGAAAGTCTAAACTTAAAATACGTAGTAAAGTAATTCAGCTCCAGGTGCACCACCAAACGATAACCTCCAAAAATCTTATGCAGCCACTCCAAATACTAATCCTGAAAAAGGTTAGTCAACACATGGGTCAGAGCTAAAGCCCTGAGCAAGAATACACACTACTCCCCTCAAATAGGATCCTTGAATCCATACAGTATCAATATACGCAATAAATATCACAATATAATATTTTAAATTAAAGGGGATAATTAAACGCGATACATATAAGTCACTAACTACCCGCAGAAATCCCCATTTATAAAGGCATACCAATATGATTTTAAATTCCCAAGTCCCACGATGTTAATTTAATTAAATTAACCTACTTTTATTATAGTTCTCACTTTTTATTAAAGTGTCACACTTCCCCTTGTCAATCGCCCTCTGACCCGTTTAAACTATTGGTCCCGACACATGACAAGGTTCCACACACGACACGACATAAATCGCCCTCTGACCCGTTTAAACTGTCGGCCCCGACACATTATGTCGCCATAAATTTTAATACCCATTTTTATCTTAGGCATTAATTCTCAATTTCTCAATTTATAAATGACCCCACCCTTTTTAGCGATGTGAGATCCTCAAAATATCCCTTAGTCGGGTCCCCAAGTTATCAATACGTCCTACCCTAAGTATAGGATAAATTTCTGACATAAACCCCGACCTAGTCTCATGCCTAGACTAGCGTAACGACGATAAAGTGACAAAATCTTCCCACCCCTGACATAATAAAATCGTAATAATCTACCCTCACTAGTCCCATACCTAGAAGGCGTAAATCATCGAAAGACCTACCCACTAGTCCCATACCTAGAAGGCATCCTAAAATATAGGGAAAGCAAAATTACCTAACAACCCGTCGTCACAAAGGAAATATAATAATATCAACAAGTCACATAAACAAGCATAATTAATCAACGTATAAAACTATGCATGATAGTCCAATTCAATTAAATCTTAATTTAATTATCATAACGTCAAAATACCCAGTTAATCCCATTTAGTTATTTTAACTTAAATACACCGAGATTTTATCATTAATACATCATATTTCCAATTCCATTATCTCTACACATTATACATGAGTTATACGCACCCCAAAAATTATTTATTTTAAAACTAGGGTGTTTATACTTGCAACCTACACCAATAAAACCCAAAATCCACTCAACAATCCTACGTACCCAAGGGTTATGAATATTATCCAGATTAAAAGATTTAATAAAAACAGTCCCATAATTAGTGTCCACTTTATCTAATTAAGTTACTAAATGATTTTAAGAAAACATGTAATTAAGTGTTTAGGCGACACTTAAAAGGAATAATACTAAAGGAAAAGAATAGAGTATTCATGCCTGTGAAGATCGTGTTGAAAATCTGATTAGAAATTTGGATTCCTCTTGAAAACTTAGCGAAGAAGTGTTCTTGAACAAACTTGATTAAACTCCAATTAATCCTCTTAAAACTTGTGATAAATAACTTGATTGTGTTGGAGGTTGATGATTATGGTTGAGAGGAAAAATATTTGGAAGTGTTCTCTGGTGAAAAACTTGAGAAAAAGTGATTATGAAAACTTCCCCTATGGATTATTAAGGTTATATAGTGATTAGAAGTCCTAATCCTAAACAAACTCTAATAAAAACAACTTGCAGCGCACGATTTCTTCTGGCGCCGATCGATCGACCCCTGGCATTGATCGATCGATCGCCCATAGAACCTGACTATTTGGCTTAAAAAATTATAAGGGGCAATTATTTAAAAATTCATATAAAATCCGTTTTAACTTCGATTTTAATTCCTCTTGAAGTTTTATTCTTCTAAAATCATAACCAACATATTTAAGCAATAAAAATTATTAAATCCAAAATTTTATTTATTTTTGAATATGCCCCAATTAATTATTTAAATTAAATAATAGAAACACGGGGTGTTATAAATATCTCATTTTAACTCCTTAAATAATGGTAATTGTTGTGATAAAACTGTTCAAAGTTACACTCCAAAGACTATGCGTGAATGCTTTCAAATGAGAGAATTGAGTGTGAAAAAAAAATTCTCCACCACCTATGACGATGGGTGATTACATGAAAATTATTGAAAATGAGAGAGTTTAACTAAACGCTTGGAAAACTTTAAAAAGTTAAAAAAGGAATTAAACGATCAATTCGGGAGTTATGAAGCAAAATAGATGAAATAAATGTCCAACTCGATGAGATCATTTCTCTTTCAAAAATATCGATTTAGGATGAAACTTGCGTTTCACCTCCACCATTTTTTTAGGAAGAAATCATTGAGAGTGATCCAAGCGCTTTCTAATTTCAAGCTCTTATCAATATTTCAAACCCTATCGAGGTTGAAGGTCCGTCATTTCCTTAGTTTCCCACCATTATAGAACCAATAAAACTATTACAAGACTCGGATGAGAGTCTTGAGGACTTTGACCCGATTCTTGGATGGGAATGTTACTTTGAGATGCTTCATTTGATGGGCTATTCACTCACACTTTCCCTACCTCCCATTCCAATTAAAAAACCTTTGGGAGGTGATTTTGATTTTCTTGGGACCGATTTGGTCTTGTCCCCCTTAGCATCCAAACCCCCCATTATCCTTCAAAATATTTTAATTGGTGATGTATCATTTCTTTCTCCTATGCATGAATTTTTTTATATGAATGAATACCCTTTTTTAGGTGGCATTCACTAAAATCAGGGACAAAAAATTATCCCTCAAAGTCGAATTGTATTTTAGGTGGACCCTCAAAAATTTCAACTTCTAGTGTATAGTTAGTTAGAAGTTAAAATTGTAGGATGTAAATAGTAGTTTGTATGATTTTTCTTTTTACTTATTGTCTAGGGTAATTAGTTAAATCTTTCATTATTTTTTATTTTTATGCTTGGTGCTAACATGTTTTGTAGAATCTTTGGACTTGTACTTATTGGGGATCGCTCCATTTTGGGTGATATCTTTCTTTTCCTCTCTTTATGTTGTGTTCTTGATTCGAATTGAGGACAATGCAACATTTAAGTTACAGGGTGTGAGATATTCTTCCAATTGATTTTTGAGTTACATGATTTTATCAAATGTTCTTCCCAAGTATGCCTTTTTTGCCCAAAAAAATTAAAAATTTCAAAAAGACTTTCTTTCTTTTTCTCCTTTGTTGGGCATTTCGCTTTTGTTTTCGATGATATTTTCAAAATAAATGCCCAATCCAATAGATAATTCAATGATGCATGTTATTGATTTTAGAAGTTATCTAGACTTTAGTCCTCGAATCATTGATATCATGAAAAACTTAATGAATTAAAATTTGAAGCCATGAGCACATGCACTTTTCTTGTTTAAATGATTTGGTTTAAGACGTTTATAACTCGATAATATTTTGTTGCATTGTTTATACTTACACCAAGTGATCTTTGGGATTTTCTTCATTTGTGAGTGTTATACATTACTCTTTCCTCCTTGAAAACTTTAAACTCGTCTGTAATCTCACTATTCTTTCATTAATCGTTCATTAATTGAGTTCATATTTTGAAATGTGTTACTTGAGCATGATTTCCAATGTTGTTTTGACTTGATAATTGTGTAAAATTTAGGAGAGGATCATATTCCATCTTTGTTATTTAACCCATATTGACTTTGACCTCACCTTAAATGTTTCCCCTCATCAACCTCTTTGAGACTAAATATAGCGTTTCATTTCATAACCCAAAATTCCATAACCAACTCCAAATTGGAGTTTCAAACCATATATATCACCTTCCATACATTTGTTTGGAATGATACTTTGGATTAAATGATGTCATTGTTATGTGGTTGCAATTAAGCATGTGAGAGTGAGAAGAAGAGAAAAGGTGAAGAAAAACAAAAGAAGAAGAAAAAGAAAAGAAAAATAAAAGGAAAAGAAAAAAATGAGAAAAATAAGAAAAGAAAAGAAAGAGAGAGTATTTCCTTGATGTAAATAGTGTTCAATAATATTTATCGCTTTCCATTGTAATATCCAATGATTAGTATGGATATCATATTCCAATTTTGAACTTACCCAAAATTTTCCATTATCCCAAGTGTTTCATCCCTAAACATCTTTGAATTTGTAAATATTCTCTTGATTTCACAACATTAACCCCAAGCCTAAATTATAACCCATACAACTCCTTAGGTGATACTCTGCGAAAATGCAACACTAACCCCAATCCTAAGGTGAAAGCAATTCAAAAGTTTAAATAGTGTGATAATCTGCAAAAATGCATTTTACCTCTTTAATAATGATATTGTTTTATTGAGATTACATATTTTTCATTTTATATATAGCGTTCCTCATTGATGACATGTGCACGACCTAGTTTCCATTTACAATTGTTCTTTATGCCTGCATGTACCGTGTATTACCTACTGTTCTTAGTGATTTAAGTTATTGAGTGTATACATCGGAGATGATCTTTATCATGCACGCTTTATTGTTTATCCGATTTATAATTTTTTTGCCAAATCAAATGTTTTCATGTGCTCACTCTTCCTCCCAATTTTAAGGTTTCAATTATGATTGAAGCTAATCTAATGTTAATAATTACAGACTTTCATTCACTTTGCTAATAACATGTTGAAATCCTTTTCGTTATTTTTGAGCTTGTCTTGTATTGTTGTTGGTCATACTTTTTGAGGAAACTTTGATGTTTATGGGTTTCATCCCTGAAAACCTTCAAGAGACAACACTCGTTCACTAGGGTAACCTAGGGGTTTAACGGCTTATTGCATATGCTAAATGCAATCTTTTTGGCTTTTATCTCCTTTGTACATATCTCATTTCTTGTGGTGCTACTTTGGTTCTTATTTCTTTGCATTTCATTGCTAGGGACTTGCAATGTGTAAGTTAGGGGATGTGATTCGTCTCGAATATTGCATTTATTTACCCTTTATACTTATGCATTTTATCCCCCTAGGGTACCTTAATTTCTATATTTATACTCGTTATCCAAACAACATATAATATTGATTTTTATATTCTTTGCGAGGTATAACCGAGCTTTTATAGGTGTTAAGGTGCTAAGCATGAAGTTTGGTTATGTTTTGAGAAAGTTTCGATGAAAGATGCAATATAAAGGGAAATTTGGTCTTTCCAAACTCTATATTTTGGATGCTATAAAAGTGCCAACATGTAGATCATTAAATTATCTTTGCGTGGTCACCAACCATGCGTTATTTCGATCCCGAATGAGGAAGCTAGGAGCATTAAAAAGACCAAATAGCATCACCATCCATTCAAACAATTCATATTGTATCCTGATATCAGTTTTCCATTCATCTCCCAATCTCATGCGAATTTGATGACACCCACTTCTACGATCAATTTTTGAAAAGATTACAACCCCAAAAAGTTGATGAAGTATATCATCAAGTCAAGGAATAGGAAAGCAATACTAGGCGGTAGTTTTGTTCACTGCCCTACTATCAACACACATCCTACAAGATCCATCTTTCTTTGGAACAAGTAATGTCGGGACAACGCATTGATTCATGCTTTATATAAACAAACCTTCCTCCAATAAACCATCAACTTTATTTTGAATCTCTTCATATTCTTTAGGATTCATTCGTTAGGCTACTTTATTTGGAAGCATAAAATGTGGAACAAATTTAATACAATGCTGAATATCTCTCATCGGTGGGAAGCTGGATGGAATCTCCTTTGACACCACATCATAAAATTCATCAAGTAAAGGTTTCAAGTCAAGTGGGACTTCAAACGTCTCTTATTTTCCTCCATTATAACTAGAATAAAAGAATTTGCATCCCCTTCCACTGCCTTATCAAATTCCTCCTTTGAGAGCAAATGATTTACATTTCCCTTTGATGGTGCAAGAGAGATCTCGAGATTTGAAGGATGTAGAGTAGCTTTAACTCCATCCTTATGAAAAGTGTAAGTATTTTTTAACCCATCACGCTTAATATGCCTATCAAATTCCCAAGGTCCCCCAAGAATTAAATGACAAGCATACATAGGCATAACATCACACCAAATTCATCTTGATAAATTTTACCAATTGAAAATTACACTAAACACCTTTATTTGACTTTTACGTCATTTCCCTTATTAAGGCATGATAACTTATAAGGTTGTGGCTGATCCTCCCTCTTGATCTTCGATTTCTCCATCATTTCAGTAGCCACAGCATTCTCACAACTACCACAATCAATGATAACATTACACACCTTGCCATGAGAAGTGCAACGAATGTGAAAAATATTATTTTGAAGCCATTGATCATCCTCCACACGAGCTGAATTTAAACTTCTTCAAACCACAAGAGATTCACCTTGGTCACCATAGAAAACTTCACCCTAACTTTTATCTTCATCACTAGTAATTTTTTTCACATCTTCATTGACATCCTCCTCCACTAATGAACCAATCTTTTGATTTGGACTTTCACATGAAATATGCCCAAATCCATGACATTTAAAACATTGGCAAAAATTTGAATTCGAAGAATCGGGCTGAATTAATTTACCTTATACATCTTGCTTCGAAGGTGGCTTGAAAGATGTCTTCGAAGGATTAGAAGTATAAGTACTCCCCCAGTTAGAACCCCCATTATGACTCCAAGTTTGAATACTAATTTTCTCCTTGAGTTGTTTATTCACCTTTAGGGATAATTTGAACACATCATTATAAGTCCAATAAGGTTGCAATTGGACAAGATTTGAAATTTCAGTCCTTAAACCTCTAAGATAGCGAGAAATCGTTTGTTCCTCCGACTTGGATAAATCACATAGAACCATTAGATGATTAAATTCTTTTTAATGCTCCTCCACCGATAACTCATTTTTGCTTAAAATTGTGGAAATTAAGAAAAAAAACATCTTGTATGTAATGACTAGGCAAGAATTTCTTAAACTCCTTTTTCATCATCTTTTAAGTTAAATTTCTTCTTTTACCTTCACGCTCACCTTGATTTTTTAGACGTTCTGTAATACCCTGTATTTTTATGGCTTTTAATTATGAGGTTAATTAAATGGAATTACTTTTAATTCTGGGATTTATTAAATTAATTTGGGAAAATTAATTGGAAAATTTATTTGGATTTAAATGATAGCGGGACGAGAGTTAGTATTGGGTTATTATTATGTTGTTGAATATTACCGAGTGATTATGGTAATATGTAATCATTGAATTTATTAAAATTATCGTGAATTGAAAATACGGCATTTTCGGTAATTTAGTTGGGACGCGCGTGTCAGGACCCAATTTAATGGATTTAGAAGTATTTTATTTTTAAGTCATCCGTATAGCTTTTTGAGTGCGCCAACGTGTGCGGAAGGGTCTAGATAGTCAGAAAATACTAGTCGGGGGTTTAGTTTGGGTCCCGAGACAATTTTAGGCCAAACCGGCAACCCGGAAGGGTATTTTGGTAAAATTAAAAATTAAGGAATTAAGACCCACGATTTTTAGTGTTGATTTATTTATTTTCGGTTAGGCTATTATGGCCATTATCATCCAAAAACAAATAGGGGAGTTACGTGAGTCAGAGGAGAGGTTACAAAAAGTCCCCAAACCAAAACCACCACCTACCACCCACCACCACCAATTTGGACGGAATTATGACCGGAAAGAAGAGAGGACCCGCCCTTGAACAACAACAACGGATCAGAATATCAAATATACATGCAAGTGGTTTATCTTGCAAAGATTCAAAGCATATAGTTCACATGTTTTTATAGATTTGAAGATTTATCATGAAAAATGGAAACTTGAATCGATTTGAAAGGTTTAAAAACATAATCAGGCTAGGACTTGCATGTAGTAAATGTTGGAGATGATAATAACCACGAATTTATGGTTTATGGGTAGAGAATTATGAAAATATGATTTAATTATGTGATGTTCTTGAAGAAATAGGAAAACTAGGTTTTTATATGATAATTGGGTAATTTGATCCAAGATATTGATGTTATATATTGATTTGATGAATCTAAAACGTGAGGAATGATGTAAACATGTTAGTAGGATGATTAGTATATTGATTTGTGAGTTTTGGACGTTAGAATGAAGATTTAGAGGTGTAAAAAGTTGATAACCCGTGACTGTTAAGGATTTCTGGGCTGATACCTGCTTGATCGATCGATCGACTCAAGAATGTCGATCGATTGAATGATCGATCGATCGACCCCTGCTGAATTTTGGCAATTGTTTCTCTTTAAGGTTTAAGGATTATTCCAAAGCCAATGTTGATTATTAGGGTGATTAATATAATCTTGCGGGACTTAGATAAAGTCAGTAGGGCCTTAGTTATTATCGGAGGAGGCTATAACTTATGGGATTGATTGTTATTACTTATGAGGGTCTACCGAGTGAGGTACGATTAGAAAACATTCAAATTGAAACCGTAATGTGAATTTATGATGATGTAAGGTTAAGGGCAGGAACGGAGTGACTTTAAGTGCTGAGATAACATAAAAATTTAATAAGAAACCTAGTAACCTTTTGAGATAGGTTTAAGTATCCAAATTGATACGACGAGAGAGTTATCAAACGTAATTTATATTATAAGTAATGTTCGGGGGTAAACTTACTACGTACGAGACTAACTAGAGGAAATGTGTGAACATCTATATTGATATATGATTACTTAGGTTGTGTGAATGCCTAGTGTATGGATTTCTTATGTGTATGACATACCTACTATACTTGCTATCACGGGAGGTTAGTTTTTATTCTAGAAAAGGACCCTCTTATCCTTGTGTGCCTTCGGGGGGATTTAGAATGGTACCTTAAGGATATAGTACCGTGAATGACTTATTTGTGAGTTGATAAATCGGCTGACCATGGGAGCATAGGTATGTGCGTGACCCATGGGTATGTGAACTATGTTCGCCTCCAATATGTGTGATTTGTATTTAGACGGTTCCTGAGAGATTCGAAACATGTGATATTTACGTACGTGATATACATGGATTTGATAGCAGAGTATGCGTGCACCGCAACTGAGCCTAGGGGTTCCATATATGTATTTATGTACTGAGAGTAATGTACTTATGTATTTGTGATGGGTTCATTGTTGCTTAGTAGATGTGAATGACTAAGATATTTGGATGGGTTAAGAATGAGAATTTAACTAATACTTAAGATAAGTAATTTAATGAATGTGAACTTGGGTTATAAATATGGCTTATTTGGGTGTTACGAGTAGATACTCTATGTTAGAATGCGAAGACATGAGTGGTACAAACTAGTTAGATAGTGGCATATCTAGGCGTGCACAGTAGTTGAGAGGTGAGAAACTCATGTGAGAGTACGCAACTAATGTGTTTATAATATGTGATGTTTAATTGTAATTTAAATCACTTGCTAAACTTTTAAACTGTTTTCACATCGGGCTCTGACCCGTTTTCCTTCAAATCTACTTTGGAAACTTGAATTACCATGTACATCACTTACGTAAAGATCACATGTTTCGAATCTCTCAGGAACCGTCTAAATACAAATCACACATATTGGAGGCGAACATAGTTCACATACCCATGGGTCACGCAGAGTATGCGTGCACAGCAACTGAGCCTAGGGGTTCCATATATGTATTTATGTACTGAGAGTAATGTACTTATGTATTTGTGATGGGTTCATTGTTGCTTAGTAGATGTGAATGACTAAGATATTTGGATGGGTTAAGAATGAGAATTTAACTAATACTTAAGATAAGTAATTTAATGAATGTGAACTTGGGTTATAAATATGGCTTATTTGGGTGTTACGAGTAGATACTCTATGTTAGAATGCGAAGACATGAGTGGTACAAACTAGTTAGATAGTGGCATATCTAGGCGTGCACAGTAGTTGAGAGGTAATAAACTCATGTGAGAGTACGCAACTAATGCGTTTATAATATGTGATGTTTAATTGTAATTTAAATCACTTGCTAAACTTTTAAACTGTTTTCACATCGGGCTCTGACCCGTTTTCCTTCAAATCTACTTTGGTTTTATAAAAACATTTTAGGTGCCCAGCCACAGGGACGCCAAGCATAGGAGTTCCATTCTGATGACGTGCTGTAGTTGCTGTGGAAGTTATAGGATCTTGGTAGTAGACGCTCTCATTTTATCCTTGATTCCTTCAGAGTCATTTGTATCAGTTAGGGCATGTCGCCCATTCTTATTAGAGGCTGTAGTTGCAGACTTTCATTATTTCAATTTTTGGTTTATTATTTATTCAGGCTGTATTGGGACATTATTTACTCCGGCATCTTTATTATTGTAGTGTTTACTCCAGACTTATTTGATTTCTTCTCGTTGAGTATTTATATGAGACTGGTTATGCGATTGATGGTTTATTAAATGAATTCTTGTTTAATTGTTGGGTTAATTAATAAAATTTGACATCTCTCTTTTTAAATATTAGGTGGCTAGTAATTAATTAAATGTTTGTCGACAGTGATGCTAAGATTGAACCAACTTGATATTATGTATTAATTTAATAAAGGAGTAGCTACCCGGTATTTAATTAGACGGGGTGTCACACGTTCCCACCAAATTAAGGCATGTTTCTTCAACTTAATGGCAACCAACTTCACTTTTCTGATTTCTATAATTTCATGGTAGTCGAATATTCCTCCACTGTGTTGAGCCAATCATTGAACTCATCGCCTTGGATTTTTCCTTCAAATTATGGACTACCATACTTGATATAATTACGGTGATAGGACCGGTTCCTTACACATATAAGATTCAAAGGAGTATCGTCTTTCAAAGCTTGGACATGGGCATTGCAAAATGGGTTAATCTCTTCTTCATCTTGCGGTAATTCATTATTGGAACCATGACGCGAACCATCACGATCCTGGGCTTCGAAGCGTACTAAACACTGCTATATTTTTTGCACTTGTCTCCTCAAATCACACATTTCAATGTCACATAAGTCTCATTCTCTTAACAATGCATCAACATTCGGGTCACGATAATGGTTGGATATCATAATTGATAAGAGGCTTTTTGCGTATCGTCGTTGTCTTCAAAAGTCAATCTCAAAATTCCCTTGAGTACCTACAAAAACTTGTTTAAAACAACTCGTATTATGTTAAGTACGGGTATCAATCCAACTTCCAAGGTGAAACAATTATTGCGAAAACTTGCAATTTCAATATTTTTTTATTAAATATTTTATTTTTTTAATTTTTTTTATTTAAAACAACTTCAAGGGAAAATTAACTAATAAATGCTAAAAATTATGAAATGACTAAATAATGAAAAGTAATTTGCAATCGAGTGTTATAAATATGAGAAGGTCAAGAGATGAGATTACACCGCATTATTAATTATCTTAATTTCTCAATTTATTAATTTGAAATATTTCGAGATAATATTAAATTCATAATCTAAATCTCGTTACAGTTATAAATTTAATAATATGTTTTTCAAAAAACTAATTTAAAAATATCACACGATGAAAAATTAAGAACTATATTATTTTCAACAAAATTACCTGCTAGGATCAATTTGATAAAAACAGTATGAGTTCTCAAATTCCAACACAAAATTAATATTCAAATTTTGGAAAAACCTATCTTTAGTTCTATTCCTAAATTCAAACATTAATTTGAACAATGAATTTACTAACTCTCGTTACATAAATTAATTTGTGACAAGTCTAAATTAATTTTCCTAGAAATATAGCGTTAATGAAATCAATTAATCAAATCAACATTCTACGCGATTTCATCCCACCCCTTGAATGAGGTGTTTAGCCAAACATTCTCATGTGTGCATAAACAACAATCAATAATATGTTAAGAAGAATATTAATTGAAAAGAGAAGAAAGAAATACGATACGCAATTTCCCCCCCCCCCCCCCACAAATGTCTTGAAATGCGCCTTGACATGCATCCAACTTCTTCACAATTTTCAGCACTTGATTACAAAAATAAAAATAAAAACTAAACCTTAAAATTTATTCTAAACTAAAGTATTTATTTTTTGGATTTTTCTGATTTTTTTTTATGTACATACTATGTACATAATATACACAGTGTTTCTCTCTTATTTCGTCTCTATGTACGTCTATTCTGTATCTCCTCAAATGAGCTGCTTCTTCCTTTTTTGTTAGCCCACGAATAGTTTGGATGAGCGATATTGGTGGGATCTCATTTAGGCTAAGTCAAAGTAGAAATTTGGAGGGATTTAATTTTTCCTCATGTGGGTTTTGTTGGATTGACTTTGTTTCTGTTTTAGTGGAGATAATGGCAGGTGGAGTTGGATATGGGTTTTGAAAGATGGTCCGGTGTGAGTATATGGGTTACGGTTTTCAAGTGGTTAAGTTTAGGTTAAGAAAGCTGGTCGCGAGGTTGGGATTCGGTACCGGCGGGTTTAGGAAGTGGGTTACAAATTGGTGGGTTGGGAGTTGACGGGTTAGCCTTTAGGTAGGTAGGTTGCTACCAGGTTTTGGGGGATTTGACACGGGTTGTTGGCGGTTTGGGTTTCAGGTTCGTGGGTTAATGGATGTTGGGAAATGGGTGCGAGGTTAGCGTTCACAGATGGGGGGTCTAGGTTCGTCGGCGACGGGTTAAGGGTTACGGGTTGAGGAGTTCATAGCTGGTGAGTCACGGGTTATCGGGGCTTACGATTTTCGATTGTTGTTGGTCGAGATGGGTTGATTTCGTGGGTTCCATTGTTGTGTTTAAGGTGAGGCAGGTGGTTCAATTGGATAAGTGGTTTGGTTGATAGTAGGGTTAATGGTGGATGAAATGGGTGTGGGGTTTGGAAGAGGAGTGAGAAGGTGTAAGGTGGGAGTTGATGAATAGTAGATGAGGGTTTGTTTTGGGCGTATGAGGGTGTATGTAAGTTGGGATGTGGGTGAGTGAGTATTATGGTGTAAGTGAGGTGTAGGATGTGTGTGTGTAAGTGTGAGGGTTTAGTTTAGGTTTGTGTGTGGTGTAGGATAATGAAGTGTATGTGTGTGTTTAACTTTGTACCCTAAATAAAATAAAATAATAAAATAATAAAAATAAACATAATAAAATAAAAAAAGTAAAATAAAAATAAAAACTAAACTAAACTAAAAATAAAACTCAACTAAAAATAAAAATCACTAAAAAAATCTATAAAATAAAAATAACACGACACACAATACAAACTCTAAAAACTAAACACGACTCAAATAAAAACTAATAAAATAAAATAAAATAAAACAAAACAAAACAATAATAATAAACTAACTAAAAACTAAAAACAAACAAAAAACAAGGAAAAACAAATACTCAACGCACTAAAATAAAAAATAGATCCTCGAAAAAAATAAAAAATAATAAAAATAAAGACTACAAAAGAAGTAAAAATAAAACCTAAAGTCCTAAAAATATAAAATCTAGCAAGACTAAAAATAAAGATTAAAATTAAAAACTAAAATAAAAAATAAAAAGAAATGTAAAATAAATTCTAGAAAATTCTAAATAAATCTAAAAACAATATAAAATACAAACTAAACACACACGGGGCTTGGTGAAGGATTAGGCCAGGTCTGGGATAGGGTAAGGCTACAGTTTCGTTCGGGGACAACTTTCGGGACATCAAAACTCATCTGGCAAAGCTCAATAGAACTTCTGACTTCGCGGTCTCATTAATTTCTTCGATGCTTGCTTTTGAGTGATATTGTGTCGCAATTACACTAATTTAGCATTGTTTGTATCGCAACTTCGTATTGACATGAGAAATAAACAAATATGAACATAAGACCATTTTTATTAAAAATGAGCGACTAAAATACATCTATTCGGGGCATAAATTAATAATCTAAGCTCGGATACTAATCTAGTACCGGATAATGAAAAAGAAGGAGATAACACAAGTGTAAACTCATGTAATACACTCAAACTTGGAAAATCCACCAAAGAGAGAGAGAGCAACACTCGTCACCAATTGGAATCCATCAAAAGGTTAAGAGCAAAACAAGAAGAATCCACTTCTTAGACAAAAATCTATTTTATAATCCCAAATCAAGTTGCCTTTGCTTCATACATCCTCAATCCTTATATAGCTGCTTGGAACAACCCTCCAATGATAGGTAATTAATATATATTAAAGCGAATAATAAACAACCAGAAGTTGGAAAACTAAAATACTAGACCTTTGGAACTCAAAAGTAATGTAGGATCATATGTTAGGCCCCTTCCAGATACTCATCAATTAATCTAGGATCGTATGTTAGGTGTGAGTGATTTCATAATAATATTTGGATATTTTACATGCGTTTGGCGTAGATTTTTATTCATTTGTTCATTCCATGAATTTATCGTATATTCTTATTCCTTACATAGTATGTATGTACATATCATCCTTTAAAAACCAAAAATATTTGAGGTTATTATTTTTGTGATGTTTAATTAACTTTTATGTAGAAATGTGATTCATTCTATGAACTTATTTTGAAAAAGGATTCAAAACAACGATATGTTAATGATAATGTTTTCAATGTGTAGACACCACATTCTAGGACCCCCTAGGTCTCCCATTAGGTCCCTAGAACCTCCCTATCTCACTGTAAACCCTAGGTCACATTTCGAGTATCGATATAAAGCCCATCGGGATCCCCCGGGCCCCGTTTGACCCCGGTCAACTCTATCTTCAGAGAAAAATCTCTTTAAATATTTGAAGGGATCTGAATAACCTTTCCAACAGTCCGCTCCAAGCATGAATTGACATAACGGTTCAGACAAACGAACCATTTTCCTACCCAAGATCGATTCCGAGGCCATCGGGCACTCCCAGGCCCCGATTTGACCCATATCAACTTCACCGTCAGAGCGAATGTTCTCTGAATATTGGAAGGGCACAGAGAACCCTTTTACAATGGTCCACCCCATACGTAAAATAGCATAACTGTTGGGACGAATGATCAGTTTTCCCCTGAAAATCGATCCAAAGGCCACCGAGCGCTCCCAGTCTCCGTTTGACCAAATTCAAATCTTCGGCTCAAACAAGACTGAATGAATATCTGAAGGGAACTGAATACCCTTTATAAAGGTCTACCCCATGTAAAATTCTGACCTATGGTGCAGATGAACGATCCATTTTACTCTGAGAGGTCCCCGGGCACTAACAATCCCCGATTGACCAAGGTCAACTTCCCGAATTGAGCAAAACTCTTTGAAATATAGAAGTACACCCCCTAAACTTTCCAACAATCCACCCCGTGCGTGATTCTGACTTACCATGCGGAAGAATGATTCGTTTGTGTTCGACGATCTCCCGTCTAAAGGACCAACATGCACTTTCGAGCCACATTTGATCGAAAGTCAACTTCCGGACCCAGCAGAAGCCCAAAGGACACTTGAAGGTCTCTAAAATAACTTTCTAATGGTATTACCCATGCATGATTCGTATCAACAGTTTGCGTTCTACGACCATTTTTTTGGGAGAATTTGCACGGGACTGCCAATTGGCAGGTCCTGAGCCCTGCCAATCTGCCAATCGACACCGTGTCTGGGGGCACATGCCGATAGGCACCCCTTTGGGTAGGCCAATTGGCATCCCCTAACCCTATAAATAGGGTCCATGACCTTTAACCAAGGGATAAGAAAACAGATTCATCAACATCAGTGATCTCAGCAACATTCCCTCGAAATCAGCGAAGTCCCTCATGTGAAGTTCCATCCAAGCTTACATTCCCATCCTTTTCTTACCCAATTTGACAAAATACCCTTCCCTATCATCAAAATTCATCAACACTCAAGGGAGTTCACCCAAGATCAAGGATCAAGCTTCAAAGAAGGTCCAATTCCTTCCCTCTCTCCTTAAATTCCTTTTTTTTTCATAATAAAAATTAGATTCATAATCTAGTTATTAGTTTATTTCATACACATTAATATATACATTTTTATTAGTATATTGCATATACTTTATTTTCTACAAAAAATCCCAAAAACAAATAAAAGAGGGTAGCACCCGTAAATTCCGAACGAAATTACCTGTCACACCTTTTTCCAAAATCAAAACAACACAGTTTCTACACACACACATATAATAAAATTCTCTTCGGATCTATGGGATAAACATCACCCTCATGCTACATTCAAACTATGTGGACTTTGATGCCTTTATAGGCTACGTAGGCATCTCGGATTAAAATCCAAAACTCGCGTCCAATTTTCCAACTTTCTCAATTTCTCAAATTTCCTAATTTTTTAAAACCTCCCATTTTCATATATATATATATATATATATATATATATATATATATATATATATATATATATATATATATCATACTTGTTTGCGTTTCATCGAACACATATTATCGTTTCCTAATAATGACCAATATCAAGATGAACGCACAAATCATACTTTCTACAATGATATTTTGGGAACATTCATATGGATGACCTCACTCTACCTTGTCCATGGTACGAGTTGAATAAATCCGATATCCATTATATAAACACGCTCAAACACTTCACGGGGATATAAAAAGGTAGATAAAAACACTAGCCCATGAGAGATCGAAAGGGAAGGATGGGTGCCTAACATCTTCCCATTCCGTAACTTAACCCCTAGACCTCCGAACTATTGGTTTCGTATGCATCAATTTTGTCCTTGATGCCGCTCTCTCGAAGTGGCGACATTTCTTTTGCCTATTTTATGAAAAATAGGCAGGAGTCTCTATCTCTTCACATTCACCCCCGCACTGAAGATGATCGAAGCAACCTTCCCAAGAATAAGGGGTGTGAGACCGCGGCATAGCCTTCCCAAGTGGGTAGACGTATCTATATCTCTCCTCCCCCAAAGGTGACCCCCGAACCCCCGGGATGGCCACAGTGGCGACTCTGTTGGGGACTATTTTTAAGAGGGTTAAACTCTTTTTACATGGGTGTTTTATTTTCTTGTATATCCCCTATTTTTCATGTTCCCCTTATCATTCCCTGTACATATGTACCTCATGGTTATGCCACTATTCACACACTTGTAGAAATTTTTCCATGTACACTTCACACCACATGCACCTAGGATTACGTATATCCACATGTTGCAAACACCACGTAAAAATCCATGCTTAGGTGTCACTAACACACTCCTCCACTTGTACATATCCATGTCACACACTTGTTATCCCTACTCCACTATTTATCAAGGTTCTAAAAAACGCAGGGCGTGACCGAGGCGTGGAGGCCAAGCCTTAAGCCTTAGAAGCCTAGGCGGGCCTTGGCGTAAAAAGGCGTGAAAAGGCGTTTAGGCATTTTTTAATATATTTTAATATTTTTTTACTATGACAAGGCTATTTAAAATACTAAATTGGTACATACCTTAAAAATGTGTCTAAATATTTGTAAATTAAAATACTATTTTTTTTAAATACAAAAAAAAAACAAAAAAATTGTGTCTTTTCACGCCTTACTTCTAAAAAACTCGCGTTTTTTCACGCCTTATCCCCAAAAAACGCGCGTTTTTTCACGCCTTGTCCCAAAAAACGTTGACCATCGTTGACCACGCCTTGGTCCACGCCTAGGGCCAAAACTTGGCGTATCTAAAAAGCCTCGCGCCTAGGCGCGCCTTGGCGCCGCCTAGGCGCGTTTTTTAGAACACTGCTATTTATACTTGTACCTCGTGCTCGGCTGGGCAAGAGAAATAAAGATACTCTTTCCATAAGATACTAATAAAAGAATCATGCATGGTACACACAACATCACCAAAGGGTATTGCTATTGACCAAATTTTGTCCCATAATCGAGGAATCACTTCGTGATGGGCGCTGGTTCGATAGGTCGTGGTTAGCCTAAGCGATATGACTCTCACTTTCCATTGGTTAAGTACCTTCAACATATATTGAACGGTTCCTCTGTGTCGTACCGCTTGACCAAAGTCATGACGGGAGGTATATCGTAGGGAACTCGCTCACGTACATTGAGTATATCAAATTCTCTCTCTCACCTACCGTCTCCACGAGGTATATATTGAGGCAATTCATGTACACTCAGGTATATCAAATGGCTTGTCCACACATACTGATTGCCCTAAAAAGCAAGATGTATGTCGTGGAAGTCACGCCAAAGGGGGGAACACCTTCCAATTAACCCCACCAACTGCATACCCACATATAGGTGTCAAGCCTAGGATACACATATTAGATTGCCGGTTTTGACCCGAAACTCTGCAAAAATTTCGGGTCGACTTGCCACCCAAATTTTCGCGCAATTTCAAAAATGGGACCCTGCCCGCGAGCCTGGTAACAAGTCTAACCCTAGTTATACATATAATAAATCCCATTTTTTTTAGGCTTGGGTCTCGTTCGACATTTCTTTTTTTCTTTTAGGCAAACTTAATACAAGTGAGAACCTAATAAACATAATAATCATGCTGAGACCCGTCTCTCGTATTTTCCCCTCTCTTTCCAAAAGTGTCCAAAAACATTTTCTCCCTCTTTTATCAAAAATACCAAAAATATTTTATTTTCCTCCAAAGAAATAATTTTTTTTGTCCTCATGTTTTCCAAGAAATGTCAAAAACATTTTCCTTCTTTTCTAGAAATAACAAATTCCCTTTCTTTTCTTTTTTGAAAATAAATCCCATATTTTTCCCCTTATTAGGTCGATCGCATACCCTTGGCCTGGCTCCCTATTGGCTTCGGTCTTCAGTCAAATCGCCCTGAAGTTCTATCAGTCCCCTAACTTCTTATGAGTTCGAATGTACAGACAGATTTATTGACAATTCTATCTCAGCTTACTGCCAAATTGACAACCTTCAAACCGAGGTTCATGAGATGCAAAGAAACTGAGTCCCAATCCCCGAAGATCTCAAGGTCCTTTTCCATCTCACTATGTATCCTCCTGCACCCGAGCCTATTTGGGTTATCGAGGAATACCAACACGCTCCCCGCAATCTTCCTGCTAATGGGCCACTGCAAGCCCATCTGCTTATGCCAAACCTTGCTCAGCCAGAGGCTAACTTACCCATAACTGTTGACCCTAAAAAGGAAGAGTTGAACAAGGTCAAAGAAGACCTCAAGATGTTGACCAAGAAATTCGACCAAGTAAGACTCTCTGGGAACTACATTGACTACACCCACATATCTCCTTATCCTAAATCCAAGTTACTGGAAGAATTCAAGATACCCAATATCAAGAAATTCGGAGGCAGTGGATCGTTCATCTTCATAGCTATCACCGAGGCAGGACTCTCCTAAGGGATTCTAAATAAATAATGGCCCAGATGTTCCAGCAGACTTTGAAAGATAACGCTCTTCATTGGTTCTTATCCCTAGTTGAGAATATGTTGCCCACGAGTTCATATCACAGTACAAGTACAATGAAGAGTTAGAAGTTACCCGTCGTGATTTAGAGCTACTTAGGCAGAACCCTGGCGAATCAGCCAACACCTTCATAGCAAGGTGGAGAGAAAAAGCAACTACTATGACCAATTGAATTTTTGAAGAAGAACATGTCAGTATCGTAAAGAAGAACTTCCTACCCCATGTCTGAGCTACAGTGTGAGGATAGTATTACCCTCACTTCTGAGCCCTCCGAGAAATAGGAGCGGAGATCGAAGAAAGTCTTGCCAAGAAAGAAGTCGAACCGGGGAAAACCTATGGACAGTTTGCTCCTAGGAAGTTTGAAAAACTTGCTAGTACCACGATTTCTACCATCAATAAAATCTCTCAGCCTTTCACTTCATGGGCACCAGAAAGTTGCCCAAACCCAGTCCAGAAGGAATACACCGAGCTTATCGCCCATCTCTCTAAAGTCTACTAGGCCCTTTTGAGCCGAAATCAGATCAAACCCTTAGATCCCCGTACATTACCAAACCCACTTTTGAAAAACTTTAAATCTAATTCCCATTGTGACTTTCACCAAACCGCTGGCCATACCACTGACCAATGTTTCCATCTTTTAAATGTGATCCAAGGACTAATTGATCGGGGTGTCATCGCCCCACTAGCTAATCCCAAACCAAACACTACCCTTAATCCACTTCCGAATCATACAAATGCCATCTTCCTAGAAGAAGACTCATAATTTAACCTATCTACCCAGATCATGCCGAGTAAATCACTAGCCATACCCATATACTCTCCTAAACCTCTCCAAATATACCCATATTTCCACTTACACCCTACCAACTTTGCCGATCAAGCCCTATCCCTTCTCATCAGAGTATGCATTGCCATTCGCACCCATTCTGGAGGTAAAGATATGGAACTATCAGAAGTGATGAACCAACTCTTAGATTTCTAGATGAAATTGCCCTCCCAGATGACCATCGACTGTCAGAGATTTAGTGGTTTGTTCTTACAAGCTCAAAAATAGGCTCGAGAGTCAGACAATTGGGTGGTGCCAACTGTCAAAGTCAGTCTAGATGACATAGTCAAGATCATGGCGAATTTATTTCAACAGACTGATGATATTTATAATATATCCAAGCTACTCTATGCTTTGAAATTACAAGGATACCTGGTCCCTTTAGTTTCGCATTTCCATGCCGAATAGGAGGAATTATACGAAGAGGTCGTGGATGGTATGGAGTACATAGACTTTGCATGGAAAGAAAATATCATCGCCACCGGATGGGGAAAATGACTTCGAAGATTCAGATGAAGAGTAAGATTCAGAGAAGACTGGCCTGATAGCCAATATATACGGGATGATATCATTCGAGGAGCTGCTTGGAGAAATTAATAAGGTGTCTGAACAACCCGATATCGATGAAAAAATTGAATTTCTATTTTTCCCTTCTTTTGTGAACCACATGATTAAGTCAGGAAGACATTACCAAATCCCAAATCTATAACCGTCAACAAGAGACAAAGGGAGGAGTGTCGAGAATCTCCCTATACCGAAATTAACCCTTGAAGAAAGTAAGATCCTCTATTAACTGAAGAAAACCAAGCCAACTTCACTTTATGGGGACTCTTTATGTCTTCCCAACTGCAACGAAATGACATAATCAAGCAACTCACAGGACCCACAGTTCCTCCATCAACCACGACAGAAGAAGCGATGAACCTAGTCGGATCCTTGACCTCTCCTCGAATGCTCTCCTTTTCTGAAGAAGAAATCCCTAAGGCTAGTCCCAACCACAATCATTCTCTTAATATCTCTGTTGAAGTTATGGGGAAAATTATCCCCCTCTCTCTCATCGACAACGGATCAACTATGAATGTTTTCCCTTTAAGAACCCTCAATTGTCTGGGATTGAAAGTGGGTGACCTTGCTCCTACCTCGGCTGTCGTACATGCCTACAACAACACCCGCCGAGAAGTGATGTGATCTATCAAGCCTGCAATAGGGGCTGGCCCTATAAATCCTATTGTTGAATTCCAAGTCATAGACATCCTAACCAATTTTAATCTGCTGCTCGAACGACCTTGCCTCCATAGCATCAAAGGGGTGTATTCTTCCCTGCAACAAAAATTAAAGTTCTTCGCTAATGGGCATGTTATTACCATCCCGAGGGATAGTGACAACACCGATAATGCAAGCACCAGTAATCCAGTACTTGAAATATAACACAGGGTGAATGATATGGTTCTGTAAGGATTATAAGTTGAACCACTCCTACTCCCAGCAGGGGATAACTTCAAAGACAAGGTTTGTTCAGAATATGGCCCTCATGGAAACATCTATGTAATCCAAATATTCAAGAACATGCACTTTATGCCCGGACCAGGGCTAGGGTGAAGACATCAAGGGATACTTGAACCTATTGTGTTAAAGGAGGCCTTTCCTCCTTGTGACTTGGGCTATCAACCGTCAGAAGAAGAACTCAGATTGATCTATCACCCTCGACTAAAAAGGAGGTTAGAATGCGCCAGAATGTCTTGGGAGATTACCTAAATGGAAGATTCATCAAAGAAGGTGACGATTTCCCCTTCCGTGGCTTCCCTAAACCTTGGTATGACCATTTAGACAAAAGGATGAAATCGGTAATGGAGATATTCTTTCAAGACAACTACCCATGGGTCGAGAGTTCCCAACACGGTGTACAACCACTCACTGAAGAGACCACAACTGATACCTAGGATTCTGAGGGCAGGAACTTCAAGGAATATTTTAATTTACAAATACTGGGACTGACACTCTACATGATCCACTCTGGGGCTACATCGTTTAATCCATCCTGCCTCATCAATGATGCTGATGCACCTCTTCTCAACTAGCATGTAGCACCTGTGCACCTTCTAATGTTCAACCTAACACCTATGTTTATCCCCTTTCCCCTTTAGTTGTTTCCCCTCACTCTGATGTAATCGAGACTATCTTACTGTGACTTACATTAATTGTCTTGATTCTAATCAAACTCTTGATGATGATGATTTTGTAAGTGAACAATTCTTAACTGATCTAAATAAGATTAATAACAGATAACATAACCGCGTTCAAGTTAATAAAGATGAAAGTGTTGTTATTAATCTCGATTCTAGTAGCCAAATGCCCGAGATTAGGATAGGGGCCACCCTCAATGAGCATGAGCACGTGAAACTTGAAGAACTACTAAAGGAATTCGTAGATGTCTTCGCATGGTTCTACGATGATATGCCCGACATTGACCCTGAGATAGCCCAACATGAGATTCCAACTCTCCCAGACTGTAAATCGGTTAAATAGAAACTGCAAAATCTCAACACCGAATGCTCACTCAAGGTTAAAGAAGAAGTTATCAAGAAACTAAATGTGGGCTTCATCCGTGTGATCAAATATCCCACCTGGCTAGACAATATCGTACCCGTACCAAAATCAGGAGGGAAAGTTCGCATGTGTGTCGACTATCGAGACTTGAACAAGGCCTCTTCGAAGGATGATTACCCATTACCCAACATCGACAATCATTTCGTTGACGGGTTTGTCGAATATAATCAAATCAAGAAGCACCCAGATCACCAAGAGAAAATATCATTCATCACCCCTTGGGGAACCTTTTGCTATACCATTATGCCATTTGGTCTAAAAAATGTAGGGGCTACCTACCAGAGGGCTGCCATAACCATTCTGCATGGTCTGATACACAAGGAGGTCAAGGTATACGTATATGACATGATTATCAAGTCCAAGACTAGGGAAGTCCATGTTCCTTCTCTCCGAAAGTTCTTCGAATGACTGCGATAATACCAGATGCGGCTCAACCCACTGAAATGTGTCTTCGATGTCACTAAGGTAAAACTTTTAGGATTCATGGTTAGTGAGAAAGGGATATAAGCAGATCCTGTAAAGCTAAAAGCCATACTTGATATGCCACCACCTCAAACAAAGAAGGAAGTCTGGGGATTCCTTGGGAAATTACAGTACATCAGCTGGTTCATTAGCCAATTAACTTCAATCTGTGAACCCATCTTCAAACTCCTCCGAAAGTATTCAACCAAAGTTTGGAATAAGGCATACAAATAAGCCTTCAATAGAATTAAATAATACTTAACCCAACCTCCGATGCTGATGCCCCCGCAGCCTGGTCTTCCCTTACACCTATACCTAACCGTAACTGATACTGCCGCTGGGGATTTTTTAGCCTAATACCTGAAAGTAACCCGTAAAGAGAGATCCATCTACTATGCCAGTCGAAAGTTGGTCGATTACGAAGTTAACTACACTTCCTTGGAAAAAGCTTGTGTCGATATTATGTAGGTTACCCAAAAATTACGGCACTATATGCTCGCCTTTCCCATCAAGATTGTATCCTGAGTGGATCCCATCAAGTACCTACTCGAGAATCCCGCCCTATCCAACCAAATGGCCTGCTGGTTGATGCTTCTAGCTGAATTTGACATCACATATGTCACATAAAAGGCCATGAAAGGAAGATCCATCTCTGACTACCTTGCTAACTACCCTATAGAAGAGACCGACGTCTGGATCTCTGAATTCCCAGATGAGAATATCCTCCATACCTCCCAAGAAAACCTTTGATGGCAAATGTTTTTCGATGGCGCTGCCAATTAGAAAGGGTATGACATTGGGATACTCCTAATTGCCCTTGATGACTCTTACACTCCCACTGCCATCAAGCTGGACTTTCTTTACATAAACAACATGACTGAATACGAGGCATGCACGATAGGCCTCAAAGTTTCACTGAATAATGGAATTCGATACCTCGATGTCTACGGGGATTCAACTCTCATCATCGATCAAGTACTTAAAAAATGGAAAGTCAAGGATGAGAAACTCTTACCCTTTTATGCCCACCTTGAAGAGCTAGCTTCCCAATTATAAGAAATCACCTTCCACTACCTGCCCCAAGCAGAGAATAACCTAGACTATACCCTTGCTTCCTTAGCCTCCATGATTAACATACCCGAGGGAATAACTGTATCCCCTTTCCTTCTCTAAAAATAAGACAATCCAACCTACTACTACAACATTGAGCTTGGCACGGAGGAGGATCCTGAGATAGCCGAATGCTGGTATTATGATATTTAGCACCTTCTTAAACATGGTAGGTATCCTTAAGGATCTGAAAAGAAACACCGGGTAACTCTCCGTAAATTGTCTGCCCAGTATATATAATCAAGCACTGTTTAAGAGAAATGTTGATGGAACCCATTTGTACTGCTTCGCAGGGGATGGCATTGAAGAAATGATGCAGAAAATCCACAGTGGGGAATGTGATTCTGACTTACCATGTGAATGAACGATCCGTTTGCGTCCAATGATCCCTCGTTCAAGGATAGATGAGCGCTTCCGAGCCACATTTTCCCTAAAGAAAACTCTCAGACCCGGGATCAATTCAAAGGACTTTCGAAGCTATCTGAATTACCTTTCCATCGATTCTCCCTATGTGCGATTTGGATCAACAGTTTTCATTTTATGATCATTTTTTCAAAGGAGCCTAAAAAAGACTGCCAAACGGTAGGTTCAATATCCTGCCTATCGACAGTGTGCCTAAAAACACCTGCCGATTGGTAGCACCAAACCCATGACGATCGGCAATGCCCTGGGCCTATAAAAAGGAGGTCCTGATCTCATTATAAAAAATGTCCAAGATCTGAGAGCCATCACTCTCAGCGAATTCAGAAAACCTCCCTCGAAGTCAGCGTGATTTCCACATCCAAATCCCTTTCCAACCCTCACTTTTCATCATCTTTTTTACCAAACTTGGTGAATTAACTATCCTTCATCATCACCCAAGTGCGAAGGGCTACTCTCCAACATTTAAAGATCAAGCTCAAGATCTTCAAGAAGGTCCAACTTTCTCAAATTCTCCTAAATTTGCATTAACTTGTTTTATTACTTAGCACTTTTATTCTCTCCATCTCACATATCCTAATATACCTTTTTATTTATTATTATTGCATATCTCTTATTTTTCATATAAATAAAACCCAAAAGAAAAAGAAAAAGAGGGTTTGCTCATAAATTCCAAATGGGAATTTCCACACTCTTCTCACAACTAAAACACCTTCTTACACACAAACACACACACATAATAGAAGTTCTCGATTGGATTTATGGGATAAACCCCACCCCTCGTTTTGTATACGAACTAAGTGGACTGTGATGCCTCTATAGGCTACGTAGGCATCTTGCAGTAAAACTTGAGACTCGAGTCCTATTTTTTTTTCTATTTTCCTAGTTCTTTAACTTAATTCTCTTAGATTATATATATTTACATATGCATATATTTGTGCTTAGTGGCGTATTATTCCATATGTGTTATCGTTACATTATAACGATCAATGCATGGATAATCGCGTAAATCCTATTTTCTAATATTACCTTTAGGAATATTCCCATGGATGATTCGCTTTATCTCTTCCATGATACAAGTCGAGGATTTCTATCTCCATTACATATACACATGCACACATTGCAAGGGGAAATAAAGGAAAATAACAACAAATCCATGATGGGTGCCTAACACCTTCCCATTTCGTAACTTAGCCTTCGAACCTTTTTCAAATCATTTTGGTTTCATATGTATCAGTATGTCTTTGATGCTGTCCTTCGGGATGACTTCACTTTCTTTTGTCTGTTTTGAGTAAAATAGACTGGTGAATCCATCTCTCTACATTTCTCACATCACACACCACCGAAGACGGACGAAGCGCTCCCGAGAGGGATGCACGGGACCATGATCCTCTCACCATTGGAGATATCTCTCTCCGCGAGGATCGGGGATGGCCACAGTGGCGACTCCCCTGGGGACTTTTTCATTTATGAAGGCTAGAATCTATTTACATGGGTGTTTTATTTTCTTGTATATCCCCTATTTGCATTCCCCCTTTATTATTCATGTGTACCTCATGATTATGCTTCTATTCACACACTTGTAGAAGACTCTCCATGTACACTTCACACCACGTGCACCTAGGAGCGCGTGTATCCACATGTTGCACACATCACCCATCCATACTTGGTATACCATTACTACTTGTACTTTGCGCCCCGTTTGGCATGATCAAGAAAGATACTCTCATCATAAGATACTAATAAGAGAATCATGCTTGATTCACATGATATCATCAAAGAGCATTTTTATTTACTAAATTTTGTCCAGTAACTTGAGGGTCACTTCGTGATGGGCGCTGGTCCGGCAGGGCGCAGTTAGACTAAGTGATATGACTCTCACCTACCATTGGATAAGTACCTTCGACGTATATTAAACGGTTCCCCCGCATTGTACCACTTGACCGAAGTCATGACGGGGGGTATATCGCAAGGAACTCGTTCACATACGCCGAGTATATCAGATTGGCTCTCACATGTACCGTCCCCACGAGGTATATAGTGAGGCAATTCACATACACTAAGGTATATCAAATGCCTTGTCCACACGTATCAATTACCCTCAAAAGCAAGACGTATTTCGTGGAAGTCACGTCAAAGGGGGGAACCCTTTCCAATTCACCTAACCAACTGCATACCCACATATAGGTGTCAAGCCTAGGACACAAATGTTAGATTTCCAATTTCAACCTGAAACTTTGTCAAAATTTCGGGTTGGCCTGCCACCCAAAAATTTTGCCCATTTTTAAAACAGGACCCTGCCCGTGAGCTTGGTGATACGTCTAACTATATCTTTGCATATGTTACGAACCCAACTTTTCAAGGCTCGGGTCCCGTCCGGTATTTCATTTTGCATTTAGGAGAACTTAATACAAGTGAAAACATAATAATTATAATAATCATGCTGAGACCCATCTCCCCAAAAATATTTATTCGCTCTTTATCAAAAATCCAAAAATATTTCTCCATTCTTTATCAAAAATCCAAAAATATTTCTCCTCTCCTTATCAAAAATCCAAAAATACATTCCCTTTTTAAAAAAAATAAATAAATCCCCTTCTACACCTTCTCAGGTCGATTGCACGCCTTTGGCCTGGCTCCTTATTGGCTTCAATCTTCAGTCGAATCACTACAGAGTTCCATCCATTCCCCTGCTACTTCTTTCGAGTTTGGAATCCATCCACTTTCCATGGAGAACATAGATCAAGTACCAGTTGTGCATCCAGATCTGATAGCAGTCTTAGCTTAGCTCGAATCCTAGATTGATAACCTCCAGACTGAAGTCCGCGAGATGCAACAAAACCAGGTTCCTATTCCTCAATAGCTCTAGGCCCTATTCCCTCGCATTATGGGTACACTCGAGCCTATCTGGGTTCCCGAAGAGTATCATCATGCTCCACGTGCCCCTCCTGATAATGGGCCAACTCCTACCCAGCTTCCTATGCCAAACTTTTCCCAGCATGGGGCTAACTTGCCTATGATCATTGATCCAAAAGAGGAATAGTTGAACAAGGTCAAAGAAGATCTCAAGATGCTAACTAAGAAGTTTGACCAAGTCAGAATCTAAGGTAATTACATGGACTACACCCACTTGTCTTCTTATCCTAAAGCGAGGTTACCCGAGAAGTTAAAGATTCAGAAGAAGTGATGGCCCAATTATTTCAGCAAACTTTGAAGGATAACGCCCTCCAATGGTTTTTGTCTCTCAAAGAGTCCAGAATCTATAGTTGGGAGGATGTAGCCCGAGAATTCATATCGCAGTACAAATACAACGAAGAGCTTGAGGTCACCCGCTATGATTTGGAGCTGTTCAAACAGAACTTTGGGGAATCAGTCTGTAACTTCATAGCCCGATGGAGGGAAAAAGTAGCCACCATGACCAATCGACCATCCGAGGAAGAACAAGTCAACATAGTGAAGAAGAACTTCTTACCCCATGTCCGAGCAATAATGGGAGGACAATACTATCCCCACTTTCAAGCTTTCAGAGAAGTAGGAGTAGAAATCGAGAAGGGTCTTGCTAAAATGGAAGTTGAACTGAAGAAAGTGTCCGAAAAGTTCACTCCTAGAAAATATGATAAGCCTGTCAGTGCTGCAGTATCAACCATCAATAATATCTCTCAACCAACCACCTCATGGGCACCAGAAAGTCGGCCTCCCCCAGTTCGAAATGAATACACTGAGATCCATGCTCCCCTCTCCAAAGTTTATTAAGCCCTGTTAAGCCGAAACCTTATCAAACCCTTGGACCCCCGTCCATTTCCAAATCCACTTCTAAGAAACTTCAAGGCAGATGCCCATTGCGCCTTTCACCAAACTTCTGGCCATGCCACCGACCAATGCTTTCACTTTTGAAACATAATCCAAGGTCTAATTGACCGGGGTACTATTGCCCTACCAACCATTCCTAAGCCAAACACTACTCACAACCCACTCCCAAATCATGCTAATGCCATATTCCTAGAAGAGAACACAAAATTTGATCCCTCAAATCATATCCATATACTCTCCCAAACCCCTCCAAACTTGCCCATATTTCCTCCTACACCTTGCTAGCCTCGCTGATCATGCACTGTCACTCCTTTCCAGAGCATGCATCACTGTCCGTACCCGTTCTGAAAATGGAAGTATGGAATTATCAGTAGTATTAAACCAACTCCTAGAGTTTGGGATGAAACTTCCCTCGCAGATGTTCATTGATTGCTAGAGGTTCAGCTCACTATTCTTGGAAGCACAGAAATGGGCTCGAAGGTCAGGCAGTCGGGTGGTACCAACCAATGAAGTCAGCCTAGATGACGTTGTCCAGATCATGGAAGAATTATTCAAGCAAACCAATAATATTTATAGTATAATTGAGTTACTTGATACTCTGAAGTTACAAGGATGCTTAGTCCCTTCACCCTTACATCTCCCCACAAAATGGGAGGACCTGTATGAAGAAGCCATTAAAGTTGTGGAATGCATTAACTTTATATGGAAAGACAAAATTATTATCACCGAATAGGGGAGAAGATTTAGAGGATTCAAATGAAGAGAAAGCTTTAGAGAAAACTAGATCGATGGATGACATGTGTGGGATGATATCATTTAAAGAACTCCTCGAAAAAATAAACAAGATAACAGAACAACCCGAGATCGACGAGAAAACAAGGTTCATGTTCTTCCCCTCTTCAGTAAATCACATAACCAGATCAGGGAGGCATTACTAGAACCCAAGCTTACTACCAGCCAATGACAAAGGTAAGGGTGTTGAGAACCTTCCTATTCCAGAGATGACCCTCGAGGAAAGAAATATCCTCGACTAATTGAAGAAAACTCAAGATAACATCACTCTATGGGGGCTTTTTATATCTTCCCAGTTGCACATAAATGCTTTGATCAAGTTGCTAACTGGACCCACCGTTCCTCCTTCTACCACACTAGAAGAAGTAATAAATTTAGTTGGATCCTTGACCTCTACCCGAATGCTATCCTTTTCCGAAGAAGAAATCTCCAGAATTGGGTCAAACCACAATCATACACTCAACATTTTTGTCAAAGTTATGGGGAAGATCGTACCACTCTTTCTTGTTGATAATGGATCCGCCTTGAATGTCTTCCCATTAAGAAATTTCAAATGATTAGGACTAAAGGAAAGTGACCTCACTCCAACCTCCGATGTTGTACGTGCCTACGATAATACTCGTCGGGAAGTGATGGGATCCATAATACTTATAATAGGGGCTGGCCCTATAAACCCTGTCGTTGAATTCCAAGTTATTGACATCCCAGCTTGTTTCAACCTATTGCTTGGACGGCCTTGGTTCTACAGTATCAAGGGCGTGTCTTCCTTGCTCCATTAGAAATTGAAGTTCTTCACCGACGGACGAGTCATCACCATTTTGGGTGACGATGACAACACCGAGGATTCAACTACCAATAATCCAATCCTTAAGATACAACACGGGTCAAATGATATACTACTATCAGGATTCCGAGTTAATCCACTTCTACTCCCAGCAGGGGATGACTTCAGAGAAAGGGTTTGTCCAGAATATGACCCTCATGGCAACATCAATGTGATTCAAATGTTCAAAAACATTCACTTCATGCTCGGACTAGGGCTAGGAAAAAGATAGCAAGTGATAATTGATCCCATTGTACTGAAAATATTTTGTCCTCCTTGTGGATTGGGGTATCAACCATCAGAACAAGAGCTCAAAATGATCTTCCAGTCTCAACCAAAGAGAAGACTAGACTACATCCAGACTATCCCAGGTGATTCCTTAAATGGATGATTCATTGAAAAGGGCTATAACTTCCCCTTTTTCGGCTTTCTGGAACTATGGTATGACCATACAGATAAGAAGATAAAGTCTGGAATGGAGATCTTTTTTCAAGACAGCTACCCATGGGCCGAAAGTTCCCAACACCATGTACAATCGATCATTAAAGATACCGAACATTCCGAGGGAAGTGACTCCGAGGATTCATTTAACTTACATGTTAAAATCCCACCTAATCCCAAGGTTTACCCCATTTCTTCTTCTGATGTCTATCCTTGCGCTATTGTAATCGAGACCTCCTTTGATGAGGTTCTCAATGCTGTTTTTCCTATCAATGAAGTAAATGAAGATTTTGAGTATCTTGCTGTGCCTTACATTAATTGTTTATATTCTAATCAAACCTTTAATGATGATGATTTTTCAAATGAACAATTCTTAACTGATCTAAATAAGGTTAATAACAAACAACATAACCGCATTCAAGTTAATGAAGAAGAAACTGTTATTTTTAACCTCGATTCTAGTAGCCAACTGCACGAGATTAGGATAGGGCTGCCCTTGACTAGCATGAGCACGCATAACTTAAAGAATTACTGAAGGAATTCATGGATATCTTCGCATGGTCCTATGACGATATGCCCGACATTGATCCTGAAATAACTCAACATGAGATCCCCACTCTTGCAGATTATAAGCCGATTAAACAAAAGCTGATAAAGCTTCACACCGAATGGTCTCTCAAAGTCAAAGAAGAGGTGATCAAACAGCTGAACGTGGGCTTCATTTATGTGATCGAATATCCCACATGGATAGCCAACATAGTGCCTTCACCGAAATAAGGAGGGAAATTTTGGATGTGTGTAGATTACCAGGACTTGAACAAAGCCTCTCCAAAGGATGATTATCAGTTACCCAATACCGACATGATCGTGGACAACATAGCCGTTCATCTTCTCAAGTCATTTGTTAACGGGTTTTGTCGAATACAACCAAATCAAAATGCACCCAAATCACCAAGAAAATACTGCGTTCATCACCCTGTGGGGAACCTTGTGCTACACTGTCATGCCATTTGGTCTCAAGAATGTTGGGGCTACCTACCAGAGGGCGGCCAAAACCATCCTACATGATCTGATTCACCAAAAAGTTGAGGTCTATGTGGATGATATGATTATCAAATCCAAAACTAGAGAAGGTCATGTTCCCGCTCTCCGTAAATTCTTTGAATGACTGCGACGGTATCAGATGAGACTCAATCCACATAAATGTGTCTTCGACGTTACCAAGGGGAAAATCTTGGGGTTCATGGTCAGTGAGAAGGGGACAAAAGCAGATCCTACCAAGTTAAAAGCCATACTTGAGATGCCACCTCCCCGAATGGAGAAAGAAGTTCGTGGATTCCTTGGGAAATTGCAATACATCAGCCGATTCATCAGCCAGCTAACCTCTATCTGTGAACCTATTTTTAAACTCCTCCGAAAGGATTTGACCAATGTTTGGAATGAGGTTTTCCAAGAACCTTTTTATCGAATCAAACAATATCTGACCCAACCTACGATTCGCATGCCACTACAACCTGGTCTCCCCTTGCTCCTATACCTAACCATGATCGACACTGCAGCTGGGGCTTTGCTAGCACAATGCCTTGAAGAAACTCGCAAAGAAAAAGCCATATATTATGCCAGTCATAAATTAATCAGATATGAAGTCAACTACATTTCTTTGGAAAAAGCATGCATCGCGCTTGTTTGGGTCACCCAAAAGTTGTGACACTGCATGCTCGCTTTCCCCATCAAACTTGTATCCCAAATGGACCCCATCGAGTACCTACTTGAGAAACCCACCTTATCCAGCTGAATGGATCGATGGTTGATGCTTCTAGCCGAGTTTGGTATCGTGTACGTCATGCAGAAAGCCATAAAAGGAAGAGCCATCTCTGACTACCCCGTTGACTACCCCATAGAAGAAGATGATGTTTGGATCTCCAAATTCCCAAATGAAAACATCCTTTGCATCGCTCAAGATGACCTTCGATGGCAAATGTTCTTCAATGGTGCTGCTAATAAAAAGGGATATGGCATTGGGATACTTATGATCACCCCAGATGACTCCCACACTCCCATCGCTATCAAATTGGATTTCCCCTGCACTAACAACATGACCGAATACGAGATGTGTATGGTAGGCCTAAAAGTTTCTCTTAAGAAAGGTATTCAATGCCTAGATGTCTACGGGTATTCTGCCCTCATCATCGGTCAAGTGCTCAGAAAATGGAAAGTCAAGGATGAGAAACTGCAACCTTTCCATGCCCACTTAGAAGAACTAGACTCCCAATTCCAAGATATCACCTTCCATTACCTACCTCGAGCAAAGAATAACCTAGCCGATTCCCTTTATACTTTAGCCTCCATGGTCGACACGCTCGAAGGAATAACAATGGTCCCCTTCCTAGTTCAAAAGCAAGACAAGCCAACCCATTGCCACCACATTGGGCTCATCACCAAAGAAGATCCCGAGCTAGCCAATTGCTGGTACTATGATATTTGGCACCTCCTCAAGCATGGTAGGTATCCTGAAGGTTCCAAAAAGAAAGACCGAGCAACGTTCCGAATACTGGCCACCTAGTACATCATCAGTGATAAAGCCCTGTTCAAGAGAAACTTCGATGGAACCCATCTATACTGCATCGCTGGGGCTGACATTGAAGAGATAATGCAAAAAATCCACAATGAGGAATGCGGGCCCCATATAAACGGTCACATGCTTGCCAAGAAGATCATCCGATAAGGCTACTACTGGACCACCATGGTCCAGGATTGCACCGCCTATGTTCGAAGATGCCTCAAATGCCAACAGTTTTCCAACCTTCAACACCTGCCTCTACGAAAATTATGCAACACAACTTTTCCTTGGTCGTTCTCCACCAGGGGCATCGACATCATAGGGAAGGTTACACCCAAGGATTCTAATGGGGATGAGTTTATCCTAGTTTCCATTGATTACTTCACCAAATGGGTCGAAGCTGAGTCATACGCAGTTCTGAACGCTAAGAAAATGGCCAAATTCATCAGGAAGAACATAATCTGCCGATATGAGGTCCCACATGAACTAGTGTCAGATAACGGGCTGCACTTTAAGGCAAAAGTTACAAAAGTGGTCAACGAGTATGGAATTTAGAGACACAAATCTTCTCCTTACCAACCTCAAACCAATTGTGCAGTCTAAGCAGCTAACAAAAACCTCAAAGCCATCATCCGTAAGATGACTGAAAGCTATCGAGATTGGGCCAACCGAATCTCGTAAGCCTTTTGGGGCTACCGAACCTCAATCCAAACCTCTATTGGGGATACCCCTTACTCTCTAGTCTACGACATGGAAGCAGCCTACCCGTGAAGCTAGAAATACCCTTGTTGCGCGTCATGCTTGAAAGCAAGGTTAGCGAAGAAGACTGGTACCAAAGAAATCTTAATGAGTTGACCCTCCTAGATGAAAAGAGATTGAAAGCTCTATATCACATACAAGGGTACCATCACCGTATAACATGATCATTTAATAAGAGAGTAAAGGATTACGGTGTCCGAGAGGGGGACTTAGCCCTCAAAGAAATAGTAGAGCCCATATGGGCCCCAGAGGGAAATTCAAGCCTAATTAGAGCGGCCCATACATTGTGACGAAGATCTTATTCGACGGCGCCGCTGTGCTCACCGACCTCGACGGGGAAGAAATGGCGCGCCTAGTCAACCTGGACCGTCTCAAGAAATTTTACCCCTAGTTCGAAATCTCAGCGCGCTACGACTCTTCTCACCCACCTTCTATTCTAAAAAAAAATCTTCATTTCCCTCTACCCAAAACTACGTGGGCCTGATCCTCTACAAAAAAAATATTTTCAGAAAAATTAAAACTTTTCAAAAGCCCCTAGAGCTACGTAGGCAGCTCATACATCTTACATGAGCACGACCCTTTCTTTTTCACAAAAAAATTATTCTTTTCTTATCTCCAAGAACGACAGTTCATTCTAATATATACTTGAACAAAAGGATTATGCATGCCTTAGCGCTCGGTATAGGTAATTCAAAATATGAAATTCATCAAAAGGCACAGCTGGATGATCAAAAACTTATTTATTTCACTAATAGGAAATTACAGTGCAATTACATAAGAAAACAAACAGATAACTCCCTTTCCCCCTTACCTTCCTAAAAAACCAAATAAACTCCCAAAATTTGCTCCCCATTACAAAACAAACTCCCCAAGAATCCTACCCACAGCTACCAGAGGAGTCCTCTCCATCATCATCTACATCCTGGGGTCCCCAAGCTTCCCCTGCCTGAATAGAGTGCTGTAGACGCTCCATAGACCGATAATCTCAAATTAGCCTCGAAAAAACCACAACACCTCCCTCCATGGTATCGAATAAAACAAACCACCTTTGTACAGTGTCCACTACCAACATCTTGCTGACTAATATCCTCCACAACCACTTCATATAATCCCCAGGGATGTGCTAGACTCCCCAACAGACTGAGAAGGACGGTTCGACGAACGTTGACTCTCCCATAAAGAGCCGAGCCTCATGCGCAGATGCTCTGTCAGATCTTCTACCGGAATGAAATCTAGTGTCCGAGGTGGAACGACTTACTCCCAGCCAAATTGGCACAGAATCCGCCAAGGGAAATATAAAAGAGGTCTGTCTGAGACCAACCAGCCGAACGTACGGGTATTCCCCCAGCTCCAGAATAGGCAGCAATTGTCCCCACCAAGGCATTGACCAGTGCAGATTTAGAGCCCCATGATCCATGAACCAGTTCCCCCAGCTCTCAATATCCAGGCCAACACTGATGAAATGGTGCAAAAAGAAGTTTTTCACAACCAATAAAGGATATTCCGGATGAGTCATCAGGCAGAATCTTTTAGACAACCGCATGAATAACATCATAGGGCTACCCCTTAGAAAGTCAGAACAACCTTCTTGCCAGACATCCAGGCCATTCAAAGTCTCCGCCAATATCACCGTCGCATGATTACGACGGTATGACATCCATAAAGTAATGGCTGTAAGTTGTGGGTCCACCAGCAGTTCCCCAGTCACCAGCAGCAATTTTGAAACCAAGCCCAAATCGACGACTCCAGCATAACCAGCATCACCAACCTCCCGTAAATGCATAGACCACAGTACCATCAAAAGGGAAATCATTCCTCTAGTAACCAAAGGTCTACCCACCGAAGGCGAGATGTGGAGAAGTTCAGCCAACAGCTCCTGAGGAGATCTAGAAAACTCTGGCATAGCAGTCGCCACACTAGGATTTACCCCCAACATGGCAGAAAACTCCTCATAAGTAGGACAGACTTGTTCCAAGCCAAAGCGGAATACATGGTCTTTGGGGTACCAAAATTGAACCTCCGCCATCAGCATATTCCACTCTATGGGCTGATTACGCCATAAAGAGACTCGACGCATGTTGAAGGCGTCGTAGTCGACATTGTAGGATCACATCGCCTCTAAAGTCTTGAGGTAGTTAGCAAACTCAACACTACCAGGGAGAGACATCTCACAAAATAAGAAAGTGAGAATGTGAAGGTGTGATGAAAACATTCCACCCTTACCCCTTTTTATACTTGAAAACCCTCACAAAAGACACAACCCTTGCTGAAATCAGATGGAATCCTGCCCCACAAGGTATAAAAAGCTGAGGAGAGTACCAATAAAAGCCTTGATTGATTAGACTAGAATGACTTGCCGACAGGCAGGACAAGGGTCTTGCTGATCGACAACCCTTTTTTTGGAAATTTACCTTTTTCCTCTTTTGCCAAAATCAAAAAATAAGAAAACTCAATAAATTGATATTCTCAACAGAATTTAAAAATCCCTTTCCATCTTTATATAATTTCACATTTTAAATAAAATTTCCTTCAAATCCTAAAAATATTTCTTTTTACGGTCTCAGCAGCAAAGTAAAAAGCGCATATGCGTTCATTAATTCATTACTAATAGAAGACAATAAAAGACTCCATTGCATTGCATAGATATTTCTCTACGTTACATCAGTTTTGCAGGAATCAAAGAAAAGCAGAAAAACAACGGGACTCAGCCCAAAACCACACACTCTCTCTCTCTCACACCTACCCTTCCTCTCTCTAAGAGCTTTCATCCCTGCGACGCGCTCTCTTTCCCCTGCAGTAAGATGATGCACCACCGCTACCCGAACTAGACTCCTCCCCGGATGAGGCAGACGGTACCAAGCAAGAAGGAACAGGAATCGCGTCCCGAATATGGGCATTCGCCGAAGATATCCAGTCCCTAATGTCCCTCAGCCAAGTGGTGGACACCCGGACTTGCTGCAAGAAAAGGCAGAATCAGTATCAAATAAAGAAGACCAAAAGAAACCAAGAAAAAATAAAAGAACAAAAAATTATGCCAAAGGACAAAGGACCTCCTCTGTCAAGCCCAAATCCTCCATGTCCATCGCATGAGGATGATAAAACATAGGCACCATCCCTTCATCAGCCCGCCGAATGTTATATGAAGGGTTATGCAACCTCACAAAGGGAACCTCCGAAGTCGTTGCCGCCGCAGATGTCGACGGACCGTCACCGCTGTGGGAGGACCCCACTGGCCGACTCGAACCCGCTGGTGGGAAGGGCAGTGCATTATATATGCTGGGTGCCATCAGCCAACTCGTCACGAAGTCCATATCATCATACGACATAGCTGTGTCAGTGTACAACAAATAGGACTCACCAATCATCGCCGCAATCATTGCATCCTCTAGCAACACCCACTCTCACCTCATAAACACAGGGGGCCTTGCAGGTGGGACCACCACCTCCTCCTCAGTAATCTATCGGACCACCCTCTCCCCGAGATACCAGGAATGGCCAAACTCATGTGCCAGCAAACGCCTCATCTACACATTCACCCTAGTTAACCCCGTGTCCTGAACATCCGTCCCCCAAGGGTAAAAGGTCACCTAAAAAATCCCCAGTAAATAAAAGTCAATATGAAATTAAGGCACACAAAAACCCAGACTGAAGAAGGAAAAGGTCTTACCCTATCACTGGTCAGGCCATTCAAGACGTGATGCACCGCCTGCAGAGAAAGAGACTTCCTAGACTGCCGATTGGCCTTTCGCCATCGGTACAACTGACAAAAGTCCCCAACGGTCTCGTCCTTCAAAGCAATCAGCTGGGTATTACACCCAAACACCTCATAGAACCATGCATTCTAAAGATAAGAATCCGTAATAGAAAAAGATACGCACAAGGAAAATGTGAATGCATGAAAGAAAAGTGCGAAAACTAAAGAATACCTCAAGAAGATACATGGCGCCAGTAAAAGTCTGTCGGCAGCACCGGCTAAATGCATCTAGAGAAAAATAAAGGGTCGCCAAAGTCAGGCTCCCCCAATCATAGAGAGGGCTGTTCGAAAACTTCCTCAAGTATGGAAAAAACCATAAGTGGACAACGTCACCGCTCGACACCACCAGAAATTCCCCCAACACCAGCAAAATAAACAACCGGGGCATCTGCCTCACCTATAACCCATTCTCCACATTAATCACCCTACTCAGCAAAATATCCCTCATTAGAGACAATCGAATGGAGTACCCAGATACTATCCTCCCCACATGACCTAGCACCGCCTGTACTGCCTCCGTCCTCACCCGTAAAGAGCGATACACCTCTATCTGCTCTCCATCACAATCCAGTCCCAGCAGCTGCTACACATCTATGGGAGTCACAATCATCTCCCCACAGCCAAAATAGAAGGTGTGGGTAGTGTCCCACCACCTCTCCCCTAGAGCACATAAGACTGCCGTCGAACAAGGTATCTCATCCAGCAAAGATGACAGCCTCCCAAAGCCTGCTGATGATACTACCCAACGCACCATGAGGGGAAGGTGCTTCCAGACATCCTTAAGCCCCGTCGTCCCACGAGCATGCATAGTCGACAAAGAAACATAGGACTTTCAAAGAAAAACCTTATCAAAATCCAAGAAAAAAAGGAAATCACAAAAAAAAGAATGACAAAGGTCATTTTGTACTTACATAACCACCAGGGTTCACCACCCTAGAAGAGCGATGACGCGACGGCTCCCGCAGTAAAGTCCGCTCATCCGCAGCTTGCTCAAATGCATCAAAAGAATTATCACTCCCCAACGCAAGAGACACCATGGCCCTCCACTCCACATTCGTCCAGTCATCAACAACCAACCACTACCTGTGTGTTGCAGTGCTCACAAAAGCGGCCATTTTTAAGATTGCGGAATGTTAGGAAAATTCGCAGAAGAAAATCGCAGAGAGAGAGAAGGCAGGAAACTGTGAAAAATAAGAGGAACCCACCCCCTTTTTATACCAATCGACACTGAACTTCCACCTTCTCGAGGCAGTCCAAAAGTACATGCCACTGCCGAATGGCACCCTCCAAGACATGCCGACCGGCACCCCCCTTAAATTTTCGTACAAAAACTCCCAGAAACCCTGAAAAATCCTCAGAAAATCCCTAAAAATCCCGGGGAAGATGTAGAACATTTTCACTAAGAAAATTTATTTTCCCTCACACTCCCTCAAGAAGAACCCCTACTCCCCCAGTGGAACCCTCAAAAGCCAAGTGGATCTCTCCCCGGCAACGTCCCCAGAGGACCCCCTATGGTATCCCAAACTTCAGGTTATCTCCTATTCCCCAATGGAATCCTCAAAACACATTACAACAAAAGTCTCAAATTTCCCCGAGCAAAATGTCCAAAACCCTGGATCACCTAATCACTTCCCCAGTGGAATTCAACAGCATCAAATTAGCTATTCCCTCGCAAAGTCTCCAGAAGACACAAAAGTTTCCCCAGCGATCAGCTCCCCAGCTCAAATAAAAATCACGAGCTAATTTCTCGGGCAGAGTTCCTCGAGAACATCCCAATTTAAGCCATCAGAATTGGCTTCGACCCGCATAATTGGTCATCTCAATTTAAGCCCTCAAAATTGGCTTCGACCCGCAGATTTGGTCATCTCAACTTAAGCCCTCAGAATTCGCTTCGACCCGCAGAATTGGTCATCTCAATTTAATCCCTTAGAATTGGCTTCAACCTGCAGAATTGGTCATCTCAATTTAAGCCCTCAGAATTGGCTTCGACCCGCAGAATTGGTCATATCAATTTAAGCCCTCAGAATTGGCTTCGACCCGCATAATTGGTCATCTCACATTAAGCCCTCAAAATTGGCTTCGACCCGCAGAATTGATCATCTTAACTTAAGCCCTCAGAATTGGGTTTGATCCACATAATTGGTCATCTCACATTAAGCCCTCAAAATTGGCTTTGACCCGCATAATTGGTCATCTTAACTTAAGCCCTCAGAATTGGCTTCGACCCGCATAATTGGTCATCTAAATTTAAGCCCTTAGAATTGGCTTCAACCTGAAGAATTGGTCATCTGAATTTAAGCCCGCAGAATTGGCTTGACCCAAGGAATTGGTCATATCAATTTAAGCCCTCAGAATTGGCTTCGACCCGCAGAATTGGTCATCTTAATTTAAGCTCTCAATATTGGCTTCAACCCGCAGAATTGGTCATCTCAACTTAATCCCTCAGAATTAACTTCGACCCGAAGAATTGGTCATCCCAATTTAAGCCCTTAGAATTTGCTTCGACCCGCAGAATTGGTCATCTTAATTTAAGCCCTTAAAATTGGCTTTGACCCGCAGAATTGGTCATCTCAATTTAAGCCCTCAGAATTGGCTTCGACCCGTAGAATTGGTCATCTCAATTTAATACCTCATAATTGGCTTCGACTCGCAGAACTGGTCATCTCAATTTAAGCCCTCAGAATTGTCTTCGACCCACAGAATTGGCCATTTCAACCTAAGCCCTCAGAATTGGCTTCAACCCGCAGAATTGGTCATCCCCAACATTGCTTTAGGTCCTTAAAATTGGCCTCGACCCTCTGAATCGATCATCCTCATCCCCAGGTCCTCAGAATCGGCCTTGACCCTCTGAATTGGTCATCCTCTTTCAAAGGCATCATGCGGTGTCTATTAGATGGCTATCGTTTGTTCCAAACTCACCCATCGAGGGGCTCTATAGACACCCCATTCTAGCACCCCTAACCTCTCCCTAGGTCCCTAGCACCTCCTTTCATCACTACAGACCTAAGTCATGTTCCGAATACTGACCTAGAGGTCATCGAGAATCCCCAGGCTCTATTTGACCAAAAGTTAAAATCTTTCACGTGATCGAGACTGAATGAATCTTCAAAGGGAGTTGAAACCCCTTTCCAACGGTTCTCCCCGTGCACGATTCTGACCTACGGTGTGGACAAATGACCCATTTACCCTCGAAACTTAATTAGGAGGCCATCGGGCGCTCCCAGGATTCGTTTGACCAAAGTTAACTCTTCATCTCGATTGAGACTGAATGAATCTTCAAAGGGCGCTTAAACCCCTTTCCAACGGTCCACTTCGGGCCCAATTCAGACTTACAGTACAGACGAAGGATCCGTTTCACTCCAAAAGGTCATCGAACGCTTTGAGTTCCCTATTGACCAAAGTCAACTCCCTAAACCGAGTCAAACTCTTTGGAATGTCAAAGCACATCTCATAACCTTTCTAATGGACCGCCCCATGCACGATTCTGACTTACCATGTGGACGAACGATCCATTTGCGTCTAATGATCCCTCATCCAAAGGAACGACGAGCACTTTCGAGCCACATTTTCCCTAAAGAAAACTCTCAGACTCGGGAGCAATCCAAAGGACTTTCGAAGGTCTTTGAAGTAACTTTCCAACAGTTCTCCCCGTGCACAATTCGAATCAACAATTTGCATTTTACGACCGTTATTTCGAAGGAGCCTAAAAGAGACTGCTAAACGGCAGGTTCAAAATCCTGCCTATCGGCAGTGTGCCTAAAAACACCTGCCGATTGGCAGGACCAGACCCATGACGATAAAAAATCCCATGGGTCTATAAAAATAAGGACATGATCTCACTGCAAAAAAAGGCCAAGATCTGAGAGCCATCACTCTCATCGAATTCAGAAAACCTCCCTCGAAGTCAACGTGATTTACACATCCAAATCCCTTTCCAACCCTCACTTTTCATCATCTTTTTCACCAAACTTGGTGAATTAACTACCCTTCATCATCACCCAAGTGCAAGGGGCTACTCTCCAACATTCAAAGATCAAGTTCAAGATCTTCAAGAAGGTCCAAATTTCTCAAATTCTCCTAAATTCACATTAACTTATTTTATTACCTAGAACTTTTATTCTCTCCATCTCACATATCCTAATATGACTTTTTATTTAGTATTATTGCACATCTCTAATTTTTCATATAAATAAAACCCAAAAAGAAAAGAAAAAGAGGGTTTGCTCGTAAATTCCAAACGGGAATTCCCACACGCATCTCACACTTTTCTCACAACTAAAACACCTTTTTACACACACATACATAAGATAAGTCCTCGATTGGATTTATGGGATAAATTCCACCCCTCATTTTGTATACGAACTACGTGGACTTTGATGCCTCTATAGGCTACGTAGGCGTCTTGGAGTAAAACTCGAGACTCGACTCCTATTTTTTTTATTTTTCTTGTTCTTTAACTTAATTCTCTTAGATTATATATATTTACATATTCATATATTTGTGCTTAATGGCATATTATTCCATATGTGTTATCGTTGCATTATAACGATCAACGCAAGGATAATCGCGTAAATCCTATTTTCTAATATTACCTTTAAGAATATTCCCATGGATGACTCGCTTTATCTCTTCCATGATACAAGTTGAGGATTTCTATCTCCATTACATATACACATGCACACATTGCAAGGGGAAATAAAGGAAAATAACAACAAATCCATGAGAGACCGCAAGGGCGGAATGGGGGCCTAACACCTTCACATTTCTTTACTTTTCCTCCAAATTGTTTTTGAATCATTCTGGTTTCGTATGTATTTGATGCTGTCCTTTGGGATGGCTTCACTTTCTTTTGTCTGTTTTGAGTAAAATAGACTGGCGACTCCATCTCTCTACATTTCTCACCTCACACATCACCGACGGCGGCCGAAGTGCTCTCGAGAGGGATGTGCGGTACCATGATCCTCTCACCATTGGAGATACCCCCTCTTCTTCTTCTCTCTCTATGCGAGGATCGAGGATGGCCACACACACACACACACACACACACACACACAGATATATATATATATATATATATATATATATATATATATATATATATATATATATATATATCATACTTGTTTGCGTTTCATCCAACACATATTATCGTTTCCTAATAACGATAAATATCATGATGAATGCACAAATCATACTTTTTACATATGATATTTTGGGAACATTCCTATGAATGACCTCACTCTACCTTATCCATGGTACTAGTTGAATAAATTCAATCTCCATTATATAAACACGCTCATACACTTCACGAGGATATAAAAAGGAAGATAAAAATACAAGCCCATGAGAGACCGAAAGGGCAGGATGGGTGCCTAACACCTTTCTATTCGTAACTTAACCCCCGGACCTTCGAACCGAACTATTTGTTTCCTATGCATCAGTTTTGTCCTTGATGCTGCTCTCTTCAAGTGGCAACATTTCTTTTGCCTATTTTGTTCAAATTAGGCCGGTGACTCTATCTCTTCACATTCACCCCCACACCGACGACGGTCGAAGTAACCTTCTCGAGAAGAAAGGGTACGAGATTGTGATGCAGCCTTCCTGAGGAGGGAGACGTATCTATATCTCTCCTCCCTCAAAGGCTCCCGAACCCCCAGGATGGGCACACAATGATATATTTAAATTTTTTTAGGGGGTTGGTGGGGGAAGAGGGATAGAACCCCTAGATTTATTGATATGGGTAGGAGAAAAAACCCATCCTCAATGGCTTATAAGAAAAACTTAAAAAACAAAAATGGTGAGATAAATGGATATATGGAATATCCACCAATACAAGTGATAAGAAATGATAGATAACCCCATAAACTATAAATATTTATGAGGATTAGACGTTGATGCGGGAGACCTAGGATTATATTTAAGACGGTTTCTCTCCTCCTCACTTAGGGTCGGAATAGCCTATGATCACCCTTTGGAGACACCATCCTCTGAATTATCATCTTGAATCAATTCTGTTACAATTGGAGACGCACCTTCATCAATATCGTCCTTTACAAGCGATGGTTGTTTTTCCACATCTAAAGTCATAGAGTCATTTTCACAAACACTTGATGCCATTCATTTTTCTTTGCTAGGCTCCACATCAAACACTTGGGTTGCATTAAATATCTTATCTCTTTCTAAAATATAAACATTACTCTCCTTTTACAACTCCTCCTCCTATATCTCTTGTTCTTTTGCTTTTGGATTTTCATTAATATCATCACTTTTTTGAGCAACAACAACCATTCCCTTGGATTTGAGATTAATATCAAAATTATTCTTATTATGCCTAGCCTCCATGGATTGATGTATCTCCTTTGTTCGAATCTGTTTGCTTACACTTTTACACAATGACAAGGCATGACCCACTTTGCCACAAAACTCACAATAAGAAGATGGATGATCTACCTCAAAATTAACCAAAATTTTGAAATTATCTCTCTACTGTAACAAATTCAGGAATATGATATAATAAATCAACTTCAATCAATACCCTTGAAAACAATCCATATTTCTATTATATAGTTGAAGAATCAATCTGAATTTGATTACCAACACTCTTGGAAATCTCCAAAAGCAGCTTGGGTGCCAATATTCACCCGGGAGATCCATAAACCCGATCCAAACATTGGCAATTGAGAAAATAAAATTTTGGGTCTAAAATATTGAAAATAATTCACTGGCTTAAATAAACACACTCCAATCTTTGTGCGGCCAATCATACACACCTTATTCATATATTTTTCTTACTCAAAGTGAAGGATATAAAACCCTTTTCCTTCTAAAGTAGGCCGCCATGGGTTTTGTGTTTACCAAATCAGAGTAAGAATTTTATGTAAAGATTCTGCAGATAAAGCTTCATTAGAATCTTGATTTCGTGATCTATTATTGTTCACATCATGCCACGATCGATATGAAAAATTACTTAATTGATATTATTAGAATTAGAATTAATATGATTGATTGATAATGTTTGTGAGGATTTGTTTTGACCCATGTCATTAATCTTCGTTGGAAGCAGATTTATGAAAATAATCCATTTTATCATTGATAGCCTAATCATGATCAGTTTACATGTTCTTGTGTTTACATTAACACATGTGTTTGTTCGATTATTTGAAAATAAAATATCAACAAATTGCAAAAAATAGTTTTCGAGCATGCATTTTTTTTTATGTTTCATTGCATATTTTGAGAGAGTTTGGTCTTTGGGGATGCGAAGTATTTCATGGAGTTTTTACCTGACTTGTGTATTATGCTCAAAAGTGTGTGCACACTGTACTATTATTCCATTCGACGACAATGCAAAAATTAGGTTTTTAGAATTTTATGCCCAAATCCATTTGTAGGACTTATTTTTCTGGGTATCATCCATTTGCATGACACATTTTTCATAAACTGTTCATTAGGGCTATTCAGGCGGTTGATTTTTTCCCCGTACGCACGTATTTGTCCAATGACTGCTCACTACCCCTATTCGATTTAAAAGGGTTATTGCTCAATTTTTTTATTCAATTTACAACTCTTAATATCTCCTAGATCCACCCTTATATAATTTTAATTCATATATTATAATTTTGTTTCTCTGTTTGGTAGATTTAAACAAGTTTTTATTATCTGTGGGTACCCGAATTTTCCATCATGGACCCAAACGAGTAGCCTAATAAAAATGTCCCAAAGTCCGAACCCCTCGCACGTTAACTAAATTTAGTTATGACTTAGTCTTCTCCTAGAATCTCATATAGAGATATTCTAGGAGAGAAAGATGGACGTGGGGGAGTCCAACACCCCCACTCCCCGAAGATAAACATGTATATAATAAACCCTAAGCCTGGGGCAAGAGGCACGCACTGTATTCTATGTAAAACGCTCCTGGAAGTATAAAGAAATAATACTGACTGCACCAATGTGGACGTAGGCATTCTTGCTGAACCACGTACATACTGTGTTGTGTGATTGTCATTTTATCTTCTTTATTTTCTTTGCTGATTGTGCTTTTCTTATTTATTTGTGTTGAATATAATTGTCACCATAATTAGCGCCGTCTGTGGGAATGTTTGTCTTCCCTGAGAAAGCCCACACCAATAAAGAAGTTTGGAATGTCTGGTCACAGTAGTAATGCCCTTCAGGAAGGAGATATCCAAGAACAACCTGCTCCTTACAGGATCAGATCTGAAGTTCGGCGTTCAGATCAGAGGTCTTCCCCAGAGAGGTCAGCCTTAGAGGAGAGCCAAGGACCATCAAAGTCCACACAAATCTCTAGAGTGATTGATGCCTATGAGGCAAGGCTCCAAGAGCTAAGGGAGTCCGATCGCAAGAAGGAGGCTGAGAATGCTCGCCTCAAAAGGAAATTAGAAAGGATGGAGAAAGAGCTCCATCGCAGCACTAGGCGACGTCCATACCGCACTCCTAGCCTTCAGGGGAGCAAGTCTCGCAGCCGAGGAAGGAGCCCTAAGCGTGGATCCCAAAAGAGTGAGTAGCACGAGTCAAGTGATGACTTTTTATAGATTCAGCGACCGGCTCGCCATTACAGGAGCCCATCTCGCAGCAATGAGAACATACGAAATTTGGTCCAAAGGGAGATGGACCAACACCCAGCACATCGCGATGCAAGATCGACCAGGGAGCTTGCTAGATGAGCTCTCAAGACCCAAATGAAATCCCCTTTCTTAAGGGAGATAGAAGAAGAGGAAGCCCCAAAGAAATTTGCTATTCTGAGATTCAAGATTTATGACGGAAAAACTGATCCCATTGATCACGTTAGGTAGTACAGGAAAGCCATGACTCTCTAGAACCACCCGGATGCACTGATGTGCTGGATTTTTCCCTCGAGCCTACATGACATGGCGAAGAAATGGTTCGAGAGGTTCCCTCACAGGTCTATTAGGAGCTTTGAGTCCCTGGCTGAGCTCTTTATGGACCACTTCATTACTAGTAGCTCCCATACCAAAAGGATGTATGCTTTAATAACAATGAAGAAAATGCCTCAAGAGAGCCTCCAGGACTACGCGAAGAAGTACTGGGAGTTGTTCAATGAGGTTGAGGACAACTCGGAGCAGGTAACAGTGGCCTCTTTCAAAATTGGGCTACCCATCTCTTTCCTTCTGTACCAATCCCTGATGAAGAAAGAGTCCACGACCATCGATGACCTGATGGCTCGCATCGAAAAGTACGCCAAAGTGGAGTATGTGACCCGCCTCAGCACAGGGTAAAATGGTCGAACTAAGCTCACTGCCAAAGGCAACGATAAAGCTGAGAACCAGAAGAAAGGAGGCAAGAATGCGGGCAAGAATGGCTCCAAGAACGTAGGCAAGAATGATGTTTCAAAAGCATTTCACGCAGTCAACACTATTTTCAAAGAACCAATTTACAAGATTCTGGTGAAGATCAAAGATGAGCCATTTATTAAGTGGCCCAAAAATATGGGAGGAGATCCCTCAAAGAGAAACAACGTTCTGAGATGCACTTTTCATAAAGAGGGAGGACATAAGACTGAGCACTGCAAAGCTCTTAAGTCTCACCTCGAAGAACTGGCCCAGTCTGGGCACCTGAACGAGTTTGTGGAGAATAAAGCAGAGAAAGTTGGTGCCAATGGAGAAACAAGACCTAACAACGTACTCGAAGATGATGCTGGCCATGAATTCGCGATAATTTATGGGGCATCTGATATGAAGCAGATTCAGGGGAATTCAAATAAGATGGATGTAGAAAAGCTTACAGCAGTAATACAAGCTTTTCAGATCGATCCAGTAAAGACACAGTCAGGAAAGCGTCGACGAGCAGATGACGTCGACTATAGCAAACATATCGTGTTCACAGATGAAGATCTGGTGGGAGTAAGAACCCCACATCATGACGCCTTGATCATTATGCCCAGGATAGCCAATTATGACGTCAACAAGTTGCTCATCGACCAATGAAGCTCATCCGAGGTAATGTATCTTGACCTGAAGGAAGCCACTGTCCCTCTAGTTGGCTTCGCTGGAAAAGTGACTATTCCATTAGGAAAGATTGTGCTACCAGTAAGAGCAGGAAGTATCTCCAAGATGATTGAGTTTTTGGTAGTCGACATTGACTCGCCATACCAAGCTATCCTCGGTAGAGGGTGGGTACATGCGATGAAGGCAGTCCCCTCGAACTACCATCAGAAACTCAAATATGTGACCGAGCGAGGAGTAATGGAGATCCATGGCGATGAAGCGATGGCCAGAAGGTGCTTTATAGAGGCCATCCGCCCAAGATCAAAGAAGAAGGACAAAAAGCCCAATGAGAAGGTCGAGGAACAAGAAGGTATGCTACCTTTAAAATAACAGTTAAGGTACAGAAGACTCGGAGTGGAAGAGACCAGGGTCCTCCCCTTTGAGCGGGTCGTCGAAAACCTGGAGGAAGTTACAGCTGGTGGTAGTGGAGAAGGACAGGATATTCTTGATTGGAGCTTCTCTCACAGATCAAGAAAAGAAGGAATTGACGATTCTGTTGAGAAGCAACGTAGACGTTTTTGCGTGGAAACCATACGAGCTGCCTGTAATTAATTCCAGTGTGGTTTGTCATCGGTTGCATATCAACCCCACTTTCAAACCTATCACGCAGAAGGCACAGTGAACTGCGCCCGAGAAGGCAAAAGCCGTAGAAAAAGAAGTTGAAAAATTACTGGATGTAGGATCCATACAGGAGGTTCAATTCCCTAAATGGTTATCCAACCTAGTAGTAGTTCCAAAGAGTAATGAGAAATGGAGAGTCTGCATTGACTTCACTGACCTTAACAGGGCATGCCCTAAGGACAGTTTCCCTCTCCCAAAAATTGACCAATTGGTGGACGTCACAACAGCTCACGAAAGAATGGGTTTTTTGGATGCATATTCAGGGTATCATCAGATCCCTCTGTATGCACCAGACCAGGACAAAACAACATTCATCACCACCGTCGAATTATACTGTTACAAAGTCATGCCCTTCGAGCTCAAAAATACAGGGGCAACCTACCAGCGGCTGGTCACCAAAATGTTCAAAGACCAAATGGGAGACACCATGGAAGTCTACATCGACGATATGATCGTCAAGAGCAGGAACAAAGAAGACCACGTCTCAGACCTATTAAGAACCTTCAAAATCCTCAGGAAGTACCGAATGAAGCTCAACGTGAGCAAATGTTCTTTTGGTGTCCAGTCAGGAAAGTTTCTTGGGTACTTGGTCAGTAAGAGAGGCATCGAGGCTAATCCAAACCAGATCAATGAAATCAACAGGGTGCAGCACCCTCGCACAATGCGGGATGTACAGAAGCTCACCGGTATGCTCGCTGCCTTGAACCGTTTCATCTCGAAGTCCTTTGAGAAGTACAAACCATTCTTACAGATCTTGAAGGGAAACAAGACAGTAGTATGGAATCAAGATTGCTCACAAGCATTGGACGAGCTCAAAGCTTACCTTAGCTCACTACCCCTTCTCGTCATACCTCAAGAAAGAGATCCCTTATACTTATATCTTATCATTTCCAGTCACGCCATCAGTTCTGCACTGGTGTGCGAGAAAGTAAGAATCCAGCACCCCATTTATTACACAAGTAAGACCTTATTAGATGTCGAGCAGAGGTACCTACCACTAGAGAAGCTCTCCTTTGCACTCATAGTAGATTTGAGAAAGTTGAAGCACTACTTTGAAGCTCACACTATCGTCGTCCTTACATTACCCCTCTTAAAGCAGTCCTGCGGAAAGCAGATTTATCGGGCAGACTGACTAAATGGTTGGTCAAGCTCGGATGATTTGACATCCAATTTCAACCAAGGAATGCAATCAAAGGGCAAGTCCTTACTTATTTCATAGCCGAGTTTACAGGAGAGAAGCCTTTCGACCAACTTCAACCCATGAAGCAAAGAGAGAATCATGCAACAGATGGAGTTTGGCAATTATTTATTGATGGCGCCTCCAACTCAAAGGGGGCAAGAGTAGGCATTGTGCTTGTTACTCCAGAAGATACCTTCCTCGATCAGGGAATCAGGCTTGGATTTGAAGCCTCCAACAACGAGGCAGAGTATGAGGCTTTGATAGCCGACCTCTAGAAGGCACAGAGGTTGGGACCGAAGAAGTTACATGTGTTCGACGACTCATAATTGGTCTCCAATCAGATAAGTGGGGACTACAACGCCAAAGATGAAATAATGATAGCCTACCTCGCCTTGATAAATAAACTAATGTCCAGCTTCGAGAAAGTCAGTCCCAGAGGTCAGAACAGCCATGCTGACGCCCTGACAGCCCTGAGTTCGGCAATCAATTTCGACTTAAAAAGAATAATCCCCATTGACTTCCTCGCCCATCCAAGCATCAACCAGAGCAATGAGCTGCCAAGCATGGAGCATGTGCTCCAAATTGAGTCAGCACCCAGTTGGATGGACCCCTTAAGGGATTATTTGAAAGATGGCGCACTTCCAAACGATAGGAATACCGCTCACCAAATAAGAGTCAAAGCTGCTCGCTTTCACTTATCTCCTGAGGGCAAGTTGTATAAGAGATCTTTCTCTGGCCCTTACTCTCAATGTGTTCACCCAAAGGATGTCGAGAAAATTATACACGAGCTCCATGAAGGAATATGTGGAAGCCATATTGGAGGAAGATCACTAGATTTTCGAGCTATGAAGGAAGGCTACTGGTGGCCATATATGCAAAAAGATTCGGCAGCATACGGTCGCAAATGCAAAAAATGTCAACGACATGCTCCTATGGTTCACCAACCTTCCAGCGACCTAAGATCACTCACCAGCCCCTGGCCTTTCGCCCAATGGGTAATGGACATCGTAGGCCCACTTCCTACTGTCGTCGACAACGACAAGTATTTATTGGTCCCAACGGATGACTTGACCAAATGGATCGAGGCAGAGCCACTAGAAAACATCCGAGATGCAGATATGATGAGATTCATATGGAAAAAACATAATTACCCATTTTGGAATTCTCAGAACCATCATCACTGACAATGTAACATAGTTCGAGAGTGGCCCTTTCCAGAACTTCTGCAATGAACATGGGATCATGCACTATTTCAGCTCGGTGGCGTACCCCCAGAGCAACGGTCAAGTCGAGGCTTCCAATAAAATAGTGATCGATGGGATGAAAAAATTACTAGAGCGAGCCAAAGGTGCATGGGTGAGTGAGCTGCCGCATATTTTGTGGGCTTATCGCACTACCCCACGATGAGCAACTGGGGAAACACCATTCTCACTAACGTACGGAATGGAAGCAATCATCCCCTTGGAAGCTGGTCTGTCAACGATGAGAACCACCTTTGTCGACCAAGGCCAGAACGATGCAGTATTACTCGTTGAACTTGATCTAGCTGACGAATGCAGAGACCTAGCCTTAGTAAGGCTAGCGAGCTATCAACAACAACTCGCGAAACAATATAACAAGAAGGTCAATTCGAGGGCATTCCAGGTTAGGGACTACGTCCTAAGGAAAGTCCTTGGTAGCATATTAAAACCTTTAGACGAAAAGCTAGGGCCGAACTGGGAAGGACCATTCAAGATAATAAGAGACAGTCTATAAGGAACCTATCACTTAGAAATGCTGGAGGGCAGAGAGATACTCCGAGCATGGAACGCAGCTAACCTAAAGAAATTCTATTTCTAGCTTTTTCTTTTCTTTTTATTGGCTCTCTTATCAAATCTTTAGAATTGACAACTCATTTTTTATTTATTTACTTGAGAATTAATGAAAGATGTTTGGAAGTTGTATTCTATTAAGTATTGAGAACTTTATAACTTGCACATCATTTCCAAATAACAGGCACCTTACTCAAAGCATAAAAGCCAGGTATCGCCCTCCTCAGGTATTCGTTATGAAACACAAACAACCTCCTAGCATTGATCTGACAATATATGAAGCCCTACAGGGGATCCTTAGGCAATTAGACCAAAAGTGAATTGGTCACCAGACTATGTTTGGATCAAAAAACCTGCTCGGATAGAACATCCAGCGCCAGGTGTGTCCTCGCCATTACCATATTTAGGCCTAAGGAGTGTGACGACATGACCTAAAAGGTAAAGTGAGGCAGAACGGTATCTCATAAGCATACTGGACTGGGACGACACTAACTCAACATTGCAGCCCTACCAATCTAGTCAGCCATCAAGTGCCCAAGATAATTAAGTAACAGATAAATGATGAATACATGCTTAGTCGGTGAGATAACCCAAAACATGGATATTATATTACTTCATCACATTTACAGCAAAGATGTATAAACCATGTTTAGTCGGCGAGATCGCCCAAAACATAAATATTACATTACTTCATTACATATATACAGAAAGTTACAGCTGTTAAAATCTTAACGAGGCTGAGGCCTCTGAACAAGATAATCATCCACTTGTGCTCTTCAGCCATCGTCCGGATGAGGAGCCAGTACCTGACCGACTTCATTGACGGTTGGTTCTAATAGCTACCTAGGGATAGCATCGATAGGGATCCATTAGTCGTCCCTCTTAAAAAGGTTAGTTCGTAAAGTTGAAGGAGAGATCTCATGACGGTACCAGAGTACCGAGTTCCTTGGAACTTACAGCTCCCGGAGGGCACTCAACCATCCCCTGATAAATGCGATCTCTTCAAAATCTGTCAGCCTCATTGGAGCATCTACCCAACCTTGGTCGTAACCATCAACCCATACTCGCTGAGGTCCTTTCTTAAACAGATGCCTCAGCCATGTGACATCCCTTTGAAGCCCATCAGTAATTATGTATTCTCAACGTATATCTTCACGGAGCTCGTCCATTTCCCTAGATGGGCTTCTTACGTTTGTACCAGCTCACAGAACAATCGATGGGGTAGAACCTCGCATCACTAGAGGAGAATCGCTTGGTCCTGTGCTAGCTCGTGATGAGGAGGAACCCCTTAAAACGTGAGGCGCGGTGCTCGGCGCATGCTCCCTGAGGCACAACACTTCCCTCCTCAAGGACTCATTTTCCTGTTGCAGAACTTCTTCGACTTGGTTAATCGCAGTATCATTGAGGAGTCTTGCTCTCAGAGTGTTCACTTACTCTTGTATAGAAGCTCCAACTTCTTTTATTTCCTAAAGCCTGTCTTTCAGTTTAGCAACGAGCTCCGTCTGATCTATGAAACTCTTATTCCTCGATCGCAGCAATTTGCAAATTCTTACAAAGGTCTGGTGAACTTGAGGACGCACATCAGAACCAAGCATTCTTCCCAGTTGAGAAGTGGCTGGTATATATTCATCTACATCAATCGACTACAGGACATAAAAGAGCAGAGGATAAAATGAATCAGTACACCAAGGGAAAAAGTCTTTTCATTTCATTCATACATAAAGGATCAAAGTACAATGAGAATCAGAAAGGAACATTACAAACAAGTCAAAAATACAAAAGCAATCTTAAGAGCAGTCTAAATAGCAACCTCAGCTTGTTCGGAGGAAGCCGACTGCTTTCCCTTATCAGCAGCTGATAACTTTTAATTTTTGCGTAATATCGTTGTTGAAAGCCAAGTTAGTCAAAATCCTTATATACCTACAAAATAAAACATTCTCAAGTGTAGAGGTAAGTAAGGGTATCAATCCACTGCTAAGGGGGTAATCTAGAGACAAATTCAATTGTAATTCACTTTTTATTCTCTTTTTGTGCTTTTTCACTTTTCTAATTTTTTTAGCTTTTTCAATATTCAAACAATAGGGTGAGGTGAGGTTTAAACCAAACTAAACTAAATGTAATATGATAAAAACTAACTAGAAAATGACTAAAATGGATAATAAAGTCTAACACTAGAATAAGAGATAAAGTGAAGTAAATAATTGTGAGAACAATCAAGGAGTGGGATTACACCACAAATTTTAGCTATTCTAATTAATTAATTTAACTATTTGAATTCTCCCAAATTAATATCAAAATTACAAACCAACTCTCGTTGCAAGTGTAATTATAATATTAAAATTTTAGAAAATTAAGTTTAACACCCCACAACTCTAGAAAAATAGATCTAGACTCCTTTTAATTAATCACCCGCTAGGATCGATTAATTAAAATTTATGCCAATCATAGAATATAAATTTAGAGTTGAAATTCAAGTTATAATACCCCACTTAAGAAACCCCTACCTCTAGTTCGAATCTAAAATGGGTATTATTACTAGAATTTCGATTTTCTCTCGAAAATCATTACCCTCTCTCGAGGCGTAAATTTAAGGGTGAGGGATTAAAATTAACATTCAAAGGGACTTTTCAAGTAATTCAACTAATTAAAATAAAATAACATCAAATAAGGTTTTTGCCCCACCCCTTGAAAGGGGATTTAGCCTAACATGATATGAAATATGACAAATTAATAATCAAGGCTAATAAAATAAAAGAGAAGAGAATAGAACAAGCAAACCAAATCTCTCTGAGAAAGTTGAACTCTACTCTTCCAAATTGAAGCATACAATCCCTCCAATTGAGCATCCAAATGATTTGAAATTAAATAATCACTCAATTAACTCTCTTACAATATTTAATCTCACAAATATCTAAAAAAAATAATAAAAATAATAAAATAAACTATTTACAAATATTTCTACCTAATTTATTCTAACCTAACTCTCTACTTTTCTCTAGAATTTTCTCTCTCTATTTGATGATGATTCCCCAAATGGTGTCTTAAGTCTTCTTTTATAGTAGATGCATGGTACACATGGGGCTAATGGGTATTTTGGGTAGACAAAGGTGCAAGAGGGTGTGTAAGGTATTGGGTGAGGGTTTATTTAGGAATTTAATGGAGGGTGCATGTGGTTTGGGTGTGAGGTCATGATAGTGGGAGAATGAGGGTATAAAGTCTGATTTGGTATAAGGGTTATTTTGGGTATTGAGTAAAATAGGTAGTTGGGGGGTATTTGGGTAAAAGGAATAAAAGGTGGTTTAAGTGGGTTTGACTTGGTTTTGGTCTTTTTGACAGGTAATGAAATAAAACGTGGATGGATTGAGGTGGGAATGGGTTTGGGTGGAATGGATGGGTATTTGAATGGGGTGCGTAGGAGGGTGAGATCGGATCAGGGGGTTCTCGGGTCGTATAGGCTATGGCCGAGTTTGGGCACCGGAGTGGGGCGGCGCGTAGGTGGTGAGGACGAGGGTCTGCGGCGGGTCAGGCCGGAGTTTGGCGGCTTGGGGTTAGGGCAGTCGAATCGTCGCTGGTCGGAGGGGCTAACTCGGGGATGGATGAGACAGGGGGTTGCCGACACCGGGTTCTGGGTTTGCAGGTGGAGGTGCCGACGGGTTGGGGGGATTAAGGAAGCTAGGGGATGTTTGGGCAGCGGTGTCGACAAGTGAGGGGTGTCGCTGGAGGGTTGGATCGGGGTGGTTTCCAGGTGGTTGGAAGTCGGAGTCAGCAGGAGGTTGACTGATCAGGTAGGGACGCCGGAGAGGGGTGGATAGCATGGGATATGGATGGTGATGGTGTTAATGGTGGTTGGCAATGGTGGAGTAGGAGAGAGAGGGTAAGTGGGTTAATGGTGGTTTAGAGGAGAGAGAAAGAGATGGGGGAGTGAGGTTGAAGATGAGTGTGGTGAGGATTAGATATAGTAGGGTGTAGGAAAATATGGTGGGTGTAGGTGTAAGGGGTTGTTTGGGTGTAATAGTGTAGGGAAGTAGGGGGTGTGTGTGTATAATTTGAACACCTAAAAATAATAAAATAAAAATAAAACTAAAATAAAAATAAAACTACTATAACTAAAAATCTTAAAATTAAATTCCTATTCTAAAATAAAACAAAGACTCAATTAAAAAATGAAACTGAAAAGAGAAATAAAATAAAAATAAAATCTAATAAAATAAAAACTAAAATTCTAATTAAATGTAAAATCAAATAAAATGAAATCCTAAAAAAAATCTAATCCTAATAAAAATAAAAACTAATAAAAATCAAAATAAAATAAAATTATACTAAAAAATAGAAAATAGAACGTAAAAATTCTAAAATAAATCAAAAATAAATCCTAAAAATTCTAAATAAATCTAAAATAAATCCTAAAAATAAAAATGACTCAAACTAAAAATCTAAAAAATAATAAAATGGCACAAACAAACACACACACGGTTTATGGTAGGTTTAGGCTAGGCTTAGGCTTGGGGAATTTGGTAATTAGCTCCATATTGTTGCAAATTGCCTTGAAATATAACTTTTGACACCGTAACTGCAATTAAGCCTGCATATTGAATAATTGAGCGCATAAGACCCCAATTGTCGAGAATTAGAAACTAAAGTACGTCTATTCGGGGAATAAATTATACAGTTTTGGGAGCTTGTCACACCACCCCCAAACAGAGCGTTGCTAGTCCTCGAGAAATAAGATAGAGAGAAAGAGGAAGATAAGTAACCAAAAGTGTACCACTTTCGCGGGCACTTGCGATTGTACTTAGCATGTGCATTAAGCCTTTAAACCAATAGGTTTCCCTACAGGACGAGTTGTGTCTCGTGAGGGTTTGCAGGGAATATACCCACAAAATTTTTATTTGCAAAATGATTTATTGAAAGGTAGTCAATCTCTTATTTGATGTAGAATAATCGCACAATCCATCATATGAGAAATGATTTGAGAAATACAAGCTAGAAGTGCAAAAAGATTTTGCTAAGCAAATACTCAAGGCACATCCTTCCTAGAACTCAACGTGTGTAGTGTGAGTCAGTCAAAACGGGTTGAGCATCACAAGAGTAATTCCTAGATTGCCTCTTCGGAATCAACGCTTCAACTTCAAATCTCACTGGATATAACTCCCTCAAATGAATTCTCGAGATTTGGGTTAGTGTATCGCTCTTGTGTGTGAGGAGGTGAGTAAATGTAATCAAGTTCAAATGTCTCACACACATATGTGAAAGAACGAACAATAAGAAAGAAAATTGATCTCATGAAAGAATGCCAATCACTATAGTGAGAACGTCGAGTTATTCACCACGTTAACTTTCATTTGCCCGAACACCTATGGGAAAATATGGATGATAATGGGTGAGGGGGAAATGAAATGGGAAGGATATGATGATGTGAGGGATAATATGGATGGTGATAGTGAAATATGATGGGGTGATGATATGATGGATGGTGGATATGTGATGTAGGATATAATGGTGATATGAATGATGATATATGAATGGATATGATAAAATAGTGTTCTATACTTGAAGAACAAAATGTCTTTATTACATAAAAATTAACTACAAACTCTCTTTCTTTTCTTTTCTCTCATTTTTCTCTTTTGTTTCGATTTTTCTTTTTCTCTTTTTTTTCTATTTTTCTTTTCTTTTTCTCTATTTTTTTTCTTTTTTTTCTATTTTTCTATTTTTCTATTTTTCTATTTTTCTATTTTTCTATTTTTCTCTCTTTTTATTTTATTTTGTTTTTCTACCACTTTTCAAACCATCAATGAAGACATTTAACATTTTGAATCAACACTCTTTTTTTTTTGGAATGATGGAAGATATATGAAATGAGTGGGGAAATGATGGTGAGGGGAATATATGGGAATATGGAAGAACATGGAAATATAATGGGTGAGTGAATGGAAATGTGATATGGAAAAGTGGTAAGCGTATGGATTAAACTCTAGTATTCGGGACAAATTTCAAGACACGAATTTCTTACAACTCGGAAAAGATGTCATTCTCAGGGATCAAGCCAAAATTTTATGAAAGATAATGAGATCATACAACAATTAAAGTGCGGACCCAAAAGAAGTTGAATCAACTTGTGACTCGGAGATTGCGTAAAACACTCTGAAAGGGTGAAAGACACAAATCTCACAAGCTAAAGTCTCTGCTAGTGATCCTTAAGGTTCTCTTTAGAATTGTAGTACTCCTCAACTCTAAACCGTAGTGACGTGATAAGTGAGCAAATTTTATTGAGTCTAGAAATTCATAGTTCAAAATGCCCTTTTACGTATTACATAAGCTATTTATAAAAAGATAAATCCTCTAGCTTGATTCCTATACTTAAAAAGATGGATGATTGAAAATTCACATCAATGAGTGAGATGAAAGAAACTGCATGAAATTTTAAAAATCAGGTTTAAAAATCAAAAATTTTCAAAAGAGGTACGATTTTGATAAAATTCCCCACCCCCAAACAAAAAGGAACATCGTCCTCGATGTTAAGTAAAATGATTTTTAAAATTGAGAGCATAAGGCAGGAAAGAGATTACCAGAATGAACCGCTAATGAAGTGGACAGATGTAGCCAAGAATAAACCTGAGTGAGTGGTAAGAAAAAAAATGTGTACAAGTCTACAAAGCAAGGTATAGCATTGGGTGATGTGAAACACCAACTCCAAACATGATGAGACTAGTCCAAGAAACGCGAGCTGCCTCCCGGTAGCTCTAAGTTTAATGTCTTCAGCCAGACCGATGGGATATCACCCTAAGGATAAGATCTATGATGGCGTGGGGTGGCAGAAAAATTGGGTGATGAGAATCACCCCCAAACAATACTGAAGCGTCAATCTTGTTGTATCAGGGCTAAGAGTGGTCAATGCACTTGTATGGCAAAGTGCATCACACGATGCAAAGCATCGTTGGACCATTGGTGGGTGGAGATTAGGGTAAAGGTGAGAAAGGCATGGGTGATGAAGCATCGATCACAGGCCTTATTGAGCCGAAAGGTGAGGGCAACTAGGGCCCTATAAGCACGGTGAGGAAGTTTGCTAAGTTGAATCGAATGGGCCTCAGAAAAATCACATGACCATTCTATAAATGGGCGATGGTAATGGTCGCGCCGTGACACGCCAGGGAGCTATTGAGAAAAATAAACACCACAAGGAAGTGGTGTGCATGGAGGAACAAGCTCGGTGTCACTGAAGTGGAGAGTAGCACCACAAATACTCTCATGGGTGGTGGAGGATGGTTTCAGGTTAGGATCTAAATATATGGTTGAAAACTTGAAATGTGTAAAATCAAGATCCAAACCAGGTGGTGGGGTGGAAAGGATAATGGGTGGGTCGGGTGGGATAAATGGTGGAGGAAGATGATCCAACTCAAGAGTGGGAGACAGACACTCATTGGGAGGAGTAAAGGAATACTCACAAGGGAGTGTGGTTTCTAAATATGGAGTTGTCAACTTCTCCATAAGAGTAGCATCGGTGAATGTGGTGGGTGGGTAAGACGAGGCACCAAGATTGGAGATAGAAGAATCATTAAAAATATTGGGCTCAACGGGAGCCATGCATGGTGGTACATCATCCATATCCGGATAGTTAGGAACTATCATGGATTCTATCTCGAGAAAATGGTAAACACTCATAGCCGGAGCGAACCTAGGAGGAAGTGGTTCCTCGGGAACACAAGGGTGAAGCTCGATAGGTATAGACTCGGGCATTATTTTGGATATTACGAGAGTGGGAAGGTTAATGGGAATAGGAACCTCAAAGTGGGGCTCATATGGACAGGGTGGGATTGGATCAGGCTCACTATCGAAAGGTAAGTCAACACAATTGTCGACTTGGGACCCGGACCATGGAATGGTCTCAACTTTGAGATTCTCGGGGTGGTAGGGCTGGTCACACTCAGAATTCGTGTCACAAGAGGACACATCATCATCACACTCGGTTGTAATGATGGGTGGAGCCATGGGAATGTCCGACTCTCTCACACACTCCAATTCATTTAACCTTTGTTCAAGCCTTTGGAGAGCTTGAGTTTGAATGGCTGGCTCTTGCTCAAGTATGAACTTTTGCAAGAGGGTTTCGAGAGTGAATGTGGATGAAGGTGTTGGTGGAATGATGAGTGGTGGTGGTGGTTGAGGTGGACACAACTCGCTATTAGCGGGACTATATGGAGAATACTCATATGAAGTGTGTGGGGTGGGGCCAAGTACATCATACACGAAAGGACCGCTTTCGTGATGGACAAATGGTTGAAATTCAGTGGGTGCGTAGTGAGGGGACTGATCGTGACTGGGTGCACAAGGTTTCCATGACAACTATTGGAACGTATGAGGATCCATAACATCGGGTTGGGATTCATATTGCGTGGAAGGGTGATCAGGCCTCCACGAATAGCTCGCGTACTCACACCACTTGGGATTGGGTACATCGGGATAATAGACCGAGGTGGGTTCCGAAACAGTGTCATATGGATACACATGTTCCACGGTGGATTCAGATGGATATGTAATGTAAGGGCACTCATGGGACATGTGATCGGCATAATAATAGTGGGTGCACAATAAAGGATGAGACACGCCGACACTTGACACCGAGGGTGATGGAATAGGAGGTGCGTACATGGATGGGTCAAGATTATCAATGGAACTCGTGAGAGAGGTGAAACCACTAAGTATCTCATAAAGAGACGGCTCGGGATCACTCTCACACGTGTCGCGTGTCAATGAAAAATGACCAAAGTAGTCCCGTAAAGGACGTTCTTCGGCCATGAGGAGAAAAATATTTTTTGGAGTTTTTAATTTTTTTTTAAAAGGAAAGAAAATATTTTTGAATTTTTCTAAAAAGGAAAGAAAATATTTTCGGATTTTTGTAAAAATGAAAGAATATATATATATATATATATATATATATATATATTTTTTTTTTTTTTGAAGAAAAGGTGGGGAAAAATATGGACTCTATGAATGGACGAACGCACTAAAATACGACTACCAAAAAATGAATTGGACACACACACAAGTCAAGAAAATTTCCTAACTAGCACAAAGCCAATTTTTATCTTCAAAATTTAGTGAAAGGGGTAGTCAAAGTTTAATTAAGTCTGTGGGCGATAAAAAAATCACGAAAATCTTAGTGATCGCCATTGCAAAATATTCTCCTAGTGGGCTCCCTAGTTAATGGATTTTAAATTTAGTGATGGCTAGGGTATCACATAATGGTAAGCGAGTGAGTCGGGTGATGAAATCCCTTCTCGTGAGTGATCGGGTGTAGGTCTTAGTAATTTAATTCATCACACCATTCAAAAAATAAATGCAAGAATAAAATCACATAAGAGCACACAAAGCACACACAATAATTGACATGCTAACAGGAGAGGCGCGAGTGTTCAAGAAATGTACGTCCCACAGTGTTTACGCCGTGGGGTGCCAAAAAATTTGAGTCGATCGGGGGGAGATCACGCCTATCTCAGTCTTCCCCGGGAGTCCTACCGACCCAAGGTAGAGAGGCTTCTAAATCCTCGCCTTTGGACGCCCTCTCTCTACCTTGTCCGATTTTCCTATCACGCTTGGCTTCGATTATTACAATTTTAAAATGAAAAATAAATGGTGTCCTATGCACCGCAATACAAGCCAAGAATAGAATAATCCTAAATACAAGTCTTCTAAAAATATAAAAAATGGTACTAAAATGCAAAAATATACAAATTAAATGAACTATACAATTGAATCCGCTCCGAGTGCTTCACGATCCCAAGAATGGCAATGGCGCCATTGATAACTTTTACTTTTTGCGTAATGTCGTTGTTGAAAGCCATGTTAGTCAAAATCCTTATATACGTACAAAATAAAACATTCTTAAGTGTAGAGGTAAGTAAGGGTATCAATCCACTTTCAAGGGGGGTAAGCTAGAGTCAAATTCAATTGTAATTCACTTTTTTATTTTCTTTTTGTGCTTTTTCACTTTTCTAATTTTTTTAGCTTTTTCAATATTCAAACAATAGGGCGAGGTGAGGTTTAAACTAAACTAAACTAAATGTAATATGATAAAAACTAACTAGAAAATGAGTAAAACGGATAATAAAGTCTAACACTAGAATAAGAGATAAAGTGAGGTAAATAATTGTGAGAACAATCAAGGAGTGGGATTACACCACAAATTTTAGCTATTCTAATTAATTAATTTAATTATTTGAATTATCCCAAATGAATATCAAAATTACAAACCAATTCTCGTTGCAAGTGTAATTATAATATTAATATTTACAAAAATTAAGTTTAACACCCTACAACTCTAGAAAAATAGATCCACACTCCTTTTAATTAATCACCCGCTAGGATCGATCAATTAAAATTTATGTCAATCATAGAATATAAATTTAGAGTTGAAATTCAAGTTATAATACCCCACGTAAGAAACCCCTATCTCTAGTTCGAATCTAAAATGGGTATTATTACTAGAATTTTGATTTTCTCTCGAAAATAATTTACCCTCTCTCGAGGCGTAAATTTAAGGGTGAGGGATTAAAATTAACATTCAAAGGGACTTTTCAAGTAATTAGACTAATTAAAATAAAATAACATCAAATAAGGGTTTTACCCCACCCCTTGAAAGGGGATTTAGCCTAAAATGATATGAAATATGACAAATTAATAATCAAGGCTACTGAAATAAAAGAGAAGAGAATAGAACAAGCAAACCAAATCTCTTTGAGAAAGTTGAACTCTACTCTTCCAAATTGAAGCATACAATCCCTCCAATTGAGCATCCTAATGATTTGAAATTAAATAATTACTCAATTAACTCTCTTACAATATTTAATCTCACAAATATTTAAAAAAATAATAAAAAGAATAAAATAAACTATTTACAAATATTTCTACTTAATTTATTCTAACCTAACTCTCTACTTTTCTCTAGAATTTTCTCTCTGTATTTGATGATGATTCCCCAAATGGTGTCTTGAGTCTTCTTTTATAGTAGATGCATGGCACACATGGGGCTAAGAGGTATTTTGGGTAGACAAAGGTGCAAGAGGGTGTGTAAGGTATTGGGAGAGGGTTTATTTAGGAATTTAATGGAGGGTGCATGTGGTTTGGGTGTGAGGTCCTGATAGTGGGAGAATGAGGGTATAAAATCTGATTTGGTATAAGGGTTATTTTGGGTATTGAGTAAAATAGGTAGTTTGGGGGTATTTGGGTAAAAGGAATAAAAGGTGGTTTAAGTGGGTTTGACTTGGTTTTGGTCTTTTTGGCAGGTAATGAAATAAATCGTGGATGGCTTGAGGTAGAAATGGGTTTGGGTGGAATGGATGGGCATTTGAATAGGGTGAGTAGGAGGGTGACGTCGGATCAGGGGGTTCTCGGGTAGCATAGGCTATGGCCGGGTTTGGGCAACCGAAGTGGGGCGGCGCGTGGGTGGTGAGGACGAGGGGCTGCGGCGGATCAGGCCGGAGTTTGGCGGCTTGGGGTTAGGGCAGTCGGATCATCGCTAGTCAGAGGGGCTAACGCGGGGATGGATGAGACAGGGGGTTACCAACACCGGGTTCTGGGTTTGCAGGTGGAGGTGCCAACGGGTTGGGGGAATTAAGGAGGCTAGGGGATGTTTGGACAGCGGCGTCGACAGGTGAGGGGCGTCGCTGGATGGTTGGATCGGGGTGGTTTCCAGGCGGTTGGAAGTCGGCGCCAGCAGGAGGTTAACAGATCAGGTAGGGATGCCGGAGAGGGGTGGAAAGCAGGGGATATGGATGGTGATGGTGTTAATGGCGGTTGGCAATGGTGGAGCAGGAGAGAGAGGGTAAGTGGGTTAATGGTGGTTTAGAGGAGAGAGAAAGAGATGGGGGAGTGAGGTTGATGATGAGTGTGGTGAGTATTAGATGTAGTAGGGTGTAGGAAAATATGGTGGGTGTAGGTGTAAGGGGTTGTTTGGGTGTAATAGTGTAGGGAAGTAGTGTGTGTGTGTATAATTTGAACACCTAAAATAATAAAATAAAACTAAAATAAAAATAAAACTACTATAACTAAAAATCTAAAAATTAAATTCCTATTCTAAAATAAAACAAAGACTCAATTAAAAAATGAAACTAAAAAGAGAAATAAAATAAAAATAAAATCAAATAAATAAAAACTAAAATTCTAATTAAATGTAAAATCAAATAAAATGAAATCCTAAAAAAAAATCTAATCCTAATAAAAATAAAAACTAATAAAAATCAAAATAAAATAAAATTATACTAAAAAATAGAAAATAGAACCTAAAAATTCTAAAATAAATCAAAAATAAATCCTATAAATTCTAAATAAATCTAAAATAAATCCTAAAAATAAAAATGACTCAAACTAAAAATCTAAGAAAATAATAAAAGGGCACAAACAAACACACACACGGTTTAGGTTAAGTTTAGGGTAGGCTTAGGCTTGGGGAATTTGGTAATTAGCTCCATATTGTTGCAAATTGCCTTGAAATATAACTTTTGACACCGCAACTGCAATTAAGCCTGCATATTGAACAATTGAGCGCATAAAACTCAAATTGTCGAGAATTAGCAACTATAGTACGTCTATTTGGGGTATAAATTGCACAGTTTTGGGTTCTTATCAGCAACAGTAGGAGATTCACCCTCAGAGGGAACAACTACTCTTCCCTGAGCAGGAAGAGCACCATCAGGAACAGTTTGTGAGGCAGGGGAAACACCTTCAATGATTGGGGCAGGGGCTTCATCTACAACAGGCTTTGGGCCTGGATCATGCTCGTCAAATAAGGGTGAGTCAGTATTTACCCCAACAGCCAGAAGAGCCTTATTCTAGCCCTTCTTAAAATTCAGTCGACTGATGTAGCAAATCTGAACATCAACATCTTCATACGCTGCAGCCCAACCATCATTGTAAGAACTCTCCTTCAGAGAAGCTGCCTCAGATTCCTTATCCTTCAGCTTTTCCACCAGCACTTTATTCTCCTCCACCACCGCCAGCTTCCTTGAGCAGACTAAATCATAGGTCTGCTGCAACTCGTTTAGACCCTTGACCACTGCCTCCCTTTCCCGATTGGCTTCAACAAGGGCAAGATCAGAGGACATTTGAGCAGTATCGATAGAGTTCAAGCTCAATACTCTTCCCCTTTAGAGCAGTGTTCTGTTTCTCCAACTCAGCATTCTTATTCACTAGCTCATCGCGAGAGCGGTAGAGCACGGCGAAGTCAGTCACAAACTGTAAACAAAAAGAAGGCATTAGAAGAGAGAAGCGAAGCAAAGATTTACAAGTACTAAAAAAAAGAAACATACTTACCAAGGCTAGCCTCTGAATCGCTTGTAAGGCTAACTGGTCAGTCCCTATTGCCCTTTAGCGATCAGTAGGAAGGACTGCTCTCTCGAGCAGCGCAGGAGTCCGTTGAGGAGAAATGGAAACCGAGGCCTCCTCTGGCAATGCAGACACAGACACTAGAGCTTTCCCACCCTTCGTCCTCGCTTCCACTCTTCTCCTCTATTCCTCTCTATCCCTCTCTTCCCTCTTCCTCTCCTCCACCTTCTTTTTCTCTTAAGTCTTCTTCCTCTCCTCTTCTCTCTTTCTCTCTCTCTCTCAACTGCTCTTTTTCTTTTCTCTTCTTCTCCTGCTCCTGAGCAGCAGACTGAGAACCAATGACAATAGCCCCACTGCTGAAGTTCTACTTCCTTGACCTCTGAGGGAAAAGCACATCATCCTCATCATCCTCATCACGGATCAAGTTCCTCCTAGGGGGAACCATTTCCTCGCTAGAACTTCTAGATGCACTTGAAGACTCTTGAGCCTCAGAAACCTCTTCTGAACTAGAAGAACTTTCACTACTGGAGCTCGCCTCACCAAAACCACCTTTAGCACCTCCTATAATATCACTTTCAGAACTGCTTTCTTCCTCGTCAAATTAGATGGGGTCAACAACAACTTCTTCAGTAATATTTAGGACATGAATGCTATCTACAGGTCGTGCAATGAAACTGGACCTGATGTTCTTATACTCAAGGAGAAAAGCGACTGACCGGGGATGTTCACCTTTAGCCAAAGGCTCTCTGATGTTCCAAGCCTTGATCACCTCAGTAGCTCGAACTTCGCTAAGTGTAGGTTCCAAATTCTTTATCCTCGCTAAAAACAAGAGAAAAGAATATCAGAAAAAACATACATTAACAAAAAGATCAAAAGAGCAGAGCGAAGATTACCTATGAACTCTTCCCCATAAAAGGGAATAGTGAATTTATCAGACCTCGCCCCCTCAGTCTGGGGGGAGAGCTGCCAATTCCTTACAAGAAAGCCCTCTTGCCAGTAGTCCTTGTGGGAATCAGGTAAATTTACTACCAATACCTTGTCAGGACTCCTGGCCTTAATGTAGAGAAGACCAGAGCTAGTTCGAGAGAAGGAATAAAAAAACAAATTTCCACAAGCCCTAATTTAGTGCCATAATGTTAATTTATCCTATGGACACCATTAACTATCTTCCAGACGTTGGGCGAGCACTGTTCAGGAACGATGTTGAAATAACCGAAGAAATGCATAAACAAATTATTTGGAGGGAAAGTAAGACCTCCTTGGGAAAGAAACATGACATGAATCCAATGAGTGCCCTCTATCTCTCTAACATTCTTAGGGATAGAGACGCATTCAATCTCTACCCATTCAGGGATATTGTAAAACTTTCTAAACTCAGGCACTGATCTATTACCTATCTTTGTCATTTGTAAACCCTAAATTGCAAATTCAAAGAAAACTCAACAGAGAAAGCACAGAGAGAGAGCAAAGGGGACTTACGATATGAAAGTTTGACTTAGACGATGCAAGATCACAAGCCCAGATGACGAGGGAGATTGAAAATGAAGAAAATGAAGACCTGGAGAAGAGGGAACAACAACTAAAACTCGCAGAAGATAAGGGAACACTAAGAAGTTCGAAACGACAACTATGGAATGCTGTTCCAAATAACTTTTAAATGCTCCCAATCATCGCGCACAGAACACGAAGCAACTGTCGCCTAAATCAGTTCTCAACTTTGGGAAGAGTTACACGATTTACAAAAGAGCCATTATGACAAATCATTTAAATTTAGTGAGCCCAAATTGTGGCCCAACAACTTTAGGGGAAATTGTGGGTAATCGGATTTGCCATCATGGTCCCAGACGAGTAGCTTAATAAAAACGGCCCAAAGTCCGAACCCCTCGCACCTTAACTAAATTCAGTTATAACTTAGTATTCTCCTAGAATCTCGTATAGAGATATTCCAAGAGAGAAAGATGGACGTGGGGGAGTCCAACACCCCCACTCCCTGAAGATAAACATGTATATAATAAACCCTAAGCCTGGGGTAAGAGGCACGCACTGTATTCTCTGTAAAATGCTCACCGGAGTATATAAAAATAATACTGACTGCACCACCGTGGACGTAGGCATTCTTGCTGAACCACGTACATACTGTGTTGTGTGATTGGCATTTTATCTTCTTTATTTGCTTTGGTGATTGCACTTTTCTTATTTATTTGTGTTGAATATAATTGTCACCACATTATCTATTTAAGGATCTAGGTTTTTTTTCCTCAAAGTTATAAAAATTGGGGATTTGAGATTTGATTACAAGAAACCAATTATACTAATTAATTTAAGTATTTATTGATTTGTTTTAGGATTCCATAGGTCGTTCGAACTTCATTTCATCATGCTTAACATCCTTTGATCACTTTCTTGCGATTTTGATATTCAAGTGATTTATGTTATTAGTTTGACCTTTGATTTATTCTGTTATGCACTTGTTTAAGTATTATTAGGCGTCGTTTGTTATTTGTGGGGGTTATTGACTATTATTTGATGCCTTTTATCAGTGACTAATCATGAATATCGTATATTAACGCCCTTTATATTTATGCATTAAAGCACATTTGGGTCTGTTAAAACCTATATTTATGCTCATTTATTTGTTAACCTTCGTTTTTGACACACACACACATATTTTTTTTGCAAGGTTTATCTGAGATTTTATAGGTATTGGAATACTTATCAGAGCAATTAATTGTGTTTCAGGAAACTTACGTCATAGGATGCAACATCTGGGGAAATTTCATAATTTTAGACTTCTTGTAGTGATTGCCATAACTCCGTGGAAGCGTATTTCATTGAGTTAGCTTCGTATGGTCACAAACAATATGTCATTTTATCGCTGTATGACCGGGTTATGCCGTTCTCCCGAAGTCCCTTTGTGTTTGAAAGGATGAGAAAATATTGCTAAAAATAAGGGATTGATCTATCGATCCCCCTCGATCGATCGATATTGTTTTTGTGAATACCAAAAGGCAATGGGCATTTTTCCCATCCATTAATCGATCCATCCCCCATAGATCTATCGATCATCTCAATTTTATGAAATATCTGAAGGCAGTGTCGAGATTTTAGCTTCATCGATCGATCGATAACATAAAATTTAAGATATTTTTAAAAGATTTGATTTCTTTTCTTTAGTTTAGTCCACTTACTTTAAATACTAAATAGACAATATTTGTTCAAAATGGAGTTTTTACTTTAGTTTTGGTTTAAAATTTGATTTTCGGAGCTTCTCTCTCTTTGATAGGGTTTGCCCATTTTGGGTCTTGTAAGTACTATTCATCTTATTCTTAATTCAAGCTTTCTTAAGTTATTTTTTGCTTTTTTTTAATTAGTTTTCAATCTTTGATAATTAGTTTTATATCTTTATTTATTGATTTCATTCAATTTAATGTCATTTACCACGCTTTCTAGCTAATTAAGTTATATTGAGTTGATTGAACTTACCTTAGATTCTTTGGTTACTTTGCTATGATATGGTGGATTAGGATAGTTTGATGGATTAGGTTGTTCTTGATTTTATTTCTAGTAAGTATATCATGTACGCACCATGTTTCAACCTTACGTGTGTAATCTCGGGAATATTTGTTGACGCCAAAATTCAAGTAGGCTTTTATGCGAATTTAGGGGGTGACAACTCTAGGTTTGATTAATTGTTAAAATGAGATTTGATCATGTTAAAGCTTTTCTTCCCATGCAACCATTTATACTAATTAGTCTGAGGTGAGGGATATTATTCCCAATCTAAAGGTTTCTTTCTTGTTATTTAACTTTAGTTTTTGTATTTGTCTAGATTAACTTTTATTTAGAAAATCACCTTTTACACTTTTATTTGAGAAGTAATAAATCAATTAAGGTCTAACAATTATTGTCGGTGGATTTAATACCCATACTCGTCACTATACTCACATAGGAGTGTAGTTGAAGTTTTGTTTTTTTCGTCGCAGTGGGAGCCGATAACAACGACAGGTAGCCTTACACGATTACTTGGTTTCCACGAGCATAAAAATGGTGTTATTATCGGGGATTTTTTTTTCTTTTAGATTGTGATTGATTTAGTATTTCCTAATATTTTTTCTTTACATTTGTATTTTTTGTTTTAATTTATCTTATACACATGGATGTTTGAGCTTGAAGAACGCTCTAATTCTCGGTCGTGCACCACTTTTGAAATTTGCTATCATGAGACATTTTGCGTAAGCATGTATGACTCTAATGTTTTTAATGATCGTAATAGTTCATAATTTTTTCCTACAAATAATTTTCAATGTGCCTCAAAACCTATGACTTTTGGTGAATACTTGCATAAGGAGAAGAATGAAAATTGCACAATCACTTTGGGTGAATATTACAAAAGTCAATTAATGAATGTGGAGACTTTTGAAAATTATTCGCATGATAAAAGGAACAAAATTATTTTAATAAAGAAGTTGAAACTTATTGTGATAATAGTTCTCTGAACTATTATGACCATACTTTTCAAAATTCTTATAATAATAATAATTTTAAATGTAGTTCCGGGAATAGTTCTCAAACTTTTCATTTTAAAGAATCTGCGCCTCCAACTATGACATTGCGTGAGGGCATACACATGCTTGAGAATGAAATAAGTGAAACCCATTAACGGGAAGAAAATCATTGTTGGGAACAAGAGCTGGATGCATTATTTGAATTCAACAATTATTTTTGTTCTGAGACTATGGAAATGGAGGAATGTTTTGATCCAAATGAGGAATCCGAGGATCTAGAGCTAAGGATTCATACTTTGGAAGAAACCATTTATCTCTTTTCAAAAGGCATAAAAGAGAACGAAAATGGTGAGGATATGTAAATTGAATCACTTTGCAACGATATGATTTCTTCTTTGAAAAACAAAGAAGAGGTTGTGACTTGTTCTTCACCTCAAATAATTTTAGAAGATCAATTCATTGAAAGTGAATATTTTTCCTTTCAAATTCAATCTTCGAGTGCTCATAATTATTAAAGGGTAGATATACGATGCGTGTAGGATATTTATTTAGACAAATTAATCTGAGTGCTCATAATTTCGTTCTACATTTTATCGTGACATATTATCTATTTCTGCAATGTAAAACTCATGACTCCCTATCGATATTTCTTAGCTAATGAATGCTCTTTCTCTACAGCGTACTACTAACTTCCCATCTCTAATCTTAGAGATTATTCGCTCAGGTGAGTCTCATGCATCTCACGAGGCTTTGCCATTCGAGTATGTGTTTACTGGTTACCTTTATTTTCTTGGGGTTCTAGGGAGATGATTCTTCACATATCATAATGTGATTATGAGCACGTATGTGTCTTGTTCTGGAGGTTAGACTATCAGGAGACCCCCACACCACCTGCCATTGATCCTGAGGCAAATATTGTTGCAAAGGCTCCAGTGCCAGCATCGATACCGTATCCTACACCAACACTAACCCTTATTCCCGATCCAATGGATCCGAGATTTCACCAGTCCACTAGATCTTTTATGGAGGTCTAGTTTCCATTAATCTGAGCTACACGTGAAAATTTTGAGCCGTTATTATTGCTTAAAGGATCACGTGGATGATTAGTATACTATGGTCCAATGTGATCTCAATGTGCTAATTAGAGATTTTCATGCATTTGCACACATGATCTGTTTGCTTTGACTCTAGCTTCTACATAAACACCACCTCTTACGACTCCTACCGCTCCTACTGTCACAATCGAGAAAGTTTATGCTTCTTATTTTGACTCTCATTTTTTATACTGAGGCCAACTAGTCGGGAAATGATTTTCAGGATTAGATAGGATTTTTTGCTTATCCTATATTTTTGTATGGAGGACATTATGGGTGTATAATGGTTGTATGTAGTGATACATTATTGGGATTTATCAGTTTTCGTACTCCTATTATGTTTTGGAGTTGATACATTGTATCTAGAGCTTTTTATGAATATTTGTATATCTTGTTGATCTATTGTGTTGTTATCTCATTTTATATAGACTTGTTGATATTATCTTGCATAGACATATAATGAGCTATTGTTGGTGGTATGAGATTCACATGATATACATCTTGTTCCACATGTTTTATATCCATATCATGATGTTATATCCTTATCATGCCATTTTAGTGTCATTGATGATGATATTCCCATGATTTACGTTTTATTTCTCTTAGCATTGGTCTATCACATGCTTTCTAGCTTATATCTTGCTATTTTTTCACTTGCTAATGTGATTTTTCTTCTTACCATACTATATATCAAAAAGTGGGAGAAACTTATAAGATAGGGGGAGTTATGCCTTGGATAATTTTGTTTGTATATAAGGGAGAAAAGTTGCTTAAAAGGGGACAAACTTTTTATCAAGGGGGAGTTACGTTATTTTATACACTTATGTGGTATATATATTGATATTAATATGATTTAGGGGAGCATTTAACATTTATAAACATTTCTTCTTGTATATTTCATGCCTTATGATTCATATAAATATATTTTCAGAGGATTCCCGAGTAGGTGGAGTTTCTCTTTGTGTATGTCATACATGCATGATCTTTTAGTTTTGTTAATGATTTTGTGGGTATCGTCATGAGATTATGATTCAACCCAGCCCATACTCAATTTTTGTTATGCGTCGGTCCTTTGTATTTCATGTATGTTACGACGAGCTTCTCTCATTATATGACTAATGTGGAGTGAGTCTTGTTTGCCATAATAAAGTAATTTGGAATTTGTGGGTTTCTTCACGGAATGGCCAAAGGGGGAGATTGAGAATGTGAACATTTATTATTATAATGTAATTGGATTAATCTGTGTCAAATCATTTGAGTCATTCATTATCAAGTTAAAATTCTTGATTTCATATAGATGTTTCGTAGAGAGAGCCTTTTTCATTAGACATCGGTGAATATTGAACATCTTACATGCCTTCTCTACATCACAAACTTCTGTTGTTGAACTCATTAAAGATGTATCATTTTTATGGGATTATGATTAAACTTCTAAGGCTATGGACACACACGTTTTTCATTTTACTTTGATGGAATGTTGTTTTTGGACCTAGTGACGATATATTGATATGTATTGTGTTTAACGAAGGGAAATACCCATTTTTTAAAAACTAGGTTATTTAGGACGAAACATAGTTTCTGCCTTAAATTGTTTGCATGATTTTGTTTTATCACCGTGTGTACGACTCTGTAGGTTTTATGTCACTATCTAAAATAGTGCGTACAAATGGGTTTTGTACCCGTGTGCACGTTTTTGGCATGATTGGTTCACTGTCCAAAATCGTGTGCATATAGACATTTTAGTCGCGCTCACGACGTTATCATTTTTGCAATTTTTTTTTATAAATAGAGCCTTTTCCCTTCATTTCAAAAATCTGAATTCCTCTATACTTCTCGAAGACTGAGAGAGTATTTTTGAGGTTGAGATCATATTAATTACATCTCTTGAATCACATCACTCGTTCCTTTCACATTTGAGAGAAAGCCTGAGTTTATACTTGATCTATTATTTGTGATGAATTGAGAGTATTTTGAGATCATATCCACTTACCTTAGATTTAATCTAACTGATCCACATCATAATTGAATATCAAACTCATATCCAAAAGAGGTGTTTGGGATATTGGGTCGTTCAAGCACGGATGGATTCTAAGGAGGAGAATGCCACTTTGTTTATCCGATGGAGCTTCAGATGGATCTCTTATTGTCAATTGGGGAAAGTTCAATGTTCACCAAATAACTTCTTGTTAGGGAATAAGAGAGATGTATCTTTTTGCATTGTACAAAACCATTTAAAGTAGAGATTAGGATACATTGATGTTTTTTACCCCTAGGTATGTTTTTCTTATAGATATGTCTCATGGATTGATTATGTGTTTATTCACTTTGATTATCACATCTTAAACACATACGACACTTTAATCTGGATCGGATCTTTGTAGATCAATTGAAATTTAACATAGAATTTCCATGCAGTTAGTTCTTATCATAATGAACTTTGATTTCCTATTTGAATGATTCAAATTTTAGATATACATGCCTCTGATCATCTCACCTAGTTGAATGTTATGCTAGGAATGTTAAAATTGGATGAAAATTTAAAATTGGGGGAAATTGTTTTGAGAAACCTATTCACCCCGCAGTTTATTTGAGTTAACACGTCTTCACCAAACCCTCAGAGAGGGAATGGAGCTCCCAAAAATCACCTTCGAGGCAAAAAAAACTAACCTCGACTAACCAAAAAAAAAAGTCCATTATCTAAAAGTGTTCTAAAAGGCGTGCCTAGGCTTGAGGCTTGGGAGAAATGCCCCGCCTTAAGCCTTTTCTGCCTTATTCTTGGTAAAAGCCTTAAGGCGCACCTTTTTTATTAAAACAAAAATTCTTTAGTGAAACGATATCGCCTTTTAAGGACTTTTTTTTACAAATAATAATAGTATCTCTTCTAAAACCATTAAAAGAAAAACAATATCCCAAACCTCTCTGCCTCTCGTCCAAAAAAAGCCTAACATTGTCGGCCGACTTCCGAGCAAAAAAATTAAAAGACAAACACTATGCCAAATCGCATTTTTTTTATTATTTTTAAAAAATAGTATTTTAATTTGCAAATATTGAGACATATTTTTAAGGTATGTACAATTTTAGTATTTTTAATAGCCTTGTTATGATTAAAAAAATATTAAAATATATTAAAAAAGGCCTAAACGCCTTTTCACGCCTAAGGCCCACCCCAGGCTTCTAAGGCTTAAGGCTTGACCTCCACGTCTCGGTCACACCCTGCATTTTTTAGAACCTTGGCTAAAATACAATAACTTTCTATTTATCGTAATTCATAGGATCTGGATACCTGATTCATCAACTCTGATACTTTGGGGGAAAGTCTCATTCTTCTCTAAAAAAATGCGATTAAACGAAAACAAGCATAACTTGTTCATATGAAATCGGAATGTTGCATGTTCAGTGGCCACACAAAGCATATTCAATGAGATACCCAACCTTGTATTTCCATAGTACAAATTTTAAAGTTTGAAATTACAAAAGTTCCCTTTTAGTTGCATCTTCAAACAAAACTTTTCCAAAATGCGACTGAATTCACACTTAGCATTCCCAGCACCTATAAAATCTCAAATTAACCGTTCAAAAGATATATACAATTAAAATAGGGGTTATCTCGTAAAAGAGCCTAATAAGGAACGTGGGAATGCTAGAATGCATAAGTGTAAGGGGAATTAATTGCAGTATTTATGAATAATCTCTAACATCCATCAATTTCACTTAGGATTGGTTCCATTTTGAAAGATTCCATCATTTGATCATTAACTAACTCATCTAATATTGATTTATTCCAAAATTTCCCCTCACTTATTTCTGTACTACCACATTTATTTTTAATAACTTCAAACTAACTTTTTAAAGATAAAATTAACTTTTTATTTGAGCTATAATATATGAATATATTCTTTAATATATAGCCTTAAATATAAATATACACATTGATACAATATAATATATTGCCTTAGACTTCATGCCAATGACAAGGTTGTGTTTTATTGAGACAAATTTTAAGTTTATCATAAATATGTGAGAAGGAGAAATGAGGTATGGGCTCTTGTAGAATTTCGTAAAAAAAGAAAATATTTATTATTGTATTATAGTTTTATGAAAGAGTATGGGTAGATGACGCAATCATATCAAGTAATTGTATAAAAATATATAAATCTTGTTGTGAAATGAACAATGACATAATCAATTTTCTTTTGTTCATGTCACTTTATCTAAAATAATGAAATGTAATGGATCAAATAAGAACGCAAGATCCCCTTCCATAATAGTACAAAAGTTATCTTCTAATCACTATTTTTTGTTTGCTATTATTTATTTTTGTTATTTGGGTTTATACTCCATTTATTATTTGAAATTGATCCCAACCCCTACATTTTTCATTTCCTGGAGTGTAAACGCAGGTACTGGGCAGACCTATCAAGTAACTATTTTGGTGCTTCCCCATATATGCCTATAATTAATTATTAGAAATATAAATCACCTCTCATCTTGTATATTTGTTTTCATCTTAACACATATCCTACATAATATTAATAAGAACCGCAACCAATTATCATTATCGTTACCGTGCATCATCACTATTAACAAATTTTTATAAGCTACAAACTCACTTTTCACGATGTTATTTTGATAATATCCCCTGGTTCTAAGCTAAAGAATTAATAACGCATGATATTTTCTCCATATCTAGCGGTGGTGGGCTAGTGGAGGCACCAAAAACATTTGAAGGAGTTCAATGAAGACATGGTTTCGTGGCTTATAAGTCAAAGTCAAACGAATGAACTGTCACTTGTTGAAGCACTACAAAAAGTACTTTTTGAGACTGAACCTTTTGAGACGACTAAAATTTGATTCTCTAAAACTCACCTTTTGGGACGGGTAAAATTAGCGGTCTTAAAAACCGTTAGTTTTTAAGACCCCCTTTATTATCCATCCCCAAAAGTAGTACTAAAGATACTGCAAATTAGTAGCTGTCTTAAAAGTTATACCTTATGAGACGGATAAAACTTTTGGGTTGCCACCTTATGTGACTTATCTCCCATTTCTAAACTTTCCTATTAGCATTATACCAAGAAAATAAAGAAAAGGAAAGAGAAAAATGTCAAGACATAACCCACCCCTTCTTCTTCTTCCTAGCTCACCTGCCTGCCCACTGTTCGTGGGAATGGATCATTGGTTCAACAATATCGACGGTGGCTCAGTGGGTCTTGGGTAAGTCGTATTCTCTATACCACTCTCTATTATTTTCGTTTTGACTTAGAATTCAAAGGTAAACAATAATTTGATTATGGTGGTGTGCGTGATTGGGTTTGTGGTGGGAAAAGGTGGAGGTGGTAATCATGGTGTATGGGTTGGTGTTGGACTGTGATGGTGATTGTCAATGGTCTATGGCTTAGTGTTGGGCACCAGCTGGCTAGGTAGGTCTAAACAAAATTTACAAGGGTTTCTACAACGATTAATTTACAAGTGTAAGCATGTTTTTCTTTATATATATATATATATGCACACATACAAAGTGTATCCTCTGCCTACTACACTATTTATATTATATGAGCAGGTTAATATTTTAATATCCATATTGGCAAAGGAATGTTATTAGTTTTTTTGTCTATAGTATACTATTGTTATTTTTTTTGTTGTGGTTTATATATATTTCATTTGATATGATTTGATATGCGGGTTATTCTTTTTATTTTTGCTATTTTGTTTTGGCATTTTGGTTTGTGAGATTGCGACCTAAATCACAATAGTTTATATATGCAGAATTATATCTTACTTCAAAACCTAGAGTATCCCTTCTTCCCTTCAGGTATGTACCCTAATATATGACCCTAAGTTTTTGTTGGCTTGCTCTATCTATTGATAAACTTCATGATAATACCTATCCTTTGGAATCTTGACTCTTATAATGTTTATGATCATATTTATTATTTTGATCTTGTTTGATGTAAATGGGTTTATGTCATTTTTTTTTTTGATTTTGATTGTATTTCTTTTAATTTAGGCTTAGGGTTTTTTAGTTTTGGGGAAGGAGATGGACACGAGGGGTTAACATCTTGGGGTTAGGTCTAAATAATGCATTACCTCATAGGGTTCATGCAACTTAATGAAAAAAATGTTGAATACTACTTAATCTATATGTGCTTTGTTAAATATCAATGAACTAGCAAGTTGAAGTTCACTTATAATAGATTTGTAGAATCCATCTGATTTCCACCACTTTTTGAAATAACTAAATGAATTTATGTTGTTTTGTTTTGATTTTCATTGTAGTTCTTTTAATTTAGGCTTGGGGTTATTAGTTTTGGGGAAGAAGATGAACACGAGGGGTTAACCTCTTAGGGTTAAGTCTAAATAATGCATGATCTAAGAGGGTTCATGTAACTTAATGAAAAAAAATAACATTGAAGACTAACAAATGTGTATGTTCTTCGTTCAATGAACTAGCTAGTAGGTTGAAGTTCACTCACAATAAATTTGTAGAATCCCTCTGATTTCCATCACTTTTTGAAATAACTTTGTTGTGTTTATTTCATAATTTTACAACCTGTTGTTACGAATAGTAAATTACATATGCTTTATGTGATTGACTATTCTAATTACTACTTGGGATTAAGAAATTATGAAAATAAGATATTTTTATGATGTTTGGTAAGAATGTGGGTTGGTAAGAATCATGACATATAGGCATAATAGTTTGATATTTAAACGATTTCCTTATTTGTTAATCTATTTAAACGAATGAAAGCACATGGCTTGTTTGATTGAATATTATAATGATTAACTGTTTTCTTCTCTCTAAATGATGAGCGCAGGTGGCAAGTTTTCTTTTGGGTATATGTTATTCCCACTCCCTTACTAGCTCTATTGATGGATTTCTGTGCAGAGTCTCCACATTGGTTTTTTATGGTGACTTGCCCTTATTTGTGACTTGTGTCTTGGCTTGGATTTACTACATTTATAAAGAGTTGATGAGTTTTCTCATTAAATATTTTCCACATCATCTGTCTACCACCCTAACAAAAATATATATATATAGAACCCATGGACATCACCAGCCCTTATCAATTGATCTCAGTTGTCTTGTCTGACATTGATTCGACTTTAGTCTAGTGGTGTCCAAACACAAACACATTAATTATGATACTTAAAAGAACAACACAATTTTTGTAGTGATTTCCATTAGTTATATAGTTTAGGTAGAGTAGTACCATTAGTCACACATTTATATTACAATTGTTGTCACTTGAATTTTAATTTTGAATTTCAACATTATTCACGCTTTACAATAATGCTTATCAACCATCGTAAATAACCAAAAATTAAGTGTTGTTTGAATAAAACCAAATTTTATCACTTAGCTTTAATAATTAGATTCATTCACTAATTCCCTATTTTTTCTAATGGTAAATCATCATGCTTTTAATTTGTAAATGCATGTCCATTTCAATGAAATATTTCAATCAGAGTTTACTATCACTTGAATTTTAATTTTTACTATCAACATTAAAATGTAGTTTAGTATTGTACTAAGATTAATATGAAGTAAAATGTTGTTGCTTATCGTTGAGATCAAATTCTTAAAATACAAAGATAATAAAGCCTATATAAATAAAAACAAAACATAGGCCTGTCACTAGACTTTTTGCTGCCGACTACTTTGCTCCAGATTATTTTTTTTGGGATGATTTGATTTCTAATTTGGCTTGAATTGGGTATGAGGAGAAAACAAAGTATATGGCTTCATATGATTGGAGACTTTCATTTCAGAATACGGAGGTAAGAGACCAAACACTAAGCCAGATAAAGAGTAATATATAACTGAGGGTAGTGAATGTTGAGAGGTGAATAAATAACTTGTGTGTTTTTATTCAAGGATATCAAAAGATTTGTTATTATAACTTTTTAATGACCTGACACTCCACCAAAAAACCTATTTTGTCCCCTTTCACCTGCAAAGGGTTGTCACAAACAAAAATCTTGACAAAAAACACGGAGATATTATTAATGTCTTTGACCGTGACACGACCATGACAACACCTTATCACCGTCGTGTCACAGTCAAAGACAATTACAAGGAAGTTGTCACAGTCAAAGATCGTGACACGACCGTGACAACTTCAAAAAATTAAAACCCCCTAAAACTTCCTCAACCGCTGTTTCACAACAACATTTTTCTCTCTCTCTGTCAAAACAGCCTACTCTCTCTCTCACGACTTCTCTACCCCTCTCTCTCAAAATGACCTTTCTCCTCCATGTGGATTTGTGATTTCAGTCAAATTGGTCTAGTTGATTTTAGTCGATTTGTGTGTATTTGTGTGGATATGCATGGATTTGTGTGTATTTATGTGGACACTGCAGTGTAGTTTAGAGGTATGTCTCATTTGATTATATTACACATAACTTTACCTAAATTTGTTTGTAGATTTTCATTTGTGCGTAGGAATTTCATATATATTTCGAAACCACCAAATATTTCATTTGGATTATAGACCGAAAATCATAGACCTATGCTATGCCCTAAGCATTTGTGGTATTTAGGGTATGGATTTATGTTCTCATTATAGATTGAAAATTCATGTATATATATATGGTTGGATTATTCAAGTAGGGTTTTCATTTGTGTGGTATATACACACACACACACACACACACACATGTATCAAAAAATGTCAATGACATACAATGTTTGGGCGTATTTGGTTTATAATGGTTTTTGGACTGAATTCACATATTTTTTTATTGTTGAAGTTGACTTGTGTTGCTAAAACAAATAATTGGGTTAACTTAAAGCCAATTTGAACTATCAAAGACATCAATTCCACCATTCACTTATACCAATTTTTACATCAATTCCACTGAATTTTTCTTGTATAATTCTTTGTTGTGAACCTTTGTCAATAGTTGTAGCATGGAAATAAGGTGTGGGGTATGGGTTTAGTTCGGACTGCAGGTAAGGAGTGTGTGTGTGGCTTTTGTGGTCGAGTGTGGGGAGTAGCAACTGGTGGTGTGTGTTTATTATCGAAATTGTCTGTTTTTATTATTGAAGATCTATTTTTATTATTCAAAATTTATATATATATGCACGCGCGCTCGTGTGTGTGTATAAATGTGAACGCTTGAATCTCAAAGATATGTTATTATCAATTAATGCATGTTTCCTACATTACCGTCAATTACCAAATAAGCTAGTGATTTCTTCAGCTTTGATAACCCCAATTTATATCTGCTTTGATAAACCCCAATTTATATCTTCTTTCATATTGTTGTTTGGGGTTCTTGAATTATTGTTAACTGGTGAATTGGAACATTTAGATGGCCATTGAGTTAGTTAGCCTAGGAATTTATAACGTTTAGGGTTGTGATTTTACCGAATAGTGACATGTGATGTGGCTTAGCCATAGTCACAGATATAGACATGAAAATATAAATAAGACAGAAATAGAACATACTTACTATCGAAATATAAATAAGACAGAAATGAAACATACTTCCATGGAAATATAAATAAAATGTGGCGGGTGACGCGACTCAGAATGTGTCTCTAATGTGCGTTCACTCTAGGCTCAAGTGCAAGCCTGTCGCGTTAGTAATAAACCCGGTAAGTCGGGATCGTATCCACAAGGAAAAAGGACAACGGAGTTGTAACGATGGGAAAGGACAAAGGAACCCTAACTTTGACTCTAAAAAGAAAGGAAAAAATGATTTGGTTTTGGGAATGAGTAAACTAAATGCAATTATGAAATTATGAAGTAATGCAACTACACTAATTTACCTAAAATATGAATGAAAACTGGTTTAAAACTTTTGACTAAATGATGAGAAAAATAGGACGGGAATACAATCCCCCAACCCTAGTGAATTGCAGTTATAATACTAATCATGAATTTAACTGATTAAATTGACCCAGAATTTAGTACTCCCAAGCATTACGTATACGAGGTTCAAGCCCGCGTCATACTTAATCTGAGGACGAGTAAATCGGTATCGCGATAGTAACACTCGAATTGTATTCTAAATCATCACGGTTACCCAGAGGCAAACGAGATATAAAGACCTACAATTGTTATGTTCCTACGCAATACAGTCGTATTCAATCACTAAATTCAGAGGATTAATGTTATACGCTGACAATTAACACATCAGACTGGGTTCATGTATCCCGGCCTTAGAAAATCTAGCCTAACATGATGAAAGTGATGAAAACAGTGATTGATGTGCAGGGATCCATAATTAATCTAAGGAAATTTGTGAATTAATGTAGAATGAAATTGAAAAGAAGAAATAACTCACTAATTTCACCCAAGCAGCAATTGCAACAATGAATAAAACTGGTAATCACACAAACTCTGAACAAATCTTCAATCTTTTAATTAAAATTGGTAATTGTAGCTAAACAAGGGTTTTTGGAAAAAGAGAGGAAAACTAAGTATTATTTTCTCTAAAAATCCGTATCAAATAACAATAATAAATCGGGTTTGTATACCCACCATGAATTTTGGAATTTCAGCTGCACTAGGATTCTTTGGAAGAAGATTAGATTTTCAAATCTCGATACCCGGACCGGTACGGGCCTTAGGCGGACCGATCTGCCTCTGAAAGCGGACCGGTTCTTTTTATTTTGGGGAGGATCGGTCCGGGGGCGGACCGGTTCTTTTTATTTTTTCCTTCTTCGATTTGCTTGTGATCCGAGGTCTTCTGGAGTTTGCACAGCGGATCGGTCCGGGGTAGGGGCAGACCGGTCTGCCTCTTTGATTTTTTTGCTCCTCTTTGACTGCTCATATATTTTGTTTCGGGACTCCGATTGAGGTACCGTTTCTTCCTATGTGCTCGTGAATGATATCTCTTCAACTTCTCTTTAGGTACCTCATCCGAATTCTGGGTGGAAATTATGCTTTTGCCCTTTTGACCTTCCTTCTTTATTTCTTGATTCTTCCAGTTTCCTTCTTCCGTTTCTTGACATCAAATACCTGTAAAATCACTAAGAAATACCAAAAACTCAGTGTACTCATTAGGATCAGTCAGTAGCAAGATTATGAGATAAAGTTAACTAAATTACGTTGTTCGAGGTGCTAAAAGTAACTAAACCAAGGGATAAATTAGGAAGAATTTATGCCTAATCAGCGGGCAATATAAATTTTAAAACATCAGTTAAAAGTAGGGTAAAATTATACATAGTTGTAAGCCTTTTAAGGCACAGATAGTGCTCATAAATACTAGACTTCTAGTAATTATGCGTACGCATTCAATAGTCTTTAGACCCGTTCGAGAGTCATTACCCCTGTAATGAGATCTCTAGAATTTTCCCGTTTGGATAGTTTGGGACATCATAGTTTTTGTATAATAATGTACTTAGTGGCTTACACTTGTTACTTTTGGGGGAAGTTCTACTTCCATATCTTAATGTTCTCTGGGTACATACTAGATGAGATGGTGTTGAGTGTTGTTTCAATTGATAAATTGAGATAGTATGAACACTTGCAAATTTATGTCGTGTACTTGGAGAACTATGGGGAGATGCTGCCAAATTTTCCTCAAATTGGAGCAATGTAGATGAGCTGCTAAGTGTATTACAAAAATATGCGATCTTGAATGGGATAGGACCACTCACCCTTTAGAGGAGATGAAGGAATTATGATTCATAATGCATCTTGTGTTAACAATGAAATTTATTTATGTTATTTTTATAATATAACACTGAAAGATGAAATGTGTTTCTTTTTGTCATTATTGAAGTAAAACATTTACTGAAAAATAAATTTTCACACTTTTGTTTAAAGTAACCCATGAATATATGCTTCTTACCCATAATAGGTGATTGTTTGTAGTAGCTGTGATGGGATATCCTATATGCAACGAGTGGATGGATGAGACAAATAAACTAGGGGATGTGTTTCGTAGAGGTTCTAATGAATTTATGAACTACACAAAGAGATAGCGTAATGATCAAGAGTTCCCGTGTTCACATGCTAGGTGTAGGAATTGTAAGGTGTTTGAGTGGAAAATAGTTGAACTACATTTGTTAAGATGAGGTATGTAAGATATTTATCGGTTGTGGATTTTTCACGGGGAATTACATGTTCCTTTTGTCCCTGAGAAACTTTCATAACAATCTACAAGTAGGATAACTGTACAAGGGCAGGAGAACAATGTAGATAATAATACGCTAGAGAGTTTAGTTGATGATGCGTATGGAGTTCATGAAGTGGAAGAATATGAGGTTATTGACGATGTACAAGTTTTTGGTGCTCATAAATATATTGAGATAAACCTTGACGATGACTATTGAAGTTTGAGATTTAAGGAAACCCAACCATTGTAATGTAGCTGTGACAAAGATCAAACAACTTTACATTCCATGGTTGGTTTGCATAGTTTGAAGACCCAATATGGTTTGTCTGGTAATAGCACGACAAGAATTTTGAATTGGGTGAAGGGTTTGCTACCCAAGCAAAATACGCCTCCAAATATCTATCCTACTATGAATAACAATTTGAAAGGTTTTAGAATGAAGCATAAATCAATTCATGCTTGTGTATATCACTACTGATGATGCTGGAAATAGCACCACCAGGTAAGGTGTTTTCAAGCTCAATATAAGAATAACAATGGCAGCACAGTTATATAAAGAGATAAGAGACTGAGATGAGGATAAGTGGAGAGGGCACCAGTATATAAGTGGTTCAGCCAATTTGGCCTACGTCCACTGTGAGTGTGTGTGAGTAAAATCACTGAATGAAGGCACTAATGGCCATGGATACAACCTCTCAAGCTTTCTCTCTCTACTGTATATCTAGACAGAGTTTTTGCTAGGGTTTAATATCTGGGATCCTTTTGCAAGGTAGGGGATGACCCCTATATATAGTACCTAGGGGGTGTAATGTCCCCCCCATGCATGTAATGAGCATGTGTGTGGTAGCCTCACCAATGTGGGAGTGCCATCTGTCACTGTCACATGTAAGGAATGATGATGAAATATCCTCCCCACGTGTGGAGAATAATCTTGTTATAACTGATTTGTGCCCATATGTCCTTATCCAAATGTCAACAGATGCTCGGCTGCCATATTGGTGCATGACCTCGGCCTGGGAGAGGCCGAGCTATAAAGGCTCGATAAACGTCTTCCGAGATGTGCCATAGGGAGCCTCGGCCTGATCTCAGCCGAGACATTATGCTGGGGTCGGCCCAAGCCGAGGTTGGACTGGTTCCATGTAGAAGGTTACCAAGGCTTCTTGTCACCTCGGCCCAAGCCGAGGTTGGACTGGTTCCATGTAGAAGGTTACCAAGGCTTCTTGTCACCTCGGCCTACACTCGACCGAAGTTTCCATACCCTGGTATATGAGAATGCTGTTGATGCTTGTGATGCGCGTAGTGTCCATTGGAAATGTAGGTGGAAGTGTCGGTCTGGGCCGACCTTACTAAGGCCGAGGGCTGATATCGTGGGCTCATGGCTTGTCCAGGGTCGGCCAATATCTCGACCATCACCTCGGTCGAGGTTGGTGTCTCTAGGCCGAGGTTACACTTGGGGCATATCAATCACCCCCAGCCCTTAGTCATATGTGAGAGCAAGTGGCTAGGGGATTACTACACCTCCGAGGCCTGTCTGTTCCAAGCCAATACCTGCCTAACACCTGTCCAACGCTAGAACCTGCTTACTTGGTAGGCGTGTGCCGTCAGCCGTCCTTTGGGGCTCCCAAGGCAATGATGGGCCTTGGGAAATGTGCCCATGCATTTAAGGGTTTCAAAACCCTTTTTCCCTCCTTCTTCTTCATTTTTTCTCTCCTGAGCGCGATTTCTTCCTGCGATTTCTCTCTCTAATGCTTCTCTACTCAACGCTCTTCTGCCGAGGCCTTTGTTGGTTTTCTTGTGAGTTTTCTTCATTTGCCTTCATCGTTTCATTTCCAGGTACTTTTTCCTTTCCATTTCCTTTTTTTTTCGCTTTTGGTTTGCATTTTCCGGTGAATTTTTGAGTTTTCCGGTGAGCACCATAGTTTCAGGCGAACTGTGTTTGCTTCGAATTTCTTGGTTTGATCTTTAAACTCTTTTAGTTTACAAGTCAATCCTGTTTGTAGTTTTAGGAGTTATTCCCAAGTTTAGGGTCGTCCTCTGATGCTCAGACCTTTATACCATCTTCTTGAGGATTTCCCCTCTCTTAGAGAGAAGACCCTAGAAAAGATTAAGCAGATAGAGAGAGCTCAGGAGGAAGCTCGTAGGTCACAAGAGTTTCCCATTAGACCCTTGTTTCCACCACCTCTGAGAGTGATATATCCTGACCCCCTGGAGAACTTCTATCAGACAGGGGTTCCTGCTGATCCAACACCTATGTCTGAGTCTGAATCTTCTACCTCAGACCCCATGTCTGTGGACTCATTTCAGGAAGCAATGGATTACATGCCTCGGCCTGGTCAGGCCCCTGATCAGGCCGAGGTCTCCAGCCGAGCCTCATCCCATAATGGCTCAAACACCTCAGCCTCTTCTTCAGAGGTTGAAATTGTTGAGCCGAGTGTGGCTATGCCACCCATTCTTGACGCCATCCCCCTGTCGGCCGTCACAGGGGCGGAGTTCGTTCAGAGATTTTCTAGTAACCCATATACATCTTCTCCGGCCGACGTTGAGCTTGATGATGATGAAGATGCTGAAAGTGATGTGGACGTCTCTGAGGCGGCCGAGTTCGAGACCACGGTAACTGAGGTGGATCTACTGTGCTTCAGATATTTATACTCCATTAGTCCCTCCATAAAATTAAGGAGACCTCTGAGGGAAGAGAGGGCCTATCATGGCCGAGATAGAGAAATCTGCCTATATGAGCAGATGTTTAAGTTAGGGTTTCGCCTACCCATTCATCCCATCGTCAAATCCATACTCTCCTATATCAATTTGGCTCCCTCACAGGTGTCCCCCAACGCCTGGAGAGTCATCATAGGGGCCATTATCTTATGGAGGGCAGTCCACCACTCTGACCTCCTAGTTCAGGTCTTTGCTGGTTGTTATGTCCTAACCTCGGCCAAAAACCATCCGAGCTACTATCATTTTGTGGCTCGGAGGCCTGAGAAGAAAATGCTCCAGGTGACTCAGACCTTAAACCATAATTGGAAGCCCTGCTATTTTTTCGCCTCTGGACCATGGGAATTTGGCCCATGCGTTCCCTCTTCCACACTTGAGCCGAGGATACCCCTCAAATGGGGTAAGGTCTCCATGTATGCCAGGGCTGACTCTAGTCTAAGTCTTCAGAATATCCAAAAGGTGAAGGCCCTGCAAGACCAAGGGGCACATGGTCTTTTTGTTAAGTTCGAACATTTACTGACCCCCCAGTATCTCTCTGGAACGGGCCTAGGTGGAAGTCCCCTTGTTGACTTTGGTAAGGATTTTTATTTTTTAAGTTTAACCTCTGAACTCATTCATTTCTGATCTCTAATCCATATCTTTTAACTTTTGCAGAGCGACCACAAGGCATTACAAACGAACTGTGGGAGATGGTTGCACCGAGCTTAGCAAAACTTGCCAAAAAAGCTGGTCTGAACGCTCCTCCCCCAGCTCCCTCTACATCCAAATATCAGGCCTCAAAGAAGAGGGCCCCAGAAGCCCATGCCTCTGACGATTAGAGGCCGACCTTGAGACAAAAGAAGGCCTCTGAAGCTGCAATTCCAATCTCCTCGGCCGACAGCCTGACGGCACGTCTGGATCAGCTGAAGTTAACCGATAGTGTGGTCGGCCACAGCATGCAGGCCGTGGATGCCATCGGCTCTATAATGACCGAGGCTGACAAAGGCTTTTACAGGGCTATGGATACCCCCCTGCTGGTTGAGTTTGGCCTTCACAGAGCCATCCAAGTATGACTTGTCCCCTCGTTAAAATTTTATAAGTGCAACATCTGACTTTTCTCCAGCTTAACCTCTTCATTAAATGTGCAGGGAGTGACTGCTATGCACCACCTATCAAACTGGGCTCTGAGGAAATTGCCCCTCATCCAGAAGGGGCAAGAGGCCGAGAAGGTTCAGAGTGCCCTAAATGCTGAAGTCGATCGTCTGAAATCAGAGCTGCAGAACTCTGAAAATAAGGTTAAGGGGTTGGAGAAAGACATTTCTCTACTCGTCAAAATCACGCCAAAGCCCTGAAGGCCAAAGATGACGTTCTGTAGCAGAAGGTCAGCTCGGCTGTCAAGGATGCTCTTGAAGATGCCTCGGACAAAATAATTTCTGACTATAAAGCCTCGGACGAATTCATGGGTTTTGGCTTTGAATATCTCGAAAGAGGTATTAAGGCTACTACCAAATGGGCTGAAGTCCGAGAGAAGGAGATCGGTGCTCTAAAGGCCTCTGACTTTGTGGGTCTCGGCTTTGCAGACCCTCAGTTTTCTCAGGCGCTTCAAGAGGTGGAGGACGAGGCTACTGCTCCAGCTGATACTACAACTCTGGGAGGGACCGAGGTCGGAGGGGCAGACCATACTGATGACGTGGACGAGGTTACTAATGCTGAGCAAGCCAATCAGGCCGAGGCTGTTAATGTTCCCCCCCCAAACCTTTAGGATTTGTAACTTGTAACAAATAATTTGTAATTTGTAACTCGTAACTTGTAACACCATGGTATTTCGTATTCAAGGAATATTTGTAACAATGCCTCTGAATGCTATATGATCTCTTCCCTTTATTGAATGCCATGTGATCTCTTCAATTATTTTGTTGTAGTGATGTCTTGTTTATACTCAGTCAATAATTCTGACCTCAGGTCTCTTCACCACTGAATTGTTATTAGGCTCTGAGGTCGTCACATAAGACGTTATCCTCACAATTAGTATCACCAAATTAATGATGTTCAGGATCTGAGGTCATCTGATAAGGTGTCTGATCTCAGACGTCTTCACCACCGAGTGATGTTATGAAGGTCTGAGGTCATCCCCTAGGATGTTACCCTCAAAATTAGTCACCAAATTAATGATGTTCAGGGTCTGAGGTCATTTGCTAAGGTGTCTGAGCTCAGACCTCTTCACCACCGAGTGATGTTATGAAGGTCTGAGGTCGTCACCTAAGACGTTATCCTCATAATTAATCTCACCAAATTAATGATGTTAAGGGTCTGAGGTCATTTGCTAACGTGTCTGAGCTCAGACCTCGTCACCACCGAGTGATGTTATGAAGGTCTGAGGTCGTCACCTAAGACGTTATCCTCATAATTAATCTCACCAAATTAATGATGTTAAGGGTCTGAGGTCATCTGCTAAGGTGTCTGAGCTCAGACCTCGTCACCACCGAGTGATGTTATGAAGGTCTGAGGTCATCACCTAAGACGCTATCCTCATAATTAATCTCACCAAATTAATGATGTTAATGGTCTGAGGTCATCTGCTAAGGTGTCTGAGCTCAGACCTCGTCACCATCGAGTGATGTTATGAAGGTCTGAGGTCATCACCTAAGACGTTACCCTCAAAATTAATCTCACCAAATTAATGATGTTCAGGATCTGAGGTCATCTGCTAAGGTGTCTGATCTCAGACCTCTTCACCACCGAGTGATGTTATGAAGGTCTGAGGTCATCCCCTAGGATGTTACCCTCAAAATTAGTCACCAAATTAATGATGTTCAGGGTCTGAGGTCATCTGCTAAGGTTTCTGATCTCAGACCTCTTCACCACCGAGTGATGTTATGAAGGTCTGAGGTCATCCCCTAGGATGTTACCCTCAAAATTAGTCACCAAATTAATGATGTTCAGGGTCTGAGGTCATCTGCTAAGGTGTCTGAGCTCAGACCCCTTCACCACCGAGTGATGTTATGCACGTCTGAGATCATCACCTAAGATGTTATCCCCATAATATATCTCTGGTTTAAGGATGAAGCAAGAACTGTTATGGAAACTGATCTTTATTAATAACCTCTTCTCAGTAAGATAGTACATTTACATAAAATTCTACGCAACATCATATGTAATATCTCTTTAGGTGGTCAGCGTTCCATGGGTTAGTGAAAGGTTCTCCTTCTAGGTTTTCTAGCCTGTAAGTGCCAGGCACAACCTCTTCTGTTACTTTGTAGGGGCCATGCCAGTTCGGGTGTAGCTTATTTGGCTTTTGTAGGGTCTTCTTTAGCACTAGGTCTCCTACTGCAATGGGTCTTGACTTCACCCTTTGATTGTAGAATTTCACTACACGCTATTAGTAGGCTGCTTTTCTGACCTCTGCGTCTTCTCTTCTTTCTTCGATAAGGTCCAAATCTAGCCTCCTCTCTTCCCCATTGCTGTCTGGGTCGTAGGTCTGAATCCGATGAGTTGGTAGTCCTACTTCCGTTAGTATGACGACCTCTGAGCCATGTGCCAGCATGAATGGGGTTTCTCCTGTTGGTGTCCTTGCCATGGTTCTGTAGGTCCATAACACAGCGTAGACCTCTTCTGTCCATCTCCCCTTCGCATCTTCTAACCTTTTCTTGATTCCGTCCAAGATGGTTCTGTTTGTGACCTCGGTCTGTCCATTTTCCTGAGGTCGACCAGGAGATGAGAAGAACTGTTTAATCCCCACTCTTAGGCAATACTTTTATAAGGAGGAGTTCTTGAACTGGGTCCCATTATCCGAGATGAGAGCGTTTGGGAGGCCATATCTGCATATGATGTTCCTCCAAATGAACTGGAAGGTCTTCTGCTCTGTAATTGTTATCATCGATTCCGCCTCCACCCACTTTGAAAAGTAGTCAATGGCAACTATCAAGAATCTATAGTTGTTGACAGCTCTTGGCAAAGGTCCTACCAAGTCAATTCCCCATACCGCAAATGGCCATGGAGAAGAGATTGACGTCATAGGCTGATGGGGTTGATGAGGGATAGTGGCGAACCTTTGACATTTTTCGCACCTCTTCACATAGTCTGCAGCGTCCTTAGATAAGGTTGGCCACCAGTATCCTTGTGTGATGATCCTCTTGGCTAAGGTCCTTCCCCCTATGTTGCTAGAGCAAGAACCCTCATGAACCTCCTGTAAGACCTGGGGTACTTCCATGGGATGCACACATCTGAGGAGAGGCAATAGAAACCCATTTTTGTACAAGACGTCTCCTATCATTGAGAACTTGGCAGCCCCGTACCTCAACTTTCTCCTTTCTAGCTTGGACTCAGGCAGCTCTCCCTCTCTTAGGTATCTGACGAGCGGGTCGATCCATGAGTCTCCTAGGTTCACATTGTGACAAGGGCTACATACCTCGTCCTCCTTGATGGTTGCCTTTCCTAAGACCTCGATTGGAATGGTCCTTCCCATATCTGTCTTCACCGCTGAGGCCAGCCTTGCCAATGCATCAGCGTGGTTGTTGCTTAGTCGAGGCACTCTCTTCAGTTTTGCCTCTTCAAAATATTCTAACAAACTTCTTACCTTCTTTAAGTACTTGGCCATCCTTTCGTCTTTGGCCTCGTATACCCCCAATACTTTATTGACAACCAACCTTGAGTCTCTATGGAGTAGGAGTCGCTTTACTCGAAGAGTTGTTGCCAGTAAGAGACCTGCTATCATGGCCTCATACTCGGACTCATTGTTTAAGGCCTGGAAGTTAAATCTTAAGGCGTATTCAATGTTGGTGCCATCTGGATCCGAGAGTATTAGTCCCGCCCCGCTTCCACTATGACAGGAAGAGCCATCAATGAAGAGGCTCCAGACGTCTGTATCTGATGAGAATACTCCTTCTCTTATAACCCCCTTCTTGAAGAGGTATCGATCCTCTTCGTTCTCTTCTATTCCGCTCCGGGTTTTGCCTGAGATGACCTCTTCCCGATCTCGGAAGACGTTTGGTGCTGTCTCTTCTGAATCTCGGAAGACACTATGGTTCGTCTCTTCGCCATCATCCAAGCCTTTCACTGTCTCGGCCTCTTCCAAACTTCTACCGACCTCTTCCTAGGTGAATTCTGCGACAAAGTCTGCGAGGGCCTACCCCTTGATGGATGTCCTAGGCTGGTAGGTAAGATCATATTCTCCTAGTTCGATGGCCCAGGTCATCAATCTTCTGAACTTCTCAGGTTTGTGCAGAACCTGCCTTAGTGGGGAGTCAGTGAGGACTACCATGGAGTGAGCTTGGAAGTAAGGCTTCATTTTCCTTGAGGCATGTATTAGGGCATAAGCCAACTTCTCCATCTAGGGATAATTTTGTTCAGACCCTTGAAGGGCCTTACTGTTGAAGTACACAGGCCTCTGGACCCCATCCTCTTCCCGTATGATGGCCGCGCTGATGGCTGATTCAGAGACTGCCAGATACACAAACAACCTTTCCCCCGTGATGGGCCGAGACAGCAATAAGGGAGACCCTAAGTAGGACTTGAGTTGGTTGAAGGCTTTTTCACACTCTTCGTCCCATTGGAAGGCCTTTCTTAGAACTTTAAAGAATGGAAGAAACTTGTCCGTTGCCCTAGAAACAAACCTGTTAAGGGCAGCCACTCTTCCCGTGAGTCTCTGGACATCCTTGATACTCCTAGGAGTCTTCTTGTCGAGTAATGCCTTGATTTTCTCAGGGTTCGCTTCAATCCCCCTCTGATTAATAATGAATCCCAGGAACTTCCCAGCTCTTACTCCGAAGACACACTTTGCTGGGTTGAGTTTCATTCTGTATGAGTCCATGACATCGAAGGTCTTCTCAAGGTCTGCTACGTGAGTACATGCTTTCAGGCTCTTCGTTAGCATATCGTCTACATATACCTCCATGGTCTTACCTATTTGCTCTTCGAACATCTTATTGACAAGACGTTGATACGTTGCCCCCGTATTCTTCAGACCGAAGGGCATCACCTTGTAGCAGTACGTCCCTTTGTCAGTAATGAAGGCTGTCTTCTCAGAGTCTTCAGCATCCATGAAGATTTGGTTGTAACCTGAATAAGCGTCCATGAAGCTCATGAGCTCGTGCCCTGTCGTTGCGTCCACCATCTGGTCTATCCTAGGTAAGGGATAGCTGTCTTTCGGGCAAGACCTGTTCAGGTCAGTGAAATCTACACACATTCTCCACTTCCCATTGGCCTTAGGAACGATGATTGCATTTGAGAGCCACTCCGGGTAGGTAACCTCTCTTATGAACTCGGCCTCTTCCAACTTTTTTACCTCTTCCCGGATGACGTCGTACTTTTCCCTGGAGTAGACTCTTCGTCTCTGCTTGATTGGCTTGGCATCTCTGTCCACGTTGAGCTTGTGGCTCATGACCTCAAGGTCGATGCCAGGCATGTCTGCGTGACTCCATGTGAAGACACTATGTCTCCTCCTGAGGAAGTTTATCAGCTCTTCCTTGATTCCTGGCTCTAGGGCCTTACCGACCTGGACGGTTTTTTTCGGCTCATCCTCATTGAGGACGATGGATTCTACCTCTTCCGCGGCCTCACCCTTCTTTAATTTTGTTTCGTCTCTTGGGTCAAGAGTGTCAATGCTGTAGGTGGTGGTTGCTCTCTTATGGGCTTCTCTCTCTTCGGCCGAGTTGAAGTAACACTCTCGCGCCATGGTCTGGTCCCCTTTCACTTCCCCTACTCCATAAGGAGTCGGGAATTTTAGCATCTGATGGACCGTCGACGGCACAACTTCAAACTCTTTGAGGGCCACCCTTCCTATGATGAGGTTGTAGGCCGAGAAGACGTTTTCATCCATAACGAAAAAGTTTATCTTCTTGGTCAGCCTCCTAGGCCACTCATCCCCCATCCGTACATCCATCTCATACATGCACAGTGGGTGGACCTTTTCGCCACTGAAGCCTATAAATGGGTGATGATAGGGCACCAGCCTTGCCCTGCTAAGACCCAGGCTCTTGAAGCAAGGCCAGAACATCACATCTGCTGAGCTTCCCCCATCTATAAGGATCCTCCTTACCTCGTACCCACGCACCCTTGTTGTTATGACCAAAGGGTCATCATGGGGGGCTAAGATACCCTTGAAGTCGAGTCTGGAGAACCCCACTACGAGGGTGTCCATGTCTACCTTCTTCCTCTTCTGCACTGCATCAGAAGACGTTAGATTCATAACTTCGATCTTGGCCAATGACCTGGCCTCTGCTACATGAGCCTTCCTGTTGGCTACCTCAGAGCCACCTCCTGCAAACCCCCCACATATGGTGCTAACACCAAAGGATATCATACCGACCCTCTTCACCAGGGTGTTGTCATCCTTTGGCGGAAGATCCGGGTCGTCTTCATCATCTCCTTCTGAATCATCGTCCCTTCTGTATGGGACATTGCCACGGCATCTATCACCTCTTCTTTTCTTAGGGTCATCTCTTCCACCTTTTGGAGCCTTACCATCAATATACTTCCTCAGCTTCCCAGATTTCAGCATCTTCTCAATCTCATCCTTTAAAGCGAAGCATCTATCTGTGACATGGCCATGATCCTGATAGAACTCACACCATAGGTTTTTGTTCCTCTTATGTGGCGGGGTCTTCAGTTTCTCTGGCCACCTCAAAGTCCGGTCAGTCTTATTCTCATTGAGGATGTGCTCACAGCTCACAGTCAGAGGAGTGTAATAAGAGAACTTGTCATCACCTGACCTTTTCTTCCCCTCTTTCTTACCCTGGGACTTTCCTGTGCTACTGCGGTTCTCCTCCTCATACTTGGCGGCCATTGCCTCCACCGCATTCATCACTTTACCTGTGGTTGCCAGCAGCTCAGCCATGGACCTAGGGGGTCTTCCGCTAGTTTCCATAATACCTTCCCCTTCTGGAGGCCTCCTATAAGGGCGGTCATGGCTATGCTCTCTTCATAATCTTCCACCTCCAATTTCTCTTTGTTAAATCTTGCTATGTAGTCTCTTAGGCTCTCACCCTTGGCCTGTTTGACATACAGCAGGTGGGTAGTCTTCTTTTGGGGTCTTACCCCAAATCAGAAGTTGTGGATGAACTGCTCAGCCAAGCCTTTGAAGTTCTCAATTGAGTTCTTCGGAAGGGAGGTGAACCAACTATGCGCTGCCCCTGTCAAGGTCCCTGAGAAGGCCCTACACTTCATCTCATCAGGTATCGAGTAAATGTCCGCTGCTGACTGATATATCTCGATATGGTGTACAGGGTTAGTGCTGCCATTATACTTGGGAGTTACTGTAGGAGGCTTGAACTTGGCTGGGGTTGGGAACCCCACTATCCTAGCCAAAACTGGGGAGCCCTCTGAGTAACCCCTTTGTAATGGGTCCCTGCTTTTAATGAGGTCTCCTATCTTCTCCTCTAGGCGTTGGATAGAATCATTCCAGGGTCTTCTGTCATCAACTTGGCCGAGGTTATCCCCTACCACCTCCCTGCGATGGACAGAGGGTTCCCCAACCGCGACACGTAGGCTGTTGACCTCTTCCTATTCTCGGCCTCTTCTTTCACAGGGTCGGCCTTGGTCTGGACGACCCTGCCTACCCCCTCTCTGAGAGCCTACTGCGCTCCTTGACCTCGACAGCCTCTGTCTTAGGTCATTCACCGGGCCCAGCCTCTCGAATGCCTACCCTCTGCTTAACCTATCAAAGGTCGACCCTCTTTGTTGGGCCTCTTCTCCTCTTCGGCCGATATATCCTTGACTCTGCCTAAGAGGTCGTATAGTGTTATTTGACACCTCATACGGCTCCCAGCAGTCTTCTGGGGCTTCTTCAGCTTCTAGGTCATCATACCTGTCCTCCGGGCAAGGGTTTACCCGCCTCCCCAGGCGCAAGCGCCTAGGGTCAGCAACGTCCCTTCTCCGCTGGGGTATAGGCTGGTCCTCCATTGGCGCCTGGGGTGGTCCCCTGGCATCAGGATGAGGCTGAACTGCCGCCGGAGTGATCATATCCGGTGAGACTCCAGGTGGCCTCATCATAGTTTGACTAAGTTGAGAAAATTGCTCCTTCATGGCTTATTGTGTTGCAGCTAAAGATTTCAAGGCCGCTGCTACCTCTGCCATTTCGGACTGGGGGGGCGCCTGACTGGAACTAGGCCCTCCACCTCCGGGCGACGGAAGAGGCGGTGGTAACTCTGGTGCCATGTGTTAACAATAAAGAGCTTGAGCAGCAAGTGAGCTTAATACCTTAAAGGACCTCTTTCAATGGTGAAACAGCTCCACGCAAGGGGTGGTTCCTGGTTCACCACCAGAGTCTCCGGTGAGGTTAAGCTGAAGAAGAGGAAGAGATAGCTTCTCGTTCCCACAGACGGCGCCAAAATGATGATGCTAGAATTAGCACCACCAGGTAAGGTGTTTTCAAGCTCAATATAAGAATAACAATGGCAACACAGTTATATAAAGAGATAAGAGACTGAGATGAGGATAAGTGGAGAGGGCACCGGTATATAAGTGGTTCAGCCAATTTGGCCTACGTCCACTGTGAGTGTGTGTGAGTAAAATCACTGAATGAAGGCACTAATGGCCATGGATACAACCTCTCAAGCTTTCTCTCTCTACTGTATATCTAGACAGAGTTTTTGCTAGGGTTTAATATCTGGGATCCTTTTGCAAGGTAGGGGATGACCCCTATATATAGTACCTAGGGGGTGTAATGTACCCCCCATGCATGTAATGAGCATGTGTGTGGTAGCCTCACCAATGTGGGAGTGCCATCTGTCACTGTCACATGTAAGGAATGATGATGAAATATCCTCCCCACGTGTGGAGAATAATCTTGTTATAACTGATTTGTGCCCATGTGTCCTTATCCAAATGTCAACAGATGCTCGGCTGCCATATTGGTGCATGACCTCGGCCTGGGAGAGGCCGAGCTATAAAGGCTCGATAAACGTCTTCCGAGATGTGCCATAGGGAGCCTCGACCTGATCTCGGCCGAGACATTATGCTGGGGTCGGCCCCAGTCGAGGTTGGACTGATTCCATGAAGGTTACCAAGGCTTCTTGTCACCTCGGCCCAAGCCGAGGTTGGACTGGTTCCATGTAGAAGGTTACCAAGGCTTCTTGTCACCTCGGCCTACACTCGGTCGAAGTTTCCATACCCAGGTATATGAGAATGCTGTTGATGCCTGTGATGCGCGTAGTGTCCATTGGAAATGTAGGTGGAAGTGTCGGCCTGGGCCGACCTTACTAAGGCCGAGGGCTGATATCGTGGGCTCATGGCTTGTGCAAGGTCGGCCAATATCTCGACCATCACCTCGGCCGAGATTGGTGTCTCTAGGCCGAGGTTACACTTGGGGCATATCAACTACATATTATACCAAAAGGAGTATGAAAATATCAATCAGTGTTCGGTATATGAGGAACCTAGATATGTGCAGTCTACTGGCAAGGAAGGCACTATCTTAAAATTTTCTCAAAAAGTGTTGAAATATTTTCCCATTGGGCCTAGATTGAAGTGGTTTATCACAGTCCCATGGATAGCAGAGGAAATGACTTGGCATGCTAGGGTAGAAGTAAGGATAATCTCATTCATCATCCTATTGATTCTACAACTTGGAAGAGGATGAATTATGAGTATCCCAATTTTGCTCGAGTAAAGCGTAACACTCGTTTTGTAATATCAACAGGTGGTTTCAATCCATATGAAAATCTAAGCACCAATCAGTGTGTATGGCCAGTGATCCTAGCACCACTCAACCTCCCTCCTTCATAGTGTATGAGACCCGAATTTTCGATGCTGTCTTTGGTGATACCTGGGCCAAAGGCACCAAGTGATGACATCGATGTCTACTTGTCTCATTTGGTAGAAGAATTAAATGAGTTGTGGGAAAAAGGTGTGCAATCATTTAACTCTTTTAAAAAAGAACATTTTACACTGACAGCTGTGTTGATGTGGGCAATTCATGATTTTTCAGCTTATGGGACATTATCCGGTTGCGCAGTACATGATTATTTAGAGTGTCCTATTTATGGAGAGGAGATTGAATATCTGCGTCGCATTACTAGCAGAAAAAATATATACCATTCCCATAGGAGTTTTTTATCCCCCGCTCATAGTTTTAGATTTAAAAATGTTCCAATTTTTTACTGAGCGGGGTTGAACATAGGCTACCTCCGAGAAAACTGAGTCAATCTTATAATTTTGGCCGTAATATGCTAGGTAAGAAATCTAAATGAAAGAATGTCAAGCATAAGAAAACCCCAACTGGGGATGAAACTGAGACAAGAGAGGGGTGGGGTAGGAGGTTAATTTTATTTTACTTGCCTTATTGGAGGGGTAACCCGATGCTTCATGTATTGGATGTGATGAATATGGAGAAGAACATCATTGAACATATTATGGGCACATGCCTTGGGGGGAGTTATTCGAAGGATGGAGAAAATGCACGAAAAGACCTTAAACCATTGAAACATAAGCCACAAATATGGTTAAAAGAAGATAATAGGGGAAGGACAATAATTTCCCTGGTGCGTTTACTTTGACAACCAAGGAAAGAAAGGTTCTTTTAGACACAATATATAATTTGAAGGTTCCATCTAATTTTTCATCCAATTTGCAAAGGATTGTGAATTATGTACCCATGATTTACATAAGTGCAAGTCTCATGATTGGCACGTGATCACACAATTGGTTTCTTTGTTGTTTAAGCATTGTTTATCTTATCACGAGGATTTACGAAGGGCCATTATGAAAATTAGCATCTTCTTCACACTTTTATGTGAGAAGGTAGTCAATCCAAAGCATATAGTGGCCGCAAAAGTAGTTATAGCCAAAGCGATTTGTGTGTTGGAAAAGTACTTTCCCCCATCACTGTTTGACATATGTATTCACTTGTTGGTACACTTATAGGATGAGGCACTTCTTTGCGGCCCAGTTTGATATCGGTGGATGTACCTATTTGAAAGGTTGATGAAAGTTTTCAAATATTGTGTCAAGAATATATGATATATTGAAGGATCAATTACATAGGGATATATCACCGTGGAGTCATCAATCTACACTTGGGAATATATGCCCGACCCAAGCAGCGTAGATAACAATGATGAGTTCGTCAATGAGGGTGGTCAGATGATGGGCACACGAGTGAAATTAATAAGTTTAGAGCATGAACAAGTAGCTCGTTATCTATTTGAAACTCATGAAGATGTCGAAGAATGGAAAACGTAAGTTCATATTATTTTAACTTTTATACTTGATCAATTTTGTAATACATTCATCATAGTCAATGCAGGAAATATGATGCGTGTGGGAACAATAAAAGACGAAGAATGATGGCACAATTAGACAATGAATTTAGGCTGTGGGTGTCACACGAGGTAATTATAATGAGAATGTCTCTTATTAAATAACATATTGCAAGAAAGCTTTAAAACTAACCTAATTCATTTATTTATAATTTCAGCTCTTAAAAATGGGTGATGCGACATCAAGGCTTGCCCGTCTATCCAGTGGACCCTTATTCCTAACAAACGAGTACAAAAAATATCGATTCAACGGTTATGTATTCGGTGCAAGGGTGTACGTGAAAAATAAAAATGTACAAAACTCGGTCATTTCATACAAGGATCTTACTTATTTTCGAGCGAGTGCGAAAGATAAAAACCTCGTTGAAGCTGAAATGACTTAATATGGTGTCATTTGGAATATATTTGAATCAGACTATATAAGTTTCAAAGCGGATGCTTTTTTTGTGATTGGGTAAGAGTCGAGGATAAAAATAATTATAAAGTTGATCCTGGTACCAATTTTCTCATGTTTAACTTGTCCAAGTTAAAGAGTAACGAACATTTGAGCTATGAGCCATTTGTTTGTGCTTTTTAAAAGGTCAAGCAAGTATTTTACTCAGAGTATATCAATGAATCATGTTCAATCATCCTACACACACGAAATCATCTAACTAGTAGCGTGGATGACTTGGTTGCTTATACCGAATATCAATCCATTTTAGATGATAACCCAAATTCGAAATAATTTTTAGATTTTTAATAAGTATTCCAATTGTTTGAAACAATGCTTAGTTTGGTTTATGATATGAATTTTGTATTCTTCTAATGTCGTTAGTTTGTATTATTCTAGTGCTTTGTTATTATCTGACGGCAGTTTAATGCTTTATTCATTTGGATTTGAATCAAAATTGGTTGGTTAGTTAGTGAATATGTTAATTTGCATTTTAATCAGTTTAAGAATTATTTCAAAGTCCATGACATAACCTAAATTTGAAATAATTTTTAGATTTGTAATAAGTATTCCAATTATTTGAAACAATGTTTAGTTTAGTTTATGATATGGATTTGTATTCTTCTAATGTCGTTAATTTGTATTCTTCTAGTGCTTTGTTATTATCGGATGAAAGTTTAATGGTTTTATCTATTTGGATTTGGTCATTTTCTCATATATATGTTTCTACTAATAAATTTTTTTGCAGGAAATGTCTACATCAGAGCGTCAGGGAAGCGAGGGCGAGGAAGGCTCGTCCAGTACTAGACCCCCAAAGTGGGGCAAGTTGGGGTCCGTAGTGGAGAACACGGAGACCGTACAAGATAGGGACTTAGAATTGATGAAGATGATTATTGGCCACTGGTACATGGATCGGAGGAGGGTTCCCTATGAGCTTAAGATGGCCATTTGGGGTGAATTACATGAACTTTCTCACTTTCTTTTTGTTTTGTGTTTATATTTATATTTTATAATTTAAATACTACTAACTCACTTTCTTTTTGTTATGTACTTGTTTGACAAGAACAATTCATCTTGCCCCCACATTTATGAAACTATATGTTGGAACAATTAAGAGATCAATATAAAATGTGGAAGAAAAATATGCGTGTATGGTACTTTGGCCGAGAGCGAAAATCCATCTTACGACTTAGGGACACAATACCCACGACGGACCCAATCTCATTGGCAAGCTGACTATAATTTATCGATAATGAGGTCTCAAAGAGGCAATTGTCCTCTCATGAATCGGGTAGGAAAAATCGGGCCAAGAAGGTCGACGCGCACTACTCCGAGCGTACGTCTTACGCCGAGATGGAGCATAGGATTGTAAGTTTTGAATGTTCTTTCATTTTAGTTTTAATTTATTCTATTTATTGATAATTATATACTAATTTGAAAATTTTGCATTATTTTATTTCAAGAGATGGGGAATGGTCTTGGGGGTAAGCCACAAAGGATCGATGCCTATATGGAAATTCGAACGAAGAAAGGGAAGGATAAGGAGATGGATCCAACCGTGGCCACCACGATTGTAAGTTATAATTTTAATTGCACTACAAAATTAAAAATTTATAATTACATACTTTTTTATTAATTTACCTAATCATGTACTTTTTTTTTGTTTCAGGAAAAGCTTAAAAAAGTGCATAACTCGTAGAGTGATGGTGATAAGGCATCTCTGGCTACAGATTCACTAAGCCAAGTGATCAGGCGGGATCACAAGGGCCGTACTCGGGGGGCGAGTTCTCGCTTGGGGAAGTCGAGGTTCACCAGGATTGTGTTGAGCAACACCGGGCTGTCACACAAGGTGGACGAGTTGTCGACCAACAATGTCAAGAAGTTTGACAACTTGGAGAGAATAATGAAAAAATATTTGCATTTGTCAAGAGTGCTCTTAAAGTTCAGGTTGAGTCCAGCTCAGGGAAGGGAAATGAGAAAGTGGTGGATGAGGGGACCACTACTCCGTCTTTCACACCTTCACCCTCACCAATACCCCCTTTTCTAAATATGGCATATTCGCCACCCCACTCATACCACCCTCCTCCTAAGGCCATTTTCAATAATTGGTTGGCCTAGTGTGTATATAGTGGACACACGGGGTGATGATAAAATAACTAAGGGGTTGAGGGACCTGGACACATGCCTAGGTATCGTGGTGCATAACTGTCCGCAATAACCGCACGAGGCACGGGTTCGGATCACAGAAGTGTTCATAAGAAAAGAGAATGAACCCGTGTGACTGAATGAACAGTGCGACGTTCGGACTATTGAGGGTTGTATCAATTATTATTCAATATGACCTACCTTTATCCTTGAAATTGATAACGAATGAAAAATTTGTAATAATTTGATTAGTATTTGTTTAGTTTTTGATTATTATGAATACGAATATTGAATGTTATTTATTATTTATTGTTTAATAATGAATGAATAAATGTTGTATGGATTAGATCTTATGAATGAATGAATGTTAGTTGAGAAAATATATCATATATTTATTGTAACAGTTTATAACATACTATTGGATAATGCAGTGGCCATACTGCTCAATAGTTTTTTTTACGGCTGCTTAGTACTGACATGGACTTTGACCATGAAAAGTTCGTGGAAAAGGGAACTTGTCATGGTCTTTGACCGTGACACATCTGTGACAATTTCTAAGTTATCACAGACGTGTCAGGTCAAAGACTGTGACCAGTTCCCTATGTCACGGACTTATCACGATCAAAGTCCGTGACACGTCCATAGGAAAGAAAAACGTGTCACGAACTTTGACCTTGACACGTTCGTGACAATAAACTTGTCACCCCAACAAGGTTTTTGACCGTGACAAGTTAAATTGTAAATATTTTTGACCGTCACTAGTTGTCAGTTTTGATGTAGTATGAGCCCACCTCTTTTAAATAAAATAATCTGCATAAGAATAGTGTATGTTGTACTGCATTCTCGTACACATACCACATTTTAGAGGGTATGACGTACTCTGATTTGCGTTTATAATAACATTGTTCCTCAGTTAAACTCTAAAGATAAGCAGACATGTACTCTCTTTTTGCCAGAGCAATTATCTTTGCCTTATGGGAGAAAATTTTTAAACTTGATTCTTGGCACCTAATAGTTTCGAAAGCAATAAGTAGGTTAAGCTCATCATTCAATTTTCTCAAAACTAAAATAGTGGTTCAAATCCTGCTAAGTTCCACGAAATATGCTGTTCAATTATAGAATTAATTATATGTTTGCAAAAGCTTTTGCTTAAGAAGAGACTTTTTGTTTTGTAATGGCAAAATGCAACAATGATAGCAACTAGATTCTTCTTTTCACCATCATGCATTTCGGTTTCTTTTCCTGCCAAATATCACTGTTAGGGATTCTAAAATATAGCTGTCTCGTTAGATCAAAACTATAGTTTCTCTTTGATTTTCAAATGCTATCGAGGACTATATTTATGAAACTAATAGATAAAAACCTAATATAATTAACCAATCACCTAATATAAATCTTAATAGATGTTTACTACTACCAATAATAGTTAAAATAAAGAAATCAATATCATAATATTGTCTACCCATATTAATTAATTATGGTGACCAACCAAATACATTAGGGAAGAAATAGCTTGTCTCTACCTCTTGTTCTATAATAGTTTCTAATCAATTCTCCCTCCACTTGTAGTTGGCCGTCAGGCACAAATATGTTGCTTCTTCTTTCAATAACTTAGTTTTCTTCAAGAATGGTTGCATTTTTAGTGTGTTTCTTTACGTGTTACATAATCATCCGACTCAGTGTCATCATCTGTAGTCGTGTTTCCTTTTAAAATGTGATGGAAGAGGCGCATGAAACAAACAAATCCTTGAACCTCTTTCAGTACTGATAAAAAATCATATTTTTATTTGGGTTAAGTTAATAATTTGCATCGTAAACTAATTAGTGATGTTATTGGGGAAGATAACTTTTTAAGGATGTTGATTTGCATATCCTGCCATGGGGTGGGACCTCAGGGTAAGTGAGAGAAGGCAAGACTTACCTTTATCCTTTAAGAAAAGGGAAACGCTTCAACCTAGTTAACCCCTATGTGCAAGCCTAGTCATTAAATGTTGCAATATTCCTTGAATTATCTGATACAAATGTAAAAGTTGCTCACCTTAAGGAAAATTTCTTAGCTTTTTCCTATTTCCCTTTCTTTTTCTTTTTATCTAACTACATGGGATTTGGGAAGAATTTATAACGGGCCTAATATGCTATGCATATCGATATTATCAAGATAAGAAATGGATCCTCAGTATTCAATGATGTGAATAATTACCTAATAAATCATTTCACTTTTAAAGTATATACTTTTTACCCTGGTATTGCATGTAATAAGTTATAAAATATCACTTTAAATGCACCGTTTTGTAACACGTTGGGTTTTTACCATGTCTCTCGCCATTCTGGGATTTCGTCCTGGTCAATTCCTTATCATTATTCACATTTGTACTTACCATCTGTATTAAGATGTTCACTGGTCTTATGTCCTTGTAATTCAGTTGGTCTATTCCCAATCAATGATTCTGTTTTTTATGGTTTATGTTTTTCTCTATCTTTCAATTTGTTTATTTTTTTTTATATATTTATGGTCTCAGTCTTATCCTAACTTCTAATGCAGCGGTGGAATTTAAATTTGCTGCCAAGAAGTTTAGCTTGTGCATTTTACACAATCAACCTTTCTTCACTAAGTATAAGTAACTCCAAATCCGACTCCGATGGAGTAGACTAGTAGCGTGGGATCTTGCCTTATGGATTGGAAAATGGATAGGTATATGAAGAGCAGAGGGTCTAGCCTTGAGAAACTCAAGTTGGTTTTTGCTAGTATGGCATATATATTTCTTCACTACTCCTTCCCTCGACAGTGTAGATCTTATGCTTTGCCTAGATTAACTAAGATGCTTAATTACTTTTGTTAGGTAATTTATATTATTGCCTCTCTCTTTAAGGTAAGCGCATTGGGTGACTGTTTGTCTTGTTATATGTTTTGGAGACAAGTTTGTATGAACGGTTCTAAAGGTTAGTTTTTACAATGCATGTTAGTTTTTATTTATTTATTTATATATATTTTAATTTTTTTGCGTACTAGTTGGTAATATAAACTATGTTTTAGCACAAGAATCCTTGTATGGACAAATTTATGAATACTTACCATCAGAATTAATTGATGTACAAAATGGAATGAAAAGAAGTCAGATAAGCACCATTATCTAGGATTGAGTTCATTATGATTTCAACCCCCACTGGAAGGAGATGATTGCAATATAAGCTCCCACCTCCTATAAAATGCACCACAAACCCGAAACATTATCCTGTTTACTTGTTTCAACCAAAAAATTCACACTGCAGAATTCAGTGTTGTGTCAAAGGGTCGTTGTCCAGGAATATACAATTGGGAGTTCACTGAATGTGAACTGAGTATAGAAGGAATATTTGGAGTAACTTTTTGGAGATTTGACTCACGTGATGAGGCATACTCAACATATGTGGTGTACATCACAACCAATGGAGGCATCTTAGGTTCATATTAATGCCTTTATATGTTAGGATTTTGCGGTTCAAGAGAGCTCTTTCGAGATTTATGATGCTACTCTAGTCAACGTCGAAGGGCCGACCAATACTTTTGGCCTAAACCCAGTCACGCCCCCTACCAAAAAGTAGAGTATGTGTTAATTGTGTTCATCCCAGTTTTATAAATTAGAATAAATTATGCCAAGTATATATCAGAAAAAATATAATTAATCTATTTATCCCAGTTTATAAATATTGACTCGTAATAAAATTAATCCATTCCCTCATCCATCACAGTTTATAAATGTCGACTCATCAGTTCTGATCAGCTAAACTTGATTCACTATATATTTCTTAATAGAGTATGGAAAGTATATAGCAAAACAAATGAAATGAATACATTCATCATAGTTTATCCTAGTATATAAATCTTGTCTCATAATCAAATTTATCCATTCATCCCAATTTATAAATCTTGACTCACCAGTTCAATTATATATCACATTTCAGTCGCATACTTTAGTTTATATACATCAGTTGAGTTATCACAGTTAACATATCATCCCATAGTTGTATATATATGAATCAATTTATATAAATCAACCCCATAAGAGTATATATAAGAATAGAGTATATATAAAAAGTGAATAGAGTATAAACAACATATCCGAGCCAATATATCAGTGCCAAATCATTTCCAAACAAGTTCATGAAATTTAAGAACGCAGACATGTAGTGATTTGGATACCATAAATCATATATCATATATCATAAGGCTACTCATATAACTTGTATTTTGCTAACAATGACTTTTCTAAACAACTAGTAGTGACTTTGTTTTAATCATTTTATTTTGCTCGAAGTGGCTTTTCTAAACAACTAGCAAGTATTGTTTGATGCACGACTTCACCTACATCTTGAGTAATTTGTTTTTTTCACATGTACTGATTTGGATATCATATATCATATATAATAAGGCTACTCATATAAATTTTATTTTTCTAGTTAGCAATGCACTTTTTATATCACACTCATTTGATATTACATTTCATACAATAATAGTCATCTCAAATGAAGTGTTATAAATATAATTTATCGAATATTTGTTTAGGTACAGAGAGTACCCAAACTAATGTAAAAAAAGTTTGAAAAGCTGCCAAGTCTTGGATTGAATGGAATAATAAGAAAAAGAAGATACCAGAATGGAATGAGCTTTGTTAGGTAGTTTGTAGACTTGAATGAAAATTGATGTCGCAATTAGGCTACTATGCTAGCAGTGGAAATTTGTTTCCATTGACAATGTTATATTGGAATGAGGTGAGAAAGGACACTCTTGAGGGGATTTAGAATGAAGTGAAGGTCTTCTATTAATTCAATTCAATTTGATTTATTTTTTTCGTTATATATGAGTTTGTTAAATTTCTAACCAATTTATTAATTCAATTCAATTCAATTTATTTATTTTGTTATATATTCTTACGATAGCATAAATGCATTAGAAGGTTTTAAACAAATTTATTCACAAAGATGGGAGCTGCTTCGAAGCAATGAAACTATCGATTGAAGACAAATCACTATGAAAAGTTTCAAATAAATAAAGAGCGAAATACAGAGTTTGTTTAAGAGTATTATCCCTCATTATGATTCCATTACCTTAATGGCCCATACCGACTAGGTAATAACACATCTTTATTTTATTTATATATATGTATGTGATGGAGTGTTAGGAAGGATATATGTTGTGTCTATTCCGCCCTTAGTTGTTCACAGTGTTGTGGCTATTTATGTCACTGTTTTTGAGTTAATTTTTATTTTAATACAAGTTGGTTTTCATGAATAAACAAAGGAGACTATCGAATTTAAAAAAATATTAAGTGTATTTAAAAGTAATTATTATGAAGACATATAAATTTGATAATTTTTTTAAAGATTGTCATCTTATGTAATTGATATGCCCAAAGTTTACCCTCGTACTCAGGGTCACTAATCTCATCCTGTATCACAGCCAAGTTTTACAAAGCACCGAGTTGTCATCAAAAGCGTCATCTTCCAGAAGGTCGGCCCCGCATCTACCAACCTCGACTGGCCATCAGCCGAGGTCATCAGAGTCATGAGATCAAAACTATGCCAACTTCGTACTCTGCCTCAGTCGATGTTTCACCTTACCTCATGCATAACCTCGGCCAGTCTTCCAGGCCAAGCCCATATCAACGATTGACAGGACAAAGAAACAGTTAGACTCCTATAACCTCGTACTCGGCCAAGCCGAGGTTACATCAGTCAAGGACAAGTTTGAGCATATGTAAGCACATGTAAGCTTTGGAACACGTGGGCAAATCAGTTATAACCGAATCATTCCCCTAACATGAGGGAATATTGCGATCATGATTATCTACATAAGATCAACCAGGTGTTATCATCATACTGGTTCGATCCTCAAGCACATGCTCATTGCATGTTTGGGGGTACATTACACCCCTCAAGCACTATATAGAGAGGTTTTCCTCTACCTTGTAAAGGGATCGATAATTTCAACCCTAGCTAAAACTCTATTGGTTTATACAGTGGAGAGAGAAAGCTTGAGAGATTCTATCTATGGCCATTAGTGTCTTCATCTAGTGACATTACTCACACACTCACAGTGGACGTAGGCCAGATTGGCTGAACCACTTATATACTAGTGTTCATCCTTTTATCCTCACCTCCTTCTACTAGATATTTACTCTTGTGCTGCCATTGTTATTTCTAGTTTGAGCTTATCAACACCTCACACCGGTGGTGCTATTTCCAAGCATCATCTTTTTCGTAGGCCAGAATAGCTGAACCACTTATATAACAGTGTTCATCCTCTTCTCCTCACCTCCTTATACTAGATATTTACTCTTGTGCTGCCATTGTTATTGCTAGTTTGAGCTTATCAACACCTTAAACCCGTGGTGTTGTTTCCAAGCATCATCATTTTGGCGCCGTTTATGGGAACGAGAAGATTCATCTCTTCCTCTTTTGCTGCTTAACCTCACCGGAGACTTTGGTGGTGAACCAGGCCTCACCCTTTGCGTGAAGCTGTTTCACCATGTAAAGAGGTCCCTTAAGGTTTCCAAGCTCTATAGTCCTCTCATCAAAAGCTCAAGCATATGGCATCGGAGTTACCACCACCTTCTCCACCATCTGGTGTTGGAGGACCCAGTTCTAGTCAAGCACCACCCCAGTCCTAGATAGCTGGGGTGGCAGTAACCTTGAAGTCCTTGGCTGCAACTCAACAAGTGATGCAGGAAAAAATTTCCCCTCTAAGACAAAATATAATGAGACCACTTGGGGTCTCATTGGAGATGATTACTCCAGCGAATTCTCAGCCACAACATGAGGCCAGGGGCCCACCCCAGGAACCACGAAAGGACCAACCTACTCCTCAACGGAGGAGGGATGTTGCTGACCCTAGGCATTTACGCCTGGGGAGGCAAAGAAACCTTTACCCTGAAGATATGTATGATGACATTTAGGCATAAGATGCCTCGAAACACTGTTGGGAGCCGTATGAGGTCTCAAACAACACTGTACGTCCTATACAGCAGAGTCGAGGTCAGTGTGAAAGACGGGATGGTGATGCACGCTAGAGAGAGTCGGCTTTTGATTGCTTAAGTAGAGGGCCGACCTTTCAAAGGCTCGACCTAGTTAATGATCTAAAGCAGAGGTTATCCAGGTCAAGAAGCATAGCTGTCTCACAAAGGGAAGGTGGTGATCATCGGCCTCATCATGTCCGACCCCCACATGGCCGAGAATGTGGTCAGGGGGATGTCAACAACCGATGTTGCAAAGAAGCTGAGGAACCCTCAGTTCACCCTTTAGAAGTGGCTGGGGATAACGTAGGCCAAGTCGATGTTGTCAAACCATGGGATGACTCTATTCAGAGGTTGGAAGAGAAGATAGGGAACCTCATAAAAAGTCGAGACAGATTACAGAGGGGATACTCAGAGGGCTCACCATTCGTGGCAAGGATTGTTAACTTCCCAACCCCTTCCAAATTTAAACCTCCGGTGGTGTCACCCAAGTACGATGGTAGTAGTAACCATGTCCATTATATATAAATGTATCAATCTGTAGCAAACATTTATTCAATCTCTGATGAGATGAGGTACCGATCTTTCTTAAGAACTTTTACTGGGGCTATATATATCTAGTTTACGTCTCTTCCTAAAAATTCAGTTGAAAATTTCAAAGGTTTAGCCGAGCGATTTATTCATAATTTTTATTTTGGGGGACCTCAAAAGAAGACGACTCACTTGATTTATGTAAAGCAAGGGAAGAATGAAAGCCTCATAGACTATATCGCGAGGTTCAATAAGGAAAAAATGGAGGTAGAAGATTATGAAGAGAGCATAGCCATGACAACCCTTATTGGAGGACTTCAGAAGGGAAAGCTACTTTGGAAGCTTGCTGAAGACCCTCCCAAGTCTATGGCCGAGCTGTTATCAACATCTGGAAGGGTCATGAACGCAGAAGAAACAATGGCTGCGAAGTATGAGGATGAGAATTGAAGTAGTAGTGGGAAATTTCAAAGGAAAAATGATGGAAAGAAAAGGACTACAGACGACAAGTTTGCACACTACACTCCTCTAACTGTGAGGTGCGAACATATCCTCAACGAAATAAAGAATGATAGATCCCTGAAATGGACGGAGAAGCTGAAGGCTCCTCCACATAAGAGAAATAAGAATCTATGGTGTGAGTTCCATCAAGAACACGACCATCTGACTAACAAGTGTTTTGCCCTGAAGGACGAGATTGAGAAGATGTTGAAGTCTGGAAAACTTAAAAAGTATGTGGATGGTAGAGTTTCTAAGGGCGAAGAGACGACCCCCCAAAAAAGAAATGATAAATATCGGGAAGACGTCCCTGCCAAAAGAGATAATGACTCAGATGATGATGATGACCCTGACCTCCCACCAAAAGACTACAATGACCCAGTAAAGAGGGTCGGTATGATCTCTTTCGATGTGAACACTGTCTGTGGGGGACTAACAGGGGGTGGCTCAGAGGTAACTAATCATAGGCATCATGTGGCAGATGCTAAGGCAGTAACTAAAGCCGAGGTTGTGAACTTGGCATCTATAAAAGTTAACAAGAGAAGAGAAGGAAGTTAGATATGGACACCCTCGTGGTCGGCTTCTCGCGACTTGACTTCAAGGGTATCTTAGCTACCCACGATGACCCTTTGTTCATCACCACAATGGTGCATGGGTGTGAAGTTCAGAGGATCCTCGTTGAAGGGGGCAACTCTACAGACGTTATGTTTTGGCCCTATTTTAAGAGCCTTGGCCTCAGCAGAGCTAGGTTTGTACCTTATCATCACCCCTTAAATGGTTTCAGCGGTGATGAGGTTCATCTATTGGGTATGTATGAAATGGATGTTAGAATAGGAGATGAATGGCCTAATAGGTTGACAAGAAAAATCAATTTCTTTATGATGGATGAAAACGTCTTCTCAGCCTATAACCTCATCATAGGACGTGTAGCCCTCAAGGAATTTGAGGTCGTGCCTTCAACGGTCCACCAAATGATAAAATTCCCGACTCCTTATGGAGTAGGGGAAGTTCAAGGTGACCAGACATTGGCAAGAGTATGCTACTTCAACTTTACATAAGAGAGAGAGGCTCATAAGAGGGAAACAACCACATACAACATCGACACACTTGATTCTAGGGATGAAACAAAGCTAAAAAAGGGAGAGGTTGCGGAGAGGGTAGAGTCCATCGTCCTCAATGAGGATGAGCCGAAAAAACCAATTAAGTCGGCAAATCCCTAAGACCTGAGATCAAGGAGGAACTAGTAAAGCTTTTAGAGAAGAGACAAAGTATTTTTACCTGGAGCCATGCAGACATGCCAGATATTGATCCTGAGATTATGTGCCATAAACTCAATGTTGTAGAAGATGCCAAGACTATCAAGAAAAGAAGAAATACTCAAGAGAAAAGTATGATTTCATCAGAGATAAGGTTAGAAAGCTGTAAGAGGCCAAGTTCATCAGAGAGGTCATATACCCTGAGTGGTTATCGAATGCTGTCATTGTGACCAAAGCTAATGGGAAATGGAGTATGTGTAGATTTCACTGACTTAAACAAGTCCTGCCCAAAAGACAGTTTCCCTATACCTCGTATAGATAAGATGGTGGATGCCACAACAGGGCATGAGCTCATGAGCTTCATGGATGCATATTTCTGGTATAATCAGATCTTTATGGGCTCGATAGACTCAGAGAAGACAACCTTCATTATAGAAAAGGAGACCTATTACTACAAGGCCATGGTCTTTGGCATGAAGAATGCAGGGGATACTTACCAACGTCTTGTAAATAGGATGTTCGAGGATCAGATAGGCAAATCTATGGAAATTTATGTTGATGACATACTGATGAAGAGTTTGAAGGCCTACATTCATGTGGCCGACCTTGAAAGAACTTTTGACACTATAGACAAATACAGAATGAAGCTCAATCCCACCAAGTCTGTCTTCGAGGTAGAAGCAGGAAAGTTTCTGGGATTCATCCTCAACCAAAGGGGAATAGAGGCTAACCCTGAGAATATCAAGGCTTTGATGGAAATGAATACACCCAAAACTATGAAAGACGTTCAGAGGCTAACCGGGAGAGTTGCTGCACTTAATAGGTTCGTCTCAAGAGCTAAATATAAGTGTCTTCCTTTTTGCAAAGTTCTTACAAAGGCCTTCGAATGGAATGAGGAACGTGGCATTACTTTTTAAAGAGCTGAAGTCCTACCTCAGCTCTCCCCTACTACTATCGTGGCTAATTCAGGGATAGAGGCTATATGCATACTTAACTGTCTTAAAGTCATCCATCAGTGCTACGATAGTAAGAGAAGAGGATGGAGTGTAGAGACCAGTCTACTTCAATAGCAAGGCACTCAAAGGGTCTGAACAAAAGTACCATCGAATAGAAAATTTAACCTATGCTTTGATACATGCTTCTAAGAAAATGAATCCATACTTTCAAGCCCATTCTATGGTTGTCTTCACTGATTCCCCACTCAGACAGGTCCTCCATAAGCTTGAGAAGTTAGGAAGGTTAACGACTTGGGCAATTGAGTTGGGGGAATATGATATTGTTTATCAACTTAGGGATGCACTCAAGGGACAGGAACTCGCATACTTTGTAGCCGGGTTTACCTTGGAAGATATTGAGGAGAATCATAGAGCCGCAGATGAACCAGACAGAAACATCTTTCGAGATTCTGACGAGGTTGAGTCAAGCAAAGCCAGACAAAGAGCAGTTGCGAATGAAGAAGAGAGATACCTCTTCAGGCTGGGGACCCTAGCAGAGGGTAACTTCTCTTTATGTTAAAACATTTTTAACCTCTTCATTGATGGATCATCTGATGAAAGAGAAAGTGGAGCAGGGCTGATAGTGTCAGCAGCGGATGGTACCGATATTAAATATGCACCGAGGTTCAACTTCAAAGCTTCCAATAACGAGTCAGAGTATTAGGCATTGATAACAAGTCTCTCTTTGGTAAAACCCTCAATGTCGTCCAACTCCTAGTCTATAGTGACTCAAGGCTAGTTGTGAACCAAATCCTGAGGGTATATGAAGCCAAAGATGAAAGGATGGCTAGATATCTGAAGAGGGTGATATCGATGATAGAAATCTTCAAGGAAGTAAAGATGAAGAGGATACCTTGGCTAGATAATAGTCGAGCTGATGCACTTGCGAGGTTGGCCTCAATAACAAGGACATACATAAGGAGAACAGTAGTAGTTGAGATTCTTCTTAAGCCGACCATCATAGAGGAAGAGGTTGATAGACCTTGCCTAAAACTAAGTATGGGAGCCTCATGGATGGACCCTCTTATCAGATATCAGAGATGGAGAGCTTCCAGAGCCAAAGTTAGAAAGGAGAAAACTGAGGTTCAGAGCTGATTGATATGCCCAAAGTGTACCCTCGTACTCAGGGTCACTACCCTCGGTCTATCTCACAATTGAGTTTTATAGAGCTCCCAGCTGTCATTAGAAATGTCATCTTCTAAAAGGTTATCCCCTCATCTACCAACCTTGGCTGGCCATCAATCGAGGTCATCAGAGTCATGGGATCAAAACTATGCCAACTTCGTACTCTGCCTCAACCGACGTTGCACCTTACCTCATGCATAACCTCAGCCAGTCTTCCAGGCCGAGCCTATATCAGGGATTGATAGGACAAAGAAACCGTTAGACTCCTACAACCTCGTACTCGGCCAAGACGAGGTTACATCAGTCAAGGATAAGTCCGAGCATATGTAAGCACATGTAAGCTTTGGAACACGTGGGCAAATTAGTTATAACCAAATCATTCCCCTCACATGAGGGAATATTGCGATCATGATTATATACATAAGGTCATCCAGGTGTCATCATCATACTGGTTTGATCCTCATGCACATGATCATTGCATGCTTGGGGGGTACAATAGACCCCTAAAGCACTATATATAGAGGTCTTCCTCTACCTTCTAAAAGGATCGATAATTGCAAACCTAAGTAAAACTCTGTTGGTTTACACAGTAGAGAGAAAGCTTGAGAGATTGTATCTATGACCAATAGTGTCTTAATCTAGTGACATTACTCACACTCACAGTAGACGTAGGCTAGATTGGCTGAACCACTTATATACTAGTGTTCATCCTCTTCTCCTCACCTCCTTCTACTAAATATTTACTCTTGTGCTGCCATTGTTATTGCTAGTTTGAGCTTATCAACACCTCACACTAGTGGTGCTATTTCCAAGCATCATCATTTTCGTAGGCCAGATTGGCTGAACCACTGATATACTAGTGTTCATCCTCTTCTCCTCACCTCCTTCTACTAGATATTTACTCTTGTGCTACCATTGTTATTGCTAGTTTGAGCTTATCAACACCTCACACCGGTGGTGCTGTTTCCAAGTATCATCAGTAATGCCCCAACCCAAATTTATGGGTTAGTCGTAGTCAACCCGATCCGTCCCGAGCGTTAGGTGTGAAGTGCAATGAGACAACCTATATAATGTTGCTAATACATTTTTGTTTTAATTAAAATTTCACTGCCTTAGCATGAGATTCCAATTTCAAGTCCAACTACATGAGGGACCCGTGGGAAGTGTCCCCGGATTCCAAGTAGACAGAGATACTAACGTGAAATAAATGAGAGAACTTACCTATGTAACGCTCTCAAAATACGAACCCGCACCCAACTTGCTATAACAAAGAAGAGGGTGCGAGCCGAATGCTCAGTGAAAAATATACAAAATGTAGTATAAAAATGAACGTCAGAAAGAAGACTCTAACACATTATACCTACGTGGACATGTAACTGCTTTTAATATATATATATATATATATATATATATATATATATACTTAATGTACGAAACCATTTTTATTTTCAAAAAATGGATTTCTCCCGTTTAATCAACCTTAATATCATAAAAGAACTCCTTGTTTCCTAACTTGACATTTATCCCTTTATTTAACATACATGGTTAAATACTCAAATAAATACACTTTATTTAATCAAAAATCATTTCTTTACCAAAATCTCCCTTTTTTCCTTAAACCAATCCACATTAGTATTTTCATTGAAAATTACCCCTTTCAACACATGCGAACACCATGTTAGAAAATATTTATTTAGCTTTTGAAAACCTTTCACTACACACCCTTATGTTAATTATAGGTTAAACATTCTTAGGTTGCTTAAATTTCCTATTTGACCACTATACTTTACCCTTCCTTTTCTTTATGGACATTAATCAATTTACACTATTTTGTCCATTTTAACCTTTACCGGAACATTTATTAATTCATTCAAGTTAGGTTGTCTTAACACATTTTCATCACACAACTCATTTCTTGACATGTTCCTTATTCCTTTATCTTTTTCTCATAATCTTCCAATAAATCGTGTACTTTAAGGGGCTCCACACCACCGCGCGACGTCACCATATGCTTTGTCCAATGATTTTGGGTCATTCACCCCAGGGATCTGGGTCCTCCTTATTTATCCTGGTGTCATTTGAGTTCCTTTTTAATGTGTTTTAACATTTTGAAATGTCCATAATATTTTACATTTCCTTTTTACCCGATCGAAGCTAAAACTCGAGATTTCACCCCAACTTGTGATACACTTTGAAAATTATCATTTCATGTCCTTTACACTTTAGCATTGATTTTATTCCAAAATCATGTTCATTTAGGACCAATTTGTGTAACACCTCTTCGATATTTTTATTTCATAAAAATGTTTCACTTTACGTAAAATTACCTTCTTACCCTTCTTGCTTCCAAACTTGTCGTTTCCTCCATTTTTACAAGTGTTATTTCCCAAAACACCATTAAGTTACCCACACCAACCTCTTAAGTATTTTTAACAATTAACACCTTTTTAACATTTGGATCAACATTATTATCAAGTTGAAAATATCTTTATTCCATTATTTTCTTTATCCAAGAAATCCAATTACACTTACAGATTACTTTTATAAGAAAAATACCATTTCCTTTTATTAACACATGTAGTCTTACAACCTTACATTTATCACACTTTCAACCCCTTTTTCACACACTTTGAAGTGTAATATTTCCACTTTTCTTATTTTATGTTCAAACCCAAAAAAACTCCTTAGACTTGTTTTTATGTTAATCATCAAAATAATATAAGTTACATGGATGAGGAGATGAAATTTAATTCTAAAAATCCTATGAAATGGGTTAAACACGTGATTTATTCTCAAAATTCTTAACATTTGAAAAACATACCCTTTCAAGACTAAAGGACATTATTATTTCTTAAAACTCAAACCAATGCCCCATTTTTATAAAATCTTTATTCTTGGAAGAAATCAAACTTAATTTACCAAATATTGTTAGCAAGATAAAAATGTAAATTTAAAATATTTTTATTCCATAGAAATGTTTAGCACTCAACTTCTTGAAACGTACCATTTACATGAAAATTCCAATTATTTCAAGAAGACTTTGAAATATTTACTCATCATTTATTTCCAAGAAAATAATTTTTTTGCCAACATTTTTATTCCGTAAAAATGTTTAATACCAATTCTATGAACAACCCATCATTTTTTCCATATGCATTCTACTCTCAAATTATAACAACAAGACTACTAATACACAAAATAGAGTCTTAAATTAAGAGTAAATTTTTCCACCTCAATGAAGGTCCAACAATTGAAGGTATGAAATGTCTAAGAATATGGCAACCTCCCACCATATAGTGGGATACTAGAAGAATATGGTGGCATAAGGTGGAAGAATGATGGTGGCATGGTGGTTTATGGTAGAGAGAGGTGGAGAGATGCATAAAAATGGTGGTCGACCCCCCCCCCTCTCTCTCTCTCTCTCTCTCTCTCTCTCTCTCTCTCTCCAACTCTAAATTCCACAAAATAAACTCAAAAACCCTTATAAAAACACCCCCCACACCAAAATTCTCATTTTACCCAATCCGAGAATGGAAAAAGTTAACACCTCAATGACCAAAGGATTTGTCCAAAATGTGACAATGCACAAGGGCAAGTTAAAGAATTCAAATCTTCGTATCCTCGTTCGAATGAGAATCGCCTATCATTAGAATGAGAATATCGTCTCATTCTAATGCCATTAGAACAATCTTCGAACGACCCATACCTATTATATAGATAGCCCTCGTTCAAACGAATCTAAACTCGTTCGAACGACCCTTATTTAATTTCTCCAAATTTCTCAATTTTACCCAAAACTTCCAACAATTATAACAAGGACCCCGAAAACAGTCAAGTAATAATATAAAACCAATCATAATGATCCAAATCTCAATATCTTCATATTAGTACAACTTATGCGGGAGAATAAATAAACTATTGGGGCGGGGTATTACATTCTTCCATCCTTAGGAAATTTCATCCCTGAAATTATTGACCCATTAATCCTCAAGTTATGGGGTTCACCAATTTCTATTCTAAGTCATAGGAATCCTCTAAGACTAAATCATTAAGTCCTCAAACGGTCAGATAACACGATAAGCTCTTTCACGTATTTGTCACCAAATTTCATTTGCAACATGTGCTAATGCTCACCATTATTCTAATTAACGTCGTCACATAACTATCCTCGAACCTCCACTCACTTGGTGATCAAGTGTAACCAAATTCTAGGACTACCTTTGCTAATACCCAAGCACATAGGTTCCTCGGTCAGACAACACCCTCTTTTGATTGACACTTATCCAATTGTGTCCTCAATACCATCAACACCCGGTTCATCATCAAGAGTTATCTTAAATCATAGGACTACACCTGTTGCCCTTTTTTTTATAAATTTTGGATCATCCCGATCATATCACTTCGTTCAAACTTGACACTAATCTCGTATCACTAGTCGATCACATCAAAGGTTAATACACCACTAAGTCTCAAACCATGCATATGACTAATACCCTTTCATAGTGTCCTCACATAAATCTAGGATCACTCTAGGTGTCTAACTAAGGGACACACACTTGAGCATTACACAATCCACACACTGTGAACGCTTAGCGGTAAGTTTCCTTAAGTTCTAACATTCTATGATGTCCTTAAGTTATCATCCTGCCCTTTGCAGTAAGAGACCTTAACGGCCATACCGACCAAATCGTAGGTCGCTACGGCTAAGAAAAGAGAACACCATGAGAAACTGTGTGGCTGAAAGTGCAGCCACCCCCACACAAAACTTGATGCAATGACAAGTATTAAATAAGGGTGCACCCAGTTACTGATTTGTATTGACCATGTCAGGTCCAACTGTGCTCTACTGGGCCAAATTGTTCCGCACCACATCGTGGTACAAGTTCGATTTATCACAACCGTGAGCAATACAATTCTCTATCACCAAAATTGAAGGGATAAACAATAGATCCTATAGCACCCCACTCACATATAATAGTGATGGGTCATGAAGATAAGGCTATGATACACATTTGGAATCAACGTCCCATCCCGAGCAAATTCAACAGATCCTAACCTAGCCATGTGCCCCGGCTTGAGTCACCCATAGTGATGAATATAACCACGACCCACTCATTTCCTCAAGGAAGAAGTAACACATGAACCAAACGTTCCTTGGGAAGTTAGATACTGGACATCCTCCTTTAGGTTAAGGCCTTATCATTACATCCTTGGCAAACATGAGCCACCAAGTTGACGAATGATAACGTCCTTATTGACACTGACCTTATCCATCTCATCAGTCATGGTGTCGCCAATCTAATACACCTATATTACTATCTCAAATTATCGTATAATAATCGTACACAACGTCTCCTCAGGTACTACCTTATTCGATGAAACACTTGCCCTATCACAATTATTGCCGCTCATCCCAAAGTTCAATTCAATTGACACCACGTGACGAACAAATGTTCGTCATTAACACCATAAGGGTAATAAGTACCACTTAGACATACACCCTCGAGTCCACATGACTCTAAAAAGACCACCCAAGGTCTACACATTCTCCTATTAGTGTCATTCAAACACATCCTGATCATGCTATAACACCCCATCAAATTTGCTATACGCAAGGCCTCGACCATAACATCGTTAGCCCAATTCTCTAATGCATTCTTGGTACTCATCAAAATCTCACATGACCCTCCCTACATTGATCCCTTTAAGACAACGAGTATTGTACCCAATCATGATATGAACCTCTAATTTCACCTCAGAAGATTGCACTACTTACCTACATTAAACATTGACAGCCTCACCCAGGGATATATGAAGCGATTCCTTTAAACTTAGTCGACAACTCAAGGTCATCACCAAATTTTCCACATCCTATCACCGGACACAACACATTCCCTAAAATCTAGCCCGATTGGGTCCCCTAAGGACACCAAGTATACCCAAACAATCGTCAATAAAGGCTAGATAAGACTTCATCAACCATGATTTCCATAAAACGATTGTGCCCTATGATTTCCCAACATTCACTTCGACGATTGCTGGCCACTAACCCCAATTATCATTCTATAATTCTTTGACACGCTAGGTCATAGTAGTCGGACTCCTCAAGGCATCACAACAAGTTGACCTTTCATCCTAAGGATACTCCAAGGACCTCTTTACTACACTAATGTTATGCAACATGCATTGAACCACAAACTGTCACTACTAATTATTTTAGTAGGATACATGAAATTGTGTATAACCAATACATATCTAGGTCTACACTAACGATGTCGCTAAAGACCCTATTGATCAAACATTGCATAGTTCTTTCCAACACTACCCAAAAAGGGCTACCTAAGGTTCACTCCCCTTTCACTATAACTCAACATTGTTACCCATGTGAAAACTTTTCCATAAATGTCCTGTAACTCTAATAATGACTTATGACATACATTCATCGGCCAACAATCACTATGGCACCCACCCACAAGGATACCATCCTATAAACTAAGACTGGATGTGCTTATCCTCAAGCATTAACCCATACAAATTTACATGCTCATCGAATTATTCATCAATCACAATATTACCCCCAAAATCAAATTTGCCTAATTATATCATCGACATTGACCACTCATAAGTGCCGCACCTAGGGGCTATCTGCATTTTAAACCCCGATCATCATTACTTAGTCACGACATCAATCTCTACCATTGACTATACGTAATTGGAGCCAGTTTCCCAATGGGCGTCATCTCACTCTATTAACATCTCAAAAATCTCTACGCCAATAAAGTTTGGAGCATGAGCACCTCACACTAAAAACCACGATGTCACTACTGTCTACTTGCAAGGACACCCGTAAATTACCAACATGTCTAGATCAGAATTGCGGAAGTGATTAATAACAACTAACCTATTCGTATGGCACTTATTCATAATTCACCCATCGTGCCAACCTCTTTGACTTTATCATCGAGGAAACGAATTAAAATCTTCACCAAAACTATTGTGACCGGCCTAAAACCAACATCAACGTCGAAAGATTCACTACCGAACTCACCACTTCACTCCCAAAAGGAATCTTAAACCTAGAGCTCTGATACCGTTTGTAATGCCTCAGCCCGAATTTATGGGTTACCCGTAGTCAACTCGGTCTGATCCAAGTATTTGGTGTGAAATGCAATGCAACAACCTATATAATGTTGCTAATTTAGTTTTACTTTAATTAACATTTCACTTATTTAGCATGCGATTCCAATTTAAAGTCCAACTACGTGAGGGACCTGTGGGAAGCGTCACTAGAGTCCAAACATACAGAGCTACTAAAGTAAAATAAAAGAGAGAACTTACCTGTGTAACTCTCTCAAAATACAAACCCTCACCCAACTTTTCGAAACAAAGACGATGGTGTGAGCCGAATGCTTAGTGGAAAATATACAAAATGCAGTATAGAAACGAATGGCAGAAAGAAGAGTCTAACACGTTATACTTACATGCATATGCAACTACTTTATATATATATATATATATATATATATATATATATATATATATATATATATATATATACTTAATGCATGAAACTTTTTTTATTTCCAAAAATGGATCTATCCCGATTAATTAACCTAAATCTCATAAAATAACTCCTTCTTTCCTAACTTGACATTTATCCCTTTATTTAACAGACGCGGTTAAATAATAAAACAAATATACTTTATTTAATCGAAAATAATTTCTTTACTGAAATCGCCATTTTTGCTTAAACCAATCCACATTAGTATTTTCAATTAAAATCACTCATTTCAACACACGCAAACATCGTGTTAGAAAATACTTATTTAGCTTTTGAAAACCTTCCACAACACACCCTTGTGTTAATTATGGGTTAAACCTTCTTAGGTTTCTTAGCTTACCCATTTAACCACTATACTTTACCCTTCCTTTACTTTATGGACATTAATCGATTTACACTATCTTGTCCATTATAACCTCTATCGAAACATTTATTAATTCATTCAAGTTAGGTTGAATTAAAACATTTTCATCATACAACCCATTTATTGTCATGTTTATTATTTTTTTATCTTTTACTTGGAATCTTCCAATAAATCGCGTACTTTGACGGACTTCACACCGTCGGCGATGCCACCATATGGCCTAGTTAGTGATTTTGGTTCTTTCACCCTAGGGCTACGAGCCCCCTTAATTATCCCGGCGTCATCCAAGTTCCTTTATGATGTGTTTTAATATTTCGCAAATGTCCACATTATTCCACTTTTCCTTTTTACCCGGTCGAAGCCAAAACTCGGGGCTTCACCCCAACTTGTGTTACACTTTGAAAATTCTCATTTCATGTCCTTTACACTTTAGCATTGATTTTATTCCAAAATCATGTTCATTTAGGACCAATTTGTGTAACACCTCCACTTTATGTAAAATTACCTTCTTACCCTTTTTGCTTCCAAACTTGTCCTTTCCTCTATTTTTACAAGTGTTATTTCCCAAAACATCATTAAGTTACCCACACTAACTTCTTAAGTGTTTTTAACATAATAACACCTTTTTAATATTTGGGGTAACATTATTTTCAAGTTTGAAACATCTTTATTCCATTATTTTCTTTATCCAAGAAATCCAATTACACTTAAATACTACTATTATAGAAATTACCCTTTCCTTTTATTAACACATGTAGTCTTACAACCTTACACTTGTCACACTTACAACCCATTTTTCACACACTTTGAAGACTAGAATATCCATTTTTCTTATTTTATGTTCAAACCCAACAAAACCTTCTTAAACTTTTTTTTATGTTCATCATCAAAATACTATAAGTTTACATGCATGAAGAGATGGATTTTAATTCCAAAAATCCTATTAAATAGGTTAAACACATGATTTATTCTTAAAATTCTTAACACTTGCAAAACATACCCTTTAGAGACTAAATGAAATTATTATTTATGAAAACCCAAACTAATGTCCCATTTTTATAATATCTTCATTTTTGGAAGAAATCAAACTTAATTTACCAAATATATTTAGTAAGATAAAAATGTAAATTTAAAATATTTTTATTTCATCAAAATATTTAGCTCCCAACTTTTCGAAACATACCATTTACATGAAAATTCCAATTATTTCAAGATGACTTTGAAATATTTACTCATCATTTATTTCCAACAAAAGAACATCTTCGCCAATATTTTTATTTCATAAAAATATCATTTTATCCATATGCATGCTACTCTCAAATTCTAACAACAAGACTACTAATACACAATATAGAGTCTTAAACTAAGAGTAGATTTTTCCACCTCAATGAAGCTGCAACAATGGAAGGAATGAAATGTCTAAAAAGATGGCAACCTCCTACATCCTAAGGTGGCCTTAGAGAGGTTGGCAACTTCCACTAAGTTTTTCTCCATGAAAGCTCCACCAAAAACCCTCTTAAAACTTCATGAATCTCCCATCTTCATCTTCTCCAAACCCCCCCAACATCATTCCAAAATTCATAGCTCCACTCAATAATGGTGGAAATGTGTGTGGTAGGCTTAAGTATGGTGGGATTCTAGAAGAAAATGGTGACATAAGATGAAAGAATGGTGGTGGCATGATGTTTTATGGTAGAGAGAAGTGGAGAGATGCATTAAAATGGTGGAAGACCCACCCCATATCTCTCTTTTTCCAACTTTCAAATCCCCAAAACAAACTCAAAAAACCTTATAAAAACACCCCCACACACCAAAATTCCCATTTTTCCCTATTTGGACACGCCAGAATTTGACACCTTAATGATCCAAGGGTCCCAAAATGTGACAACGCACAAGGGAAAGTCAAATAATTGAAATATGTGTAACCTCATTCGAATGAGAATCGCCTCACTTTCGAATGAGAATGGATTCTCATTTGAATTCCCTTCGAACGACCCAGACTTGTTATGCAGGCGACTCTCGTTCGATCCCCACTTCGAACGTATTGTGATTATCGTTAGAACAACCCTCCTTCAATTTCTCCAAATTTCTCAATTTTACCAAAAACTTCCAATAATTATAACCAGGACCCCCAAAATAGTCAAGCAAGAATACAAACCCAATCGTAATGATCTAAACCTCAATGTCTTTATATTATTATAACTTATGAGGGAGAATAAATAAAATATTGGGGAGGGATATTACATCTATAGGAACTATTAAAAAAGATTACTTATTTATTTATGGTAACTGGCACTAAATAAATTTTATTACATGTGAAAACGTTTTGTGGACAAAGCGAGTCTTGAAGTCATTTTGTTGGAGGTCGTTTATGCTTCAAGATTGTGGGTTTACTTTGCTTACATCATTTTATGTTAGGAGTAGATTGGTTTTTTATTTATTTTTTCTAATGAAACGAGTGAAATTGAGTAAAGATATTTAGGTTGTGGACACGATGTTGGAATTGTTATTTGCGTAGAGAGATGTTACTTGTATGAATTCTAATTATAGTTGAATGGAAAATTGTATGTTATCTATGTCAAAATGGGAAGCCAAATATATCATCTATTATTTGTAAGAAGTTTTTTTTATAATTATATAGAATACCAGTTGGAAACCCGCGCGATGCATGGTTGAGACGTAAATTAATGCATAATAAAGTCATCAAAGTATGAAATTGTAATTAAAAAGAAAAAAATTGTAATTCAGTTAAACTGATGAATAGTAGTGATCAGTAAACCGCAAGTAGAAATGTTTAGAAACATTGTCAATGTTTTACATAGTGAGAGACAATAAAATAGAAAGTGGATGTAGTAGAAGAAGTTTTAATAAGCTGATGAAAATGGAGATCCTGAAATGAATCTACATCATCCTTTTTTTCCTTTCGTCAATGTTCCTACAAAGAAAGAAAAATATATGTTAAAAAAATATATGATAATATTGTATTATAAAGATGAATAGAATTTAAATGGAAAATAAAGTGAAAAGACCTTGAAGGCCGCTTCCTTTTAGAGAGATTTTCGATTTCGACATCAGTTCCGTGAGAGTAACTTTCATTGTCTGATAATGATTGGATCTTGTGTTGTTGATACTGGAGTTGTTTCCTTTTATGTAAATGAGATATTATTAGAGTAAGTGAAATAATTTGAATATAAACTTATTAGTGATTATGTATACAATTCCTTTGGAATGGTGTGGTTACTCATTGAAATATTTTCGTATAAAGAATCTTTTAAAATGCTTGACACGGTGAAGTTTTCATAACCACGTACTAAGTTGTAGTTATTGAGGTTGAGGCGGAATTTGTGAGAGGTTCCGATGATCCTTGTGATTGCTAGTGGGAGTGGATCGTTTATTACCTGGGAAAAATAATAAATATAGTATGTGTGAATAAGGAATGTGTAAAATGAATGTAGTGATACAATATTATAAATTATTAGGAAAAACATACACAAACGTCATGATCAATATTTTCAAGCTCAAAACATTGGACATTGATTAAAGATTCAGCTTATTTGTTGAAGAGTACAAATGTGGTGCAAGATGTTTGGTCCTTGACGGTATTTAAATTTTGTACCTATTTACAGGTAAGTTTAGATTGATGTGACACCCCTCCTAATTAAACATCGAGTGATCAGTCCTTTATTAAATTAAAATAGGTTTCTCATATGGTTCATTGTTAGCATCACTGTCAAAAAATTTTAATTACTAACCACCTAAGTGAAATTAGAGTCGTGACAAATTTTAACTTAAAAAAACATATAAATCTAACAATGAGAAAACTAATTTAATCATTCAAAATATACTAGAATTCAACCATCATAATATATATAAATGAATAAATTTTTGCCGAATTAACCATCGGCCAAAAATCCAAAACCAAATACTCAAAATAACAAAAAGAACTAAATAACTGAAAACCGACAACGGACAACTTGTCCATGCATGGAATATAAAATGAGATCCTACACTAGATCTGAATGAAGGAATCGTCTAATCAAATCCTGTTAGCATCCACAATGCTACAACTTCGAGTCCCTGGAATGAAGTCACGCTTGGCATCCCTGTGTATGGACACCTAAATGGTTTTGAAAATATTTTATAGCAAGTGTTAGTACATAAAATGTTTTGAAATATGCGCACTTCTCTTGAGTTATCCCCACCTCTCATCTATAGTGCACGCCTAACATTCTATACTTAGCCCACTTAGCTCTACTACCCAAGCTAACTAGACTAAAGTAATGATCTGAACCTCTCTACCCGTCTAATTTTCCTGTACCGCCCATATAGTACATCATTTTATTAACATCTCTCATATGTTAATTAATTATCATGTAACATCTGGCATATGTTATCTTTTCATATTTATAATTAAGTCTCACTACTTAAATTATACAACAATTCTCAACTGTTATCTATCGACCTTCTTAACTAAGTCTCTCCACTTAATTCACTTTAGATATTCTCATCTATATTTAGTTTGTTAATTAAGTCTCCTTACTTAATTCACCTTATTAGATATCCACGATCTAATACCTATTATTTCACACAAGCAGGGTTAATTAACTTTATAGTCTACTATATCACATAAGTAGCTTATCCGTACGGTACATATATATTTCACACACAATATTTATATATGCACAATAAATGCATGCTCCACAGAAATGTACCCGTATCACACATTAAGGTCTATTAGTTCAGAATGTCCCATCGAACATGGTTCAGAATGTCTCATCGAACATGGTTTGGAATGTCTCCTCGAACTTGACTCGAAATGTCTCATCGAACATGGTTTGGAAATGTCTCCTCGAACGTAACTCGGAATGTCTCATCAAGCATAGTCAATCATATCACATGCAAGTACATCATAGGTGTTCACTTCACCTATAAGTAATTCAGTAGGTACACCCACAACCCACTCATTCACATTAGTATGTAATATGGATCTCTCTAATACTTAACATACATATTATTTTACGATTTATCGCACTATCGCATTTATTTGAGTATTTTTCTCTACTCTAAGGGCCCCAGTTACCCCTTAATTTATTTAAGTAGTTATGTATTCCTTAATGATTCAACCAAATTTTTTTTTGGACAGACGGATGACCAGATCTGGTATGTGGCCGACCAGATTTGGCCGACCTGATTCGAAGGCTGAACAGACTATGGTCGAACAAATTTGGGGCCGAACTGATACCGGGGTCAAACTAATACTGAGGCCGTGCCTACCTAATATTGAGGCTGAACAGATCTTGAGGCCGAGCCGACCTGATACTGAAGCCAAACAAATTTTAAGGTCGAGCATACCTGATACTCAGGCCGAGCTGCTCTTGAGGCCGAGCCTACCTGATGCTGAGGCCGAACATATTTTGAGGCTGAGCCAACCTGATACTGAGGCTGAACTATTCTTGAGGTCGAGACGACCTAATGTTGAGGCTGAACTGCTCTTGAGGTCGAGCCGACCTGATGTTGAGGCTGACCTCCCTATTGCTTCCTCTTCCCCACAATTACGGATTCCACCATTTAAACCAAAGTTTCTTGATACAAGCATACCTAACTCCAATATGATTTGGTCCAACATCAAATATGAGTTTATATAACATTTCTAACAAATCTCTAACATTAAAACTTCATTAAAACCATACATTTAAAGATTTCATCAAGGTTTTCTACACAAACCCTAGTCACGGTGTTCTTCATATAAGTTCATAAAAACCTAGATTTAGTTCATGGATAACACCACATAATCACTAATTTATTATCCTCTCCTGATACCTAATTGTTCTACATGCAGATCCTACCCAAACATGTATTTAAATCAATATTTTCTTCCAAGATTCAACCAAAATAATCAATGTAATTAAAACCCTAGACACCTGGGTATTATAACTTCATTTGATTGCTATAAACAACTTGCCTCAAAGTTTGTAGAGTATGATTTCATGGTGATGATGATGATTTGATGTGCCTCTCTTCAAATCCTCACTCCTTAGATGCTTAGGACGCAAGACACCTTTGAATCTCCTAATAACCCTACCTTAAGCTCCAAGTTTGGTCTCTGATGGCTTCTCCTCTCCCTTCTTTTGATTCTTAGGGTTTGGAATGTGTTATACGATTGCCTTAATTAACTAAGTTAGGTTTATAACCCTAAATTCCTGAAATTAGACTAATGGGCCAAGTCTAAATGACCCGAACACTCCCATGTGGGTCCGATCATGCCTAAAAATATCCCGAGACCTGATTAATGCCCTCGGGTAATATTTTTCGACTATCTTGACCTATCTAAATTCAACCGTGCACTCTGAATTGTCATCCGAAGTACTTTATAACATCCTCATTTTTGATCTAAAAATGTGACACAACAATGATACGAATAATTAAATCTAAATTTGCCAAATTTAAATAACTCCTCCAAATAAAATAAACTATCCAAATTATAAATCTAAAATTATCCAATTTGGATAAATTTTATTTCTCCCAAAAATAATTAAATTCTCAGTCCTCAGAATTACGGGGTGTTACAGTTGGTAGAAATTGTTAGATAGAATAGTAAATGAAAACGATTTATAAGAATATAATACCTAGGAGAAGGAATCAGATTATCTATGTTGCATGTTTCACATAAGAAAGAAGTCATATAATGTTTAAGTTTCTTGTTGCAGTGATTTCATGATGCATAATACCAGCCGCCATGTTCTTCTACACCTGTGATTCTTGCGTGGTAAATGACATATATAACCTGTGAAATATATAATATTTATATTTTAAGTAGTTAATGAAGGAGAGAAAGAAAATATATATTTAAAAGGGGATACCTCAGTTAGAGAGTTTGAACGAAGTGCCAAGATATCTTTAAGCAATCTAAGATCTCCCTCACTTTGAATATTTGAAATGTTGTAATTTATCGGATTAGTTGCAAGTAAGAATGCTCTTTGATCGTTGTGAAGTTTGTGTTAATGTAATAGAAGTTTAAAAAAGTTAGGAGGAATGATTAATGATGAAATGAGGCGTGAAAGAAAATCGTAGAATGATATTACTCAATAGGTGGGCACCCCAAGGGTACCAAAGATCTCAATGGGCTACAGCATTGCGGTTATATTGTGAAACATATGTGATGTGCAAAAAGCCTAAAAATATATGTGAATGATCGTTATAAAATGGATGCCTTCTTATCCAGGTGAAAAATCGATTGCAAAAAGGCATTGGATGTGAATAAGATGAGACATAATATTATGGGAATAAGTGTAACGTTATGAGCATATGGATGTATAAAATATTAATGAGCAACTGCAAATTTAAAAGAGAAAATTCCAAGGCATTGGATAGTTACCGAACAAAACAGAACATCAGTAATGCAAAAGCAACTAGAACTATCAAAATTGTATCAGACACTAAGTAAAAGAATTTATCGAGGGACTAATAATTTGATAGACCCTCATTCCATCTAGTAACACAAACTTGCTAAGGAAAGTCTATATTAATTATCTTCCATCTTAATGCAAAAGCAATAAGATGTTTATTAACAATGTAATTTAGAAACTGGAAAAAACCTTGTGGGGTTTGTTGAAATAAAGTTGAGTTTTGTGCATTGTTCGTACAAAAATTATGAGTTGTAAGATTCATGATTTCATGGTGTTTTGAATTAGGTGTAAAATTTATTGTTCATGTGATTCATATCACATAGGTAAACACGATATTATGCTGTGTCTGTTTGTGTCAAGTACAAAATCATTATTTTGTAATGTGTTTTGAGCATATAGATGTATAATATAGTAATGAGAAACCGCATATGTGAAAGAGGCAGGTCACAACACATAGTTTATGAAATTGGCAGAAATGAAGTACGATAGTGGCGTAATAGAAACTGTAAGAAGGTACTTTAGATTATAGATGGAGGCGTAACCCCTATTTGAGTATGGTAATGATAAGCTAATTTGGCCAAAGATTTGGATTAATAATAGGACACAAAAACACAAACCCCAATGAAGATAAACTCAGTTTAAACTCACAAAGCTCTCGTGTATAATTTAAGAAATAGTAATGAACTTTAGAAGTAACATAGCTAGAGGGAGAGAGAAGTAAGCACCCTAGATAGAACTTGGTAGGCAGGTAGAAACACACCAAAAGCCCTCAATAATCTCTGTCAAGTATTAAAAGCTTCGTAATAAATAACAATGGTGAGTGAGTAAACCCTCTGGTTCGTAATAACTCTCTCCGATGTATATTCTCTCTAGCAATAACTCCTGAAATCTCAAAAGATCCCCCCTCTCCTCAGGGGTGGTTGGGGTCCTTAAATAGCCCCCCACACCATCCCCGAGGCAACTCAGTCATTAAAGACTATGAAAGACATCCCTCATACTTTATGTCACAACATTAAATGCCTTATGCACTAGTTGTCTCCATGTCAAAAGCATTAAATGCCAAGACATGCCTTTTGCCTAACCACTGTGTGTCAGGGACTGTTGTCGTAGAGGTGGCTCACCAACTGCCTGACATCCCCAAATACCACAGTGGTTTACTTGAGTGCAGGTCTGACACTGTTTAGCTGGTTAGTGACATCACCTATAGTAGATGTGACATTAAGTAGAGGGCTGTTTGGTTCACAACTCAACGCCCGATGGAACTCAAAGCTATTTCGCCCGAGGTTCCACGGTCAGGGTCCTTCGGTGTTTTTACCAGGTGTATCTAAGATGGTTAGGACAAGCCCCAACGGTGCCTCACTTCTCAATCCTCCAAACCAGGTCCCTCTAAAGTTCCCACGGTGAGGTCATTCGATAGAGCATGAAATCTCTCACAGGCCCTGCCAAACCTGGTCTCTCGCGAGTACCGTTTGACCTCACACTAAAACTCGTTATTAATCTCGTTACAACATTGTAACCGTTATAAATTACAATCAACGTAAACAGAAATACAATATGACTAATACAACAAGCTAAAGTATGAGTTGCCATGCCAAGCTGCCTCGCTGAGTTGCCACGCTTGAGCTGCCTCGATTTCTTAATCTCGAACACTATTGCCAATTAGGGAATTATTCCTAATCTCAAGATTACCTTCAATCCCCTTATACATTTGCCCCTTCGTGGAGAGATTTATTAGAACAAGAAATATTTGCACGAAACTTCTCAATTCGATGAACCCTCTCTGAGTGAAAAATTCTGGCCTCCTCTATTCGTTAGAACTGCAGCGTTATAATCTCCTGGAAAAAGTAAAATTATCCCCGATGTACCTGAGCCGAAGCGCCATGACTGATTGGGGCTTGGGAGAAGGGACATCGCCATTTTTTCCTCATGCTGAGTCTCAACTGTTCTAGCCTTATTATTTGAAATTCTCCTGAAAGCCCTACTAACCTTCCCGAATACTCGTTTGGGCTCTTCGTAAGTGAAATTCAAGCCTCTTCTATGTTATTGGATATGTCTGACACCATTTTAGTTCCAAAACACAAACTTAGTTAGGAAGGCAACCCTTTCTATTCCCCAGACATAACTTCATTATTCGACGTAGCATTGTCTTTTCCATTGTCAAAAACACTTCCCGAAGTGACACGTGTTCCTTTGAAATGATTATAGGCGGTTTGGCACGTGTGGGGGAGGGTGGGAAACTCAAACGACAAGTAAAAGCGTTTAAAAGTTTCAAACGTCTTTCTATTTCAAACCTTTCTCTTCTTCTTCTTTAAGCTTTCGTATTTCCTCAGAGAGAGATCTTTGTGCGAGATCTGTGCGACCTCCATTGTTGCCTTCTTCTTTACTCAGTCTACTCCTCCTCTCATCCTTTACAACACCGCCTATGGTTGTGCACCTCCCTATTCATTTCTAATTCTTCTTTTACTAGACATTTTCGTACTTCCGTTGTCTGAAATGGCCTCTTTAAGCAATCCTGCCACTCCTGCGACCAGTGCTCCTCCTATCGCCTCCATTGTCACCACCCCTCTGCTGCCTCATTGGTCGCTGCTCATCAAGAACAATTGCATTTCTACCGCTGGTCCCCCATTTTTGGCGAAGGTGATGATTTTGTTGGATTTTACAAGAGTTTCATTTTTAATGCCAAGTATGATGCTATGACGCTTGGTGATGAAGATGAGGATTCTGATGCATGGGGATTTCTTCCTCCCGAGGGGACTCTCAGGTTTCATCTTGAGCGAGGGGACTTCCCATGGTCCCACATCAATTTTGAAAGTCCTGGATGCTCTCCTGCTCACTTTGCTGCTTGGAATACTCATATGCAGAGTTCCCACACAAATATTCTCGCTAAGATTGGGCTATATCGAGCCAAGTGATTTGGTGAGTTCACCCTCTCCAAGAACAATGCTACTCTTCCCGTTCTGGTATCTCGTTGGAATGTTACTACTCACACATTCATCGCTGCATGGGGAGAGCTTACAATAACATTAGACGACGTGTGGCCTTTAGGCAACGGGTCATGAGCCCTATTCTGATGAAGTTCTGGATGCCCAAGAAACCGCTGACCATTTGGAGCTAGACCGTATATACCGAAGGTGCATCGATACTTCAAACAAAGTCACGTTCACTCCCCTTATCAACTACTTCTTCAAGGACCCTTTCGAAGGAGGTTCCTCTGAGGCTGCCCCTGGACAAGGTACATCGCTAGAGCTTTCTGCCTATATCCCTGTCATTCTTTAACCTAATGACCAGCCTCGAAGGGATCTCATCAACCTCTCTCTCATATTAGCCCGGGGTATCAAACTTCCGCTGGCTGCAATCTCCTTGGGGTCCCTCTACACATGGCTTGATAGGGTTCTTTTTGACATAGAGCGATCTCTGGGTCATTACAACCTAGCAAATTTTGCCAACTGCGTTCTCCTGACTGGTTTCCTTTATGTGCGCTTCCTGGTCGTAGCCTCCAAGACTAACCGTCCTCCTTTAGGGGAAATAATCCCGCCCCCTCGGTCATTTGTTTACCATAAGAGGCAGAGCTAAAAGGAGCTGACCTCCTTTATTGATGAATTTTCAAGTTTTGTAATGAGGCCCTATGGGGAGGATATTTTCCTCTATACTTGCAATTTTTTCAAGCTTGGGGCAAGAGTGGTCCAGCCAACCACCGTAGACCTCATTACCGAAGACCCCTCATTGGTCGTTGTGCTTCTGTTTTCGTCGGGATACCTGCCCTCATACACCAAATGGGGATGCACCAGCGAACATTATAATCCCAACCGATGCAGCCATCAATTTGGCTTTGATCAAGGGGCTCCTCACCTGGTGTTTCAATTATCTAACCCCAAGGTATCTTTTGGCGAGGCATGCTCCCTATTCTCCTCAACGACCGCGTCGGGAGTGAGTTCGACATTAGCTGGGTGAGTCACCATTCTAAGCATCACTAGGCAAGGGGACGTGACCCCTCTGTTTTCCACAAAGTATTGGTCGAGGCAATTGGGCTAGATTGCTGAATTCATTGAGGGTGATCCCGTGTATCCCCTAGTTCTTCCATTTTCTTCCCTGGAGCTGGGCCTGAAGGGAAATTCCGTTCTCGGGGTTGAGTTCCCTCTGAGTTAGACCCCCAAAGCACCTCCCATATAACTTTCTCCATACTTCCCCATGATCCCTGTTGCCACGCCCAAAGCAAAGGCCATTGCGATCCCTAAACCATATGTTCCCACGACCGAAGCTGCCATGGGAGAAGGGCCTTCTGAGCCACCTGCCAAGAAAGCCAAAAAGTACAAGTCTAAGAAGGTTAAGGCCAAAGGTCAAACGCAAAATCCATTGAAGGCATTCCTAATTACCTCCGTTCCCCCTCCTATGTCTCCAGAACTGGCTGAAGAGCTGAGGAGGCGGGTAAAGGCCGAAGTTGCCTGAATAAATGCTGAATTCTAAGAGTACGCAGTGGTCGTTCCTCCTCCAGGTACCTTCCCTAAAATTGTGGTTGATCCTAGTGAGCCATTAGTAAAAATAAAAAGAAGATCGGAGGTGCCTGCCACGGGCTTAAAAAGGAAGGCGTTGGGTACTAAGCCCCAGAAGAAACAGACATGAGGAGCCCTCCTCCCCAGTTCCTTCAGGTGTGGCCCCCTCACCACGTTCATCATTGGCCATACCCTCTCGTTCTCCCTTCGAATCTGAGGTACATATGCATTATGTATTTCTCTTTCTTTTTTTCTTGACATAGCAGCTTTACTTATTGCTTCTTATCTTTGGTGTAGGGAGTTAAAGAAGTGAGGGTCAGTCCTCCCAGTCCCCCAGTGAGTCATTTCATGGGGGGACGTTGCGATACTCCTCCAGCCACTGCTACCCTTCCACGCTCTCCGTTAATAAGCCTTACCTATTCGCGCCGTTCCTCCTCCCACCAGGACATAAATGCCGCTGTAGGTGCTGCTGAGATGTCCAACCAGCCCAAGGTAACTGTTCCAGCTTCCTCTGAGTTGCCCTCGAAGAGGGAGGTCTTTTTTCCCCTTGTTCTGGTAAAAAAGAGTGCCTCACAAGTAGATTTCGTTCCAAGCCTTGCATCTTTTATTTGTCCCATTGGTTTATTTATCAACTCTAACATGTTGGGCTATTTTTGGTGGAGGTGGCATCGCCGATAGCCAACATTTTCCTTCCTCCTGCATTATAAAGACCCATTACTGCAGTTCGTCTCTTCAGTGCCATAACGGGGGTAAGCCAGGTGCATTTATGTCTCTTATCCTTCTTTTTCACTTCTTGTGTTTGATATTTGGAGTTTCATTGGCAGCTTTCTCCAAGTCTCTCTCCACCCTTTGCCATGAGTGGAATTTTTCCCTCCCAGGCCCAGGTTGGTGTAGCTACTCTCGTTGGGGCATCTCTCAAAGGCCCAACATCTCCTTCTGATGATGCGCCCGTGCTGGCCATAGTACCCTATGCTGGCGAGGGGAGTGTGCCTACCTGTGAGGTTTCTGCAACCGGAGGCTCCGTTGAAGCTGTTGAGGTAACGAGCCCGCCTCCCACGGTTTCTAGCATTATGGCTCCCATGGTAACTACCCATCTCGCTCCTGCTGCTGCTGAGGTACTTCTCTAATTTCTCTGTATTTCTCAGGTTTTCAAACTCCACCTGAATAGGTGACTTAACAACGAATACGCTTGTTAAGATTTTTCATAAACTTCACCTATAACTGTGACTTAACAACGAAAATGCTTGTTAAGTTTTTTTTTCTAAACTCCACTTATAACTGTGACTTAACAATGCAAACACTTGTCAAGATTTTTTTTCACAAACTCCCCCTATATCGGTGGCTTAACAACGATAACACTTATTAAGATTTTTCCACAAACTCCACCTATAACGGTGAATTAACAACGAAAACGGTTGTTAAGCTTTTTTTCTTTCTAAACTCCACCTATAACGGTGACTTAACAACGAAAACGCTTGTTAAGCTTTTTTTTCTAAACTCCACCTATAACGGTGACTTAAAAACGCAAAAACTTGTCAAGATTTTTCATAAACTCCACCTATAATGGTGACTTAACAACGAAAACACTTGTTAAGATTTTTTTTCTAAACTCCACCTATAACGGTGACTTAACAACGTAAACACTTGTCAAGATTTTTTTTACAAACTCCACCTATAACGGTGGCTTAATAACGAAAATACTTGTTAAGATTTTTCCATAAAATCCTTGTTTCCTCTATTTTCAGGTTGCTCACGAGGATTCTCCACCATTTCTTCGTCCGTTGCCTGGACACCTCGTGAACCTATCTCCTCCTAAGGATCCAGCCATGATGATCAAGGTTCCATGACAGGTGCTGCCGCGGAGAGTGAATCTGGGTGTGAGCTTCCTCTACCCGACTTGGCTCCTCCCGCCTTCTACCTAATGGTACTCCAACGTTCTCCCCAAATACCTGCTAACCACCGTTTGGCCATTGAGAAACTTATGAGCCATCATCCTGAGACCTTTACGGTGGACTGCCTTCATTCAAACATCGTAGTTATGAGTCATAGGCTCCAAGGTATGACCACTGTCATTGCTAAAATCGCCACCACTCCAACTACGAACGTGACCCGACCCCTCCTTAACCAATTCTTGGGTTATTTGAAGGAGTTGGGTCATGACGGGTTTCATTTTGACTGGCTCATTGCACACTCCAAGACTTTGAAGAGCCAGCGGTTGGACAGCCAAAGGGAGCTTTTACAAAAACATCAGGAGGATCAGAGGACCGAGGAAGCCAAGCTGGTTGAGCTAGTACCTCTCCTCGGAGCCATTGACATGGAGGTGGAAGACCTCGAAGAATCTCCGCATTTGGTAAAGCTAAAGCGAGAAAAACTTCTTATCGAACGTAAGCAAGCACAAACCAGGTTAGAAGTTTTCGTTAATTCCCAAAGGTCTTGCCTAGAAGCTTCTTCGAGCCTTCCTGGAGATTTTTTCTCCTCCCCAGATTTGTGGTTTCTCCTGGGTCAATGAGTTTTTTGTATATTTTTTTTCCTTTCTTCTCATGTAAGTCTTGGGCGATAGCTCCTAATTTTTTAATGCCCCAAAGTATATGAATGGAAAATGATACTTATTCCCATGCTATTTCTTTATGTTACAACGGTTTACATAGATTGTGAAATATGTTATGTGGTTCTTTCATCTCTACTTGAATTAAGATAAAGAGAACGTGCATAAAATAAAAATGTACTCGTATATTCATAATAGTTAAATACATCGGTGGCCCTAAACGTAATTGCTTACACATGATAGACCTTCAACCGTTTGTTGTTAATCTTAAATGGCCTGTCTTCTTATATATTAGAAATTAAGAAATAACTTGAGTCATGAGCCTCCTTTACGATGAAAGTTCCCTCCCAATTCGCTGCAAACTTAGGTAGAGGAAGCCGCCTAATATGTTTAACTGCTGCCTTTAATACGAGATCTCCCTCCATGAATTTCCTTGGTCACACCAAGTTATCATATTCCCTAGAGAGCTGCCTCGTATACATTTGAAAGTGATGCATCACATTATCCCTATGTTCGTCCAACGTTTCCAACTGCACGTGTCCATTCGGAGGGAGCATGCTGCTTCGCAAAGCATATCGAGCCGAGGGAACTTCTAACTCTACCGGGAGAATTGCCTCAGCCCCGTAAATAAGAGAGAACGGCGTGTACCCGGTAGGATTCCTCTTAGTCATCCGATAGGCCCATAAAATGACTGGTATTTTGTCATCCCATGATCCTGGAAAATCCTTCATCGTTTTAGCCAAGATATTGACCAAAGTCTTGTTAGTTTCTTCGGCTTAATCGTGCCCCTTTGGGTATGCCGTCGTTGAAATGTGATGGACAATGGATTATTTTTCCGTGAGCATCGTTACCTTTGAATTGACAAAAGGGGTTCCATTATCTGAAAGGATAACCTTTGGGATCCCGAAATGGCAAATGATGTATTCCCTGATGAAGTTGCTCACTGCTCCTGCTGTTGCCCTTCTCAGTGGTATCGCCTCGGCCCACTTTGTGAAACACTTCGTTGCTACTAGGATCCATATCCTCCCCCTCGAAGAAGGGTGTATTGCCCCCACCAGGTTGAACGCCCAAGTATGAAAAGGATAAGGCGTTACCAGGGAGTATAGGTCACCGATGGGGCATGGATCATGTTTCCATGAAGTTGGCAAGCCTTGTATTTTCAAATGAACTCCGTGGAATCTTTCTCCATCGTTGGCCAGTAGTAACCCAGAGTCATCAACTGGTCATATAGCTTATCCCCTCCTATATGAGATGGATGGTGCGCCTGTTTGAGAACCTCGGCTGCCTCTTCTTTCGTGATGCAACACAATGGCCTGTTGAAGTATCCCCTTCGATAAAGCTGCCCCTCTTGAACGTAGAACCTTGGGGCCCTTCGCCGGATTACCATCGCATCAATTTTCTCTTCTGGTACAATTACATCTTTAATGAAGTCAATATAGGGTTATCTCTAGTCAGGCTGAGTCTTCACAAAATGACATTCTGCTGCCTCGAAGAACAATTGGCATTTATTGCACTTTCATTGTAACTCGACTGCATCCTGCTTCATGCTAAGCCAGAAATATCATTCCCTTTGAATTCTTCTATAAATGGGGATCTCAGTCATTTAGCAATGTTCTTCGTGCATTTTCTTCAATCTCTGCCCTGCTTCTTCTCGGCCGATGCACCTTAACAGCCATCCTCTTGTGTTTCTAAAGTAAAGGTTTTCCTGGTTTGTAAAGTACTGGGCTAGTTCTCTGAGCCCCATCGTTCCTTCCTCAGACTCTAGTTGCCTCTTAATCTCTCCCCTCCAGTCCGTGTCTTCTTCCATCGGTAGAATTGACTGTACCATCGAAAGAGCCGTTCTTCATTAAATCACGATAGTAGTTGTATCAATTATTATAATAATCTTCTGGGTAATGGTGGCATAGGCGTTCGGGTGATGGTTCATCATTCTGGGTTGCTTCTTGATCTTGGTCCGATGGAACTGGCCAAGGATCCTCTGAATGATCGTTCTGTATGGTGTCAGGCTCATGTGTTTCAATGCGTATTTTCCATTCACTTGCTGAACCACCAAGTTTGAATCTCCCTTGATGCAAAGTGAACAGATCCCTCCTCGAAGAGCCTCTAGCAATCCCAACACCAATGCTTCATATTCCGCCTCGTTGTTAGAGCAAAGGAAATCTAACTTGTAAGAAAGGAAAATCTCCTCCATTCCTTTCAAAATAATAAGCCCCGCTCCTCCTTTCTTTTCTGTCGATGACCCATCGAACTGCATTATCCATTCTTCATCTGTTGCATCTAGGTGATTGGCTTGCAAGTCATCTGCTAAATGTGACACCCCGACTAATGAAATACCGGGTAGCTACTCCTTTATTAAATTAATACAAAATGCCAAGTTTGTTCAGTTCATAGCATCACTGTCGAAAACGTTTTAACAATTACTAGCCACCTAATACTTAAAAAGTGAGTTGTCAATTATAATTAAATCTGATTAACATGAAATAAGTAGATTATGAAATGCTAACATAACCACCATAATATAATGACAATAGAATAACCATAAAATAGTAATGAGTCTGGAGGAATACTCATCACAACAATCCGAAAACTGAAATAAACAATTACAAGGTCTGTATCACTACATTAATTACAACCCAAAATCTGAAATAATTGAATAGATAAAGTATCTCTAAAAGCAAATAGGGCAACATGCCCAACAGATGAGAAGATCTGGTAATATAGAGCCAAGCCTGAAAGTGGAGGCATCTATTGTCAAGGTCCTGTAACTTCCAAAACAGCTACAATACGTCACCTGAATGGAACTCTTATACTTGGTGTCCTTGTGGCTGGGCACCTAAAAGGTTTTTACAAGAAAAATATATTTGGAAGAAAACGAGTCAGATCCCGATAGTGAAAACAGTTTAAAATATAGTAAGTGTTTTAATGACATTAAAACAATGAATGCAAAATACATGTTAGGATGTGCTCTCACATGAAATACTCACCTCTCGACTATTTGTGCACTCCTAACGTACCCGTACCCGTTCTAGTTATTACCATATCTATCTAGTCCAAAATAAAATCTAACATTACTATACGATTCATGCATTAATTCCGATATCTTCATTTAAACAAAGAGCTTTACATTTATTCTCGGTTTCCCATATTAGTAATACTACTTACTAGAGGATTTCCACTTTTATCTTTACAAAAACGTTGCTATTATTTACATTCGCACTTGTATACATGACAGTTCATTTCAATTAACAGTATATTATTCTCATCATAAATATACAATACTAGTACCCCAAGACTAAGCTGCAGTGTTCACATACTCTGCTATCAAATCCCAGTACATCATGTACATAAGGATCACGCATACCGAATATCTCGGGAATCGTTCTCAAATAACAACAATCACAAAAAATGGAGCCGAACATAGTTCACATCACATGGGTCACGCACATACCTACGCTCCCATGATCAACAGAGTTATTAACTTCTCAATAAGTCCTTCTCTGACCTATGTCCTCGAGGTACCAATCTAGATCTCCCCCGTAGGCACACAAAGATTAGATGGCCCTGATCGAACGCCGATCTCCCGTGATAGCAAGTATGGTAGGTGTGTTATACACATAAAATCATATATACTAAGAATTCACACTTCTTAGATATCTCAGTATATAAATAGAGGTATACTTCTCATTCTTATCTCATCATTTACTGTTATACGTTTATTAGTTCCCGTTCTAACTCTTCTCACGTCGTATTTAAGTACTCGTTTCCAAATCCACAATAGTCATCCGATTTACTATAAGGTTCTAAGTTCTACTCCTCAATGTACCCCGATTCTCACGATTATACCCAGTAGTCAATAAGGGAAAGTTAATTCTCCATTAATTAAGTATACGGGACATTTGAAATAAAATCAGGCCTTGTGACACCCCGACTAATTAAATACCGGGTAGCTACTCCTTTATTAAATTAATACAAAAGGCCAAGTTGGTTCAGTTCATAGCATCACTGTCGAAAACGTTTTAACAATTACTAGCCACCTAATACTTAAAAAGTGAGTTGTTAATTTTAATTAAATCTGATTAACATGCAATAAGTAAATTATGAAATGCTAACATAACCACCACAACATAATGACAATAGAATAACCATAAAATAGTAATGAGTCTGGAGGAATACTCCTCACAACAATCCGAAAACTGAAATAAACAATTACCAAGTCTGTATCACTACATTAATTACAACCCAAAATCTGAAATAATTGAATAGATAAAGTGTCTCTAAAAGGAAATAGGGCGACATGCCCAATAGATGAGAAGATTAATTAATATAGAGTCAAGACTGAAAGTGGAGGCATCTACTGTCAAGGTCCTGTAACTTCCACAGTAGCTACAATACGTCACCTGAATGGAACTCCTATACTTGGTGTCCTTGTGGCTGGGCACCCAAAAGGTTTTTACAAGAAAAATATATTTGGAAGCAAACGGGTCAGAGCCCGATAGTGAAAATAGTTTAAAATATAGCAAGTGTTTTAATGACATTAAAACAATGAATGCAAAATACATGTTAGGACGTGCTCTCACATGAAATACTCACCTCTCGACTATTTGTGCACTCCTAACGTACCCGTACCCGTTCTAGTTATTCCCATATCTATTTAGTCCAAAATAAAATCTAACATTACTATACGATTCACGCTTTAATTCCGATATCTTCATTTAAACAAAGATCTTTACATTTATTCTCGGTTTCCCATATTAGTAATACTACTTACTAGAGGATTTCCACTTTTATCTTTACAAAAACGTTTCTATTATTTATATTCACACTTGTAAACATGACAGTTCATTTCAATTAACAGTATATTATTCTCATCATTAATATACAATACTAGTACCCCAAGACTAAGATGCGGTGTTCACATACTCTGCTATCAAATCCCGATACATCACGTCCATAAGGACCACGCATTCCGAATCTCTCAGGAATCGTTCTCAAATAACAACAATCACAAAAAATGGAGGCGAACATAGTTCACATCACATGGGTCACGCACATACCTACGCTCCCATGATCAGTAGACTTATTAACTTCTCAATAAGTCCTTATCTAACCTATGTCCTCGAGGTACCAATCTAGATCTCTCCCGTAGGCACACAAAGATTAGATGGCCCTGATCGAACGTCGACCTCCCGTGATAGCAAGAATGGTAGGTATGTTATACACAGAAAATCATATATACTAAGCATTCACACTTCTTAGATATCTCTATATATAAATAGAGGTATACTTCTTGTTCCTATCTCATCATTTACTGTTATACGTTTATTAGTTCCCGTTCTAACTCTTCTCACGTCGTATTTAAGTACTCGTTTCCAAATCCACAATTGTCATCCGATTTACTATAAGGTTCTAAGTTCTAAACGTACCCCAATTCTCACGATTATACCCACTAGTCAATAAGGGAAAGTTAATTCTCCATTAATTAAGTCTACGGGACATTTGAAATAAAATCAGGCCTAAAAGGCCATTCTGTCAACTCGTTAGAAGTCTCATTCGAACGAGTGTCGTTCAAACGAACTACCAACTCGTTAGAAGGGATACTGTCATCTCGTTAGAAACTCGTTCGAACGAGGTCGTTCGAACAACCTGGGCAGATCTTCTAACGAGATAGCAGAACACGCCCAGAAATCTGCAAATTCCATTTTTCTTCATTTTTCTCTTTTCTAAATCCCTCCTATATTCATCCAAACTCAATTTTAAGGTGTTTAAACTACAATAAGTCCTCCTAGGTCACTCTTTAACATATATATGGGATCAATACCTCCTAAATCAACATATAATCATCGTAATTTCCCAAATCTTGTCCCAACCCTATAAATTTGAACACAGAATTTTATTGTCTACAATTACTCCTTATAAATCCGTTTTTACATCATCAAAAGATATATTTTGGATATGAAATTCATCCATAAACATTCTACATGCAATCCCTATATAAGATTATGAGTTCTATCTCCAATTACATGGGTTTTCATCAAACTTACAATATGACATATATTCACTTCCAAGCATGGAGGAAACATTCGCTTGAAATTATGTAATTAAACCACTTGCTTTAGATGTCCAGACTTGATGTTGAAGGATGAAGGTTGATTCTCCTCTTTCTCTCTACAGATTTCTCCCAAAGATGGTGATGGTGGCTAGGTGTTTCATTTGGAACTTCTTAAGACTCTCCCTATAACTCCCGTAGCCCACTACTTGATAAATGTTGATAATGGACTTAATGGGTTCATTACTATAAAATTAATCTCTAAAATTCGTGGGTTTTAATTTCCTTATTTTTAAAATTACCAAACTACCTTTTTGGGTTGCCAGTATGGCCCAAAAATGCTCAGGGACCCAAACTACACCTCCGGCTAGTGTTTTCTGATTATTTTGACCCTTCCGGACACGTTGACGTACTCAAAATGACCATTCGGTTGATAAAAATATAATTCACTTTTTTTTTAATTTAAAAAAAAATTCATTCCTGACGCGACTAACACGCGCGTCCAAACTTAAGTTTTCAAATTGTTGTATTTCTGTCTCGTGGCAATTTAAATATTTTCAATACTCATGTGTCACCATACATACTTAGAAATATTCAATTTTAACATCACAATTAAATACCAACTCACATCTCGATAGTATTTATATCCGTATTAATTCTCAATTAATTCTCATTTAATTCAATTAATCCCTTAAATAAATATCAATAAAATTACGGGGTATTACACTAAAATGCACTCTTTGGGAGGCTCAAACGTTCTTGAAGGGAAAATAGCCAATAGATCAGCATACGCCTGACTTCTGATTACGCGAGGAACCACACACTTTAAGTCACATTCAGAGAGGATAAGGAACCATCTAGCTGCCCTGCTAATCAATATAGTTCTTGCAAGCAAATACTTAATGGGATTACATCTCGTTACAATATGAATTGTAAAAGATAGCATATAATGTCTAAGTTTTTGTGCTACAAATACTAAGGCTAAACAATGCCTTTCTAGGCTACTATATTTGAATTCTGGCCCATGGATGATCCTGCTGAGGTAATAAACTGACCGTTCTTGCCCCTCGATCTCTTGTGCCAACAAAGCTCTCATGGACCTCATGGTGGATGTGAGATACAGTTGCAACGATATTCCTGCCTTTGGTGGAACTATGGTCTGTGGTGAAATGAGCAGCTTCTTCAGTCCATCAAGAGACTCTTGGTGAATTGCCTCCAATTTGAACTTCGTGTTCCCTCGCAGCAGCTGCATTAGTGGATGCGTTATTTTGGCTAAGCCAGGCATAAATCTCCTAAGGTAGGAGACTTTATCGAGGAAACTCTTCAGCTCTTTCGCCGTTCTCGAACATGGCATTTCCAAGATCGCCCGCTATTTGTCCTGGTCCATATGCACCCCTTGTTGATCGACCACAAAGCCTAGGAATTTCCCACTTGTCACCCCAAAAATGCACTTTAGTGGATTCATCTTTAATTTAAACTTCCTGCAACGGGAAAACACTTTCCTCAAATCTCTCAGGTGAGACTCCTCCTTCCTCGACTTGATGACCAAGTCATCCACATAGAATTCCACAAACTTATGAAAGGAGTCATGATAAATGGCCATCATTGTTCTCCGGTAAGTCGCCCCAGCATTCTTTTGCCCAAACGGCATCACCCTGTACTTGTAGTTACCCAACGGGATTCTGAATGTTATCTTTTCGGCATTTGAGGGGTCCATCTTGATCTGGTTGTACCCCACGTACCCATCCATGAAGCTATACATCTCATGGCCCGCCGTTGCATCTATTAGGCTATCGATGGAGGGTAGAGGGAACTCATATTTGGGGTAAGCTCTGTTTAAATCTCTAAAGTCCATGTAGATCCTTATTTGGTTTTTGTATTTCTTCCCTACTGGGACAATACTAGACAACCAGATCGGGTGTTGTATCGGCTTGATGAACCCTGCTGTTAGTAAGCGTTGAACCTCTTCCTTGATCTTTAAATCCAGCTCAGGCTTGTACATTCTCGTTGCCTATTTTACTAGAATGGCTGAAGGCATCACTTTTAATTTGTGATAACTCACTTCCTCGTCCAGCCCTTCCATTTCTGTGTACTTCCACGTGAAGACGTCTATAAACTCTTGAATCAATTCCACCAAGGCCCCTCATTTCTCCTTGCTGAGATCCTTCGAGATGAAGATGGGACTTGGGTCATCCCCTTCTTTTTCCAGGTTTAACTGCTCTAGCTCTTGTGCCTGTGGCTTTGGTCGATCCGTCATGTATTCTGGTTCGTCGATGACTTCCTCCATAAATTCCTGTATGCTGGAATTATCTATCACCATGCATTATCCCCGTTGATTATCCAGAAAGCATTCATATATCGGTTCAACCTCGTCATCAGCTTCCTCGGTCACCCGCTCACATCGTTATAATTGGTACACCACCTTTCCTTCCTCAGTAATGACTTTCTTGCACTGTCTGCTGGTAGCGGTGACTGCTTTCCTCTTCTTCTCTCTAGATGCTTCGGCCATTATTTTTCCTGAGAACCAACTCAGCACACTTTGTCATTGGGCCTCATGCCCCATCGAATCCACTCCGGGCCTCATCCTATCTCTAAGATACTTCGAGATGCCTTGGGGCCGAGGGACCACCTGGTGAGCCTCTTCGACTATTACCTTCGTGCTACTTGCAACCTCTTTACTTTGCTTATTCATGGGCCCCATCCTTTCTCTGATTGAGGGAACCCATGCTCCCTCCATCCTCCTCGTTAGGACCCAAACATCTTCTTCCAACTCAGTATAAAATGTTGCATCCACCAAGTGAGCTTCCTCAATAGAGAAAGGGCCTCTTTGTAGCCCTGATAGTCACCTCTGTCCCCTTGATATTCTCCTTAGCGCATTGGTGGTACGTAGAAGGAACTTGCCCTTGGTTGTGCATCCACACCCTCCCTATTAGAAGATGATAAAAAGTTGTACTCTCTATTACGTGGAATTTTATATTGGAACTGAAATTCCCCATCACAATCCCCACATTAACATACCCAATGGATTTGGAGGATTGGTTATCATACCCCAAAATTACCAAAGGCATGGGGACCAATGTAACACCCCACCTAATTAAATACCGGGTGGCCAATCCTATACCAAATTGAAACAGAATATACAGTTGGCTCATTTTTAGCATCAATGTCGAAAACATTTACTAATCACCCAATACCCAATTAAGCTGGTGTTAAAAACTTTCCAAATTTTAATTTCAACAAAATCCATTTTTTTTATTTTACGAATAACACTACACATATTATTCTACAACACCAATAATTGAACAAATAACACAAAATAATTTAAATGTAATTGGAATAAACATTCCCAAATAATTATCCAATACAATAATCCCAATAATAACAAATGTATTAAAATGACACGAATACAAGATTATTTGACTCAGATAGAAAAGAGATAACTGAATTCCATTGGGCTATATGAATCAAATGAAGATAGACATCTAAGCAATATTGCATATCTCCATAGCTCGTCATAATCCGCTAAGGTTGGCGTCCCTGCTGTTGGACACCTAATATAGAAGGTACAATAGAAAAGAAAAGATGCAAGGAAACAGGTCAGAGCCCGATGTGAAAATGATTTTGAAAACAACAAATATTTAACAAGTGCAATAAAGCATTTATTATGTACATGTTAGTTTCCAACTGTCACTTGCTATTCTCACCTCTCATCTATAGTGCACACTTAACGTTTATTATTAACCTCCTATTTAATGGTTCCTCCGAACTAGTTTCCATAATATGATTCCATCCCATACCATAACCCCGTATGTCCCATACCATACGTAGTACAATCATTCATATACATTTCCCATTAACATGAATAAACTTTTCAAATCTATAAGAATAAACATTCATTAACTTAATTCACTTCTTTTTCTTTATTCACCATCATCTACAATTATCACACAGCAGGTTGATCCAACCACTATACAAACATACCTTTAATTCATTATATATATATATATATATATATATATATATATACATATATAATACGGCACCCCAAGTCACAACTGCGATGCATTGCATTACTCTGCTATCATGTCTTCATATCGCAGGTCGCCGAGTAGGGGACTAAAGGTTCGGTAAGGATTCCTCGAACCACAGATATCAACACAACAATTGGAGGAGATCATAGTTATCATACCCATGGGTCACGCACATACCTACGTACCCATCGTCAGCAGACTTATCAACTCCCCGACAAGTCTTTCATAGACCTATGTTCTCGAGCGACAAATAAAAAATCCTATGGATTCATCAGGATATGACTTCCCTCACGCGCAAACCTCCCCATCGATAGCAAGTAAGGTGGGTATGTCATACACAAACATCAACAATCAATCAATAGGCATTATCATACCTATAATATCACCAAGGTACTCACATTACCCTAAGATAATTTCCATACGTAGCGTTATATCTCTCAGATCCTACGTATTAAAATATCATGACTTTAATTCTTTAATTTAATTATCCCCGGACCTCACTCATTACTCAAGGTTCAAATAGGTTTTCCTCAATATATTTATTCAGTAAGAAATCACTAATATCCTACTAGTCCATCTCATCTTATCCCCCGAATTACTACGAATTTAAACTCTCCTTTAATTAGGGTTATAACCGATAGTTTCTAATCTCTTATAAACACATCTTCTATCAACTAGGATTGAATACCATCATCACATGGCCCATAGTCTATAGTGTTTCATTCACACTATATGACTTATCAACAAAACCCACATCCTCGCATCCTATAACATCTCTCCACTCCCGACGTCATTATGGTTCATGCGCGGAGCGTCTCGCAAAGCGAAATCCAAACAAGGAACCCCTCCAATACACTACTACTTAACTTTGTTGGTCATGGAGGTCCGTAAACTTCAAATACGCAATTGGGATAACCTCATCCCCTCTTTCAGCCAAATGTGGTCTGAACTCACATCTTTATCCAGGAGCCATACCACTAAGCGCTTGTACTACACTCAGTTCTTGCGCAATCAATAATGAGCTTAAACTCACACCTTGGTGTTCAAATTGTAACCCTAAGGCTACCCAGGTGTTATATTAAATCTCCCCTACTGGACCTATCCGTAATCCTCATGCATACAAATTAGAATCCAACACATGAATCTAGCAACCGAAATTTCTTTCAATTTAATTATCATAATTCTAATCAATTAAATCCCAATCACATTAATTCGATTCTCATCTAGGGCTTACTGATCTTCCCAAAGTCCCATTATATCCAAGGTACATTCTCTCTATATCTAAATAATTAAAGTATGAATTCTCATATACTTTTCCCAAAATTCTTTCTTATTTGAATTTACTATTTGTCAATTTCTCTCACTCCAATAAACCGGCAACTCAAAACTGGACTGTGATAAAATCTCCAAAAAATTCCTCTGTTGCTCGAACCAGAATGATTGTCGTTTAAATGACTTCCACGTGTCGTTCGAGCGACTTCGCGTGAGATGCCATCTCGCTCGAACGACTTTGCGCGAGATGTTACCGTTCGTCTTCTTTCCTAGAATTCTGCATTTTTCACCATTTTTTAGCCTAAAAATCTCTAAGATTCAACACCCAACATCTCATCATCAATACCCATTAACACCTAGCAGGTTATAAATCATTCCTAACATCTCATCATCAAGAGTTTGAATTAAAAGCATATATTTATCTTATTTCTCCGAAAAATTATATACATGATATCCTCAAGAACACACCATTGATTCTCAGAATTCCTTTAACAGATTTATGATTATTTCGTGGATTACTATCTACCTACAACATGAGTTTGATTCCTATATATTTTCAGATTCCAGAAATCCATTAACAACTCTATATTTTCATCTTCCAAACATGAAAAATATCATCTTTTTATAACTATTCTAACATGGACAATCTACAAACTTAGATTGCAATTATCAAACACTTGCCTCTAATGAAGATCTGATTCTTTGGTGTAGTATATCATAGGTGGCTGTCCCTTCTTCGGTCAACTTTCGATGGTGGTTGGTGGTGGTGACCTTTGGTCTTTGGTTCTCCTCCTTTCCAAGCAAGCTTCTCTTCTCCCAAGCACCCTTTCATTCTCTCTAAAAAGATGACCTTTCAAGTTTTGTGTAGAATAGATGAATAACCCATGTACAACTAATCTCCAAATACTTATACTAAGACAAAATCCGAAATCACTATTCATCCCTTGTAAAAAATGACCAAAATGCCCTTTTGGTTATCTTTTCATTTCCAAATGACCCGATACCCAAAACCAACATCCAAATAGACTTTTCTGACTATTTCAACCCTTACGGGTGCAACGACGCTGTCAAAATGACTATTAGGTCGATATGAAAATAATTTTCTTATTAAATCTCACAATTTGTCCCGACACGACCCATACCGCGTCCGACTAAAAATTCAAATTACTAAATTATTATCACACAGCCATATCAATAACATCACATTCATATAGTACCTAAATATCTATAAGTAATATACCAAATCATTCATTTTAATATCCACAATTCCAATAAAACCCAAATGAATTAATTTATAATAAAATCCAATTAATCCATTAATTTAAAATATAACCCATTTTAAAAGTCATTAAAATTAGGAGTATTACGTACTTCCCCCCTTATAACAGAATTTCATCCCGAAATTTGAAAAGATAAATCATACTGGTAAGGTCAACTCTGAGTATAAATCTCACATCGCAAGTAATCTATGTCGTACCGCCCATACAGTACATTAACGAAAATCCCCATTGATGTTATACGCCAAGCCTCACCATATAGTTTCAACTGAATCGAATTTAAACTTTACGCAATCTTCCCTATACCATCCTCGTGACAAAGTTTAAACAAAACAAATGATCCTTAATCATTAAGTAAATAAATCCTGAAGTCACAACTACTTATTCTTTCACAATTATGAAAACTACTACAATCCAACCATCCAGGGTGCCCATACACCATATCGTACAACTTTCATTATAATATGGATATAATTACCTGCACAATACTCTGATTTATCGCAAAGGTTATAAACTCATATCCTAAAGACCTAACTTATTTCGACTCCCAACGTTTATTAGTTTCATGCGTGGGGTGTCTCGCAAAGCGAAATCCAAACAAGGAACCCCCCGATACACTACTACCTAAAGTAGTTGGTCATAGAAACTCGTGAGGTCCTTAGTCAATAGTATATAACCTCTCTACAGGTTTTATCGATTTCAAATAAAATTCTACTCATCTACTCTCTTATTAAAGACAAGATGCTGGCTAAATGCTCTCATATACCACAAGTCAATTCACGCCGATAGTCACATCATGATCGGACATGCCTAAAGTAAGTAATTTCGTGATAAAAATCAAACCCACATGATGACATGAATAAATATAGGTGTCCCACACCCCTCGGTGAGTCTATGTAAATAACAGTGCTATTGGCTAAGTTTAGTAACCCTTTTGCCCATACAATATTAATCGCTACAAAAATCAATATACGCCTCATCATTCCTAAGATAGAAAACATACCCTCATTCGCGGGTGGTGGTTGTTGACTCCCACTATTATAACTTTGCTCCGATAAGTCAAGAAAAATTTTACCCCAAATTTTCAGTTCTAGTTAACCACACTCCACTATATGCCCAAACCTTTGAATATATTGCCTTCGTTAGGTAACACACAAAATTCCCGCATTTCAAGAACTTCTAGTGATGACTCTCCTCAATTTTCCATAATAGGGGTGACCTCGACTACGGTCATCATACTCGAACATACTTCATAATCTCCTAGGTACGATCTCCGCTAGTCGTCCAATGGCCCTCATCCGTCATACTTCTTGTAAGAACCCGTCCCAACGCAAATAAGATTCACTAATATATACGAAATCTTACCAAAGAAATCAACAATCCTAAACATAGGGCTCTACATCAAAGAACGCTAAGATGAAAACACAGTAAGCCGTACAGACCCTAAAGAACACTAGAACCTGATGCTCTAATACCACCTATAACACACCGCCTAATTAAATACCGGGTGGACAATCCCATACCAAATTAAAACAGAATATACAATTGGCTCATTCTTAGCATCAGTGTCGAAAACATTTACTAATCACCTAATACCCAATTAAGCTGGTGTTAAAAACTTTCCAAATTTTAATTTCAATAAAATCCATTTTTTTAGTTTACGAATAACACTACACATATTATTCTACAACACCAATAACCGAACAGATAACACAAAATAATTTAAATGCAATTGGAATAAACATTACCAAATAATTATCCAATACAGTAATCCCAACAATAACAAATGTATTAAAATGACACGAATACAAGAGTATTTGACTCAGATAGAAAAGAGATAACTGAATTCCTTTGGGCGACATGAATCAAATGAAGATAGGCATCTAAGCAATATTCCATAGCTCCATAACTCATCATAATCCTCTAAGGTTGGCGTCCCTGCTGCTGGACACCTAATATAGAAGGTACAATAGAAAAGACAATATGCAAGGAAACGGGTCAGAGCCCGATGTGAAAATGATTTTGAAAACAACAAGTATTTAACAAAGTGCAATAAAGCATTTATTATGTACATATTAGTATCCAACTCTTACTTGCTATTCTCACCTCTCATCTATATTTCACACTTAACGTTTCCTATTAACCTCCTAGTTAATGGTTCCTCCTAACTAGTTTCCATAATATGATTCCATCCCATACCATAACCCCGTATGTCCCATACCATACATAGTACAATAATTCTTATACGTTTACCATTAACATGAATTAATCTTTTGAAATCTATAAGAATAAACATTCATTAACTTAATTCACTACTTTTTTTTTATTCACCGTCATCTACAATCATCACACAGTAGGTTGATCCAACCACTATACATGCATACCTTTAATTCATTATATATATACATATATAATACGGCACCCTGAGTCACAGCTCCGGTGCATTGCATTACTCTGCACTGTATCGCAGGTCGTCGAGTAGGGGACTAAAGGTTAGGTAAGGATTCCAAAAACCACAAATATCAACACAACAATTGGAGGCGAACATAGTTATCATACCCATGGGTCACGCACATACCTACATACCCATAGTCAGTGGACTTATCAACTCCCCGATAAGTCTTTCATAGACCTATGTTCTAGAGCGATAAATAAAAAATCCCATGGATTCATCAGGATATGATTGCCCTCACGCGCAAACCTCCCCATTGATAGCAAGCAATCTAGGTATGTCATACACATACATCAACAATCAATCAAATAGGTATCATCATACCTATAATATAATATCAACAAGGTACTCACATTACCCTAAGATAATTTCTATACGTAGCATTATATCTCTCAGATCATACGTAATAAAATTATAACGACTTTACTTCTTTAATTTAATTATCCCCGAGCCTCACTCATTACCCAAGGTTCAAATAGGTTTTCCTCAATATATTTATTCAGTAAGAAATCACTAATATCCTACTGGTCCATCTGATCTTATCCCCCAAATTACTACGAATTTAAACTCTCCTTTAATTAGAGTTATAACCGATAGTTTCTAATCTCTTATAAACACATCTTCTATCAACTAGGATTGAATACCATCATCACATGGCTCATAGTCTATAATGTTTCATTCACACTATATGACTTATCAACAAAATCAACATCCTCACATCCTATAACATCTCTCCACTCCCAACGTCGTTAAGGTTCATGCACGGAGCGTCTCGCAAAGCGAAATCCAAACAAGGAACCCCTCCAATACACTACTACTTAACTTTATCGATCGTGGAGGTCCGTAAACTTCAAATACACAATCGGGATAACCTCATCCCCTCTTTCAACCAAATGTGGTCTAAACTCCCATCTCTATCCAGGAGCCATACCACTAAGCGTTTGTACTACACTCAGTCCTTGTGCAATCAATAATGAGCTTAAACTCACACCTTGGTGTTGAAATTATAACCCTAAGGCTACCCAGGTGTTATATTAAATCTCCCCTACTGGACCTATCCTTAATCCTCATACATACAAATTAGAATCCAACACATGAATCTAGCAACCGAAATTTCTTTCAATTTAATTATAATAATTCTAATCAATTAAATCCCAATCACATTAATTCGGTTCTTATCTAGGGATGATCTTCTCGAAGTCCCATTATATCCAAGGTACATTCTCTCTATACTGAAATAATTAAAGTATGAATTCTCATATACTTTTCCCAAAATTCTTTCCTATTTGAATTTACTATTTGGAATTTTCTCTCACTCCAATAAACCGGCAACTCAAAACTGGACTGTGATAAAATCTCTAAAAATTTCCTCTGTCACTCGATCCAGAATGATTGTCGTTTGAACGACTTCCACGTGTCGTTTGAGCGACTTCGCGTGAGATGCCATCTCGCTCGAACTACTTCGCGAGAGATCGCGCGAGATGTCGCTGTTCGTCTTCTTTCCCAGAATTCTGCGTTTTCACCATTTTTTAGCCTAAAAACCTCTAATATTCAACACCCAACATCTCATCATCAATACCCATTAACACCTAGAAGGTTATAAATCATTCCCAACATTTCATCATCAAGAGTTTGAATTAAAAGCATATATTTATCTTATTTCTCCAGAAAATTATATACATGATATCTTCAAGAACACACCATTGATTCTCAGAATTCCTTCAACAGATTTATGATTGTTTCGCGAATTACTATCTACCTACAACATGAGTTTGGTTCTTATATATTTTCATATTCTAGAAATCCATTAACAACTCTATCTTTTCATCTTCCAAACATGAAAAATCTCATGTTTTTATAACTATTCTAACATGGACAATATACAAACTTAGATTGCAATTATCAAACACTTGACTCTAATAAAGATCTGATCCTTTGGTGTAGTATATCACAGGTGGTTATCCCTTCTCCGGTCAACTTCCGGTGGTGGTTGGTGGTGGTGACCTTTGGTATTTGGTTCTCCTCCTTTCCAAGCAGCTTCTCTTCTCCCAAGCACCCTTTCATTCTCTCTAAAAAGATGACTGATTAGGCATAAATTCTTCCCAATTTATCCCTTAATTTCGGTACTTTAATCACCTCGAACAACGTAATTGGATTGACTTTATCTCATAATCTTGCTACTGACTTATCCTAACAAGTACACCGAGTTTCTAGTATTTCGTTATGATTTTACAGGTGTCTAATGTCAAGAAATGGAAGAAGGAAATCGGAAGAATAAAGAAAGTCAACAAGAAAAGTCAAAAGGGAAAAAGAGTCATTCCTACCCAGAATCCGGATGAGGTAAATAAAGAGAAGTTGAAGGTATCATCCTCACAAGCACCTAGGAAGAAACGGTACCTCAATCGGATACCCGGAGCAAAATATATGGGCAGTCAAAGTTTGAAGGAAAAGTCAAATAGGCGGATCGGTCCGCTTAAGACCCGGAACGGACCGATGTACACAAATCCAGAGAACTGCGAACCGAAGGAAAACCGAAGAAGGCAAAAATTAAAAGAACCGATCCGCCACCGGACCGGTCTGCCTGAAAAATAAAAGAGCCGATCCGCTTTAGAAGCAGACCGATCCGCCTAAGGGCCGGACCGGTCCGCCCATCGAGATTTTGTTTTCTGATTCTCCTCTAAAGACTTCGACTTATACTCAACTTCTTGTAATTTCATGTAGGGTATAAAAACCCGAATTATTTTCATTGTAAAGGGGGAGGAACGTGGGGAGTTAGTTTAATCTCTCCTTTTCTTCCACAAACCCTAGTTTAGCAACTTTATTCATTTTAATTCAAGACTGAAGCTTTGATTCCGATTGTGAGTACTTCTAGTTAATTGATTGACTGCTGTGGTAAAAAAATTAGTGAGTATCTCATCTTTTCAATTCTCTTTTACATCATTGTACGAGTTTGCCTTAGATTAATCATGGTTTTCTACACATTGAAATCTGTTTTCATCACTTTCGGTATGTCCGGCTAGATTTCCAAGGTCGGGTTACATGAACCCAACCTGATGTGGTAATTGAACGTATAAAATTAATCCTCTGAATTTAGTGATTAATTGTGACCGTATTGCGTAGGAACACAACAATTGTAGGTCTAAATATCTCGTTTGCCTCTGGGTAACCGGGATGATTGAGAATATAATTCGAGTGTCACTATCGTGATACCGATTTACTCATCCTTTGATTAAGTATGACGCGGGCTTGAACCTCGTATACGTAATGCTTGGGAGTACTAAAGACTGGGTCAAATTAATTAGATAAATTCACGATTAGTATTATAACTTCAGTTGACTAGGGTTGGGGGATTGTATTCCCGTCCTATTTTTTCCATCATCTCATTTAAAAGTTCAAATCAAATTTTCATTCACATTTTCATAACTACATAATTGCATTTAGCTTAATCATTCCCAAAATCAAATCATTTTCTTTCTTCTTAGAGTCAACGTTAGGATTCTTCTGTCTTATCCCGTCGTCACAACTCTTGTTGTCCTTTTTCCCTGAGGATCGATACCCGACTTGTCGGATTATTACTTGAGCGACAGGCTTGCACTTGAGCCTAGAGAGTACACACTTTAGAGACACATTCTGAGTGGTGTCAAGTTTTTGGCGCCGTTGCCGGGGACCTAGGTAGACTTAGGATTAGATCGAGTTAATCCAAAGCGTTGACCAAAAATTCAAAAATTCAAAAAAATAAAAAAAAATAAAAAATAAATAAAAGCACAAAAAGATTCACAATTAACCTCTCTCCTGAGCTTTAATGCAAAATTCTGAAACCACTCCCACACCCCATAATACTCCAACCAGCATTCAGGAAAATCCACTCGTTGAGTATAATCCTGATAGTCCCCACACTCCGAACGCCCCACAGTTTTGGATCCCACCTCCCACACTGTCACACTCAATCTCTAGCAACACTCCCTTCTCCTTCGTAGGACACACGTCGTGCACACCCAGTGAGAGCGCCGAATCGTCAAGTGAGAGAGAGATGTCGCAACATAGTAATGCACCTACTGGTGAGGAAGAGCCTCCGTACCGCCCGTTGAGAGAATTCTTATATCCCGAGCGCACTGTCACTCCAGGATGCATTATACTCCCGTATAATGCCGGGCAGTTCCGATTCTAAAATGGGATGATCCAGATCCTACCACACTATCACGATATGGATTCTGAAAAGCCATACCTGCATATAAGGGAATTTGAGGACGCGTGTGATACTATCAACGATCAAACTTGCACACAAGAGGTGATTCGCCTCAAACTCTTCCCATTCTCGTTAAAAGATAAAGCTAAGACCTGGCTATGGTCTTTACCTCCGAGCTTGATTCCATCTTGGAACGAGTTACAATCCAGATTTCTCAAGAAGTTCTTTCCACCACATCGAACAATCTCCATAAAGGCTCAGATTCAATCGTTCAGGCAATTGGATATTGAGCCATTCCATCGATGTTATGAGCGTTTCAATGAGTTAACTGCTTCGTGCCCCCATCATGGATTTGATATAGCTCAAATAATTTCCTTCCTCTATAATGGGTTGAACCTTAACTCCAAGAAACTCATTGAAACCATGGGTAGTGGTCCGTTTATCGAACTAGACTGCCACGATGCTGAGCTTCACCTGAGGTATGTCGCCGAGACTACCCAATCATGGGATATTTCTGATCCTAATGCTCAGAATAGAAATCGTCAAGCGACCACCACTCCATCGGCGTTCGGCCTATACCATGTAGATAATACCTCTATGTCGGACAGTCGGTTGGACACCCTTGAGAAAGGATTTTGAGATTTATGTGAGGTAGTTGGATCTATCAAAACTCCCGTCGAAAAGGTGTGTGCAATTTTTGAGGCGGGACATTCAACCGAGGAATGTCCGACGATACCCACCTACAAAGTAATGTTGCAAGAGCAAGTTAGTGGTATAGGAGGCTATAAGGGTAATTTCGGTGCCCCGCACGGGAATTCATACAACCCTTCATGGAAAAACCATCCCAGTTTTAGCTAAGGGAAATAACATGCCGCAATGAACCCTCCTTCGCATGTTGCCCCTCCTCCACCACAACAATTTCCACAAGCTCCACACATGCAAGGACATGTGCAAGCACCGCCACCCCATGGAAACTATATCCTGCCACAACGGAGAACTCTCGAGGATACCATGAATCAATTCATTACAAGTCAGACTGCAAACAATGCCAAATATGATCGTCTGATCGGCGACATAAATGCAAATCTGTCAAAGATACAATCCTCGTTGAGTGTTCAAGAGAAGGGCAAGTTCCCTGCCCAAGGCCAACGACCTCCCCAAGGTCAAACTAGTGTTAGCTCCACTTCTACTGATCATCAGGAGCAATGTCAAGCTGTGACCACTCTTCGTAGTGGGAGAGTCGTTGATTTATCACCTCCCCCACACGACACAACCAAAAACAAGGTGATTTTGCCCGGCACGAAAGAGGCCGAAGATGTCCCCTCGAATGAGAGTGATAAAGATGACACTAGTGAGCCCGAGGTAGTAGTGAAACCACCCTCCGCAGCACCGTTTCCTCAAAGGTTGACTCCTTCCCAGAAATGAAACCCACGTGATGACGTGCTAGAAATACTAAAGCAGGTAAAGCTGAATTTACCATTCCTCGATGCCATCAAACAAATTCCAGCTTATGCAAAAGTCATCAAAGATATGTTGACGGTAAAAAGGAAGATGAAAGTAAAGAAGAATGTCTTCGTAGCACAGAACGTGAGTTCCATCCTACTCAATGAGCTCCCTCCTAAATTCAAAGATCCCGGTGCACCCACCATTTCCTGCATCATTGGAGAGAACAAAATTGAAAAAGCCTTACTTGACTTGGGAGCAAGTGTCAATATCCTCCCTTACTCCATCTATAGGCAACTTGATTTGGGCGACCTCAAGCCCATAAGAATCACTCTCCAATTAGCGGATCGAACTGTGAAGGTCCCACGAGGTGTAGTAGAGGACGTGATCGTTCAAGTTGAGACTTTCTACTTCCCGGTAGACTTTGTCATTTGGGACACGGAGCCTTCCTTAACCTCGACCAATCATGTTCCCATCATTCTCGGGCGCCCATTTTTAGCGACAGCTAACGCTATTATTAACACAAGGAATGGGCGAATGCAGCTCACTTTTGGGAATATGACATTAGAGACCAACATCTTCAACATAGCCCAACATACGGGAGAGGAAGATGATATTCACGCGGTGAGTCTCATAGATGAGATAGTAGAGGAGTACTTTGAGGAGAATTGTTGTGGCGATGCCTTAGGATCCTGTCTGGTTTTGAGCAATGAGAGTGAGGGGACGTATACTGAGTATGAGAGGGAGATTGAGGAGTTAAGAGAGTTACTCGATGAGAGAGCGTCAGACGAGGACGCGAGAGATGTGAATTGGGTTTCTAAATTCGAGGAGTTACCACTACGGGATACACGCGTTGTTCCCTCCGACGAAAAGTTTCCAACCCTTGAATTAAAGAAACTCCCCTCCCATATCAAATATGCATACCTAGGAGAGGATGAGACATTCCTTGTTGTTATCTCCTCTAGCCTAGATGAAGGGCAGGAGGGAAAATTGTTGAGAATTTTGAGGAAGCACCTAAGTGCTTTTGGTTGGTGCATTACCGATTTGAAGGGGATAAGTCCTTTGATTTGCACTCACAAGATCCATCTCGAAGAGGATGTCAAACCCTCAAGAGAAATGCAAAGAAGACTTAATTCCAATATGAAAGAAGTTGTGAGAACCGAGATCATTAAACTATTGGATGCCGGGATTATCTACCCAATCTCAGATAGTAAATGGGTGAGCCCTATTCAAGTCATCCCGAAGAAGTCGGGTATGACTGTGATTGAGAATGCTAAGGGAGAGCTTGTTCCCCAACGCACCACCACCGGTTGGCGTGTGTGCATTGATTACCGAAAACTCAATGCGGGAATAAGAAAAGACCATTTCCCCTTACCATTCATTGATCAAATGCTTGAAAGAGTAGCAGGTCACCCTTATTATTGCTTCCTTGATGGTTATTTCGGATATAACCAAATTGAGGTAGATGTACTTGACCAAGAGAAGACAACCTTCACTTGCCCTTTTGGTACGTTTGCCTACAAACGTATGCCATTCGGCTTGTGTAATGCACCCGCGACCTTTCAAAGGTGCATGTTGAGCTTATTTAGTGACATGGTCGAAAGAGGACTTGAGGTGTTCATGGACGATTTTAGCGTTTTTGGCACCTCTTTCGATCTTTGTCTAGAAAAATTGGAACAAGTACTTGATCGGTGTGTGGAGAAGAACTTAGTGCTGAATTGGGAGAAATGCCATTTCATGGTCACTGAAGGAATAGTTCTTGGCCACATAGTATCATCTAAAGGTATAGAGGTTGATAGGGCTAAGATAGATGTCATAGCTGACCTTCCCCCACCGAGATCGCTTAAAGACATGCGCTCATTCTTGGGTCACGCCGGGTTTTATCGAAGGTTCATTAAGGACTTTAGCGCTATCGTTAGACCCTTAATCAACCTTCTCATGAAGGACAACCCGTTTGAGTGGACCGAGGCATGCCAAAGCTCCTTTGACAAATTAAAGAACATGCTCGTGTCCGCTCCCATCATGCAAGTCCCGGATTGGTCCCTACTATTCGAACTTATGTGTGATGCAAGCGATTACGCGATTGGGGCCATTTTGGGCCAACGTAAAGATAAACAAGCTCATGTCATCTACTACGCTAGCCGAACCCTTACCGAACCTCAACTCAACTACTCTACCACGGAGAAGGAGTTGCTAGCGGTAGTCTTTGCCCTTGATAAGTTCAGATCGTATCTCATTGGTTCTCCTATAATTGTCTTCACCGACCACGCGGCGTTGAAATATCTACTCGCTAAGAAAGACGCCAAGCCGCGCCTCATAAGGTGGATCCTACTCCTACAAGAGTTCAATCTCTCCATTAAAGATAATAAAGGAGTAGAAAATGTCATTGCCGACCATCTATCACGGCTTTCGTCCGACGTACCTAGTGATCCCATTCCCATAGACGAATACTTTCCGGATGAGCAACTTTTTGCTACCTCTTCTTTAGCTTGGTTTGCAGATATAGTGAACTACCTTGTCACGGGAGCCGTCCCTCCCGACTGGACACCGCAAGATAAGAAGAGGTTTCTTACTTGGTCGCGCATGTTCTTCTACGATGATCCATTCTTGTTTAAATATTGCGCCGACCAAATCATCCGACGATGCGTACCGGATGACGAGATCCCTAAAATCATCCAGTTTTGTCATTCGGAAGCATGTGGAGGCCACTTTTCCACGAAAAAGACGGCCGCTAAAATTCTGCAATGCGGTCTATATTGGCCCACATTATTCCGGGATGTAAACAATGCTTGCAAATCTTGCAATAGGTGCCAATGGATGGGAGCCATTACTCGACGAGACATGATGCCTCTTACCCCCATACTCATCATTGAGATCTTCGACTATTGGGGTATTGACTTCATGGGTCCCTTTCCCCCGTCCTTTGGTTTCCTATACATCCTTGTTGCTGTAGATTACGTTTCTAAATGGGTAGAAGCTATAGCTACCAAAACAAATGACAACAAGGTGGTGATAAAGTTCCTACAGGAACACATACTTTCCCGATTCGGTGCTCCGAAAGCGATAATTAGTGATAATGGCAAGCACTTTTGCAATTGGCCATTCGGGAAGCTTATGAGAAAGTATGGCGTCGTTCACAAGGTTGGAACGACGTATCACCCACAAACAAATGGGCAGGCCGAACTAGCGAATCGTGAGATCAAGAACATTCTCGAGAAGACCGTCAATCCTAATCGAAAAGATTGGTCACTTAGACTGAACAATTCGCTATGGGCCTATCGCACCGCATACAAAAATCAGCTTGGCATGTCCCCTTTCCGCTTTGTGTATGGCAAGCCTTGCCATCTCCCCGTGGAGTTAGAACACAAAGCGTATTGGGCAATTAAGGAGCTCAATTATGCCATGGATAAAGCCGGTGAAGCTCTCAAGCTTCAAATAAATGAGTTAGAGGAGATACGCAATGATGCGTATGAGAATGCCAAAATTGCCAAAGAAAGGATGAAAATCGCTCACGATAGCATCATTCGACGCAAAGAGTTTCTTCCCGGGCAAAAAGTTTTTCTCTATAAATCTCGGCTTCATCTCTTTCCGGGCAAGTTGCGGTCGCGATGGTCTGGCCCGTTTGTTGTCAAGAATGTTTTCCCCCACGGAGCTGTCGAATTAGAAGATTTAAAAGGGGGAAATACATTCAAAGTGAATGGACAACGCCTAAAGCCATATCTTGAGGCGTGCGGGGAGGAAGTCGACACCGTTTGGTTGTCGGACCCCGTTTACGGGGTAGAGTGAACAGTTTCAGTTAGGTTGTCGCACCTCCGACGCGTATGGGGTGAGAGTCGTGTATGTCGCGAGAGTCGTGTGTGTCGTGTGCGTTAGTGAGTGTCGTTAGGATTTTAGTACATTCGAGTTTAGCATGTGCATGTTCGAGAATTGGGTCAACTCGGGTGACCGGTGATGTTGAGAGGTCCTTAGTCTATAATTGGTGAGGAGCGCGTTTTAAAAGTGCAATATTTCGAGGAAGAGAGGTTGAAATCCAGTTTCGGGGAAATTCCAGCCTAAAATCCCAAGGCCGGACCGATTCCTTTAATTTAAGGGCGGACCGGTCCTCCACCGGACCGGTTCCTTTAATTTTAAAATGGACCGGTCCGCCTGTCAAATTTTCTGGAAATTAAAGACCCGGACCGGTCCGCCTTCTGCAGATTCATTTAATCCTTTCCCCCCATTCACCCCCCTTTCCCCCAATTGCCATACTTCCCTCCAATTCGGTTTCCCACATCCCCATACACCTTTTCCCTCCAAATCCCTTCCCCTCCACTATAAATTCAGCCCTACCCCTCCCCTTCTCTTCACACCTCAAACACAACTTCTCTCCTCTCCCTCTCCAGTTTTTTTTGAGTTCCATCCTCTCTGTCTCCATGGCCCCCCGTGTTGCCCCCATAAAATACGCGTCCACCGACATCCTACCCTCTGGGGGCAACGAGTTCCGCTCCCGCCAAGAGGAGCGATGGTGCACCAACTTCTTCGGGACAAGCCACAAACTCCATATGGAGCGCGCTGCCCAATTCTGTCACCGCCCTATTCATGGCCCGGGGGTTGTGTCGTTTCCTCAACGAACCTCATGAAGCCGTGTGGGCTTCCTAGGTCCAGTTATTCTATGGCACACTCATGCGGACGGGCCAATTTGAGGCCCAAGCTTACGTCGATGGGACGGTCGTTCCTTTTTCCTTAGCCATCCTCACGGCCAAATTGGCCACCTTTGGTGTTCCGGAACCCCAAGACTTCACATATCCAAGGAAAGTTCCTCCGGTCTCTAAGGACGTCATCATGGAACGTATTGCTCCAAACGTGGCTTGGGCGGGTCAAACCGTCGCTGTTGGACAACTCAACAAAAAGGCGCGTCTCACTTTCCAAATTGTGTGCGCCAACATTCTTCAAACGTCCAACGATTCCGCCATGAGGCCTCGGCAAGCCACCTTGACCTATCATCTCTTCGATCCCCAAACTTCCATCCATTTGGCCCGCACATTGTATGCCGACATCATCGCCGCCTCTTTGGATGAGAAGGGTGCCACCCCTTTGCCCTATGCCCGTTTGATCACGTCTATCCTCCAAGACGCCGGCATTGAGGCCCCGCTCGACCGCACCCGGATTCCCGGTCCCTTTGGACAGGGCACTCACACTAAGAGTGCCAAATAGCTAGCCATAATCCGAGCACGGCGGGGTCATGATAGCGAAGAAGAGGCCGCCTCGGGAGAGAGCGCGGGGGAGGAGGCCGCCGAAGCGGACGTTGAGATGGGTGACGTCGGCGCCGACGACGAGTCGACGGACGAGGAGGACGACCCGGACTTTGAGTGGGCGGGTACCGATATCTCGACCCGGTTGTCCACCCTTGAGAACCGATTCGACACCTTTATGATCGACTACCGTCGAGATCAAAGTCGGGCGTCTCGAAGGCAAGCGGATATCTACCGACGCCTAGGGGACCCTAATGAGCCACTCCCATCACATTTTCATGACCCCTATGGCCCCGACGCGCCCAACTCATCCCATTTCCCTTCCCCGTGATGTTTTGTTGGTTATGGACTGTTTTGATGTATTCCTTCTCATGTCACACATATGCTGTATTCCTGTTTGTACCACAGTCTTATGATATAAAAAGTTACATTTTCTATATTTGTTTGTTTTAATTATTGCACTTCTTATTTTGCCTTCTTTAGATTTTAGTCCTTTTTGCTTGAGGACAATGCAAAAGTCTAAGTTAGGGGGGGTCACAAGTGCATATTTCTAAAACTTCACAAATTTTCAAAAATGCCCAAAATTTGCAAAAAAAATCATAAAAGTATGATAAATCCAAAAATATTTTTGTTCAAAATAAATAAAAGTTGGGATTCAAATTTTTCAAAAATATCATTAAAAGTCAAATTGAAGTCTCAAAGTGTAAAAAGTCAACATACACAAAGCCGAAATTGACCAAAGATGAAAATTGTGCAAAAAAATTGACGACTTAACGAATAAATGTAGAGATTAACAAACCCGGTGAGATTCAAGCCTATCACGTTTTGCGAGATTTTAAATCAATCCGAGTTAATTGTTAACTCAAAGTTCTTTTTAGCGCGTAATAAGTTGTCAAGGATCTTAATTCTTTCATTTTGATCGGTTTTGAAAAATGTGTGCAATATTGCCTTGAAAAACATGCCAAATTAGTCTCTAAATTAAATCCACCTCGAAACGCATATGGTAACACAATTGGCATTTTGGACAATGAAGTAGGCCCTCGTTTGTTACCCAAAAATATTGTCCAGAAAAAGTAGCAAAAAATTACCCTTTGCAACCCAAATTGAGCCGAATAATTTTTCCTTTCGTTTGACAACCCGAAAAACCCAAAATGGCCTGAAATTGTGAAAGTTGAAAAATCCCAGAATTTGAGTCCGAAGAATGCATAAAAAGGGGCAAGAAAAAATAAATAAATATGCTCAACAAAAATAGTGAGAAAAGAAAAGAAGTGAAAAACAGAAAAAATAGAGAAAAAAGAAGAAAAAAATGAGCAATAGCCCAGAAAAAGCACCAACGGACATCATAAATAACTTTTCCAATTCCAACCTTCCCTACCATTTTCATTTTACCCAATACACCTTTAACCCGAAAAAGTCCTAACCGAGTCTAAAGTGTAGAATTGGTTACCGCGTAGAGAGCTAATACACCAAAAGATAATAAAGGAGATTAAGTGCGCGAATAAGAGGCAATGTTCCCATTTTTAAAACCGTAATCCGTTGATGAGATCCTTTCACCATGAAATTTCCGTCTTTCTAATTGTATGCGTGATTTTGCGTCCATTATATTTACTCTTTATATCACGTATACCGAGAGAAAAGCCATATTCCGAGTGGTTCGTTTGAGAGAGCTTCCCGTGAGAATTTGAAATCAAAACGAATTTTCGGATAAGTAATGTAATGATTAATCGGTGGAAATCAGCGGTTATATTTCTGGCTTCGCACACACGCACTACAGTTTGAGACTTGTAAACATGACTTAATGATGACTATTTTCTGGAAGAGTTTGAATTATACAATTTTTGGTTATTTTGAAGTTCTTTGAGTCGAATTTTGTGGGTATATTCTATGCAAACCCTCACGAGACACAACTCGTCCCACTAGGGTAACCTAGGGGTTTAAACGCTTGTTGCATACGCTAAATGCAATCGTTTGCCCGCGAAAGAGGTATTTTATCCCAATAAAATGTTTTTCAAGAGTTGAGCCTTGCTAGAATTCTTTTACATTGCTCGGGACGCGCAAAGTTCTAAGTTAGGGGGGTTTGATTAGGCATAAATTCTTCCTAATTTATACCTTAATTTCGGAACTTTAATCACCTCGAACAACGTAATTGGATTTACTTTATCTCATAATCTTGCTACTGACTTATCCTAACAATTACACCGAGTTTCTGGTATTTCGTTATGATTTTACAGGTGTCTAATGTCAAGAAATGGAAGAAGGAAACCGGAAGAATAAAGAAAGTCAATAAGAAAAGTCAAAAGGGCAAAAGAGTCATTCCTACCCAGAATCCGGATGAGGTACCTAAAGAGAAGTTGAAGGTATCATCCTCACAAGCACCTAGGAAGAAACGGCACCTCAATCGGATACCCGGAGCAAAAGATATGGGCAGTCAAAGTTTGAAGGAAAAGTCAAATAGGCGGATCGGTCCGCCTAAGACCCGGACCGGACCGATGTACACAAATCCAGAGAACTGCGAACCGAAGGCAAACCGAAGAAGGCAAAAATTAAAATAACCGATCCGCCACCGGACCGGTCCGCCTGAAAAATAAAAGAACCGATCCGCTTTAGAAGCAGACCGATCCGCCTAAGGGCCGGACCGGTCCGCCCATCGAGATTTTGTTTTCTGATTCTCCTCTAAAGACTCCGACTTATACTTAACTTCTTGTAATTTCATGTAGGGTATAAAAACCCGAATTATTTTCATTGTAAAGGGGGAGGAACGTGGGGAGTTGGTTTAATCTCTCCTTTTCTTCCACAAACCCTAGTTTAGCAACTTTATTCATTTTAATTCAAGACTGAAGCTTTGATTCCGATTGTGAGTACTTCTAGTTAATTGATTGACTGCTGTGGTAAAAAAATTAGTGAGTATCTCATCTTTTCAATTCTCTTTTACATCATTGTACGAGTTTGCCTTAGATTAATCATGGTTTTCTTCACATTGAAATATGTTTTCATCACTTTCGGTATGTCCGGCTAGATTTCCAAGGTCGGGTTACATGAACCCAACCTGATGTGGTAATTGAACGTATAAAATTAATCCTCTGAATTTAGTGATTAATTGTGACCGTATTGCGTAGGAACACAACAATTGTAGGTCTAAATATCTTGTTTGCCTCTGGGTAACCGGGATGATTGAGAATATAATTCGAGTGTCACTATCGTGATACCGATTTACTCATCCTTTGATTAAGTATGACGCGGGCTTGAACCTCGTATACGTAATGCTTGGGAGTACTAAAGACTGGGTCAAATTAATTAGATAAATTCACGATTAGTATTATAACTACAGTACACTAGGGTTGGGGGATTGTATTCCCGTCCTATTTTTTCCATCATCTCATTTAAAAGTTCAAATCAAATTTTCATTCACATTTTAGGTAATTTAGTGTAATTGCACATTTTCATAACTACATAATTGCATTTAGCTTAATCATTCCCAAAATCAAATATTTTTCTTTCTTCTTAGAGTCAACGTTAGGATTCTTCTGTCTTATCCCGTCGTCACAACTCTTGTTGTCCTTTTTCCCTGAGGATCGATACCCGACTTGTCGGATTATTACTTGAGTGACAGGCTTGCACTTGAGCCTAGAGAGTACACACTTTAGAGACACATTCTGAGTCGTGTCAATGACCTTTCAAGTTTTGTGTAGAAGAGATGAATAACCCACGTACAACTAATCTCCAAATACTTATAATAAGACAAAATCCGAAATCACTATTCTTCCCCCTTATAAAAATGACCAAAATGCCCTTTTGGTTTTCTTTTCATTTCCAAAAGACCCGATACCCAAAACCAACATCCAAATAGACTTTTCTGACTATTTCAACCCTTACGGATGCAACGATGCAGTCGAAATGACTATTAGGTCAATATAAAAATAATTTTCTTATTTAATCTCATAATTTGTCCCGATACGTCCCATACCGCGTCCGACTAAAAATTCAAATTCCTGAATTAGTATCACACAGCCATATCAGTAACATCACATTCATATATTACCTAAATATCTTTAAGTAATATACCGATTCATTCATTTTAATATCCACAATTTGGATAAAACCCAAATGAATTAATTTATAATAAAATCCAATTAATCCATTAATTTAAAATATAACCCATTTTAAAAGTCATTAAAATTACGGGGTATTACAACCAACCTTTCTTCTAGAATATTGTCTGCGTGAAAGGAGTTAATTGGAATGATATTGATGGAAGCTCCCCCATCCTTCAGAGTCCTTACAAATCTAACTCGGTTAACACTGGCAGTCACATACAACGGCCTGTTGTGAGGGAACCTTATAGCCCTATCTGCATCGCTGAAGGTTATTTCTGATAGAAACCTCCTTACCAACCTGGCCATAGGTCCCTTCCATCTCAACGAAGGGACCGCGTTCTTCCTCAAAATATCAAGTATTGCCTAGGTTATCTCCAACCTACTCTCCTTTGGAATCCCCACTTGTTCGAAGAACCAAGTGAACTTCGGGGAGTTTGAAACTGCCCAATATTCTAGGGTTGGGTCTACCTATTTTCCTTCGACACCATAGACATCCTCCACATCCTTGGCACTTGATTCATCGTAAGCCAACATGACTGTTGATGCAAAAAACTGGACCGAATCCCATTTTTATGATCACATATAAATAGATATAAGCAATCCAATCAAGCACATGCAAGACAAAGATTTTAAAAGTGGTTCGGCTATGAATAAAGCCTACGTCCACTGTTATTTTATTCCCAGGGGTTTACAATAGTACCATAGGGTGTAGAGAGAGAAAGGATGTGTATCTTGTGTATGGGGTTTCTAGGTTCCCCCGGATCTCTTCCTTTTGGCTAAGGGGATACATGTATTTATAGTAATGGGAGATAAAGAGATTCATTGTATGTAGACATTTATGTCTACATTCAATGAATCTAATTGTTGAATTGCTTGGCATGCTATGTGTTGTCATCTATTAATACAGTATAAATGTACATTAAGGCTCATTAAATGCGCTGCCATCTTCATTAATGCACATTAAATGCATAGTTATCCTTTGATCTTCCTGGTTGGTATGCCGACCAACTCTCCTCGGGTGTCGACTAATACTCCTCGGGTGCCAACTAATTTTCCTCGGGTACTGACCAACTCTCCTCGGGTGCCGACTAATACTCCTCGGGTGCCTACCAACTCTCCTCGGATGTTGAATATTGCCACGTAGGATGATATGTGTCCTTTTCTGATTGGTCCTCGTAGATGGAGAATTTTTGCGTTAACAGAAGCCCCCAATGCTCCATGCTTGATGGTTTACTTGAAAGGATGGAGTATTTATTCTGCAGTGTTTCTCGATGCTCATGAAATTCTTGATCTACCTTCTTGATTTGTTCAACATAAAGTGCATTATCTCCTGGACGACATATGATGCAGGCTGATCGATGGTTGCTAACCTTTCTTTTGAGGAACTCCGTGTACTATGTATCACCCCTGGGAATTTGGATGCAACCATGCCATAGTATGCAACTTGTAGCTTGTCATAATCTTCAAGTGTGTTGATTGGTTTGCTAGACGACCAACTGCCTTCTGTGCCGAGCAACTGAGTGCTAACTTCACGTGCTTGATTCTTCTGATTTATGATTCTCTGAATAGTTTGTCGAGTAACATACTAGCTTTTGAACCCAACTCTTCAATCTGATTAGTACCAATCTAGTGGTGGACTTCGAAACATTTTTATACAACTTCTTCTTCAATGTTGGTCGGGACAGTAGTAGTAAAGATCTCAGTGCTGTAGATGCTAAATTTGACTTCTGAACTTCAATAGTATGTGCATAATAACTCCTGAATATGCCTCCTGAACTTATGAATTCCTCCTGAACTTCAATATACCTCCTGAACTTCAATAGCCTCCTAAACTTCAATATCAAAAATAATTCCTGAGCAAGGAAAAAAACAACAACTCCTGAATGATAATTAGTCGGGGCCCCGACCGTGTGAGTTTGTGGAGTTGAATTTGATGCTCGACTGCATGATGTTATAAGAATGTGCCACCGAATGAATAAATATATCTGTAATAGAAGCCCCCAAGTGTGGAATGTGAACTTTGAATGCTTTTCGTTTGAACGCTTTCACATACTCATAAAATGTTTCCGACCAACTATAGTTGACAACTTCTTATTTTCGACCAACCTGAGTTGACATTTTTGGGAATAGATTTACTTCCTAACCAACATAAGTTGGCATTTTTAGGAATATATAGTTTTACTTCCCGTAGGAATACATTTACTTCCTAACCAACATAAGTTGGCATTTTTAGGAATACATAGTTTTACTTCCCGTAGGAATACATTTACTTCCTAACCAACATAAGTTGGCATTTTTAGGAATACATAGTTTTACTTCCCGTAGGAATACATTTACTTCCTAACCAACATAAGTTGGAATTTTTAGGAATACATAGTTTTTCTTCCCGTAGGAATACATGTACTTCCTAACCAACATAAGTTGGCATTTTTAGGAATACATAGTTTTATTTCCCGTAGGAATACATTTACTTCCTAACCAACATAAGTTGGCATTTTTAGGAATACATTTTTGATAATAAATGTTAGAGACTTCCTCGGATCTCACCAACGGATTGTTGGGAATAAGATATAATAAACACTGGAGACATCCTTGGAGCTGACCAACAGATTGTTGGGAATAAGATAATATATGCTGGAGACATACTTGGAGCTGACCAACAGATTATTGGGAATAAGATAATATAAATGTTGGAGACCTCCTTGGAGCTGACCAACAGATTGTTGGGAATAAGATAATATAAATGTTGGAGACCTCCTTGCTGAAATATGAATAGAATATGCATCCAAATAGATATAAAGAATAATTAAAAATAATAAAATGCCTCGTTGATCTGTCGAGGTAGAATTATATAATGCCGAACAAGAATAAGATCTTTCAGAACATAAGAATATGGCCGAGAACGTTGTCAGGCCTGAATATAAATAAGAATTATCCGACCAACTATCCGTTGGGGGTGAAATACAATGAATGTTGTATTTCTCCTTAAAGCTGAATAAGTATCTTGTCGAGGCACAATTGCATAATGCCGAATAAGAATAATATTTTCCAGAACATAAGAATATGGCCAAGAACTTTGCTGGGCCTACATATAAATAAGAATTACCCCGACCAACTATCCGTTGGGGGTGACATATAATAAATGTTATAGTTCTCCTCGGAGCTGAATATGATAATAAGTATCTAGCCGAGTTCCATGTTGAGATGAATATAGAATATGAATCCCAAGGGATATATCGAATAATTTGTGCTTGAGCCGATATCTGGGCCTGAATATAAATAAGAATTGCCCCGACCAACTATCCGTTGGGGGTGAAATATAATAACTGTTGTAGCTTTTCCTCGGAGCTGAATATGATAATAAGTATTTCGCCGAGCTCCATGAAGATATGAATATAGAATATGAATCCGAACGGATATATAGAATAATTAGTGCTTGAGCACAAATCAAAGCAATAATAAAATATATAGTTCCTTGCTGAGGTGAAATTTCATAATGCTGAGCAATGATAATAGTTTCCAGATTGTTTTCGAGCATTCGTCGGCGTTGAGTCTTGTTCCTGTAAAAATTAATGTCTTGCTCTACCATTTGTGTAGGCTGAATTGATTAGTCGTGAGAATAATTTACTCATCCAATCAATATATGATATGTATATGCTTGAGAAATAAAAATATTAATTTCAAAAAATGAAATAATATATGTTGGCTGATATGTCGAGGCACAATTGCCTGATGTCAAGCAATACTACTTTTCCAGAGGTTTACGAGAGCTTTCATCGGGATTGAATCTCGTCCCTATGAAATTTCAATAAGCTTCCCGAGCACCTGTCGAGACTAGAGAAAATAATTATTATCGTGAGAATAATTATTCAGCCAAACAATATGTGATGTGTATCAATATAAAATAATAAAAATTTCAAAATATGAAATAATATTTTTATGCCAAATGTGTGTGAGATGGACAAATTTTTATCAGATATGCATCATAAATAAGACGTAGAGTTTTTTGAAAAGTTATTTAATCTTCAACAACTAATCAGGTATAAGTTGCTATTTGAAAATTATTTATCACTCGGTTTTAAAAATATTTTTGGGGTGATCACAAGTTAAAAAAGACTTAAGCCCCCTGTTTGTTCTCGAGATGAACTCGTGTTTAAAGAAATATCTGGGGTGCTTCGCATTTTTCAATACCCCAAGATTCTACTGTTGCCGACCAACTGCATGGGTGTTTCCAACCAACATTTGGGGATGTCTCAGGTTGTAGAATATATAGTGCCGACCAAGAAGCTAATGGTCCCCGACCAGCAGAGAGATTTCTCCGATCAATAAAAATGGTGCATTGATATTGCAGACTAGCTGTTAGATGGTCACCGAACAACATCAGATGTCGCCGACCAAGAAGTGGATGGTTGGATAGTTGTCGACCAGTAAATTGAACCCTCCGAACAAAACTGAGATGTCGCCGATCAAGAAGTAGATGATCGTCGACCTGCAATTGGTTCCACCGAGCTACAATATGAGTCTCCGACCAACAATAAGATACCTCATAGTTGGATAAAATTAGTTCAACGTTGCTGATGGATCTTCACATCTTTTATTCGACAAACAAAAATGGTCTGGTTAAACTTCCCTTTAATAAAAGATGGCCCAAGATGATGCCGACCAACAATATGGATGGCTGACCGGAATATCTCGAATCCTTAGATCAGAAAAATAACATTCGATGTAAAATTTAAGCATTAAGAATGTTAATTAAATGAATAATTATCTAATCCACTAGATCGTGTGATTTCGACAAAGAAACCTTATGATGTGATGAACGAGGGGCCAACATATCAAATTTGTGCCCAGAGTCTTGATATGGTCATGATTGTTTTACTGATCATCTTTTACAAGAGGTGGGTAATGATTTTTCAGGTGACAGAAAATTATTTTTTATATTGATCCCTTCCTATAATCTATTGAGATAAAAATATGGTGAATGATCGAAGTTATTACCAAATTTATATCAAAAATCAATCAATTTGACTTTATTGACATAGATGGAAGATGAACCAAATTAAGTATATAGTTCATAAAAATGAATGCAAAGAGACTCAAACTTGAAGAGAGAGAAAATAGATCTGGGTCATCATTTCCATGAGAAAACTTTTTATTGTCTTTAACCTTTTCACATTCTCTGATTAAAAATATGATGGGAATTTGAATAGACATCAAAGATCTTACAAAATTTATAATGAAAATTATCAAATCTTACCACCATCATATATATTGGTATATGTAATCATTTAAAATATTTATTCCATGATATAAAATTGAAACTTGAGAATCAAGCAAAAAGTTATGATTTATGAAATCCACTATTTTTCAGATTTCTAAATAAGAATGAATCTAACAGTTATGATTTAAAAATCATGATATGCAACATTTTGCAGATAAAAATTGGACAATTAATTTATGTATATAAACATAAAAATCATGATTGAATCAAAAGATGTATGTATAATTGATTATACGTAGAGAAAATAAAAACTTAGCTTTTGATGGAGAACAATGCTTCTACCACGTTCCCACAGATGGCGCCAATCTGTTGATGCAAAAAATTGGACCCAATCCCATTTTTATGATCACAAATAAATAGATGGAAGCAATCCAATCAAGCACATGAGAGACAAAGATTTTTAAAGTGGTTCGGCTATGAATAAAGCCTACGTCCACTGTTATTTTATTCCCAGGGTTTACAATAGTACCATAGGGTGTAGAGAGAGAAAGGATGTGTATCTTGTGTATGGGGTTTCTAGGTTCCCCCGGATCTCTTCCTTTTGGCTAAGGGGATACATGTATTTATAGTGATGGGAGATAAAGAGATTCATTGTATGTAGACATTTATGTCTACATTCAACGAATCTAATTGTTGAATTGCTTGGTATGCTATGTGTTGTCATCTATTAATACAGTATAAATGTACATTAAGGCTCATTAAATGCGCTGCCATCTTCATTAATGCACATTAAATGCATAGTTATCCTTTGATCTTCTTGGTTGGTATGCCGACCAACTCTCCTCGGGTGCCGACTAACTCTCCTCGGGTGCCGACCAACTCTCCTCGGGTGCCAACTAATTTTCCTCGGTTACTGACCAACTCTCCTCGGGTGCCGACTAATACTCCTCGGGTGCCGATAGATGTCGAATATTGACACGTAGGATGACATGTGTCCTTTTCTGATTGGTCCTCGTAGATGGAGAATTTTTGCGTTAATAATGACATTAGCCATTCCCTTGGTACAAATCTCCAAAGATTCCTCATACTCATCTCTATCTCTTTTCTCTGACGAGATTGGCCCCATGTGCTAGTAGCGGGTTGTTATGGACACCCGTGGAGGGATTTGCAACATCCCTGCCTTCACATATTTATCAATAATTCTTCTCAGTGTGAAGCAACTTTCTGTTGGATGCTGGATCCTCCGATAAACCTGGTAATACTTTAGATCTGCCTTTGTTATCGCATCGGGCTCCTCAGCGGGAACATTCTTGGGCTTATAGATCATTCCCCCTTGGACCATCACGTTGTAACCACTGACAGCTTCTTCCAATGCACAAGGAAATGGTTGTGGGTCTTCCCTGTCTCTTTCGAACTTCCTCTTATTGTCCCTCTTTGGTGCTTTGCCCCTATCTTCCCCCTCGGTGTACCCTACCCCTGGGGGCTGAGACCTCCCCTCCGTGGGTTGCATCGGCTGCCTGAACATCATGGGCACCCCCACCGAATTGGGTCGCACCACCAAAGAGATATTTATCACTGCTTTTAAGAATGCCTCAAAAGTCCCCTCATGTGTCTCATTGATGAGATGGTAGATGTACTCAGGAAGTAGTCCCTCAGTGAAGATCTACAATAGTTTGGATTCTCTGGCCTCCTCCCCCATATCGAGGGATCTTTGCATGAACCTTCGAACATAGGCCACCACTTCTTCCCCAGGTATTTGCTTCTCCCTACCCAGTTGAGTCAAAGTAAACTCATCTTCCGCCAGAAAGAACTTCTGAACAAATAACATGTGCATCCCTTCCCATATAGAAATGCTGTTGGGAGCCAAATGGGAATACCAGGTATATGCTTTATCGGTCAAGGATTTATAAAACTCCCTCAACCTAAGCCTTTTATTGTTACAATGCGCCCCTAAATGTTCAACAAAGTGCTTAATATGCTTCTTCGGGTTCCCACCCTTTCCCATGTATTTTTCAAAAATAGGAGGAATATAGTCCTTCAGATAGAGCTCGTCATTATATTCCTGGGGATACGGTGTTTGAAAGTCATCGAAAACTGAAGCTACCTCGCCTGCAAATTATGAGGAAGCCTGCATGAATTTTAGCATCTTCTTTATTATCTCCTCCATGGGGGATATTACTGGAGAAATAAGTAACGGGGCCATGCGTTGAATGCTCATTGGAGCTGGAATGAATGTTACAACTGGGGCCATTGATACTCCTTCAGCTCCTACTGCTAGATTCACAACGGAGGGTATGCTTTTCGGGACCGTCCCTGCAACACCTGCACCTGGCAGGGCCGTTGGAGATACCCCTAGTGTTATGAAGGCATTAGCCTCCAATCCTCCTAGCATAGTTGAAGGTACCGGGGTTTGTAAAAACTCATAAAACTTGCTCATGAGGAGCGCAACCTGAGTGGGTCCCAACCCCACACTCGTGGGAGCTTGTGCCACCCCCGAAACACCTGTAATCGCCTGGACCGGAGGTACCTCTATTCGAGGAGCCCCATCCCTTATGACCTCTAGTTCTCTCGTAGCCTATTCTTCATTATGCTGGATGTCATCCAAGTTGAGCCTTCAAGTAGCATTATCCTGCGCCATACTCCTTACTTAGAAGAATGCCTCCCCAGCGGAGGCGCCAAATGTAAGAGGGTACTTTAGATTATAAATGGAGGTGTAACCCCTATTTGAGTATGGTAATGATAAGATAATTTGGCCAAAGCTTTGGATTAATGATAGGACACACAAACACAAACCCCAATGAAGATAAACTCAGTTTAAACTCATAAAGCTCTCGTGTATAATTCAGGAAATAGTAATGAACTTTAGAAGTAACTTAGGTATAGGGAGAGATAAGTAAGAACCCTAGATAGAACTTGGTAGGCAGGTAGAAACACACAAAAAACCCTCAAGAATCTCTATCAAGTATTAAAAGCTTCGTAATAAATAACAATGGTGAGTGAGTAAACCGCCTGGTTCACAATAACTCTCTCCGATGTATATTCTCTCTAGCAATAACTCCTGAACTCTCAAAAGATCCCCCCTCTCCTCAGGGGTGGTTGGGGTCCTTAAATAGCCCCCCCACACCATCCCTGAGGCAACTCAGTCATTAAAGACTATGAAAGACATCCCTCATACTTTATTTCACAACATTAAATGCCTGATCCACTAGTCATCTCCACGTCATAAACATTAAATGCCAAGACATGCCTTTTGCCTAACCACTATGTGTCAGGGGCTGTTGTCGCAGAGGTGGATCACTAACTGCCTGACATCCCCAAATACCATAGTGGTTTACTTAAGTGCAGGTCTAAAAATATTTATCTAGCTAGTGACATCACCTATAGTAGATGTGACATTAAGTAGAGGCTGTTTAGTTCACAACTCAATGCCTGATGGAACTCCAAGCTATTCCGCCCGAGGTTCCACGGTCAGGGTCCTTCGGTGTTTTTACCAGGTGTATCTAAGATGGTAAGGACAAGCCCCAATGGTGCCTCACTTCTCAATCCTCTAAACCAGGTCCCTCTAAAGTTCCCAAGATGAGGTCATTCGATAGAGCATGAAAGCTCTCCCAGGCCCTGCCAAACCTGGTCTCTCGCGAGTACCGTTTAACCTCACACTAAAACTCGTTATTAATCTCGTTACAACATTATAACCGTTATAACTTACAATCAACATAAATAGAAATACAATATGACTAATACAACAAGATAAAGTATGAGTTGCCACGCCAAGATGCCTCGCTGAGTTGCCACACTTGAGCTGCCTCAGTTGCTTAATCTCGAACACTATTGCCAATTAGGGAATTATTCCTAATCTCAAGATTACCTTCAAGCCCCTTCTACAGAAACATATAATCACAAACATGTCATAAAGAAAGTTGATTCAACAATTATTGGATCAAAATATATGAACCAACGACAAAAGTAAACACCAAGCGTCTATTCCTCTTTAAGGGAGAGCGAGAAAAGGAGATGGTAATAGTATTTGTGCTGAATCAGTTGTATAGGTGAAAAACAGAATGTGAAAAGGATTAGGAACAAAGTTATTAACTATGAACAACTCATAGTAGAATGCAGAATAAGGACCAACAACTTTACAAAATGTCCCTCTCACAAATCCTCGATTGTTGCTAAAGACACTTCCAATAGCAGCAACATTAGAATCTGTCAAATAAAGACCATTAGTGTTCAATTTGGCAAGGCATGAATGTTTTAGTATTTTTCAGGGGGTTTAATTCACATAAATAAAATTTTGGATGCAAAAAGAACCACAAATTTAGGAGAAATATGTATTACTGATAGTAGTAGAAGGACATTGATTTATAAAACTCCCAAGTTAATTGACTCTATCAAATTTTAATAACTTACAAAATGTCTTAGGATTTTTATAAACGACCAACAACCATATCAATATTTTTTTTTTCTTATCTCTCATAAGGGTTGGAATAGTTTTTTTACAAAATGCAACGAAAAAAAGTTACGTCAAAATATAAACGTAAAATATGCATAAAATAGTGAAATAACATGAATACTAAATGCATAAAAGGGGTTTCTCTCAATGACATGGTATTTATAGGTCCTCTCGTCCAATTATGGCCAAGAGTTTATGTTACAACAACCATCTTTGTCTTAGGACTAATTGATCTCATACAATTATGAAATTAATAATTTTTTCTGTCAATGAAATTCTTCGCAAGAAATAATGTCACTCAAGACTACTATATATTTGGAAGAACCATGAGAATGTTTTAATCAACACTGTGCAATACTAAGGAATTCAAGATAACATGAATGCACTAATGGAAGGCAAGGCGAGTCCATATGATAAATATCATTTGGTGACATGATGATTTCCTTTTAGTTTTACGTATTAAAGACACTTTCTACTCAGAGGAGACTTCAATACTGTGATACTTTTTGAATTAAAAGATTAATAAATGAGAGTTTGAAATATTTGAGAAGTATGTTACTCATGATTTCATAGAGGTAATTGATCCAACTATTTCCATAGTGGATAATGAGTATTTGAAATCTGATCCTTCTTTAGAGGGAGTTAAGAATTTTGTGTTATATACGGATGATGATTCTTTTCCATATCCAGATGGAGTGAATTCAAAGTTTTACAAAAAATGTTGGGATATCATTGCTTCAGACCTTCACAATGTTATTCTATATTTTGCTCTTGGTTTTGAGTTACACCAGTAATATTATCTCTTTGATTCAAAAAACTAAAATGCCTTCATACTTATCTGATACTAGACATATAAGTTTGTGTAATGTGTGTAACAAAGTCATATCAAAATTATTTTCACTTTGACTATCAAAGATATTTCCAAGAATTATCTCTAGAGAAATAACTGGTTCCGTAAAGGGTAGAGAAATTTTTGATAATATTATTCTGGATAAAGAAATATGAGGTTCATTACGGGGAAAAATGTGATTATGAAGGTGGATACGGTTAAAGCATATGACAGGTTCATCGGTTTGTTCTCCAAATTAAATTACCTCAATATTTTTATTGCGTGGTTAGGTGGAGTTGCTCCATATCAAATCAGAAATATCTCCAGTTTGCAACAGGTTATCCTCAGTCACAATGATTTTGGTTACAGCCCTATTCCAAAATTCATTGCCCCATCACAAATTTAATATACCGTGAACCTAAGTGAAACTATTCCTTCTCAACTTGGAAACCTCGCTAAGTTATTTTTATTCATTGAAATACCTCGACATGAGGGGAATTGACCTTAGTAGAGAGGTGCATACAAACAACGAATAACAAATGACTTGAACCTATGTATGGCATAGTGAAACAGAGATAAAAAGTTTTCTGACTAAAACTAAAAATATTAATTGATGAAAACATATCTGGTAATGGTACAATACATATGGATTTGTGAATAAATTTGTTTGAAGTCAAAATTGTTTAATAGTTAGGAAGAATATATATTATATAGTGATTTGATACAGTAGTAGTTACATAGGTTGTGAATTGAAAGAGTTACGAATATTATATGTTTTGTGAAGGATAATGGTGTTGTAGTTTAAATGTAGATGTATATTATATGAATGAAGAAATAAAAAAATATTATATGAAATGTGGTCATAGTGTAGTTTAATGAAAAAAATGCATAAATATGCAATGTAAACAAAGAAATGTCAACTATTTCATCTTGTAAAGAAAGATGAAACAAGTTTGCTTGTCATAAAGTCTTTACTGCATTGAACATCAGGATTCATATAGACTATGGATGCATTTGGTGATGACAAAGAGAAATCACCTATGGAATAAAAGTGGTATGGATTTTAAAATGTTTCGTATGAAATCGTGAATATATATAAAGATGACATTATAAAAAATAAATTAGAATTACCTCTAAATTTTTTCACTGCCAGAAGCTGGATGAGCATATACTATAGGACTTAGGCACGTGCCTAAAATTTTTCTTCTAAACCATTCCTTTGTCGTTGAGTCCCAAACCCATTTTGAAGGAAATTCAGCATATGTTAACTTCCTCGCATCCTCGTGGATGAAATTTGTTTCCATCCATTGTGTAAACATAGTTTTCTCAATATCTATCCCGTCAATCACAATATCCAGATTGTCAGAATCTTTAAAAGTGACAACCTTCTCATCTGACAAATGGAAAGTCAATCGCTTAATGCCGATGCTTCGATATTGTACATGAAACTGATTAATTCTCCAGTAAGCTTCATATACAGATAAGTAACGACAATCGAGGAATATTTTAATTTCATAAACTTCTAATATTTCGTTGTTACAATCATCATGATTACGAATAATTGATTTCGTGAGCTCCATTGTGGTTCTATTTGGTCCTTTATTTATGTACTTGAAAATATAGTTGATTGCCCTTGATTTCTTACACCATTCCACATTTATGTGAGCTTAGTATTTGACGATCAAGTCAATATTTTGGGGAACTACGAATCTGTTATCAAGTCTGATTCCCATCTTCTCTACAAATCTCCCGTCATCTCTTCGTCTATAAATTAGGAATTAATTTTCATCAAAATTTGTCATGCTTGTGAATTTTTTGGGGATTTTTTTGTAGCAACATCCGTCTGCCATACAAGGAGAACGGGGATTTTCGTACTCGCGGGGGCCATGCGTCATGAATTGTGAAATAGATGCGTATCCAACTGGGTCGCTAATACAATCAGGTAACACAGCAAAAATAATCTTATCAATATTATCTGATGTTGGTTATTTTTCATCTGCATGTAGGGACAGAAGTATATGGGCGTGTGTCAACCCCCTTTTTTGGAATTCAATTGTGTAGATAGCTGTCATAAAAAAATAAACCTTGTTATAGCCATTGAAATAGTATAAAAGGTTAGAAAGGAAAATAATATGATTTATAATTTCGAATCATTAATTATTAAATATAAAATACGTACCTGTCATTAGTTTCCCAAAGTTTTTTCTTTGCACTAAATCCTTCAGTAGAGCATCAAGTTTTATTTTAAAAAATCGTGTGATAATATCTGGCCTATCCTCAGGCTTTTGTCCAGGAATCAATTCAAGAAACTTTATGATTTCGTCCCATTTAGGATTAGTCGTGAAAGTGATGAACAAATCTGGATTACCAAAGAATCTACAAATAACCATTGCATCTTGGAAATTTTAAGCCATATAACGTGGACCTACGGTGAAACTTGAAGGAAGGAAAATATGTTTACTTACATATGACAGCATCAAATATCCTTCAAGAACAACATCTTTCAAACCATTATATAGCGCAACCCTTAATTGTTGCTGGTTTGTTCTGACCCATCTTAACCTTTCTTGTTCTATGCATGTATATGCATCAACAACATATTGTTGGAAAAGTATTCCTGAGCGCAAAATGGTGTTACCTTCATTTGTTCTTTGATGCAAACGGTATCCGTAATATTCTCTCATTATGACACATTTCTGTTTGGTCTTATGTTTCCCACTGTTATTTTTGTAAGTTATACCCAATTGATAACCATCTTTTCCATATGGGAATAACAATGGATATTGCATAGCCATAAAGGATGGATGAAGATTACTAATTCTTTGCAAACCATTTGACTTATGGTCAATAATAATATCTCTCATAATATTTTCCTCATTAAAGTCACCAACAATGAGTGCTGCTATTTCGAAAGTAATAGGCATATTGTAAATCAATAGGTCTTTGGAACAATTTTAATCAACCTTACTCTCACATGCATGACATTTGAATGCTCAAACCGCTCACGTGCCATTCGAAAAACTTTTGTAATCTTATTGTGCTCATCAAGCATCGATAGTAATTTCGAAATAACTTCTGGATCCAACTTTGATGTCGGCTTAACTCCTCCTAATGATTTCATTCGATTTCTCAACTCATTCTCCATGTCATAAATATATAGCTGCGCAAATTTTGGGATTTGACGTTCAACTGGAAGCAATGAACCAAGCCAATAATTGTTTTAGCCACTGGTGCGATAAATATTCGGTCTGAATCCGTTATTTATTTGATGATCAACTTTAGCTCCAATAGAGGTAAAGGAAAACATTGAATTGTATGCTCTAATGTTGTCCTTGAATTTGATGAACCCCTGTCATTTTCATAATCCAACAGGGTGCAACATTCATAATGGGAAAGATGATCTTAACTTCTTGGCAACACAATGAGAATTTTGGAGATGTAGGAGTAACATGCTTATCAGTTCTCTCCTCATACCATAGAATAGCATTACAATTATCGTAAACTGAGCTGGGACCACCAAAATCCCATGGTTCATTAAACTTCCCTATAAAATCGATAAATTTTAGCATTTGTTAAACCATAATTGAAGTAAATCCATAATTTTTTTAGTGTATTCAATGAGAGCTTACTAATACTGTACTTACTTTTCGGCATCCTATTCAAATAATCCTTAATTCGATTCATACGTTTCGATATTGTCTTAGACCCTAAATTTCATAGATACATAGAAGACTCTTGAATTACATTCAAATTAAGTAAAAATTTATTTTTAATTTAAATACGTGTTATTGTTTCATACAGGTAATAAATGAGTAACCTGATCCAGTTACATAATTGAGTGATTCCAACGCATGGTTTACAAAGGTAATGGTATATCCATAATTTTCACCAGAAGGAGTAATCACATTTGATGATTCATCAGTAATCGTTGTTGTTATGATGTCTCCATTTTCTAGTAATTTTGTTCGAGACATAATTCTCTTTTGTTTCTTTATGGTAGACCTCCCACACTTACTTAAATTCTCAGGATCGTAACCTAGATGCCGAATGGACGGCATGTTTTGAACAGATGGATGTAGGTTATACGACATATTACTTAAAGTAATATTTGTTGATGCCGTATGACATAAGTTATTCGATCTCTTATCATATATATGCAGACTACGAAGAACTCTAGCTATGCGAGATTGGGACTCTTGATCCATCTAAGTTTAATGACAATAACAATTCGTGTTTATAATAGTATGCAAGATATATAACATGGAAATGGACTTTTCTCAGTAAATAATCACACAAATGGAAAAAACATAACTACAAATCATATTTAGAGTAATATATAGCAACTAATATATGTCATAAATAATATAAATAATAATTAAATTTGGATCCAACTGGAGTTAATAACAAAAATAAGAACTTTTGTTTCAAACATAAATACAGTAATATGAAATAAACTTTGATAATTTTAACTTAACTGTACTATATGGAAGCAAAAAATTATCGTCATAACCCTCCATACCATTGTAACTTATCCTATGAAAAAAATATATAACCTTTCTCATAAGGAGATGCCGACTCAAGCTGTAAAATGTTCCTTATTCTTGTAGTAAAAATCTATCTTCATCTTCAAAGTTTGACTGGAAAAAACTTATAAGTTGTTCATCATATAAGAAATTTGTTTTTGGACATGAATCATAAGCTCAAATAAGTATAACATGATTAGTCATACATGTCACACAAATAACGTTAAAAGTATTACGAACAAATTTTATATATGTAAGGAACAACGCTGCAAATGATTTATAGTTTGTAGTCAACGATTCAATATCTACACTCTTAAAACCTCGTGGTATATGAAATAGTAAATCCTTTATACAATTGATACCAAAAGAGTAGACATGGAGTTGCATATGATTATGAGGAATAATTAAAGCTCCCCATAAATAAATTCATGGCAATTGACAGTAAATTATAAGAGAAAGTTAATAGATAATTTGAGATGACATATTACATTAACAACATATGTTTTAAAATAAAGTTCCATTGACAATAATATATATATATATATATATATATTATATTGTCAATGGCACTTTATTTTAAAACATCAGCTGAATAAAATTTGTTGGCACCTAAGTACAACACAATAAAAAACACATTACATTATTCACAAAAATCATACTATTGAACAACCAGATCATAAACATATATTAAAATAACAAAAATATGGTACATAATTTAGCCACACTCTTATTGCATCTAATGATTTTATTTTCCATTACATCATTTTGAGGTTGAATCCAGGGAAATTGAAAAGTCTTATACACTACAAGATGTTTATAAAGTAAGAGCTCACGAACTGTTAAACATATAAAGTCGTGTAAAGTTTGTATGAGTTAAAAAGTAGCTAATTTTTGGATAAAATTTCTCAAATTCAATATTCGCCAATGAATTGAGGTGAAAAATGTGTGCCTATAAATCAAACAACCTTAATTATTAGAAGGCTTCATATATGAAATTTCAAAATTTTATAATTTATTACTTCGATTATTGTTAAATTCTTTGTAAGCATTCTATTCTATTAATATTCAAAGTATACCCTCATAATCTTTCTTCTAGCAATCATTTCTATTTGTATATAGAACTTAGGACAAAGTATCTTGGAAATCAAACAAAACTAACGTTATTGATGTATAATATAGTAATGAGAAACTGCATATTTCAAATAGGCAGGTCACATCAAATATTTTTTGAAATTGGCACAAATGAAGTACGATAAAGGAGTGATAGACACATATAAGCACAAACATATGACGATGTCAAAGATTCAAATAAGTAATTTTTGTTAGAGAACGATTTAATATCTATAAGAAGATGGAAGTTAGCGTATAATAGGAAATTAAGTTGCTTCTAAAGGAAGAAGTTTAACAGGATAATTCATACAGGTCACAAATGGAAGGTTAAAAGGATTAAGAAAAAATTTCATATCTATAATGAACAACAATGCAAATGAGTTGTTTCAATTTATTAATGGACACTATTCTAGACCAACAACATGCTCACATGATATTTTTCTCTCCTCGATATTTTTTGCTCCAAGACTTTGTATATATTTTCAACGTCAATAAAATATTGAGTCACTTATCATCATAATCCCACTCAAAAATTATGCAGGAAGGAAACTACACACTTTTTTGAAGAAACATTTGTGCCGAATAATGTCAAATAAACACAATGTGAAAAAATGTCTCTCAGAACTTGACGTGGTAGTAATTATGATTCATCTGACGGTCGGCCGAGTTCGCTGTCTGTCACTGCCTAACCAATCATAACTGCCACATAGTTTTGTGAGCAACTTGTGTGCATAGGATTATTAACTTTTATGCATATTTTGTGCATATATCATTTTCCATTTATGCCTATGTATATTAATGAATGATTCACCCAGACACCACATTGAATTCCTCTTGTATCTTGCTCCTATTTTCTGATTTTTTTGCTGATTTTTTTAATGTTTAATATGTGATCACCTATATCTTGTTACATAGATACATTATTGCTGTGAGGAAATACAAAACCAAATAAATTATACCAAATCTCATGAAAACCTACTGTGCTCGATTCATCTTCATTTGGTTCATATGTATGTATGTATGTATCTATCTTAAACCCCAAATATTCTTCTTGCTAAAATCAAACCATTTTCATCACAGAAGAAGAAACATGGTTGAAGGAGAGTAATCACCAATTTTTATAGACATTCCAAAAATGCAGAGATGTAGATAAATTACTTTTTTAAATAAAAGACCAAACAACATAGTTCATTAAATCATAACCTGTTGAACTAAAAGGCATAAGTTCAAATATCCTCAAACTCATGAGCAAATAAAAAGAATTTTTTTTACAGGTTTTAAATATATTTATATAAAGATTAAGCAACCTCTATGATTTTTTGTCAACTTTAACACATAACCGAAATTTTCCACAATGATTCTTAACATACATTTTAAACAAAACAAAAATTTATATTTCCAAATATTTTTTCCTTCTTCACAATTTGAAACAAATATAATCGATAAAATTGAGCATACTAAATCTACCACAATGAATCAAGAGAAAAAATACGTGACTATAAAAAAATATTCACATACGTTTTCTTTTAGTCATTTCATCGAACATATACTGGGAAATATTTATATAGGACATAATCTTATGTTTTCTAAAAAGACCACAACTTACATTCACAACAACAAAATATATTATATTTCCCAATCGTTTTTCTTTCTTCACAATTTCAAACACATAGAAAAGGTAACATTTAGCATACGTATTCTTTCACAATGAATCAAAAGGATAAATGTGTGCCCAGGGAAACAAAAATAACATACATTTTCTTTTACTCATTTAATCGAACATCTAGTGGGCAATATTTATATAGGCCGTAATCTTATATCTTCTCAAATAGATAAAAAATTCAATCCATTAAAAATTAAAACATTGATAGAAATACACTAAACATTTGTATACTTACTTGATCAGATGCAAAGACAGAGGTTTCTTTAACAAAAGATAAGAAATGCAGCACATGTCGATTATGAGTTGCTTGACAATACCTTGGGTTTCCACCTGCATATATATATATATATATATATATATTTCAGAATATAGTTTGCATATGCCATTATGAAATCGGCAGCTGTTAATTGATACACAAATCAACTGTTAATTAATACACAAAGCTGTCTTTTTAATGAAGGAGTTAATTTGAGAACTTAATCGACTTCTAGTATTGGAGATGATTATGTGTGATTATCAATGTTGCTGAATAGAAATAGGAATATGAATGGGCTCAGGGTGAATGACATCTGACGTGGGAGGAACTTAATCGACTTCTAATATTGGAGATGAATACGTATGGTTGTTGACGTTGCTCAATGGAAATGGTAATACAAATGGGCTCAGGGTGAATGACATCTGACGTGGGATTAGGCATTGGAAGCTTGTTGACGTGGATAAACTAGTTGATTAGGAACCTTAAATGCTTGTTAAGCATTTTATAGTAGTATAGAGATATTATGGAATGGATGAAATTTTAATTTTCGTGCCAAAATTATTAAAGACTGTTTCTTTGCCATCTAAAAAGGGTCCCATAAATGAGTACCTTTTGGGACGACTGTTGTCATCTCAAAAAATAGGTTTAAAAGATGACTTTTTCTCCATCTCGAAAGGGTCCTATAAGCTATAACCTTTTGAGACGGCTATTGTTGTCTTAAATAGCTTTGGGGTTCTAATATGACCCCTTTCGCTATCCCGAATGGCATCCCAAAAGGCTTTTAAGACGACCAGATGAACTTTTGAGATGGCTAGAGTGCTATCTCAAAAAGTAATTTTGTAGTAGTGAAGTGAAGAAGAAAAATGAACATGAAAGACAAAGTTCTAAGATTAGCTTCAGAATGCCCAAAATAAATTGGTTGTGATAGCCTCAATTCATGAAAAATCAAAGATCCACAATGAATGATTGGCTAAGATCAAACTTATTAGAGATTAAAACTCGCAAATGTACACTAGTAGATAGAGAACAACTAAATCATAAGAACAAAGTGTAAATGAATAAAAACATGTGAGGTAAAGGTGCATATTCCATTTATCATGCATCATGTGACCCACATGAGGAAAAATATGAGTGCACGTTAACAAAATAATATGAGATATTCTTTTTGCATTGCGGGACCCGAGCAGTGGTGCACCCGGGGGAGAGGACTTACGTAGAGTTAAGGGCAGATGCGATTGTCCTTGTCTCCCATTCTGTTACCTCCCCCCGAGTTTGGGTTATCGATTTGAGGTTGGACTCGATGACTTTTCCCCTGAATGTAGTTTGACACCATATCCATTTTTTGGTGCATTCCCCTGGGAAGTGTGGCTTTCGTGCTAAAAAAAGGATTTCATAGGTTGTTCAGAGTCGCCAGTTTGTTTTATGTAAAAACAAACAAAAAGGTTAATAATCTACGATTGGTCTATATATTCTTATTATATGGATTAGTGAACTGTCTTACGAGTGGATAAGGTGTTAGGAACACCACTTGTTATGTATGTTTCCATAATTATATGCTTATTATTGATCTTTCCATTAATTGATTACTTGTTTGTTATTTTATGACTTTTTTAATGACCTTAACATGAGGGTCCCTTAAACATAGATGAGTGCTTAGGTTGGAAAACAATATCTGTGAGAGGTATAGACACATCACTTTAACCAGTGAAGGTACACAAGATTTCTTGTGTATGACTCCATGCTTGTGTTTGTATACTAGATGGCCGAAGATGTAGATGTACGAGAATGCTCGACTTTGAGATAGTTTGATATCTCAATCGTGTTTTAAGGAGATTTAGAAAAAAGGATATGATATCAGAGCATCTATGTGGCATAATAAATCAATAGATGTATTGTCAAGGCTCGATCTCATGAGAAATACTCGGTATTACCCCTAAATATCCAAGGGGACTTGGGATAAGTCTACGTAGTTTGGTTATATAATTGGTGTATACGTGTTTACACGTTTATATGTAGGGATATGTTTGGGGAGATACCACTTTGAGACAGTTTGATATCACATTTCAGTTACTTAGGTGTAATGGATGAAATTTGAGTGATGGGTGAATCTCAGTGGAGACAACCTATCATGAGATATATTGTCAAGGGCCGAGCTCATGAGAAAGAATCGATATTGCGCTTATGTACCCAAGATGACTTGGGATTAAATCCTATGTAGTTCGGTTATACACATGTTCCAATGTGACGTGTGTTCAAGTGTAGGACTTATCTTGAAGAGGGAATGGGTTGTGTATGGAGGGTTAGAATGGGAGTGGACCCAAGAAAATTCCGATAAAGATATCCATGTTTATCGGGTGATCATGAACTATAAGCTCTTGTTAAAGATTCAGGCTAGTATGGGGGTGTAGTGCTAAGGGTGTCATGTTTTAAACATCTATCGCTAGGGAGGTAAAGATAGATGTAGAGGTAGAGGTAGAAGTCGAGGGAGTTTGGACGTGGGATGAAGACATCCATAGTAGATAATACGTCAAGAGACGTATTATAAGGCTTGGGCTTCACGAGTTTAGCTCGGTATAGTACCTACATACCCAATGGGATTTGGCATCAAAGCTAATGTAGTTCCAACAAATGGAGATTATTTATTGGTGTAGGCAACGGTATACCAGGTACAACATTAAGGTATTTATGGAGCATAGTCCTTAATAAAACATTTTCGTTGTATTGGATTGATATATTTATATGTTAAGAAAATATGTTGATCAAATGGTTATGTTTGAAAATTATTTGTATGAAAACATGTATTCGGGGCATCATCACCCAAACGGGCTTTGTTCACTCAAAGAAGTAGTGAGAGTAGAAGCATTTTAGACTTTGGACTGTAAAGTTTTGGGCTGACACAAATAAATGGCTTTTTCTTGAGAACGGTTTTGAAAAGTATGTTTTCATGTTGATGTATCATAATCATGGAATTTTATTATCATTTGTTTAACATATGAGCATGTCAATACAATCACAAATAGAGGTGCTGGATTAGAGATCGAACTTTTGAAATATAAACGCTGTAAATTCCATACCCGGTCCCTTAAATGCGGTTCGGGCTAAAGAAGATAAATAGGTATGTACAGTTTATCAAAGTATATATGTGGGGTATTTTCTCAAAATTTTGCATAGGTTTTGTACCCTTGTGTCAAAAAACAACTTTTTTCCTGGGGGCATGCCCCCCTTTTTAAGGCGTTTTTAGTCGGACAGGGCTTCATTTATAAGTGTTGACTTTTGTGAAAATTGTGTAGAGGTTTGACTCAGTTTATTTCTCGTAGGTGAATTTTCAAAAGTACGAATCTATTTTGGGACTTGAAAGATTTCACAGAAGTACGACCTTTCTTTGAGGGGAAAGTGACTTTTCTAAAGTACGAGCTTCTTTGGGACATTCAGAATGAGTTCGAGTATCTCGGACGCTCGGGAGAGAAGAAAGTTAGAAAATTGGATCGATATTGGGTCTTGGTAAGCTTTGAAATGGATGATGGACACTTTTATTTAAAAAGGTCGGGGTTTAACCTTTAATAGATTGGTTAAATGTCCTGGACGCCTGATTTTTTGGCAGTTCCACGTGTAAGGCTGGGTATAGATCTCGTAAGATTTAGTAATGATAATTTTCTTGGATACTTAACTGATCAGTTATATGTGAGGAAATAGTTAACCAACCGGTTAAAGGTCCCGGAGGGTTTGTTTGTTTGTTGTTTATTTGATGATTTGATTTTTGATTAGTTACACCTTGGCCGTATATAATTTAACTCTTGGCATTTTTGACCCCTTGAATTTTAGTTGGAGGTTTTGGAAGTGGGTATTTTATGGGTTCTTCCCGGGTTTGTACTTGAGTCTTGTTTTTGTGATGGGATGAAGCATCCTCGAACCTCGATTTTGAATTGAGGTGTTCATAATTATCTCCCCATGTGAACTATTCCCCCAGTCAAGGTCTCAATTAATGCTTAGCGGGTAGTTGAGATCACCTCTTGGATGTTCTTTACAAGTTGGATAATGTTGTTTCGATCTTCCCTCCTAATGACGTTAGAAAGTTCCACGTGTCGTCATAAAACATAGGATACATCACCAAGTATTAAGTCAATATTTTTGGCTTAAGAAAAAGTGATCATAAGGGCATGCATTTTTCGGTGGGGTATGAGGAAATATATATAGTGCATGGGTAGAAGGAACTTGGTTTAATGCTTGACTTTTGAAATGGTTTATTTAATCCTCGAGTTCAAATTATAAAAGTAAAAAACATAATTAATGTTTCTAACTAACGAAAATAAAACAGATCCTCATACTTGGACTAGTAGTGGTGTAGGAACATATAATATAATAAACTACATGAGAACTTCCTTTATGGGGAACCTCTCTCCACTCTAGTGGCGGAGCCAAAATTCTAGTTTGGATTGGGAACTCGAAGAAATCGCGAGTGTGGGGGTGGGAGTGAGGCGATTTTTTTTAAAGATATGCTTATTTTTTTATAAAAGTTTTATTTTTCTTAATCAAAGTTGACATGTCAAATTTAGGCAACTATACATTTCAAATTAAACAAAAATGTGAAATTGGAAAAATATTTCATTAGAAAGAACCACAAATTTATGAGATACCTTAATATAATCAAGTAACAACAAAAAATCCATGATAGCAGCCCACCTACACAAGTTGTAAAAACCTAATTGACAATCAAATCAAAATATATCAAACCATAAAATTAAACCAAATTAGAAACTAAACTAAATAACAAGAACAAACAAATCAAAAACCAAAATGAAAATCTAAACTAAAAAACAACCAAATAACCAATTGGACCATATGTTGTTAAAGAAGCACATGATTCAGGTTATTGTTTAATCTAAAAAATCAAAGATGATAGGTCTTTTAAAGTTAACAACAAATGGTTCCAAAATTTTCATGTTTGAAAAAGACACTTGTAATTTTCATTTGTTATCAAGTACTCAAAGAAATGTGAAGAAGCACATCAGTTTATAATATATGTGAACTAAGCATTGAATCAAGGAATGAAGTGTACACATGAGGTTCAAGAGTAAATAATTTCTTTGTATTTCAAGTAAGGATAATTACAATTAAAAAAATGGGACTATTGCCTAGAAATACAAAATGAAGAATCCACTCTAACAAAAATCTTAAATTAAAAGTAGTGAATAAATTCTCTCCAACTGAAGCAGCTACATCTCGAGAAACCTTTTGTTGATGCTCAGACATTGCAAAAATGTTCACGTCGGTCTCTGCCTTTCGATTTCACGCTCTTTTTTGGCATCAGCAAAAGTTGACTCTATTGCCGCTACCCTTTGATCACACTTCTCAAGTTGAGGAATAAGCTCTTTGAGCTTACTTTCTTCGATATTTAGGTCCTCAATAACCTTGAGATAGATGGAATGCCAAGCTGATATTTTGGGATCCTTGAGGTTCCTCAACCTTTTTATGATCCATAAAAATCAAAATCGTCCTTCCTTAGAGCTTTGAGATCACCCATAAATCAATTAAGCATACATTTCTCGAGGGAAGAGGTGGGAGTCTTCTCAATCTCAGAAATAATAGCATTTGTCGCTTGCATGAGATATGTCATTATTAAATTGTGATATCTCTCAAACTCATTGGTAAAAGTCTCTTGATGTGAAATCAATATTCGATCTAGCACATATCTAAATGGTCTTAGAATTATAGTACTGCCCTCAAGGACTTTTTGATAGAACTGGTCTAGAGCAACACTAGGCATAAAAGACTCAATATCAAACTCACTTTCCTCCCTATGCATGCTGGAAGTAGAAACTTTATCATCATGGGATGATAAGTGAGAATGAGATGGAGCAACTAGATCAACCTCAATAGTAGGCACAACTTGTGGCCACCCCGATTGCGAACATTTTCACGCCCCCTTTCTCTCTCTCTTCTTCTTCCTAAGAATGGGTGTCGGGGAAAGGGAGGGGGGATGAAAAGTCTCATAGCATTTTTGATTTAGGAACGCTTTTAGGAAATTAGAAAATGGAAAAATTAGAAATTTAGAAAATTGGAAAATTGGACTCGAGTCTCGAGTTTTAATCCGAAATGCCTACGTAACCTATAAAGGCATCAAAGTCCATGTAGTTTGCATGCGACATAGGGGTGGGGTTTATCCCGTAGATTCGAACGAGGTTTTAATACATGTGCGTGTGAAGAAAATATGTTTTAGTTTTGAAGAAGTGTGATGGATAATCCCGTTCGGAATTTATGGGCGTAACCCTCTTTTTGTTTGTTTTGGATTTTTTTATAGAAAATAAGTATGTGCAATATATTAATAAAAATGTAAGATATTAATGTGCATGGACTAAAGTAAAACTAGATTATGAATCTAATGAATTTTATGCAAAAACAAGAAATTTAAAGAGATAGGGAAGGATTTGAACCTTCGTTGAAGCTTGATCCTTGATCTTGGATGAACTCCCTTGAATGTGAGATGAATTTTGGACGAGGGAGAATGAGATTTTACGAAATTGGGCATGAAAAGGATGGGAATGTAAGATTGAATGGAATTTCACATGAAGAAAGTTCGCTGATTACAAGAGAATGTTGCTGAGATCATTGATGATGATGGATCTGAGGTGTGACTTAGGAGTGATATCATTCCCTTTATTTATAGGGTCAGGGGTGGTGTCGATCGTCATGTCCCTAGCCCTACCAATCGATAGGTAACCATAAGCACACTGTCGATACGTAGGGAAATGGACCTGCCAATCGACAGTCTCGTGCAAATTTTTTCGAAAAAATGGTCATAGAATGATATCCATTACTCTAAATAATGCATAGGGAATACCGTTAAAAAGGTAATTCATAGACCTTTAATAGTCGTTGGGCCGCTCCCGGGTCTGGGAGTTGATTTTGGGTCAAATGTGTTTCGAAAATTCACGTCGATCCTTTCGACGGGAGATCGTTGGACATAAACCCATCGTTTGTACGAATGGTAAGTCAGAATCATGCATGGGGTGAATCATTGGAAAGTTTAGGTGACGTAATTAGACATTTTAGAGAACTTCACTCAGTTTTGTAAGTTAACCTTGGTCAACCGGGGCTCGAAAACACCCGATGACCTCTCAAAGTAAAATGGATCGCTCGTCCGTATCGTAAGTCAGAATCGCGTACGGAATGGACCATTGGAAAGGTATTCAGTGACCTTAGGAGATTAATTTAGTCTCATTTGATCTGAAGTGTTGACCTTGGTCAAACGAAGTCCAGGAGCGCCCGGTGGCCTTCAGATTGATTTTTGGGGGAAAATTGATCATTCGTCCAAACGGTTATGACATTTCGTGCATGGGGCAGAACATTAGAAAGGGTTTCAGTGCCCTTCCCAGATTCAAAGAGATTTTTCTATGATGATGAAGTTGAATGGGTCAAATCAGGGCCCGGGAGGGCACGCTGGCCTCAGATCAATTTTCGATAGTAAAATGGTCTATTTGTCCGAACCGTTATGTCGGTTTGTGCATGGGGTAGACCATTGGAAAGGGGATTTAGATACCTTTAAATTTTTCATGAGATTTTTCTCTGATGATAGAGATAAATAGAGTCAAATGGGAGTGCATGCACATGTGGCTAGGCTGGAATGTGGTGTCTACACAGCTCCTCGACGGGTGATAGAGTTGATTGGAGTCAAACGGGAGTGCCCGAGGGCCTCTAGATTGGTACTCAGAGCATGACCTAAGGTTGGTAATGAAATGGGGAGGTGTAGGGACCTAAGGAGATACTTAGGGGGTCCTAGAATGTGGTATCTACAGAACCCCTCGATGGGTGAGCTTGGATTAAGTGAAAGATGCCAAATAGACACCATATGATGTTTAGGAAAGAGACCGATTCAGTAGACCTGAGGGAAGAGGATGACCAATTTAGATGGTCAAGGTCGATTCTGAGGACCTAAGGAAATGTTGGGGATGGCCGATTCTGTGGGCCGAGGTCAATTATGATGACCTCACGTAGGGAGCGACAATTTGGCGGGTCGAAGACAATTCTGAGGGCTTGAGTTGAGATGACCAATTCTGTGGGTCAAAGACAATTATGCGAGCTTAAGTAGAGATGACCAATTCTGAGGGCCGAAGTTAATTTTGCGAGATTAAGTTGAGGTGACCAATTTTGTGGGTCAAAGACAATTCTGCGGGCTTAAGTTGAGGTGACCAATTCTGCGGGTTGAATCTGATTCTATGGGCTTAAGTATAGATGACCAATTCCGAGGGTCAAATCCAATTCTGGGGGCTTATATTGAGATAAATAATTTTGTGGGTCAAATCCAATTCTACGGGCTTAAGCTGAGGTGACCAATTCTGCGGGTCGAAGACCATTATGAGGGATTAAGTAAAGATAATTCTGCGGGTCAAGGCCAATTCTGAGGGCTTAAGTAGAGATGACTAATTCTGCGGGTCAAAGACAATTATGAGGGCTTAAGTTGTAGTTGTCATGGGGAAATTTGGAAACTCCACTGGGGAAATTATCTTATGGTTCCGCTGGGGAAGAGGAATTAATTTGTGGATTGGATGTTTCCTAATTTTTCTCAGGGGGATATCCAGTTGATTATGCTAAGGAGTTAAGAGTTCCGATGGGTAAATGAGTGTGGTGACAATCCTTTTCTTGGTGAAAAAGGTTCTAAAATTCATTTGGTAATTTTAGGAATTTTCTGGGGTTTTTTTTTGGATTTTTGGGAATTATCCAACATTTTTTTGGGAATTTTTGTACGAAATTTAAGAGAGTGTGCTAACCGTCATGGTGTGAGAGGTGCCAAATGGTAGTGGAACGGTCTTTTGGGGTACCTCGAGCAAGTGAAGGGATATTGTTTATCGGTGGGTGGCAGGGGATTGCCGATCGACATACCCCTTAGCCTCTTATAAAAAAGTGGTAGGTTCTCCTCGTTTTCATATCTTTCAGACTTTATTTCTTGTGTAATTACCTTTTTGCAATTTGTTTTAACGTTCCAAAACCAAAAAATGGTTTATTTCTCAAGCAGCGCGACACATATGGTGTGGCTAAATGTCGATAACAGGGTGAACTTGGAATGGAGGGCTAGGGCGCCCCTTGAACTGGGCAGTGAAAATTCCTTCGACTCATTCATGACAGTTGCGGGTGAGTGGACCCTTTTGTGCTAGTCGGTGCGTCATCACTCCTCTAGGGTGGTGAACCCTGGAGGCTATGTATGTGTTGATGACTTTTGGTATTCTTTTCTTCTTTTTTGATGATATTTTTTTTTCTTGAATTTTTATTTTACTTTTTGTCTTTGATAGCCTGACATCTCTATGTCGACTCTGCGTGCTTGAGGGATGATGGGGATTAAGGACGTCTGGTAGCGCCTTCTGCCCGTGGCATGTTGGGTGGTGTCATCAGCTGGTTTTGGGAAACTGGCATCTACACTGGATGAGATGCCTCATTTTATGATTTATCTTTGTTCTCTGGGGGATAGGTGGTGGGACACCAACCACACCATGAATTTTGGCTTTGGGGAGATGATGGTGACTCCCATACACGTGTAGCAACTGCTGGGGCTAGACTGCAATTAGGTACAGGTAGAGGTGGATAGGAGTTTGCGGGTGATGCCAGCATCAGTGATGACGACGTTGGGTGATGTGGAGAGGATAGTCTTAGGGGACTCTCTTCATTTGTTCTTTTTGAGGGAGTTATTGCTGAGTCAGAAGATTGATGAGGACGGGAGATAGGTGCGGCAGATGGACCGTTTGTTTATTCTGCTTTTGTTGTGAGGTTTCTTAGTGGCGACGTTTGGTTTTTGCCATTTTTGAGGGTTTTTTCAAACGTCCTTCTTTATGACTGGGGGAGCCTGACCTTGGCGACCTTTTATTCTTCTTTGGAAGCATTCAATCGGTGCTACCGAGAAACCTTTACTGGGGCCATGTATGTTCTTGAGGTATTCTTTATTTTGCCCATTTTTCTTTATGCGTTCCCAATTTCCTATATGCATTTTATTCTTGATTTATTGATTGCAGACCTCTTGTCCTTTACAGACGTGGTTCTATGAATTGGTTGGAATTAACACCGAATTGATAGATTTGAAGAATGAGTATGTTGGAATTCTACCGGATGTACCAGTGGCAGATGTCCAACTGGCAGTCAAAGAAGTCTATCTCCTTGGAGGTGATGCGTCAAGTCTTGAATAGCCTGACAAGCAATAGGGTAAATCCTTCTTTCTTTTTTGAGATCATTTTTCCTGATCCTTTTAGATATTGATCTTTCTCCGTCGGGGAATTTTACAGGTGGCCTTTTTATCCTAGGGGACGACCATCCAGCATACGGGGTTGACTGGGGGGGATGCGAAGATGTGGCGTCTGCTGGCGCATGAGATCGGCTACTCATTGTGCCTTAGGGAGAGAGTAGTCCGGTAGGTTGTGGAGGAGGAGGTGATTGTGCCACCTGCGAGGCCCCCAGTGTACATGAGGTGAGTGTGGGAGATGTCAGATGATGCGCGGGTAAAGGCGATGGGCGAGCCTTACTCATCATATACTGACACGGTGGCAACATATGATTATCTGGATTTTATGTAGAGATGGTTGATGTCGCCCTGTATATATAATGTGATGTCTCTCCCTCAGGCGGGTTTGAATCGTCTAGTGGGATCTTCCCACAACACAGGTGGTGCGTTGACATCGACAGCGGTGATGACCTCGGAGGTTCCCTTTGTACGGTTGGCCCCTCCTTATTATAACATTCGACGGGCTGACAGAGGATTGGTGAGTATGCTGCACCGTCCCAATGCGATGGATTCAGAGGAGCTAGACTTGATAGATGAGGTTCTCCATCCAGCAGTATACTTTTCATTTCTTTGTCTTTTGATTTCCTGATTTCTTTATTTGCCTCAGACTGACTGATTTTCTATTATTTATTGTTCTTGCAGTACATCCAGGTATCAATCACCTGGCTGAAGGACATTCAGGATTAGATAGCTTCGATGATCGCTCACATTCGAGAGTCGATCTCGGTTCCTTATTATCTGGTGCCGTCTGCCTCATTTGAGGAAGGGTCTGGCTCGAGGAGTGGAGGTACGTCATCTCTTCATCGAGGGAAGAGAGCGTACCATAGGGAATGAGGATCCTAAATAGTGCGAGAAAGATAAGAGAGGGAAAGATAGAGGTTGTAGATGAAGGTAGGTAAGAGAGAGAGAAAAAAATGTAGGTGGGTTCAGGCTGAGTCTCGTTTTTTTTTTCGAGAAAAACATAATAAATACTTATGTAAATAAAATGAAGTTTGTGTTAATTTTTATTTTTAGTGACTTAATGCACATGCTCTTTTTACTTTGATGCTGTGACCGTAAAAAGATTTAAGAACGATTTCAAAGAGAATATATCTTAAAACAAGATAAGTAAAAACATAGGAAGAGGAAATTCGAAATTCTTTTGAGAGTAAATATTATTTTTATTGAGTTTTTTTATTTTGATAAAAAAAGGAATTTTTTTTTCCAAAAATAGGGAGTTGCCGATCGACATGCCCCTTATCCTACCTATCGGCATGTCAGTTCGGTCTAATCAATCTAAGAATTTGATTGCACTTTCTTTAATTGCTTGGTACTTGGTGGGGTAAATTTTTGTCTGATTTCTGGAGGGTTTCTTGTATTTGGTTGAGATTTTCCAAGTATAAATAGGGGTAGGAGTGGATTATTTTCTCCACACCTCCACTTTCCTTATATTTTGTATTCTTCTTGCTTCCCGTCTCCTCATTTTGCGATATGTCTCTACTTAGGAGTGTTTAATTTGCTACCTACCTCGAAACCTTGGAGGCGATGTGCTCATACAATATTAATTACGATGCTCTCAACATGCGTCGAGTTTCATTATGGCGTAACCGGACATAGAATGGAACATGTTGATGGGAGCGGTGGAATTCTGGTATCTTGAAGACCATGTCTTTTGCTTTAATTTGGATGAAGTCTGCTCGATCTACAAGGAGTTCTCTACCATGTTGGGGATTAATCTAAGTGTTGTGGCAGCTATGCCTGAATTTTCCCGATCCCCTGGGGAGCTGTTAGCGGGACTTCTCCATATCTCGCCTTCGGCGTCTAGGTCACTGATTTCAAGAGGAATGATTTCTCTTCCTATTGTGTTGCGTTCTGTGCATTTGAAAGATGTTGGTGATGCTGGCTATGCTGGAGCCGTCATTCTGGGCTTGATTTCAAAACTTTCATTGGTGACTGGGGAACTACTAGTGGACCCACAAGTTGTAGCCACTGTTTCTTGGATGTCGCACCATCGTAATCCTGCAGCGGTGATACTGGTAAAGACTTTGAATAGTTTGGATGCCTGGCGGGAAGACCGTTTCGACATCCTGAGGGGTAATCCCGTAATGTATTCATGTGATTGTCGAAGAGATTTCGTATGGCGGTCCCACTTGAGTATCATTTGCGAGTTGTGCTAAACTTCCTTTCATGCTACTTTATCAGTGTAGGCCTAGACATCGAGAGCTAGGAGAATTGGTTTATGGAGCATAGGGCTCGAGGCTTGCGTTGGTCAGTGCCTTGGTGAGGGGAGCTGTTGCCCATTCTAGAACTGGGGGAATACCAGTATGTCAGGTCAGTTGGCCTCAGGCAAACCTCTTTCTTCTTTCCTTGGATAATTTTGCACCAATTTGGTTGGGAGCAGATTGTGCCACCTCGGACGCTGGACTTCTTTCCGATGGAGGACTTGATAGAGCGCATGCGACTGGGCTATTTGTGGGATAATCGTCGATCGTCGACTCATCCTTCCCAGTCTGTTGGTATATTCTAGCATATTTTTGGGGACTACATGAAGTGGTTGTGGAGAAGAGTAGTTGGCAAAATACTGGGTATGGAGACTGAACAAAGGTGGTTGGCCATATCTGACACCATGGAGGGAGGTGTTATTTTTTTCCCCAGGCTAGTCCAGGCTTATCATTCCATGGAGCGTCAGTGGCACTCCATTCAGGAAAGGGAAGTTTGGGGACCCCAGGATATGGATGATGATGTGGTCGGTTCCTCTGGCATCTGTGGATAGGATCCATGGGTTTTTATGAAGCTCTTGTATAGTGTTTTTAGTTGTTTTGTGGGAATAATTTTGAGAGGGTTATTTTTAGGAGTAGTTGGTTTCTATTTTTATTTAGGAAAGTAGGGTTAGGTTGGCAAGGGATGTTGTTTGACTTCCTATGCCGCTGTAATCTAAAAGAAATTTTTAATGGAATAAAGAAAATTTTAATTATATTACTGTATCTCTTGATGAGTTTTTGCATTTGAATTATCTATACTAATCGCTAAGGCATACATAATCCTTTTGTTTATGTATATGATAAAAATGAACTGTCGTTCTCGGGGATAAGAAAATAATATCATTTTGTGAAAAAGAAGGGGTCGTGCTCATGTAAAGGGTATGAGCTGGCTACGTACCTTTGAGGGTTTTGAAATTTTTTTGAGTTTTGTTTTTAAAAGATTTTTTTAGAGTAGCATGGCCTATGTAGTTCTGAGTAGAGGGAAATGAAGAGTCGTAGCGCACCGAGATTTCGAACTAGGGGTAGAATTTCTTGAGATAGTCTAGGTTAATTGGATGGGCCATCTCTTCTCCATCGAAGTAAGTGAGTATAGCGGTGCTGGCTGATAAGATCTTCTTCACAATGTAGGGGCCACTCCAATTGGGCTTGAATTCCCTCTGGGGTCCCTGATGGGCTCTACTATTTCTTTATGGGATAAGTACCCTTCTCGAACATCATGATCCTTGACTCTCTTATTCAATGATCGTGCAATTCAATGATGGTATCCTTATATGTGATATAAAGCTTTCAGGCTCCTTTTGTCCAATAGTGACAGCTCTTCGAGATGGCTTTGATGCCAGTCTTCCTCGCTGACTTTGCTTTCAAGCATGACACGTAGTGAAGGAATTTCTAGGTCCACATGTAGGGATGCTTCCATGCTATATACTAGATACTAAGGGGTAGCCCCAGTAGAGGTTCGAACTGAAGTGTGGTAGCCTCAGAGGGCATAAGGGATCCGGTCGGCCCAATCCCTATAACTCTCGATCATCTTACTAATAACGAGTTCGAGGTTTTTATTAGCGGCTTTGACTATACCGTTGGTTTGAGGTCGGTAGGGAGAATATTTGTGTCTCTGAATCCCATACTCGTCGACCACCTTTCTGAATTTAGCCTCAAAATGTAACCCGTTGTCTAACACCAGCTCATACGGGACCCCATATCGACATATGATATTTTTATTGATGAACTTGGCCACTTTCTTGGCATTCAGAACTGTGTATGACTCGACTTAGACCCATTTAGTGAAGTAGTCAATGGCAACCAAGATGAATTCATGACCATTGGAGGCTTTGGCTGTAACATTCCCTATGATGTCGATGCCCCATGTGGAGAACGGCCACAGAGTGGTCATGTTGTATAATTTCCAAGAAGGCAAGTGCTGGAGGTTAGAAAATTACTGGCATTTGAGACATCTCTGAACATAGGCGATGCAATCCTGAACCATGGTAGTCTAGTTATAACGCTGTCGAATGATTTTCTTGGCAAGCATATGGCCATTCATGTGGGGTCCGTACTCCCCGCTGTGGATTGTCTACATCATTTCTTCAATGTTAGCCCTTGTGATGCAGTGTAAATGGGTTCCATCGAAGTTTTGCTTGAACAATACTTTATTGAAGATAATGTACTGGGCAACCAGTTTACGAAGGGCTACTCGATCTTTCTTGTTAGAATCTTGGGGATACCTACCATGCTTGAGGAGGAGCCAAATATCATAGTACTAGCAGTTGGCTATATCAGGATCTTATTCTGTGAGGAGCTCAATGTGATAGCAGTGGGTTGGTTTATCTTACTTTTGGACTAGGAAAGGGGCCATTTTATTCCTTTGAACATGTCAATAATTGAGGCTAAGGTATCAAGGGCATCGACTATATTGTTCTTTTCTCGGGGAAGGTAGGGAAATGTGATATCTTAGAATTGAGAGTCTAGCTCTTCTAGGTGGGCATGAAAGGGTAAGAGTTTCTCATCTTTGACTTTCCATCTTCTGAATACCTGATTGATGATGAGGGATGAATCCCCTTAGACATCTAGGTATTAAATTCCTTTCTTGAGAGAAATTTTGAGGCCTACCGTGCACGCCTCGTATTCAGTCTTGTTGTTGGTGTAGGGAAAATCAAGCTTGATGGCAATGGGAGTGTGAGATTCATCAGTGGCAATTAGGAGTATCCCAATGCCATACCCTTTTCTTATTGGCAGCGCCGTCAAAGAACATTTTCCATCAGAGGTCCTCTTGGGGGTACAAAGAATTTTCTCATCCCAAAATTCAGAAATCTAGACATCGAATTCTTTCATAAGGTAGTCAAAGAGGTAGTGAGAGATGGATCTTCCTTTTATGGATTTTTATGTGATATACACGATATCGAACTCAGCTAAAAGAATCAACCATCGGGTCATTCGACTAGAAAGGGTAGTCTTCTTGAGTAGGAACTTGATGGGATCCATTCGGAACATAAGTTTTATGGGAAAGGGGCGCATGTAGTGTCGTAACTTTTGGGTACCCAAACAAGGGCGACACATGCTTTTTCCAAGGATGTGTAGTTAACTTTGTACCCTGCCAACTTGCTACTGGCATAGTAGATGGCCCTCTCTTTGTGGGTTTCTTCAAGGTATTGGGCTAGCAAAGCCCCGACTCCAATATCTATTACGGTTAGGTATATGAGTAGGGGAAGACCAGGCTGCGACGACATGAGTATCGGAGTTTGGGTTAAGTATTGCTTCATTCGATCAAAGGCTTCTTGGCAAGCTTCATTCCAAACCTTGGTTGAATCATTTAAGAGGAGTTTGAAGATGGGTTCACAGATAAAAGTCAATTGACTGATGAATCGACTGATATATTTCAATTTTCTGAGGAATCTCTGGACTTCCTTCTCTATTTGGGGTGGTGGCATCTCAAGTATGACTTTTAGCTTGGCAGGATCTGCCTTTATCCCTTTCTCACTAACCATGAATCCCAATATCTTTCCTTTGGTAATGCTGAAGACATATTTCGGTGGGTTAAGTCGCATCTGATATTGCCGTAGTCACTCGAAGAACTTTCAAATAGCGTGAATAAGATGTTCCCTAATATTAGACTTGATAATCATATCATCCACATAGACCTCGACTTATCTGTGTATCAAATCATGAAAGATGGTTGTAATAGCCCTCTGGTAGGTAGCCCCTGAATTTTTTTAGACCAAATGGCATAACTATGTAGTAAAAGGTTCTCCAAGGGGTGATGAATACAATTTTATCTTGATGATCTGGGTGCATCTTAATCTGGTTCTATCTGGAAAAACCATCAACGAATGACTTAAGAGCATGACTGGATGTGTTGTCCACAATCATGTCGATATTGGGTAGCGGGTAATCATCATTCGGAGTGGCCTTATTCAAGTCTCAAAAGTCAATGCACATGCAAACCTTCCCTTCGGATTTCAGCACGGGTACGATGTTAGCTAGCCATGTGGGATATTTGATCACACGAATGAAACCCGCGTTCAACTATTTAACCACTTCTTCCTTAACCTTGAGCTACCATTTAGTGCAGAGCTTTTACAATTTCTCTTTGACCGATTTACATTTCAGGAGAGTTAAGATCTCATGCTGAGCTATTTCGGGATTAATGTTGGTCATATCTTTGTAGGACCATACGAAGATATCCATAAATTCCTTTAGTAATTCCTCGAGTTATGTGCGCTTATGCTCATCAAGGGTGGCCCTTATCCTAATCTCACGTAGTTGGCTATTAGAATTGAGATTAATAACAACAGTTTCATCTTCATTAACTTGAACGCGGTTATGTTGTTTATTATTAACCTTATTAAGATCAGTTAATAATTATCCATTTGCAAAATCATCATCATTAAGAGTTTGATTAGAATCAAGACAATTAGTGTAAGGCACAACAAGATACTCAAAATATTCATTTATTTCATTGTTAGGAAAAACAACATTGAGAACCTCATTGAAGGAGGTCTCGACTACATCAGAGTAAGGAGGAACAACAAAAGAAGAAGAAATGGGATAAACATCTGGGATGGGTTGAATATCAACAAGTTGAACAGGTGCAACATGCTAGTTGAGGAGAGGTGGATCGACAACTTTGATCAGAAGGGATGGATCCGATGATGTAGTGTTTGAGTGGATCATACGTAGTGTTATCCCCAGTGTTTATAAGTTGAATGAATCCTTGGAGTCATTTCCTTCAAAATCTTCGATATCGACTATGGTCTTCTCAATGAGTGGTTGAACATGATGCTGGGAACTTTTAGCCCATGAGTAGCTATCTTGGAAAAATATCTCAATTCCTAGTTTCATCTTCTTATCCATAGGATCATGCCATGATTCAGGAAAGTCGCAGAAGAGGAAATCTTCACCCTTTCTGATGAATCTTCCATTTAAGGAATCCCTTGAGATAGGCTTGGTGCTTTCTAGCCTTCTTTTCAGTCGAGGTCGGAGGATCCTTATGAGTTGTTCTATTGATGGTTGATAGCCCAGACCTCAAGGAGGAAAAGCTTTCTTCAACATAATGGGTTCAAATATCCCCTATTGTTGTCGTCCTAACCCAAGTTCGATTATGAAGTGCATGTTTTTGAACATCTGAATCACATTGACGTTGCCATGAGGGTTATACTATGGACAAACCTTATCTTTAAAATCATCCCCTACTGGGAGTAAAAGTGGTTTAACTAGAAAACCTGATAAAAGAATATCATTTGCCCCGTGTTGTATCTCAAGTACTGAATTACTGGTGCTTGCATTCTTAGCATTATCGTCGTCACCCAAGATAGTGATGACCTCCCCATTAGTAAAGAACTTCAGTTTCTGATGAAGGGAAGAAGACACACCCTTAATGCTATGAAGCCATGGTCGTTTGAGAAATAGATTGAAATAAGATAGGATATTAATGACTTTGAACTCAATAACAAGATTTATAAGGCCAACCCCTATTGCAAGCTTTATGGATCCCATCTCTTCTCGACGAGTATTGTCGTAAGCACATACAACGTCAGAGGTTGGAGAAAGGTCGCTCACTTTCAGTCCCAAATAATTAAGGGTCCTCAATGGGCATACATTAAGAGCTTATCCATTATTAACAAGAGAGAGCGGGACAGTCTTTCCTATAACCTCGATAGAGATATTGAGAGCATAATTATGGTTTGGCCCAATTTTAAGGATTTCTTCTTTGGAGAAGGAGATCATTTTAGTAGAGTTTAGGGATCTGACCACATTTATTACTTCTTCTGGTATAGTGGAAGGAGGGACTGTGGGCCCTGTAAGTAGTTTGATCAAGGAATTTATGTGCAAATAAGAAGACATAAAGAGTTCCCACAGAGTGATGTTAGCTTGGGTCTCCGTCAAATAATCAAGGATATTTCTCTCCTCTAGGTTCATTCTGATATAAAAAGATTCTCAACACCTTTTCCTTTGTTGCTCGCTGATGGTGGAAGGTTTAGGACTTTGTAATTCCTCCCGAATCTGGTCATATGGTTCACAGAAGAAGGGAAAAATAGGAACCCTGTTTCCTCATCGATCTCGGGTTGTTCAACCAACTTGTTGATTTTTCTTAGTAGCTCCTCAAATGATATCATTATACATATATTGACTATTAGGTTAGTCTTTTCTAGGATTTTCTCTTCACTTGAATCATCGAACTCATCCCCTCATCCGGTGGTAGTGACAAAGTTAATATATACCACAAAATTAACAACCTCTTCGTATAGATCCTCCCATTCAACGGGGAGATGTAGAAGTGAAGGGACCAGGCGCACTTATTACTTCAAAGTATCAAGTAGCTTGGACATACAAAAAATATCATTGGTCTATCGGAATAAGTCCTCCATGATCTGGATGACATCATTTAGACTGACTTCATCAGTCGGTACCACCCAATCGCCTATTTCTCGAGCCTATTTTTGAGCTTCTAAGAATAGCACACTAAATCTTTGGCAATTAATGGCCATCTAGGAAGGTAATTTTAGCCCAAAATCTAGGATTTGATTCAACACTTCTGATAATTCCATATCTTTACCTTCAGAATGTGTATGGATAGCAATGCATGCTCTAGTAAGGAGTGATAAGGCCTGATTGATGAAGTTGGTAGGGTGTAAGAGAAAATATGGGCACACTTGGAGAGGTTTAGGAGAATATATGGGTATGATGGGTGATTTACTTTGTACGATCAGGTTAGATGGATCAAATTCTGGTCCTTCTTCTAGGAAGATGGTATTTGTATAATTTGGGAGTGGATTATAGGTAGTGTTTGGCTTGGAATCGATTGGTGGGACGATGATACCCCGATCAATAAGACCTTGGATTATATTTCAGAGGTGGAAACATTGGTCGGTGGTATGGCCGACAGTTTGATGAAAGTCACAATGGGCATATGGTTTGAAATTTTTGGGAAGTGGGTTTGTTAATGGATGAGGGTCGAATGGTTTGATGAGATTCCAAATTAAAAGGACATGGTAAACTTTGGAGAGGGGAGCGTGCAACTCGGTGTATTCCTTCTTTACTGGGTTAGGGTGGCTTTCGATTTCCCATGAAGTGGTAAGCTGCGAGATGTTGTTGATGGTTGAGACTGAGGTACTGGCAGGGCTTTTATACTTTCTGGGAGTGAACTGTTCAAACACTTTCTTCAGTTCAACTTATGTCTTGGAAATACCTTCTTTGATTTTTGCTCTTGTTTCTCTAAGAGCTCAGAAATTAGGGTAATACTGTCCTCCCATCATTGCTCAAACATGGGGTATGAAGTTATTTTTCACGATGCTGACTTTCTCCTCTTTGAAAGGTCGGTTGGTCATGATGGCTGCTTTCTCTCTCTACCTTTCTCTGAAGTTATTGACTGCTTCCCTAGGGTTCTATTTGAGCACCTCTAAATCACGGCGGGTAACCTCTAACTCTTCATTATACTTGTACTATGAAATGAATTAACGAGTAATCATCCTGCCAATTGCAGATCCTGGACTCTTAGAGAGATAAGAACCAGTGAAGAGTGTTGTCCTTCAAAGTCTGTTGGAAAGTTTGGGCCATTATTTCCTCGGATGCACCTAAGAGAGTCATGGCTCGGTGGTAGCTTCAGAGATGAATAATTAAGGCTCCACTACCTTCGAATTTCTTGATGTTGAGCATCTTAAATTTTTCTAGAAGCCTTGCTTTAGGATAAGGAGACATGTGGGTGTAGTCCATGTAATTACCAAAGATCCTGACTTGGTCGAACTTCTTGGTCAACATCTTGAGCCCCTCCTTCGCCTTGTTCAATTCTTCCTCCTTCGAATAAATAATAACGGGTAAGTTAGCACCTGTTTGGAAAAGATTTAGAATAAGGAGCTGGGCCAGTGGTGACCTATTAATAGGAGGGGCAGGTGGAAGTGGTAATATTCCTCTAGAACCCAAATAGGCTCGAGTGTGGGTGAACCAATAACATGAAGGAAGAGGACCTCGGGCTCTTCAGGAATATGGACCCAGTTTCATTGCATCTCATGAACCTCGGTTTGAAGGTTGTCAATCTTGGCAATGAGTTGGGCTAGGACTGTCATCAAATCTAGATACACATTCGGTGTTCGTTATGTGTTCTCCATGGAAAATGGATGAAGATGAATTTCGGACTCGAAGGAAGTAGCGAGGGAACTGATGGATCCTCGAGGCGATTCAATAGAAAATCGAAGACAATTGGAAGCCAGGCCAAGGGTCGGGTATGCGATCGACCTGAGAAAGAAAAAAATCAAATTTATTTTTGAAAAGAGGGAAAAATGTTATTTTTGAAGAGGAAGATTTTTTTTTGACATTTTTTGAAAAGAGGAGAACAAAATGTTTTTTTAGGTAAAAGGGAGGAAATTTTTTTTTGGTATAAGGAAGGAGAAATGCTTTTGGTATTTTTGATAAAAGACGGAAATATGTTTTTGACACTTTTGTAAAGAAATAGGAAAAACGAGAGAGGGGTCTCAGCATGATTATTATTATGTTCTCACTTGTATCAGGTTTACCTAAATGCAAAAAAGAAATATCAGACGTGTCCCGAGTGTTGATACCAAAATTAATATGCTGATTTAGACGAATAATAAAAAGACACGTGTCGACCTACGTGGAACAATAGCAACGAGGAAGTTTATTTCCCCGACTAAGTCATACTCACTCTGAGGAACTCCCACACTCCGAGGAACTCCTGAACGACGAGCAACTAAGGCGGTCCGAGCTGCATCTCGGCCACAGCATTGATTGCCAGATAATCAATAGTTCAACTATTCATTGAATGCTTATCATACAGACGTATATTCTTAAAGGGCATTAATTGTTTACCCTTTCACATGTACAGCCCAAGGGATATAAATACATTGTATCACCCTCATTCAAGGGGATCGGATTTTCTTGGTAGAATTACATATCGAGAACTCCAAAACACTTGGCAATAACAGAAACAGTGGACGTAGGCCATTCTTATAAGGCTGAACCACTTTAAAATTCTTTGTCTCATTTATATTTATCTGTGATTAAATAATTAGAAGCAATCTAATTTTTACATCAACAGATTGGCGCCGTCTGTGGGAAACGACTGTTGTTATCGTTTTTCACCAAAAATCATTCATCATCAATGGCAGATAATCCGGAATCCAGCAATCGAAACGCTTGAAATGCTGGAAATCCTCCAAATCCCTCTGCACCTCCAGATCTGGCTGGAATTATGACGAATCTGGCTCAAGGACAAACCTCCATGCAAGAGACAATGTGGCAACTCATATAGACCCTTCATGGCGGTGCACCTGCACATTCGGGACAGCGAAGTGGTCAGAGGCAAACCTATTTACTTTCTTCACGATCCAGGCGTACTGATGCGTATCGTAATGAGGAATCTGATGATTTCTCTTATCAACCTGGGCGAACTTCATCAATACGGGCTACAGATACTGAGCAACGTATCACTCTCTCCCCAGAGAGACCCAGTACTTTGGAAAGACTGAGTAGGGTGTCTCCTTTCAGTCGACTAGGCCCTAGGAGGAATGGGAGTCCACCTAAAACCATGTCGAGGAGTTTTCGACAACCATCAGATCTAAGAGAAGGATCAGCACAATCACGACCACTTGATCGTCAAGATAGATCTCAAGAGGCCACATCAGAACAATCAATTGCTCAAACTAATAAGCCCGAGGAAGGAAATGATGCGTGGAAAGGTTCCATTCAGCGGTTGGAAGATAGATTGGGAGAAATGGCTAAGGCGAAGAATCCCCTACAATGAACTTTTGTTCAGGGGACACCTTTTGTCCAGGCCATTGTGGATTTTCCTACCCCGTCAAAGTTTAAAGCACCTGTGGTGACCCCCAAATATGATGGAAAGACAGATCCTGTTCTGCACATAGAGCAATATCAAGCTGCTGCCGACATCTATGCCGTCCCCGACGAGATGAGATGCAGAGCATTCTCAGGAACTCTTACTGGATCTGCCCAGATATGGTACAATAATCTTCCTCGGGGTAAGATTTCAACTTTCTTTCAGTTAGCCGAGTTGTTCATTGGCAATTTTTGTTTTGGAGCAAAGCCAGTAAAACGAGTAGCACACTTGTTAAGTGTTAGACAAAAATCTGGTGAGAGTACTAGAGATTACATAACTCGTTTCAATAACGAGAGGCTGGAAGTCATAAATTATGAAGAAAAGACAACAATCACCGCCTTGATGAGTGGGTTGTTTCCTAACAAATTATATTACACTTTGGCCAAAGATCCACCTACAACTATGTCAGAGTTGATGGAAAAAGAGGCCAAAATCATGAATGCCGAGGAGGCTATGGCTGCGAAGAAGAATATGGATAAAGAAACCAAGGTGGAAGTCGACAAATCTAAGAAGAATGAGCATAAGGGTAATGGCGGTGATAAGCATTCCAAGAATAATAAGTCGTCATGGGAAGTCCTGAAGAAATTCGATAATTATACTCCTTTGAAAATGGGTATTAATCATGTCTTGGAAGAAATCAAGAATAACGAAGAAGTAAAGTGGCCAAAGAAACTGAGGTCAGACCCTGACACGAGGAATATGGAGAAATATTGCGAGTTCCATAAGGATCATGGCCATATGACCAAAAATTGCATAGCTCTTCAGAACGAGATCGAAACACTCATCCGAAGAGGGAAGTTAGCAAAGTATGTTGATCGGGGAGGTGAAAGAAGAAATAATGATCGAACTAGAGAAAAGTCTAGATCTCCTCGTCGAGCAGAGGAGAAAAAGAAGAGAGATCATGAAGATGATACAGAGGATGACCCCGATCTTCCCAAAAGGCCAAGACAACCAGAACGCGAGGTATTTTCAATACGTTTTGGAACATTTGATTGTAATGTCATTACAGGCGGAGATGCAGGAGGAGGAGATCTTACTGCAGAAAGAAAAGCTTACCTCGGTGAGGCTCAGGCTTACTCATACATTCAACGGATAAATTTGGCTGAGGAAGATCGCCCGAGGAAGATAAACAAAGAGAAGCTGGTCATTGGTTTTTCAAAAAACGACGTTGCAGGTGTTCTTTACCCTCATGACGACCCTCTGGTGATCAAAATGAGGATGAAAGAAGTAATGATTTCAAGGGTTCTGGTAGATAATGGTAGTTCGGCAGACATCATGTTCTACTCATGCTTTGACAGTTTAAATTTAAAATTATCTCAATTGGAGCCTTATCATAGACCTCTCCCGGGTTTTGCGGGCGAGAAAGTTTTTCCACTTGGGATGATCAAGTTAGATATATTCATTGGAACTTGGCCTGCTTGTCGAACAGAAAGAATACGCTTCTTTGTGATGGATAAGAATGTGCAATCAGCTTACAACATCATCATGGGAAGAGTTGGTTTGAAGAAGTTCAGAGCAGTTCCATCTACAGTACATCAATGTTTAAAATTCCCAACAAATTTTGGAGTAGGAGTTGTGAAAGGTGATCAAAAAGTAGCTCGGGAATGCTATTATTCATCTGCCGAGCAAGAGAAGATTGAAGAGTCAAGGAAAAAGACTACTACCTACCAGGTGGATGAAGGTACAAAAATTGAAACATTGGATCCCAGAGATGAATCCCAACTTGTAAAAGGACAGGTGGTGGAATCTACAGAAAATGTTATTCTAGACGACGAGCACCCTGAACGAATAACCCAGATAGGTTCGACGTTGGATGCTTCCATAAAACAGGAGTTGATAAATTTCTTGAGAAACAGAAAGAAAACTTTTGCATGGAGTCATGAAGACATGCCAGGAATAGATCCAAACTTCTTATGTCATGAGCTCAATGAGAATAAGGAGATCAAGCCTGTAAAGCAGAGAAGAAGAGTATTTAGTCCCGAGAAGAATCAAGCTATACAAGAGGAGGTCGAGAAGCTCCAGAAAGCCCAATTCATTGAAGATGTGAAATATCCAGACTGGTTAGCAAATGTGGTGATGGTAAAGAAGAAAAACAATAAATGGAGAATGTGTGTTGATTTCACTGATCTCAACAAGGCATGCCCAAAGGATCACTTTCCATTGCCCAGAATTGATCAACTAGTGGATGCTACCTCGGGACACGAGCTGCTCAGCTTCATGGACGCTTACTCTGGCTACAACCAGATCAAAATGAAACCTGAAGACAGGGAAAGTACTTCTTTTATTACCCATAGGGGAACTTATTGTTATAATGTTATGCCTTTTGGTTTAAAAAATGCAGGAGTGACATACCAGCGGCTGATGAACAAGGTTTTTGCCGAACAAATCAGTTGCAATATGGAGGTCTATGTCGATGATATGCTGACAAAGAGCAAGAAAGCTGCTGATCATCTAGTTGACTTAGGTCAGACCTTTGATCAACTGGATAAATACCAAATGAAGCTCAACCCAATGAAGTGCACCTTTGGAGTACGAGAAGGAATGTTCCTCGGGTACATCGTCAACCAGCGAGGCATTGAGGCGAATCCAGAAAAGATCAAATCTCTTTTAGGGTTGCGATCTCCAACGACGAAGAAAGAGGTGCAGAGTCTTACAGGACGAGTTGCAGCGCTCAACAGATTTGTATCCCGAGCAACTGATAGATGCCTCCCATTCTTCAAAACACTTCGGAAAACTTTCGAGTGGAATGATGAATGTGAAAAAGCCTTTCAAGACTTGAAGAAATATTTGGGAGCACCTCCACTGTTGTCCAGGCCAGTAATGGGAGAAAAGTTGTACTTGTACCTGGCAGTATCAGAGAATGCAGTCAGATCGGCATTGATCAGAATGGAGAATGGAGTCCAGAAGCCAATTTATTACACAAGTAAGGGTTTCCGAGGTGCAGAGATCAGGTACCCAAAGCTGGAAAAATTAGCACTGGCATTAATTGAGGCAAGTAGAAGAATGAGACCATATTTCCAGGCCCATACCTTCGTCGTGTATACCGATATGCCCTTGAGACAAGCCCTTCATAAACCAGAAAAATCAGGGAGACTGATGTACTGGGCAATAGATCTCGGTGAATATGATATTGTGTATGAACCCAGATCATCACTAAAAGGGCAAGCAGTAGTAGATTTTATAGCAGAGTTTACATATCCTGATACCCCCGAGGAACAAAAGTTGCTCGCTGATCAACCTGTGGATGTTACAGGATCAACAAACACAAGCTCAGACCAACTCCGGATGGTAAAAGGGCTTATGGATGTAGAAGGATCATCAAATTCGAACTCAGACCAACTCCGGTTGGTAAAAGGGCGAGAAGAGATGGTCAACGAAGAGAGAGAAATACCAAGGGAGGATGAAAGGAAACAACAAATATTTCACCGAGGAACTCTGTCAGATAAGAAATTTGAAGACGAATTACCTACATGGAGATTATATGTAGATGGGTCATCTTGCACAACAGGTTGTGGAGCAGGGATTGTTTTGAACACCCCAGACGAGATTGACATGGAATATGACTTGCGATTCCAATTCAAAGCCTCCAATAATGAGGCTGAGTATGAGGCCTTGATAGCAGGTCTTAATTTAGCAAAGATTATGGAAGCGCAACAAGTGATGGTATTCAGTGATTCTCAATTAATTGTGAATCAGATGATGGGAACATATGCAGTTAAAGGAGAATTAATGATCAAGTATCATGCAAAGGCGATGGAGTTATTGGCAGAATTTGATGCCATTCAGTTGATTAAAATACCAAGAATGGAGAATGCACAAGCAGACGCATTGGCCTGACTAGCATCAGCTACTCGTACCGAGCTGCGAAGAACGATACCAATTGAAGTATTAGAAAGTCGGAGCATAGATGAAGACCTGATGATGAATATTATTACCCTTGATTTAGGAACATCTTGGATGGATCCCATCAGGGCATACATTGAGGAGGGAGAACTACCGGAGGATAAGCTCGCTGCCAAGAAATTGAAGTTTAAAGCTGCTCGGTATGTACTAATTAATGGTGTTTTGTATAGACAAGGAATTATGGCAGGTTTGCAAAGATGTATACATCCCTCCGAGGTGAATAAATTGATTGAAGAGATCCATGAAGGGTCCTATGGAGCCCATGTAGAAGGTCAGACACTTTTGCAAAGGGTGATGATGCATGGATACTACTGGCCAACGATGAGGGCTGATTGTATAGCCTATGCAAAGATATGTGATAAATGCCAATGTTTTTCCTCCATCCGACGAACTCCACAATCATTGTTGACACCCATAAATTCCCCTTGGTCATTTTCCATGTGGGGAATTGATTTGGTTGGACCATTGCCAACGACCCGAGGAAGATTCAAGTACCTCGTCGTCGCAGTGGATTATTTTACTAAGTGGGTAGAAGCTGAGCCCCTTATTGATATGACATACGAGAAGGTGTACCAGTTCGTTTGGAAGAACATCATCTGCCGATATGGTCTCCCTCATGCCTTAATCACAGACCATGGAACACAATTTGATAACGAGGAGTTTGCCGCCTATTGTCACCAGTCAAACATTTTGAAGGTTCATTCAGCACCAGGCCATCCTCAAAGCAATGGACAGACTGAAGTGACGAACATAACATTACTAAATGGTTTGAAGAAGAGGCTAAAGCTAATTGGATTAATGAGCTACAGTCAATATTGTGGGCTTACCGAACAACTCCCCGAGCAGTAACTGGAGAATCACCATATATGCTGGCGTTTGGAAGTGAGGCCGTAATACCTGCCGAGTTGGGTCTTCTAACACACAGAGTCCTGAATTTCAATTCCCCAGTCAGCGACTTAATGACGAGATTAGATTTGGACATGCTCGAGGAGGTTAGAGAAGAGGCAGCCATTAGGAATGCTGCTTACCAACAACGAACAGCCATGTTCTACAACAAGAGGGTGAAAAAATGCGACTTGAAAGAAGGAGATTACGTGCTAAAGAAGGTCATTCAGAAGCACAATAAGTTGGAAGCAAACTGGCATGGACCTTACCGAGTTACAGAAGTTGTTCGACCAGGAACTTACCGAATAGCGACTCTAGAAGGAGAGGAATTTAAGAATGCATGGAATGCTGAACACCTACGCAAGTATTATCAGTGATGTAAAATGTAAAGCAGTTCCATCAATATGAATAAAACGATGATATTTCGCCATCTTCTCTCCTTTTATTGAAAGTTTTTTGGGGAATACTAGTGTGTGTAACACTACGCTGCTCGACAGTAAAAACAACACGATAGTTCGAACTCAGACCAACTCCGGTGGTAAAAGGGCGAGAACAAACAATACTCCTTTGGTTAGGAGGCGTACACTAGCTCAGACCAACTCCAATTGGTAAAAGGGCGAGTGGACATGATAGTTCTAACTCAGACCAATTCCAATTGGTAAAAGGGAAAGAACACGATAGTTCAAGCTCAGACCAACTCCGGTTGGTAAAAGGGCGAGAACAAACCATACTCCTTTGGTTAGGAGGCTGACACTGGCTCAGACCAATTTTGGTAAAAGGGAAAGTGGACATGATAGTTTGAACTCAGACCAACTCCGGTTGGTAAAAGAGCGAGAACAACATTCCTAAAAATGCCAACGTGTTTGGCTAGGAAGCAAAATACTCCTAAAAATGCCAATCTCGGTTGGTTAGGAAACAAGATATGCTCTCAAATGCCAACTTATGTTGGTCGGGAGCTAAGATTCCATAAAATACAAAATATTCCAAACTGTACCAAGTATGGTTGGTCGGGGATAAAAATCCACCAACTGTAGTTGGTCGACGAGGAGAAAATATTTCAAACAGTACAAAGTATAGCTGGTCGGGGATAAAAACCCACTAACTATAATTGGTCGACGAGCACAATTTAACAACCTTGGTTGGTTGGAAAAATTTTAAACATTTTTATACTCATTACTTTATTATTAAGTGATCGAGCAATATCACTAATACTTGTAATTTTTTTATTACTAAGTTGGTCGATGAACCACATAATATTTTTACGCAAGCACAAATATAAAGTGTTTGACAAATACAAGACAATAGCAGTACAAATTTGCGAACAAAAATGAAACTCTTTCATTAAATTCAAAATAAATTACACAAATTTATTACATTGATATTAAATTGTGTACTAATTATTACATCAGAATTTCCTATTCTACTGGTCTTTTCCCTTCTGCTTTTGAAATAGGCTCCTCTCCAGCAGGAGGATCTTCCAGGCAAAGGGGAGAAGTAATGAAGTTAATATTTCGAAGCATTCTGACGTTCATTATTGAAGGTGTGTCCAGTAGATGCTCGGGACGAGATACCTCGATCTGAGAATGAAGATTGTAGTCACCGAGGTATTTTGCAATTAAGCTCCGAGGAATGGCACGAGCTGGGATCCATTCCATGTCCAAATTATACGGTGGCACAGGCAAGTTAAGTACCCCAGGATCATAATAGTCCCACAGGTAGTGTCCTTGTTCGAGCTTCAGCACGCCCAAGGCATTCAGCCAACCTTGCTTGTAGCCCTCATTATTGGCATTCTGGATACGATCATCTAAATGGAATAGTGCTTTGTTGTATCCAGCCATCCAAAACTCCCTGGGCTGTTTGTGAAATTGAAATGTTAACCTTTCAAGCTTCTCGTGAAGACTCTGGATGAAAAGTTCATTAGTCTCCAACACTGATTTCTTTGAAGAGAGTTGTTGCTCTAGTTCTATAATTTTCTTCGACATATCAGACAAAGCTTGGTTCTTAGCCATTAATTGGAATGCTTGATTTTACAATGCTGATTGAGTACGAGCTTCTTCAACAGTACGATGAAGAACTCTTGATCCTCCCCGAGCAGGTCGAGAACTTGGTTCCTCGACAACATTTTGAGCAGCTCTTCCTCGTCCCCGAGTAGCAGTAGAAGGCCCAGCTCTTCTCAAAGCCTCTAACTCTTCTTGCAACTTGGCATTTTCCACTTCTAAAAATGAGAATCCTTCATCGGTTACCGGTACCAAGGCAATGGAAGATGAAGCAGCAGACCTCAGCTGAGCTAGTTCTTTTTACAGATTGTTGTTTTCTTGTTCCAATAGCTCAGTGATTTGCCTGTGCCCTTCGACATCTGCTTTCAATGTTCTCTCTCTCACTTCATAGCCATCAAGCATCTTGTCGTAGCCTTTTTCACCAAGTTGTTTGAGTTTCTTCTCATACCCTTCGTGCAAAAGAGCTGAAGACTCTTTATACTGCTGTTGAAGTTCATCGAGAGTACCTTGCAAGTCTTCAATCATTTCGTAATAAGCCACATTATTGGCCACAGCTCGATCAAGTAAGCATTTCAAGTACTGATAAGCTTCGACTGCCTGCTCTGAAGCATCATGACCAAAGATGTCGACAACTTCTGATGCACTCAGTTCTGTGTGACCAGCCTTATAATATTCATGACATTGCTGCATCAGCTTTGTATCATTAGCAGATAGCAGATCCATCCTGGCCAGAAACTAGCAGAGAAAGAAAAAGTAATCATCAAAAAAAAGATTAAGACAGAGTACAGATAGAAAAGATACAATCGTATAGAAGGGAAAACTCAAATTTTATTAGATCATAGTGAAGAGTTACAAAGATCTTGGTTACACTTGACGAAAAAAGAAAATAAAATAAATACCGAACAACTTCACACCTTTTCCTTGTCTCCCAAGACTTTCTCGGGAGGCTGGGATGAGGAGCTCGGTTGCTCGGTGGGAACAATGAGTTGGTCGGCTGGAGCTGGAACTTGTTCAGGAGGAGCAGGCAGAGATGAAAGCTCCTTGTCAGCAGGCTGGGTAAGGATGGGATCACCCACTACCATTGAAGATTCTTCTGAGGCAGCTTCGTCCTCTTCTTCATCTTCGATGTTTGGGGGAGGACCAGGGAGATGTTGTTGAAACAGTTCTGAGCCCTCATTAACTTTCAATTCTTGCAGGGCATCAACCTAACCATCTCGAAAGTATTTCAAACTCCCATACTGCACCTGAGTCATCATTGCTGCTACCCCCTGTCCCATCCTTTGTCCCAACCGGTGCAGAAAGATTTTTTCACCACCAATTTTCTTTTCATTTTCTCCGAGGAGAGCTTCTCGAATAGAAGATCCTCGGTGGCCTTCAACTTAGCTTCCACCTCTTCCTTCTGGTGGTTCACTTCTCGCAGAAGGAACAATTCTTCTTCTGCCATTATCATCTTGTCTGCAAGCTCCCCAAAGTTCTTGAGCTTCTCATCATATTTCTTTTTCTCTCCCTCCAAATCTTTCACTTTATTTTCCAACTGCACCTTTTCTGCCTCGACTACAGCCAACTTCTTCTCCCATTCAACCCTATCCTCGTCATACTTTTGACGGGAATCCTTCAAAGATTTGGTTAACCCCAACAAATCATTCTCCACTCCAGACGAGGAACTAGAAGCCTTGATTGCTTCATCCTTCTTCACAATGGTGTTAAAACAACTCACCAGCTGAAAAAAGAAGATAATGATAAGTCATCACAGAGATACATGTATTGATGGAAAGAAAGAAAATTCAGAATATGAGAAACTTACTGAAGCAATGTGACGAGTAGACAGGGATGTAAGAACATCCCTAGACATATTCTCCTCAATTCCTTGGACTTCAGGAATAGTCCAAGTTTTCACCGAGCTCATAGCAGAGCTCAGAGGAATAATAGTTGGCACACCAGCTCCACTAACTTGGAGCTGGGGAATGGTGTCAGCCAAATTGACCGAGGAGGATTTCCTCAGTCTCCTCGGTGGCATTTCAATAGTTTCAACCAAAGAAGAGCTTTTGGTTGGGGAGACGGTGACCACTTCCACAGGTGCATCTTTCTTGCTCGGAGCTACTGGGGGCTTCTCGACAGCCTTCTGAGGAGCAATAGAAGGGGAAGCATCTATTTTCGTTGTCCCCTTTTGGACATCAGTTTTGTTTCTTTTCCCATCTCCAGCAGAGGTAGTCTCCTCAAAGAGAGCAGGAACTCTTCTTTTGCCCATTTTCTGACTCAGAGGAATATGAGATTCTAAAAAAGAGTCCTCGGGAATTGACACTGGATCACTAGTGCTGACCACAGGACGAGCAGTGAAAGAGGTTGTATAACTCCTATACTACAAAAAATATGAAGCAGATCTGATGTGCTCGTCTGCAACTTTCTGATGCAAACTCCAGATAAGTTTCAAATGTTTGATGTTAACGTCAGCTTCTTTTGGAGTTTTTCTCTTACTATCAACTGCAAACAAATACATAGTGAAATATCAGTCACACATTTATTCAAACATAATGAAATCACAATTTCAGAAATAAAATAAGATGAAAATAACCTATCCCATTGCCATATGGAGGGCATCTGGGACCTTGATATACTTCATCTCCAATCAAAGGGGCATGTTGCCAATTTTTGATAACTACCCCATGTTCAAAATAATCCCTATTAGCATCAGGGAGGTTGACTACTAAGGCCCTATTAAAAAATCTAGTTTTTAAATAAAAAAAACATTGTCTAGAACAGCCCATCTGTAACAATACATAATCTCAGGAATTCCTATACGGGTTCCGTGAGTTTGATTGAACTTATACACCCCATTAACTATTCTCCATGTGTTGGGGGCTATTTTTGCAGGGACAACATCGAAATAATGACAGAACTCTAAGCACAAAGGGTTTGGTGGAAAATAAAATCCACATTCAGCAATAAAGAGGCTGGGGAACCAGTGTCCCTCATCCAAACGAAAATAATCTAAAGGCTCAGAAAGATCCTCCAGAGTTACCCAAGATGGAATAGAAAAGTCAGAACGGAATTTCTCAAGAGATTCAATAACATAAACCATGGTGAATAAAAGAAATGAAGAAGAAGGAAGAGGATCTTACAGGAAAAAGGAGATCTGTTGACAACAAACGAAGAAAGGGATGAACGCACAAGAGAGAGAAAGACTATGGAAAACTCGAAAGCAGAAATTGGAAAAGGTAGAGGATGATGGGATTGCCAATGAAGCTTAAATACTTTGCCTTGGGAAATGGCGAAAGAAATGATTACAAAAAAAAACTATTATGCTACCGGCGGCTAAAAGGACAAAAAGTGCGCGAAGATCGAAGCGCTTATAAAAATTCAAAAAGGCGGATTCTGCGAATTTGGAAGACATTCGAACACGAAGAAAATGCTCCTAAAAACCAGGAAGGTCATTTAATATTGCCATATACCGAGAAAGAATGTCCCATATTCCTCAAAGTTCGAAATATGAAACATTGGGGGCTTCTGTTGATACCAAAATTAATATGCTGATATAGACGAATAATAAGAAGACACGTGTCGACCTACGTGGCACAATAGCAATGAGGAAGTTTATTTCTCCGACTAAGTCATACTCACTCCGAGGAACTCCCACACTCCGAGGAACTCCTGAACGACGAGCAACTAAGGCGGTCCGAGCTGCATCTCGGCCACAGCATTGATTGCCAGATAATCAACAGTTTAACTATTCATTGAATGCTTATCATACAGACGTATATTCTTAAAGGGCATTAATTGTTTACCCTTTCACATGTACAACCCAAGGGCTATAAATACATTGTATCACCCTCATTCAAGGGGACCGGATTTTCTTGGTAGAATTACATATCGAGAACTCCAAAACACTTGGCAATAGCAGAAACAGTGGACGTAGGCCATTCTTATAAGGCTGAACCACTTTCAAATTCTTTGTCTCATTTATATTTATCTGTGATTAAATAATTAGAAGCAATCTAATTTTTTACATCAACACCGAGCTTGGGAAAATAGGGTTTAAAAATATGTAAAAATATGGTTGGACTTGTTTCCCGGCTTATTGACAGGGTCCTATTTTGAAAAAAGATAAAATCACGTGAAAATTTGGGCGGCATGCTGACCCATCATTTCAGAAGAGTTTTGGGTAGAAATTGACAAACTAAATATGAGTGTCCTAGGTTTGACACCTATATGAGGGTATGCAATTGTTGAGTTAATTGGAAGGGTTCCCCCCTTTGGCATGACTTCCACGATATACGTCTTACTTTTGAGGGCAATCGGTACGTGTGGATAAGCCATTTGATATACCCAAGTGTACGTGAATTGTCTCACTATATACCTCATGGGGATAGTACGTGTGAGAGAGAATTCGATATACTCGTTGTACGTGAATGAGTTCCCTGAGATATACCTCCCGTCATGACTTCGGTCAAACGGTATGATGCGAGGGGAACCGTTCGATATAGGTCGAAGTACTTGGCCAATGGAAGGTGAGAGCCATATCGCTTAGACTAAATGCAACCTTTTAGACCAGTGCCCATCACAAAGTGACCCCCCAATTACAGGACAAAATTTGGTCAATATCCATGCTCTTTGGTGATGTAGTGTGCAAAAAATGCATGATTCTTGATTAGCATATTATGGATAGAGTATATTTATTGATGAGCATTATACTAAGCAGGGGGTAATGTATAAGTATAAAAGGAAAATCTATACTAAGAATGGATATGTGAGAGTGATGTAATACCCCGTAATTTTATGGCTTTTAATTATGAGATTAATTAAATGAAATTGCTTTTAAATGTGGGATTAATTAAATTAATTTGGGATGGAAAATTAATTCGGATTTAAATATCTAGCGATACGAGAGTTAGTATTTAAATATGATGATAATGTTGAATATTACTGAGTGATTATGGTAATATGTGATTATTTAATTTATTAAAATTGTCGTGAGTTGAAAATACGGCAGTTTCGGTAATTTAGTTGGGACGTGCATGCCAGTCGTATCAGGACCCAATTTAATATATTTAAAATTATTTTATTTTTTTGTCCTCCATATGAGCATTTTGAGTGTGCCAACTTGTCCATAAGGGTCGAGATAGTCAGAAAACACTAGCCGGTGGCTTAGTTTGGATCCCGGGGCATTTTTAGGCCTAACTAGCAACCCAAGGGGTTATATTAGTCATTTCTATTTTTGGTGAATAGTGACCCACGAAATTTAGAAAGCTTTATCAGCCAATAGGTTAGAGCCTTAGGGTTTCCATCACCAAGATTCACAGACGTCCATTAGAGATGAAGTGGAGGAAGTTACCAAAGGAGAACCACCATCTTTGGACTTTTTGCACCACCGTCACCACCATCGGATATATCGGAAAGAGAGAAGCATTTATATATCATCTACTTCAGAGGATCATAATCTTCATTACCAGGAAAGTGATTTAACTTGAAATAAATTAGTGCATATATCATCCATGTTACGTTAGAATTGAAGAATAACCTTGAATAATGATAATTGAATGGACTTAAAGAATTGAAATCGTAATCTGGGTAGGTTTTGCATGTAGATTAACTTCTGGGATTTTAGCAGCCACGAAATCATGATCCATGTGTAGAGAATTATGAATTTGTAATGAATTATATAGAGTTATTGAATAAATAGGAGAACTAGGGTTTTTAATATGAAATTTATGTGAATTGTCCCAAGAATTTGATGTCCCATATTGATTTGATGATTCTAAAACATTGGAAATTATGTAAACATGTTGGTATGATTATTAGTATACTTGGTTCGGAGTTTGGGATGTTATAATGAAGAATTAGAGATGTAAAAAGAGGAAACTCGTAAGTGTTAAAGAAAATTCTGGGCAAATATCTGTTTGATCGATCGATCGACTCAAGAATGTCGATCGATCGACCCCTTTTCTTCGATCGATCGACCTCTTCAGATTTTTGGTAATTATTCCCCCTTAAGGTTTAAGGAAAATCCCAAAGCCAATAATGATTCTTAGGGTGATTATTATGATATTGTGGGACTTAGTTAAGGTCAGTAGGGTCTTAGTTGAAGTCCGAAAAAATGGATTACCTTAGGGAATTGAATACTATTACTTACGAGGGACTACCGAGTGAAGTACGGGTAAAAATTGTTAGAATTGAAACTATAATGGGAATAAATGTTGAGGTAAGGATAAGAACAGTAAGGAGGGGCTTTAAGTTACTGATATAACATTAGAAACTAATAGGAGACCTAGTAACCTTTTGCGGTAGGTTTAGGTACTCAAATTGATACGACAAGAGAGTTATCAAGTTAAATATATAATTACGTATGATGTTCGGGATAATCTTACTGCGTACGAGACTTACTAGATAGAATGTGAATATCTATATTGAAATATGATTACTAAGGTTGTGTGAATGCCTAGTGAATGGATTTCTTATTTGTATGACATACCTACCATACTTGCTATCACGGGAGGTCTGTTTTAGACAAAAGGGCCATCTTATCTTTGTGTGCCTTCGGGGGGGATTTAGATTGGTACCTTAAGGACATAGGACTGTGAATGACTTATTTGTGAGTTGATAAGTCAGCTGACCATGGGAGCATAGGTATGTGTGTGACCCATGGGTATGTGAACTATGTTCGCCTCCAATATGTGTGATTTATTTTGAGACGGTTCATGAGTGCTTTGGAACACGTGATCCTTACGTACATGATGTACATGGATTTGACTTGAGGTGAAAACTATATAGTTGTATACATGTGAGTTAGGGTTGTAAAACAACAAACGGATCATCAAATGGATGCCCGGGTAAATAGTTATACCGAATTTACGAACAAAGGGCAAAGTTGTCCATTCCCTTTAAGTGGTATTTTGTCTTTTATTAAACCAAATGGTTTAATTTGACTGGTTGGCTTGGGAGACAGACTTGGCCGACCTTATACCCTTGAAATAGACTTATCCTTCAGACAAAATCAGCCATGAAAGGGTTTTAACCTTAAGTAAAGAGAAGGTAGAAGTTTAGGAAGAAAAGTGAGGAGAAAAAGTGTAGAAAAATCCGTAGAAATTACGTAAACGTCCCGAAGGTAATCTTAATTGCAAATCTTGTTATTTTTCATATATTTATGATTTATATGATATAAATCCTTGATTTTTTTATTGACCTTTCATGCTTGGGTGCATATGTATGAATATATGCAAGTTTAAGTTAAGTTGAATGTACAAACCCTTAAAATTGCTTTGTATTGAAACCCCTAGTATCCAAACTTGCATATCTCTTTGTGTGCTTACTTGAATTTATAAATTCCAATTGGATATGAAAGTAGACTCATATATTCATATCATATCCGAAAATTAGAATTTATCTCCGTGTGGTTAGGCCGTAATGATGATTTCAGGTTGGTACATGGTTTCTGTTTTTATACTTCATTTCGGTATGCCTTGAGTTTAGTCAAGCTTTTGAGATAGCAAATGAAGTCAAACAATTATGAAACTTTAATTATGTACTATTAAGTATGTTTACGGAAAATGGGTTGAAAATCATGGAAAGTTATTGATTAGGCACATATTCTTCGTATTTATCCCCTTAATTTCGGTATTTTTATGATCCCGTGCAGTGTAATTAGCTTGGATTTGTCTCTTATTTATGCTACTAACCTTTTTTGGCAAGTATTTCTTGTTTTGTGTATTTCTCATGTGTTTTATAGGTATTTCATGCAAGTTAGTGCGAAGGAGAACTCAAAACAGTGAAAGAACCCAAGAAATGGAGAGTTGAAGGGCATTTTCGTAATTTTTCAGCCTTAGTCCAGAGGTGGGGCCAACTAGAAAGTTGAATATATCTAAATTACAAGAATACTGGAAAAAACGGCACCTCAATCCGAGCTACGGTGAAGAAGTTACGATGTTTTGAAGTTGCGCGATAATGAAGAGTCTGGATGTGCGAATCTGTCATTAATTATGCATTTAATGCAGTGCAACTCTTGGAAAACTTGTACCACAAGCGAAATTTGATGCCAAATTCGTGCAACTTGGTGCTATAAAAGACCAAGCCCTACCTCATTTTCAAAGGGAGTAGAATTCTAGAGAGAGGGAGTAGAATTCTAGAGAGAGGGAGACAAATTCTAGAGAGTAGAATAGAAATTAGAGAGAGAAATTCATTTTTTTTGAAATCCTTTTTAGTTTTTCATACTCTTAGAAAAGCCCTAGTTTGTATGTTTGAAGATTCAAGTTCATCTACTGCAGATTTCAAGTATCAATTCTTCAATTCAATTCAAGTATCAAATTCCCTTCTCTTATTTAATCTCAATTTTTATTTAATCATCTTTTCTTGTTTTGTAATTTTTGTTTTTACCATATTTCTTAGATCTACAATTATATGCATTGTTATGAAATTGTTTTCCCAAAAAAAATCATGAGTAGCTAAATTCCCAAGGGTTGGGGTACATGAACTCAATCCAAGTCAAATTATTTATGTAGAAAATAGAGGTTAAATTAAAATATTGATTGAATCGTGAAAGAAAATCATACAAACATTGTCAATCTTTTAATCTCTCTTGCCCTAGGTACTTGAGATGTTTAAGAATGCTGTGCGAGTATGATTTATCATTCACCGCTTTATATCTATCTTTGATTTCATATGATGCGGGCTAGATCCCTCATATATGTAATGCTTAGAATTTATAAAGACCGGATCTAGTCAATAATTTTAATTTACAATTCTAGTATTCTATAAGATAATTTGTTAAGGATTGAGGGATTGTACCCTACCCTATTTTCTCCCATTTGTCAGATCTAAATCTATTTGCAAATTTTCAGTCTATTTCTCTTAAGTAAAGTTTTTAGTTCATTAGAAATTTTCCCAATCTTTAATCACCTTTTTGTTTCTTTTGAGAAATCATTTCAAGATTTAATAATTTTTCTGATTATTATTTGGCAATCTCGATCCCTGTGGATACGATCCCGATTTACCGGGTTACTACTTGAGCGACAGGCTTGCACTTGAGCCTAGAGTGAACGCACTTTTGAGACAAATTTTAAGTCGCGTCAAGTTTTTGGCGCCGTTGCCGGGGATTGAAATTGTCAAATTTTCAAGAAAGTTATTTTTATCTACAAGTGATTTCAAAAAAATAAAAAAACATAAAAAATAAAAAAAAAATTCATCTCTTATTTGCTTATATGCAGAATTTATCTCCCACCCAAGTTCACGAAAATCCTATTGCCAAAGCCAGTTCTGAAAATTCTGAGTCTCCTCGTTTTTGGGTTCCACCTCCTTCGCCTAATAATTCCATCACAAGTCGTTCTTTGAGTCAATCCCTGAGTGAGAATTCTGAACCTTTCGGTAGCAATATGTCGGATCATGGTAGTGTCGGTGTTGGTTCTGGTGAGGATGATGTACCATATCTTCCCATGAAAGATCTTTTATTTCCGGAGAGAACTGTTACCCCTGGTTGCATTTTACTCCCGTATAATGCCGGTCAGTTCCACTTTCGGAATGGAATGATCCAAATTCTTCCTACATTTCATGGGATGGATTCGGAAAAACCATATCTCCATATTCGAGAATTCGAAGATACGTGTGAGACATTTGGAGACCAAGCTTGTCCACAAGAGGTAATCCGGTTGAAGCTCTTTCCTTTTTCCTTAAAGGATAAAGCTAAAACTTGGTTATGGTCCTTGCCCCCAAATTCTGTTTTATCCTGGAGAGATATGCAAAACAAGTTTATCTCAAAAAAATTTCCACAACACAAAACCAATTCTGTTAAAGCCCAAATCCAAGCTTTTCGTCAAAATGAGAATGAGGCTTTTGATAAGTGTTGGGAGAGATATCAGGAGTTAGTTAATGCGTGCCCCCATCATGGTTTTGAACCTCATCATCTGATTTTATTTTTCCAATGATGACTCTGAAATTAAAACTCGTGTTTATGGTTTGGTTAAATTAATCATGGTTTGACTCACTTTGACTTTCAAACTTAATTATAAGTAACTGGGTTGGGGTGTGTCAGCTTTTGGTATCAGAGCCTTTGTTTTTGAGGTTCTGGAGTGAGAAGAGTCTAGATTTGGCAGTGAATGTCAGAAATATATTTTATTTGATACTAAAGATCATGTTAGGAAAGATATGTATATCTGCATGTTGTTATATCTTTGATTCATTTCAGATATAAGAGAATGGAACGAGGGAATGTGAATATGGGAATAGAAGATGAGGCTTCAAATTTGGCAGCAGAAGCGGAGATTGAGCAACCTGTTCATGGAAATGTAGAACCCGAGAATGAACAATTGACAGACATGCAAAAAATGGCGTGTGTTATGACTCTAATGGCAGAGCAACAAGCTAGATTTATGGCTCATGTGGAAGAACAACATACCAGGAAACTGGAGGCACAAGCATTGGCCAGGGCTGAGGAGGTGATACACCGGGAAGAAAGGAGTACTTCACATGAGAAATTTATTAAAATTAATCCACCCTCATTTGAAGGAGCAGTTGATCCAGCAGAGGCCGAAGTATGGGTTAAAGAGATTGAACTTATTTTGGGGTAATGAGAATGCCTGAAAATCAACGAGTGACCTTGGCGACGTATATGCTGAAAGGAGAAGCTAAGTACTGGTGGGATGCCACAAAACATTTGTTGATTACTCCAGGAGGTGAGAATCTGATCTCATGGGATGCTTTTGTCAAAGCTTTGTATGATAAGTATTTCCCCCCAATGTATCAAAAACAAAAGGAGAAGGAATATTTCCTGTTGAATCAAGGGAGTATGACAGTTAGAGAATAAGAAGCTAAACTTACAGCTTTATCTCGGTTTGCTTCGAGGTTTATACGGAATGAGGAAGATATGTGCAATCGATTTCTCGATGGGCTTGAGTTAGTCATTAAATAACGGTTGTCAGCTTTAGAGACTGTTAATTATTCAGCCTTGGTGAACAAAGCCATGTTGGTAGAAAAGGACGTGAATAAAGCTAGAGGGAATCGAGAACGAGGTGTAAAGAGAAGTAGATTTGATCCAAATTATCAAAAGAGTAGTGGTACAGAATATTCGAGGTTTGGAGGGCAGAAATTCCAACAGGGTAGAGGTGGAAGTAGTTTGCAAAGGGGTGAAGCTAGTGGTGGAAGAGGTTCAGGAGTTTCAGCACAAGGAGATCCGAATGTTTGTTTCTTTTGTGGGGCATCAGGTCATATAAAGAGAAATTGCCCAAAGTTACTGAATATAGAATGTTTTAACTGCCACTAGAAGGGTCATTTGAGAAAGAATTATCCTATGTTGGCGAGAACAGTTTCAGTCAGTTGTGTGGGGCCTCATAAAGGATCTTCCCCAAGTAGTGCCACCAGGGGGAGAGGTACATAACAAGCAACTGGATCGAGGGCAGGAGGAAGAGTGTTTGCGATGACGCTACAAGATGCCCATGCTACACCTGAAGTGGTTACAGGTAAACTTTTTATTGCAAATAAAGATCTATATGCACTCATTAATCCTGGATCTACGCATTCATTTGTGGCATTACATATTGTTTCATATTTGGGTAGACCATGTTCATTCCTCAATTGTGCCTTATATATTTATACCCCAATGGAAAGTGTAATTCTAGTTGAGCATGTTTATAAAGATTGTGTCTTACGAATGGGTGAGCGAGATTTCTATGTTGATTTGATACCGTTGGCCATTCGGGATTTTGATATTATATTGGGGATGGATTGGTTATCATCGTATCATGCTTCCATTGATTGTTTTTGAAAAGAAGTTACATTTCATCTTCCTGGTGAACCCGAGTTCCAGTTTATAGGGGAAAGGAATGTTGTCCCTAATTGTCTTATCTCAGCAATAAAGAGTAGAAAGTTATTGAGTAAGGGTTGTACAGGGTATTTAGCGTATGTGGTTGATGTTAGTAATGAAGCACTTAAAGTTGAAGATATACTAGTGGTTAGAGAATTTTCTGATGTCTTCCCAGAAGAATTTCCAGGATTGCCACCCAATAGGGAAGTAGAGTTTTATATTGAATTAATTCCAGGTACTGGTCCGATTTCACTTGCTCCATATATAATGGCACCAGTAGAGTTGAAAGAATTAAAAGTGCAATTATAATATCTGATAAGCATAGGTTTCATTCGGCCTAGTGTTTCGCCCTGGGGAGCACCAGTGTTATTTGTGAAAAAGAAAGATGGGACAATGCGATTATGTATTGATTATCAGCAATTGAATAAGGTGACCATTAGAAACAAGTACCCTCTACCTCGTATCGATGATTTGTTTAACCAATTACAGGGGGACACTCTAATTTCGAAGATTGATTTGAGATCGGGTTACCATCAACTGAAAGTGAAGGATAGTGATATTTCCAAAACAGCTTTTCGGACTCGATATGGGCACTATGAGTTTTTGGTGATGCCTTTTGGATTAACTAATGCTCCAGCAGTTTTTATGGATTTGATGAATCGAGTATTCCACACTTTCATTGATTCATTTGTGATTGTATTCATAGACGATGTGTTGATTTACTCACGTAGCATGGAGGAACATGAGAAGCATTTGAGCCTTGTATTGGAGATTTTGAGAGAGAATAAATTTTTAGCTAAATTCAGCAAGTGTGAGTTTTGGTTGAATGAAATTGTGTTTTTAGGGCACGTGGTCTCAAGAAATGGGATTTATGTTGATCCAAAGAAAGTGGAAGAAATTTTTGAATGGGAAAGTCCTAAGAATGTGACAGAAATTAGGAGTTTCCTAGGATTGGCAGGTTACTATCGCAGATTCATTAAGGGATTTTCAGCAATAGCATTACCACTGACAAAGTTGACTCGTAAAGAAGTGAAGTTTGTATGGAATGAAGAATGTGAGAGGAGTTTTAAAGAATTAAATAATCGATTGGTTTCAGTCCCTATACTTACTATTCCATGTGGGAATGAGTCTTTTGTGATCTATACAGACGCTTCATTTCAGGGGTTAGGATGTGTTCTTATGAAAAATGTGAAGGTAATAACATATGCATCCAGACAATTAAAGACGCATGAACGAAATTACCCTACACATGATTTGGAGCTAGCGGCCATTATTTTTGCTTTAAAGTTGTGGAGACATTACTTGTATGGAGAAACTTGTTAGATATTTACAGATCATCAAAGTTTGAAATACTTGTTTACACAAAAAAAAACTGAATTTGAGACAGAGGCGTTGGATAGAGCTGATTAAAGACTATGACTGTACCATTCATCATCATCCTGGGAAGGCCAATGTGGTAGCAAATGCTTTGAGTCGAAAATCATCAGGGATGCTTGGTTGCATACGGTGTGACCGTGTTGGAAATATTCTTGACTTGGCATCGATGGGGATTGAATTGAAGTTTTCAAAAAGCGGAGGATTATTAGCACATGTCACAGTGAGACCTTTATTGGCAGAACGCATACGAAATTTGCAGATCAGTGATCCATTCCTTGAGAAGAAGAAACAAGAAGTTCAGGATGGTAGAGAGAGTGACTTTGAGATTAAGAATGATGAATCGTTGTGTTATAAAAATAGGATTTGTGTACCTAATGATCCACCCTTAAAGAAAGATATATTAGAAGAGGCACATAGTTCTATTTACTCTATGCATCCGGGAGGTACCAAAATGTACATAGATTTGAAAGAATATTACTGGTGGAACAATATGAAACGTGAGATTGCAGAGTTCGTAGCTAAATGTTTAGTATGCCAGCAAGTGAAAGCAGAGCATCAGAAGCCGACAGGATTATTACAGTCTTTGCCTATTCCGGAATGGAAGTGGGAGCATATAACGATGGACTTTGTTACAGGATTACCCCGGTCACCAAAGGGGCATGATTCTATTTGGGTGATTGTAGACCGATTGACGAAGTCAGCTCATTTTCTCCCAGTTAAGACCACCTACACTGTTGACAAGTATGCACGTATGTACGTTGACGAGATTATCCATTTACATGGGGCACCGGTGTCAATTGTATCATATAGAGATCCAACGTTCACTTCTAAGTTTTAGCCTCGTCTCCAAAATGCTATGGGCACAAGTTTGAAGTTCAGCACTGCGTTTCATCCACAAACTGATGGGCAATCAGAAAGGACGATTCAAATATTAGAAGACATGTTACGAGCTTGTGTATTTGACTTCAAAGGTAGTTGGGATGATCATTTGCCATTGATGGAATTTTCATATAATAATAGTTATCAGTCGACTATTAGTATGGCTCCTTATGAAGCTTTATATGGGAGGAGATGTAGAACGCCTTTGTGTTGGGATGAAGTGGGTGAAAGGAAAATATTGGGTCCTGAATTAATAGATGCAACGACTGAAAAGATCAAAATTATTCGGGAACGGATAAAGATAGCACAAAGTAGGCAGAAATTTTATGCAGATAAGAGGAAGTATCCATTGTAATTTCAGAAGGGAGATTTTGTATTCCTGCGTATTTCACCATGGAAACGCGTTATGAGATTTGGGAAAAATCGGAAACTAAGTCCAAGATACATTGGACCATATGAGGTGTTGGAAAGAATTGGGCCCCTGGCTTATAGATTATCATTACCTCCAGATTTATCCCGTTTACATGATGTGTTTCACATATCAATGCTTCGTAAGTATTTGGCAGATCCAACTCATCAGTTGAAAACTCAACCAATTGAACTGAAGGAAGACTTGTCGTACATCGAGGAACCAGTGGAAATTATTGATCGTAAGGAGCAAGTATTGAGAAATAAAGTTATTACCTTAGTTAAGGTCATGTGGATGAGCCATGGAGTTAAAGAAACAACTTGGGAAACGGAGGATAGCATGAGGAAACAGTATCCCCATTTGTTTGGTAAGTGACCTTTATATTAAATTTCGGGGACGAAATTTTCTAAGGTGGGTGAGTTGTGACAACCCAAATATAATTATGATGAATTATATTTAAATCATGATTATATTATGTGATATGAATAATGTGATATTAGTATATCTAATGTTAAGTGATTATGTTTATTATAATCCTACTTTCATAAATCATGAAAGGTCGAATTATTTACAAACACAAATTTTGTTGTTTTCGGTGGAAAGGTTCCTGTTAGAGACTAGTTTTGACCTTTATAACATTATAAATGACTTGAGGTGAAAACTATATAGTTGTATACATGTGAGTTAGGGTTGTAAAACAACAAACGGATCATCAAATGGATGCCCGGGTAAAGAGTTATACCGAATTTACGAACAAAGGGCAAAGTTGTCCATTCCCTTTAAGTGGTATTTTGTCTTTTATTAAACCAAATGGTTTAATTTGACTGGTTGGCTTGGGAGGCAGCCTTGGCCGACCTTATACCCTTGAAATAGACTTATCCTTCAGACAAAATCAGCCATGAAAGGGTTTTAACCTTAAGTAAAGAGAAGGTAGAAGTTTAGGAAGAAAAGTGAGGAGAAAAAGTGTAGAAAAATCCGTAGAAATTACGTAAACGTCCCGAAGGTAATCCTAATTGCAAATCTTGTTATTTTTCATATATTTATGATTTATATGATATAAATCCTTGATTTTTTTATTAAACTTTCATGCTTTGGTGCATATGTATGAATATATGCAAGTTTAAGTTAAGTTGAATGTACAAACCCTTAAAATTGCTTTGTATTGAAACCCCTAGTATCCAAACTTGCATATCTCTTTGTGTGCTTACTTGAATTGATAAATTCCAATTGTATATGAAAGTAGACTCATATATTCATATCATATCCGAAAATTAGAATTTATCTCCTTGTGGTTAGGCCGTAATGATGATTTCAAGTTGGTACATGGTTTCTGTTTTTATACTTCATTTCGGTATGCCCTGAGTTTAGTCAAGCTTTTGAGATAGAAAATGAAGTCAAACAATTATGAAACTTTAATTATGTACTATTAAGTATGTTTACGGAAAATGGGTTGAAAATCATTCAAAGTTATGCTGTATAAAAATTATGAAAATTCTTGGAAGTTGAAGGAACAATAGAGGAGCTTGTAGGGCAGATTTCTTGTGTTGTAAAGAAATGGCCATAACTTGCTCTAGGAAGCTTGAAAAATTACACCGTCACTTGTATTGGAAATTATATTCATATATGTTTTCATATTGATAAGGTTGGACCAATGTATTTATACAATTTAGGAATATAGGATGATTAAGTATGTAAGACAATAATTTCAGGCCATACTGGATACCCCTTGAATGAATGTTTGTATTTCATCCTTACAAAGAGTACTTTGGGTTCATGTTTCATGTGTATATACATTGAGAAGTATAATTTAATGTTTACTTGGTTTTGGTAATAAATTCCTTATGAGGTATTTCCTACGGTTGAATGTCCGTAACGTTATCAACATGTATATCATTGTTTTGCCTTTACCTATGTTTTATGGAATGCGACTTAATTGAAATTATATTGTTGATGTATAGTCATAGAAAGTTACATAATTATGTTTGTATAATATTTATGATTGAGATTCAGTACTGATTTAGTTGGATTGACAGGTGTAAGGTCTAATCAACCCAGTTCAGCTCCACCAGAAGAAAACGTGAATACATAGTTGTCAACCAAGGTGAGTGTACTCACTGGAAAGAGATATTTGTATCGTGTTATTGATATGATCATAATATAATGAATATGAAATTGTTCATTTTGGTTTACCGAAATGAGGGGTTACTCCTCGACCAGGAATGGGGGAGATTTGTCTATTAATGATAAGGGGTTACTCCTCGACCAGGAATGGGGGAGAATTGTCTATTTAGACGCGATATGTGAATCATGATTCGGAAAAGTTGGTCATTCATTATGAATGAGCCGGATAAGTTAATACATAAGTATATGGACATGATTTATTGCATTTAAATTCATGCAGTAGTTTAGTAGTGATGCATTCACTGGGCTATTTTTGCTCATGGTTCCTATGTTCACATTTTTCAAGTAACGCGATGTCACTGCCAAATCTAGGAAGTCGGGTTGGGTTAGACAGGAATAGGAGAAACAAACATTTTGTTTAAATGTAAATGATGTAATTAAGTTAAATTTTCCTTCAAGAAAGTTTGTATAAGTATGACTACTCTGATGTTGTAAAAATGTTTTCAGTTATATGGATTTACAATGATGACTCTGAAATTAAAACTCGTGTTTATGGTTTGGTTAAATTAATCATGGTTTGACTCACTTTGACTTTCAAACTTAATTATAAGTAACTAGGTTGGGGTGTGTCACAACCCATTGAGACATCACCATTCCTTTTCTTGTCAGGAATAATCATCTTGTTATTAAATTCTAGGCATATAGAAATACACTACATCGTGTGAAATCAATGCATGAAGCATAAAAAGAATCATCACTCCCTCTATTTCAGTAAATTAGTAGGGGATGCCTTGGTTAAAACCAAATTTCCTAACACAACGATGAGGGTTATAAGCCTCACTTTCTTTCGCCTATTAAGTGAACAAAGAAAGAAGACTGGGTGTAAGGAGAAGCACCACAACCAACGAAGGATCTTCAATGATAGATGCTTCTGTATCGATTAATCAAACTGTGTAAGCTTTATCCTTAAAGAATGACCATATTTTGGCATGAGTTTTTTTCCAGAATAAGGCCTATAACCGAAAGCACTGCAGTCATCAATCAAAGGCAAAAAGTCTTTATTACTTTGTTTTTTGTTCCATCGCAACAATCTTGGGTGTCTAATTGGAAATTTAGTAATTGAGAGATCTACTATAGCAATCTTGGGGAATCTACTACAGAGAAACTCCATCAAGATAATTATGTTGACAAAGTTAGAAACATCATATCTATTAATTGAACGATCCATGTTGAACTTAGATCTATCTAACCAAGTGTATAAAGATCCCAAAGCTATGGCATCCAAATGAACGCTGAATTTATGAGCCAACCTAAATATAAAGGTCATCAAGTATCTACGTGGCTGGTCGTTGGTCTTTCTAGTCAAGTATAAGGGAGAAAATAGGCATAGAATATAGGCAACTAGCTTTAAAGGTTGATCTTTATTAGAACCGAATGGCACATCAAGTGCAATACCCTTTTCCTTATGTTCCTTGGTAGGTTTCAAGGATGACTTGTAAAAATACTTGATCAATTGACCAAAGGTGGCCTTGAAACAATCAATAATGTACTCATGGCAAAGTCCATCAAGCTACGTTCGAGCTAAAACTTCCTCAGCATCCAGTGGTTCATCATCAGATGGAAAGGTAGAACAGGGCTCTATTCCCATAAATTCACACATCTTCCAAGGTAATTGTGAACAAAACCTAAGATGGGACGAATGTATGCGACAGATAATTCCACCTAGAGATTAGCAAGTGAAGTGTTAAGTTATTCTTAGGGAGGGTAAAGTCCCCAAACCAATAGGCATAGTTGGAAATTCCAACTTTTGTGAAAGTATCCTTATACTTGTAAATATAAGTGGCCCAAGCAGCAATACCTTGCCTCAAAATCAATGTTGGAGTAGGGGAAGTCTCCACGATCTAACCAGAATCTCAAAGTGCCATAAGGAGGAAGATAACCTCCATCAGTTTGGTTCTCAAGTTGATCAACCATTAATAAAGGATCGTATGTTCCTTTAAAATTCACTAAGAAAGCTTTACCCTCTTCTCAAAACTTTTCCTTATCTCTAAATAAAGGATCACGATGGTAATGACGCAACATAGCTTTCCTTTATGTATTTTTTTATGCTAGATCTTCGCCTGCATTTTTATCAGAAACATATACAATATTGCTTAAGGATGCCATTGACTCACATTGATGAGTATTATGAGAAGAAAAGTGATGAAAACATTGTGGAGATGATAAAAAATAGATGACGATTGATATACATAAGTGTGGCCTCGTCACTTATCGTTTTCATCAATGATCGCTAAAGACTGAGAAACGTATGAAGTTTTGAGCAATAAAGAATGCTATCTTTCTCTAAAAACTTGAAAGATTAATAGTGGTAAATAAAGTTTTCGAGAAAACTAAAGAGAATAGTTTTTATAGGTTTTGAATAAAATATCCATTTAAAATGATTATGACGGTTCACTACACCACATGACCGTTTAAAATTGGGGGAAAAATGATGGCTATGTAATTCGATGTCTTAAAAATCATCTTGTGGCTTCATGTGGTAAAAAGTGATGGCGATGTCAGAATAAATGATCTTAGCATTTAATGCCAAAGATACATAAATGATCAGTTTACACGTATAATATATAATTGGAATTGAACTGACATGTGTATAAGTTAGTTGATTCAGTTCAAGGTCCCTTGGCTAAAGGTTGTTCGAATGAGGTTCGTTGGTTCAAAATGTTTTCCTAGTGTGGATCAACCAAGGGAGATGTTTCATTCAAGTTCAAGTTGAGGTTTTTCGGACAAAGAGTTTTCGAAATCAAATTAGTCTTATCAAGATGTCTATAACTATGGTCCATCCAAGTTAGGTGTTTCGTATAGATACTTCTTAAAGACAAGCTGACATGTATATAAACGAGATGGTATTATTTTAGGTGCTTCGATTTGAAGATTTTCCTGTTCAAGGTGTTTTGATTTACAATTCATCTGAATGAGGTATTTCGTATAGAAACTTCTTGTTTACATAACAACTTTCTCTACAAAGGGGAAAATGTAGGAGGGGATTAATTTTAAAATTCCCTACTAAAAGATAAAGTACCTCACGAAGAGAGTAATAATAATACCAAAGCAAATGGGAGTTCATTCGAAGATTGAGGAAACTTGCCAAACAAAACAAGCTGAAACTGATCATGTTCACTACTAATGAAAATATGAGTTATGTTATATGAAAGAGGTTACTCGGAATACATAAAAGACCAAGTCTGGAAGAATCTAGGAAACTCTATTCTTCATCAAGAAATAATACTTGGAAATTTCCTGAGGAAATTAGTTTCGAGAAGACAGAGAGATAAGCAGCTTAAACCAATTGAGCATGTTGTGAAATAAATTTAGATGATTGAGCATGTTATGAAACATATTTACCCTATTGAACATGTTGCGAGTAACCATCAATTTGCCCAATTATAGTATTGATGAGTTGTAAAAGGAGCTGACATTGAGAGCACTATCTAACACAAAACAATTTTCCTTTTTCACACGATCCCATTCGTGCATTATTTTTATTATATATTGGGCAATGCATCTGAGCCACATGCCAAAGTTGGAGACAATTTTAAATAGAATAATATTGTCTCCATGTTTTGGTAGACTTGAAACCGGGCGTAGTGAGTGGGTTCCTCGTTAATCTACTAATGGTGGCTTACCATTAGAAGATTCCAAAAGAGTGAAAAGCACTCAAGGTTACATGCGTTAAAGCTGGAACTATTATGATGTATTAATTCATTGAAGACAACGGATAATATAAAACATACAACAACAAGAAGAAAGAACACAAGACAACACAAAAAAGAAGAGCAAAATAGATAGAGACAATATATTATGAGCTTCTTGATATAGTTTAAACAATTTATAAATTTAAGAGGAGAAGTTTTATTATTGAGAATGAGTTCTTGTAAACAGATATCTTCTTTCTCTAAGTAAAGTAAAACTCTACCTCCTATGGATGAAGCCTAAGTTGGGTGAACCATGTTAATTGTTGCATTCTTACAGTATACTTTCCTCCTTAAAGCTTATTATCTATGTATTTGAGCTTGTTTATCATCATTCCTGCAAAGCATATTTTCTCATCGTCATTAATACCGATTACGCCTTAGTTTCCCATAAACACCCAGGCGACAAGAGAAATTAATACTTTTTCTCCTTACCAAGACAAAAGTCTCCTCTTTCAACACTTAATCAAATCTTAAGGTTACATGGTTTCGTCATCAGTGAACATGAAAACATCAATAATTTTCCAGGGAAGAAAAAGACCTGCGGTGGATCCTCAGGCACTAAATGTCCCAACTTTGATCGATTAAAATCTTGATTGGGAAGATTGCCTTGCGACTAAGTACATTTTCTCCATACTTCGTCCTAGGCCTAAGGTGGTAGGATGGCACTTATACTAAACTGTAAGGAAACTAATAAAACATGCTTGACATAGAAAATGGGAAAATTCAAGACATGGAATTCATTATGCAATTTCATTTATATTCAGTTAATTAGAAGTAACCAGGTTGGTGAAATTCGTAAACTGAGATACAAAAAGGATGAACAATTATTTCATCTTCGTTATTCTTATTCGACTGTCACTCTAGCACGAAGACCATCATTTAGAGTAAGACAAAATTCATTATCACTATCGTGATCCAAAAAATAATCCCTTCTAAACTGAATTGGGATGGCATCTACAGGGATCCATGATTCCTCACTTTCAAGAGGGGGAACCTAATACATGGATAATCAACCCCATACTGATATCAGAACTGGGAATCACGGGAAACTTTCTTAACGACTAAGGCATTTAACCACCCATGCTTGTATACAACCTTCTTAAGTTTATCCAATTAGGGTAGGACATCTAACCAGCCTACATCGTAGCCCAATGACCAAACTTTACAAGGACAATGATGAAACTGATATCTCAGTCTCATCACTTTATGTTTAAGGCTCCGCTTAATCATTTAGTTTTCATTAAAGATTTTCTCAACATAATTGATTGTCCACCCTAGATAATTGTTCTCCCTATCCACCAGTTTATCACATTCTTACATTAATATATTATCCTGATTAGCATTTCATCCAACGCATATTGTGATTTCATAATAACGATCAATATCGCGATAAATGCAAAAATCATATTTTCAATATATATTATTTTGGGAACATTCCTATGGATGACCTCACTCTACCTTTCCTATGGTATGAGTTGAACGATTCCGATCTTCATAATATATACACACGCACCCACATCACGGAGAAATAAAGGAAAACCATAACACTTGTCCATGAGAGATCGAAAGGGTGGGATGGGCGCCTAACGCCTTACCATTCTGTAACTTACCCTCGAATCCTCTAACTATTGGTTTCGTATGCATCAGTTTGTCTTTGATGACGCTCTCTTGAGGCAGTAACATGTTCTTTTGCCAATTTTTTGCAAAATAGGCTGACAAATCCATCTCTTTACATTTACCCCACACCGATGACGACCGAAACATTCCTAAGTAGGGCGTGAGACCTTTCGATCCCCTTTCCTTCTCCATCTCCCCCATTCGAAAGGGGCAAAGAGAGAGAGAGAAAGATCGATGCGCGATCTTGATCAGGATGGCCACTAGACAAATAGTCCATATTGGAGTCAGGGTGGTTTAGGACTAGTACTCTCTCCTCCTTCCTCACCTTCAAATAGTAGGTATTACATTCGTTCGCACCCACTAATAGCTCTATTTAATCCTTTAGATCCCTAATTGGGTTTGATATAATTCATTTATCCCATGAATCCCATTCACTATCCTATAAGTGTTTGTGGTACATTGGGAAAATGCTATATTGAAGTATTCATAAAACCCCAAAAATAATTTCTTCAGAGGGAGGGTCACATTGACTTCAATAATAAACTGTGTGACCATCTAATGTCCACCTTTCATGTTATAATAATCTTTGAATATCTCCTCAAACCCCATTACTACCCACTTAGGTATAGGGAACCATTATCTTAACTCTCCTATGGACCTCTTAATCATCGAATAAACCATTTGTCAACTTAAGAAAGAGAAACGACATGGGAAAATGAAGATAAAATTTGCTGAGAAATAAGAGATAATAGAGAAAAGGAGACTTACAACGAGTGAAGAAGACAAAGAGATCCGATTTGATTTTGAAAAGATTGAAGGATCGAATGTGTTGCAAAGTGGTGGTATAAAAAGTAATTAAACTACCTGGTTCAACTCCCAACACAGTTTATCATTTGAAATGAGACCTAAGGTGATGATGGCTATGCACGTCACTGCCTCTTAGTCTCATCAAAGTTATTTACCAACATACACCGAAAAAATGGGGAAAAATTACAAGTGTTTCCTCTAATCTCAATGGGCAATCAAAAGTTGGTCTTTATCTAAAAAGAACCAAGTGCTTATACCCTCCGACCATAGCTTCTATGGGCGATCAAATATCACCGTCGACTAGCATCAAGATCGACGGGCGGTCAAACCTCTGCACCCCATTCAGGATGCAAAGCTTTGGGGACACTTATAAGGGAATTATATGAACTAAGGGAAGATGATTTGTGTAATACCCTATATTTTTATGAATTAAACTAAATTGTGAAATTACTATATTTGCTTCCAGTTACATCTGATCTCAATATTTATATTTTACTTGCGTTATGTATGTATATATTTCAAAATTGATATCATACTTAATACATGGTTTAAGGATAAAAATTTCCAATTGAGCCCTTTGTAGTTTTGGATCAATTTCGGACAAAAACATTTGAGTCATAGGATAGAGTCCATGTGTATCCATTCAAGCCTATGACAAGTTTGAGTTAAAGACGTTGCGGCCTACTTATCAAGAGAACATCATTGTCGAGTTTCAGTGCCACGTTTCACATCATCAATATCATATTTCAAGTCTCCAAAGGTATGAATGCTTTTATATATATATAGGGAGACTTGGAATAAGTTTATAATGGGTGTAATTTTATTTTAAAATGAATTTTATTTTCACAAGGTTACTTTAGAACTTTGAATAAAAAGTTTTGGGGCTTAAAATAAAATTTGAACATTCTGTCATTTCGTTCGAAATTATCGTTAGAATGAGAATGTCGTTCGAATAAGAATTTTGTTCGAACGAGTTTGCCAATGAATTTTCCCTTTATGGCCACTATAACATCGTTAGATGGTCGTTTGAACGAGATTCTCGTTCGAACGAAAATCTCATTCGAACGAGATTTATGGCGGGAACTTTTTTGGTAGTTTTACCCCATTTTCCATCTTGTTTGTCCCACTCTCTTTGATAGTTTTTAAACCAAATTCAGGACAAAATTTCCTCAAGACTTTTGAAACATCTTTGAGATCTTTTTGAGAGAAAATATTTCCAAACAAAAGTCCCAGTTTTCATGTGTTAATTTATCTAGAACATTCTCTCATACACATGTGTTTACACCCATAAAATTGATTAGTTTATTCCAAGTACCATATATATATATATATATATATATATATATCTCTTTCTTGTAGCGTTTGGGAACGGGTTAATTCTCATCCCATAAAATAGTTATTTTGGTTTTTTCTCTATTCCAAAAAGGAGAAAAGTTTGTTGTGGCGTTGCCACTCGGAGAAAGGCTTCGGGTGAGGGTTGATGGTTGTCCTAAGACCTCATTGGTGGATTCCAAGGTTTTAATGGAGTTTCAGGATTGTCGACTAAGCGGAGGATGGTACAAGAAGACGCGTCAGGGGCTTGAAGGAGTCAAGTTGAGTTGAGTAAGTCATTTGTCTTGTACTTGTAAAAATTTCATACTTAGTGGACTTAAGGCTTTTGGATTTTCCTCGTACATTGCGATGTAGTGTGTTGTGAATTTATTTTATCTTGCAAATCATTTAGAAAACATGCTTAGGATTAAGATATAAAATATGGTTTGATTCACTTCTCTAGTTTAATTTGGTGCTAACATTTGTTTGGGTGAAACTTAATTTAGTTTAATTCAAGACGGTAATTTAATTTGTTAAATTTGGTTTGGCCTAATTTGGTAATAATGAAAATATTGTGTAGGAAATTTTTTAGGACTTGTGTTAAATTAATTTTGGGCTAAAAGTAAATTTCTCATATTTAACTTCATGTGTTATTTTTGTTTTTGAGAAAATCCAAAAATTAGTTTGTGTAAATTTTGAGTGTGTGTGTGTTCACCATAATTCACTTATTTAGGTGTAATTTTAATTTTGGTTTTAGAAATTAATATTTGTATTTAATTTAATTTTTCATCTCTTTAAGAAAAGAAAATAAAATCAATTGGAAAAATTATATTTTTATTTGGAACCATCTATATTCCTCATCTTAAAAGGAAATTAATGTGAAAGTTTTTAAAATTGGGGTCTTCACACGATAATTTATTAATTAAATATTTATAAGTGACTTGTATTATAAGAGACTATGGAATCGTCAGGGATTCGGTATCAAGGGTTTCCTTGTTTGGGTTATCCCCTTAGTTTCGGGTTCTAACGATCGAGAAGTAGTTTATTATAATGTCCTATCATGCGAAATTAATAATTGATGTTTAGACTCGTGCATGTTATAAGATTAGCGTATTTGTTATTGTATTTCGATTGACTTTTGGTTCATGTAGAATGTCTGGTTATGACTTAAAATGATGGATTTTAAGTCCTATGGGTTTGTATATGGCTTGGGTTATGTTTTGGACCGTTTGGAGGTGTATTTGGGTTCATTTAATCTAGGCCCATATGGGGCCTAAATATAATTTTAGGATTAGTACTTTTAGAGGCTCATTAGGTTAATCTAATTTCATTCTAACAATTTTGGAGAGGAACCCTAAGGCTAAGATAAGAGGAACCTTGGAGAAAGGAGGAACTGGAGGATTAAGCTTGTAATTCGTCCCACTTGAATTTGAGGCAACTTTACCTAGTGTAGAAATGTAATTGTTGTTGTGTTATAATATAATTATCCATTGGAATCTTTATCAATTGATTTATAATATGATTTTAATAACCACTTATCCAAATTTAAAATTAACTTAATGATGTAAATTATGTTAATACCAATCTTAATTGTATAATTTGATTTTAGTGAAATTCCTTATGAATCCAAGATAGATTTGACATATAATTGTTAGGACTATGTTATATACTTAGAATAAATCAAAAGCCACTTGAAAATTGAAAGAATTGATGAAGATTTGAACTTGATTGATGATACGACGAGAATATTGCATATTTCATCCGTTAACCTACGCCCTATTAGCCCCCCTCGGGTTCCTTAATTCCTATATTTATGCTCAATAACCAGAAAACCTCCATTTTATATGATAACATGCTTTGTATGGGTTAATTGTGCTTTTGTAGGTATTTGGGTACTTAGTATGAAGGTTGGACGCATTCCGGTGAAGTTTCGTACACATCCGCATGCGCAAGGGCAATTTAGTCATTTCATAGGCTGGGTATCTATCCCAACATCTCATGAAAGTTGTATCCCTCTGAGCAATATTTGCATGGCCGCAAATGGTGTGCGATTCGGAGCCATAACGAAGAAGTTACAGAAGTTTAAGCGGAAGAGAAAGACAAATATTCAAAGCAAGGAGAAGAATTGCAAAAACAGGGGAGCAAATCGATTCGTCCTCTGTCGAATCGATTCGTTTAAGGGAAATTCTGCATTTTCTCCTAACCGAATCGATTCGCACTTTGGAGAATCGATTCTCTTAAGAGAAAGTGTCAGGTCTCCATTTTGGCTTAAAGGAGAACACATTTAACCATTTTCCGAATCGATTCGGGCTTCACCGAATCGATTCGACCTGTTCCATCCTTCGAGATTTCTCTTAACCAAATCGATTCATACTTGTCCGAATCGATTCATCCCCCTATTTTTTTCTTTTTCTTTATTTACAAGTTTTCCATACATTAGGGTTTTACTATAAATACAAATTTCCTCTCATTTTGAGAGATATATCTATCTTCTTGTCTAGTTTTAGGGTTTGTAACTTGGGAGTTTTTCCGTACTCCTTCTTTTCCTTTGGATGATTGTCCATTTTGTAAGCTTCTAATTCCTATTCATCATTTTCTTTATTGTTCTAGATTTATTTCCATTATTTTCTTTACTTTAAACGCCTAGTTAATTATTTATTTTGTTTATTTATTGCTTTAATTAGATTAATTATAGTTTAATTAGTTAATTCACGTCTTGCCCTTAGTTAAATAGGGTCAGGGTTGCATTTTCGCCATTAATGGGCGTCGAGATCTGAAAGTTAGGTTTCGCATAAAATTGCGTTTAATTGTAACCTCGCATATTAAAGTGGTATTGTTATGTGTTTAAATTTCTCTGTCATGCAACACTAGTGTTTATAGCGATAATCCAAATTTAATCCGCGTGTGACCATTTTCGGTTAAATGTTTAATCTTGCAAATTTGGATTGGATTCCTTTTTGTGTGATGTTTATGCTTAATTGAATATGTCGATTAAATAGCTTTCAAATCGGAATTATAATTATTAGTAGTTTGGCACACGTGGTGAGAATGCAATCCCGACCCCGCTTTTATATTGTTTAGCTTTAACTTCTTTCTTTTCCTTTTTCACCATAACCACCTATCACCTTTTGCACTTTTATTCCTAAAGTAGTAAAACAGTCTATCAATCTAATCAACACTTTTTGTGGGTTTCTTATGATACCCGACTTATCGTTGTACTTGCCTCGCAAGTGTAGTCGTAGCTTAGGTTTTTTGCATGTGAGGGGGAGCCGATAACAACGACCAGCGTCCTCACATGAGCGCTCGATTCCCCTCGCATCAAAATGGTGTCTTTGATAGGGAGTGTTTTATAGATAGTAGTTGCTTTATTATTTCGTAATATTTCTTTTATTCATATTTGTATTCTTTATTTTCCCCCTTATTTTTGGCTTGCACTAGATTGTTTCGAGAAATTGAAATTTTGGTGCTTGTCGCTTAATTGAATTGCCTATTATGAAATTATGCTTTAGATAACCTTAATTCTTATGGCAATTGTTTTCCAAGTTATACTCCTAAGACAATGAGAAAATGCCTACAAATTCTTGAATATGAACGCATTAAGCGTGAAATTCAAGAGTTTGTAAGTAACCCCTCATCGCATTGTGAGGATAATTTGGGAAGTGGGGAATCCGTTAGCTATGAGCAACCCGCACAAGAAGATGAAATGTCTTCTTATTGGTTTTACCATGAGTTAATGATTAAGGAAATGTGACACCCCGCTTAATTAACCCCGGGTGATCAATCCTAAATTAAGTTAGAACAGGTTTCTCAGTTGGATCATTCTTAGTATCACTGTCGCCTTTTTAATTACTAACCACCTAAGTGAGAAAATTAGACTCGTGCCAAGTTTTATCTTTCGTTAACTTAAATGAAACTCATGCGGAAAAATAAAATACCACAATAATCATAATTAACCAAAACAACCATACACAATTAAATGACTAACCGAATAAACCATCGGCCCAAAATCCAAAAAATATAAAATAAAGACAAGTAATCAATCTCAACAAGTCTGACAGATACTAAATGAATTGTGAGTCGAAATAACTGATAGATGTCTCTACACTAGAATGAAAGAATGAGGCGTCTATCAAAACTCCCGCAACATCCACATATGCTACAGCCACGGATTTCCTGAAACAGAGTCAAGCATGGCGTCCCTGTGGATGGACACCTAAAAGGTTTTTAAATTTTTTTATAGCAAGGGTTAGTACCCAAAAACATTTGAAAAACATTTAAAAATCATTAACTTGCAGTAATAAATAAATATGCATGCTCTCTATATTTTAGTTAGTGCCGCACTCCCTTGAGGACATCCTCACCCCTCCTCTAATGTGCACTACTAACGCCTTAAATAAATTCACCTAGTTTTTCATCTTATGACTAGATAAATTCTAAAACCCTTTGCAAACACCCTACTCTAACCGAGTATACCATAATTATGATTTTTAAGTTATTATCGTCATCAACTTAATTAAATCATTTCCCTTTTTAATTTCATATAACTTCCACATCTGTTAGACATATAATACAACTCATGCTTTGTATTAATTAAACCGTATATAATTAATTACCTAATTATATACTCGGTCACATTACAGTATTCACAAACATACTGATATAACATTTAATAATAGTATTTTTCCCCGAGTAAAGTCTCACCGGGTATAAATTCTCTAAAGTGCTATCCCACTAGGTGAAATCACATAACCTAGTTACCCCAAGTCAGAATTTCTCACTAACTTGGTTAATACATATATATTGGAGGCGGTCATATTCCTTCCTTGAAAGTGAGATGCCCCTCACCCATATAACAGACGCTATGACCTGGTATTATACTCACCCTACTCCTCAAGCTAAGGGATTCATCCGCTACGCGCAACCTCCTCCTATAGCACTAGAGTATATAATAATAATATCTATCACTGATATTAAATCACACACCATATATATATATATATATATATATATATATATAAAATATCCCGGCTATACCGTGTACTAAGTCCGTGACACAAGCCTATTCCATTTTATTATGAGTTTGTGGTCCAACTTGAATTATTAATTAATTTACACATTAATTTCCTTTGGTATCTCCCCAACCAACATATTCGGATTTACTCCCGTGGCCCGAAATAAACAACATCCGAGTCTATATTCCCGACTCTAAATTATTTAGCATTCCTAAATAAAATTTACATCTATGTATCGTTCAACCAATGTTCCCGGACTTGTCCACTCAATCCGTTATTTAATCATTTCGAAACAAACTTTCCAAAATTCAACCTTAATGTGTCACACCTAATTTCCTCCAATCCCAATTTATTTTAATTATGATGGCACACTAAGCCGCCTTCAAATTCCAATTAATTTTATTCACCATTAATTAGATTTTAAAACCATATATTAATTACTCAAAATTAAAGCATGGATAAATGTTAAATTTAAATTTCTCTCCATACAAAGGAAAACTGGGCGAACTGTCAAAATTTTCGTACCATCGATCGATCGATCGATCGAGCAGGTCCTTGTCTTCCTCGAGTTGGTTGTTTCATCCATGGACGCCCACCTCCAAACCCTAGTTTCTTCTACACAGAAAACTAAGGATTCCCATCGACAACAAAGATCAAATACCTTATACGAAACCTCTATAAAGTCCATTAACATCAATAATTTCACTTTCTCTACTGTTTTCACAGATTTGGGGTAAAATTACATTCAGTCTTTAACCCATATAAATATCAATTTATTTCCACCAAATTCATCTCTAATTCGTCCGGTTTACACATCTTACCAGATATAAACACACAACCCAAATTATATATGATTTTCTAATCCATTTATAAATCAGATTCATGATTTACAAAACCCCATGTTTATACCCCTTTAAAACCCAAAACGAATTTTTTTGATTACACACATCACATGAATATGAATTTAAATATACTTTACATGCTACATTAAGTTTACCACTTGCCTTAGGGTTCGTAGAGTCCGAATTTGGAACCGTGGGTGCTCAAGGTTGAAGATGACTCCTTTATGGCTCTCCTGTGATCCCCCAAATTTGACTTTGGCTGCTGTTAGGGTTTCCTAACCCTCTAAGTATTTTCTCTAATTAATTCAGTCGTTCCCTTATTTCTTTTATTTATTTAATTAACCTTAATCCCTTTTTTGCCTAATGGGCCAAGCCTAAGTGACCCAAATGCCCCCGGGTGGGCCCGGTTATGCCTAAAAACGTCATGTGACCCGTTTACTACCCCCGGGTACACTTTTCCTCCTATCTCGGCCCATCCGGACTCAATCGTATACTCAGAATTGGTATCCGAATTAATTTCTAAAAAGTCCTTATTTCACACCCAAATTAGTCTATACCGACTCCTGGCTGAAATAAGTACATATCCCGTCATTAATATCCAAAATGACGTAATAAAATATTACTATTCACTTAGTAAATAAGTTTTCCTTAAATATTAACAATTCACTTCCCGATTAATATTTAAATAAAATTCCCCCAATTAATTCAATTAAAATTACGACTCACAAGTAATTTTCAATTTCTAAATTAATTAAATATTTAATGCATGAAAATACAGGGTGTTACAGAAAATTAATGATCGATCTGAGATTTCTAAGGCTTGATTTTTAGAAAAAAATGCCATGCTCGATGAAATCATTTCTCTACAATATCAGGTTGAGGTTGAAACTTGCATTTCACCTACGCCCCTTTTGGAGGAAGAAATGATTGAGAGTGATCCAAGAACTTTCTAATTTCAACCTCTTACTAATTCTTCTCATTATATTGAGGTTGAAGGTCCTTCCTTTCCTTTATTCCTTACTATTCCCGAACTGTTAAATTTATTACAAGAATGAGTTGAAAGTATTGGGGACTTTGACCCGATTCTTGAACGAGAATGTTATTTTGAGATGATTTATCTCATGGGCTATTCTCTTTCTCTATCCCCACCTCCCATTCCAATTGAAAAACCCTGGGGAGGTGATTTTATTTTTCCCAAGATCAATGTGGTTTTGTCCCCCGTATTATCAAAATCCCCCATCGTCTGCCCAAAATTTATAATTGGTGATGGTTCACCTTTTCCCCCACTCACATGCGTTTCGTTGTTCAAACGAAATTCATATCTTTCGGGAGGCATGTTTTCTTTGGAGGGCCCACCGTTGATCTTTCAAAGTCACATCCCATTTTTGGTGGATCCTCAATTATTTAGACTTATAGTGTATAGTTAGTTATAAGTCCAAATAGTAGGTTGTAAATAATTAGCTTTTTATTTTTTTTCTTTCTTTAGTTTTTATTTCCTTTTAGTTTAGTCTAGTGTAATTAGTTAAACCTTTTGTTATTATTTTTTGTTATTCTCGATATTAACTTATTTTGTAGATTCTATGGACTCGTACTTTTTGGGGATCGCTCCGATTTTGGCTAATATCATTCTTTTCCTATCTTTGTGTTGTGTTCTTAATGAGCATTGAGGACAATGCAACATTTAAGTTAGGGGGTGTAGGATATTCTATCCATTTCATGTTTAGTCCGTGGATTTGATCACATGTTAGTTACCAAGCATGCCTTTTTGTTGAAAAATTGAAAATTTTTAAAAATATTTTCTTTCTTTTTTCTCCTTTGTTGGGCATTTTGCCTTTGTTTTCGATGATAAATTTCAATAATTGCCCAATTCGATAGACAACTCAATGATGCATGTTCTCGATTTCAGAAGTTATTAGACTTTAGTCCTCAAATCATTGATATTATGAATAACTTCATGAATTAAACTTTATCCCATGAGCTCGTGCACTTTTCTTGTTTTATTGATTTAGTTTAAGATTTTTATAACTCGATAATCTTTTGTTGCATTGTATATACTTACACCGAGTGAGCTTTGTGCTTTATTTCATTTCTGAGTGTTTCCTCATTGAAAATGTTGAATTCGTCGACAATCTCCCTATTATTTGAGTATGATATATTTCGTAATATATGAAATGTGTTACTTGAGTATGATTTTCAAAGTTTGTTTTGACTCGAGAATTGCGTAAATTTTAGGAAATGATCATAGGCCATCTTTGTTATATCACCCATATTGACCTTGACCTCACCTTATCTTTCCCCAGTCAACCCCTTTGAGCCTAAATATAACCTTTCTTTCATAACCCAAAATCCCATACCCAACTCCACACTAGAGTTATAAACCATACCCAACTCCACACTAGAGTTATAAACCATACATATTACTTTTTGTACCTTTGCTTGGAATGATACTTGGGATTTAATGATGTACTTGTCTTGCAGTTGCTATTAAGCATGTGAGAGTGAGAAAAGTGAAGAAAAAAAAAGTAGTGAAAAAGAAAAGAAAAGTGAAAAACCAAAAGAAAACATGAGAAAAAGAAGAAAAGAAAAGAGAAAGTTTGTATATGTTGTATATAGTGTTCAATAATCCTCATCGCTCTCCAATTTCTTATTTAATGCTTTTTATGGAAATTGTTTTCTAATTTTGAAATTGCTCGCAAGTTTCCATTATCCCGAGTTTTCATCCCCGAACACTTTGAATCCATATATACACCTTACATTTCGTACCTTAACCCCAAGCCTATATTACAACCCTATAAAGTCCTATGTGATCCCAGGGTGAATTTTATTTTAATGTCATTACAGTTTTCATAATCTGTGAAAATGAATTTTGCGTCCTTTAATGAGTGGTATCTTTCATTGAGATTACAATTTTTCATTTTATATATAGCGTTATTCATTAGTGACATGTGCGCGGCCTAGTTCCCATTTACATTTACTCTTTATGCTCGCATGTCCCGTGTATTACCTCCATTGTTGAGTGTAATTACCGATGAAGATTGATATATATGCATGCTTTTATGTTTATCCGATTTATTTAATTTTTTACCAAATCACACTATGCATATGCTCGCTCCCCTCCCATTTTTAAGGTTTTAATTCTATGAAGTTCGTTCTATAATGTTAATAACTACGTACTTTTGTGTGAATTCATTCACAATGCTAATAACATGTTGAAATCTTATTCGTTATTGCTGAGCATGTCTGTTTTATTGGTTCGGACATATTTTGATGAAACCATGTTATGTTTTTGGGTTTCATCCCTAAAAACCCTCACGAGACAAAACTAATCCACTAGGGTAACCTAGGGGTTTAATGACTTATTGCATACGCAAAATGCAATCGTTCGCACGCGAAAGTAGCCTTGTCCTTTTTTTAATCCCGTTTTTTACTTGTTCCTTCTTTTGGTTTACTTGTAGTTCTTGTTGTTTCCTATTTCATTTCTAGGGACTAGCAATGTGTAAGTTAGGGGTGTGATACGGTGTGAATATTGCATATTTCACTCGTTAACCTACGCCTTATTAGCCCCCTCGGGTTCCTTAATTCTTATATTTATGCTCATTAACCAGACAACCTCCGTTTTATATGATAACATGCTTTAGAGGGGTTAATTGGGCCTTTGTAGGTATTTAGGTACTTAGTATGAAGTTACGGTGAAATTTCGTACACATCCGCATACGCAAAGGAAAATTAGTCATTTCACAGCTTGGGTATCTATCCCAACATCTACACAGAAGTTGTAGCCCTCTGAGCAATATTTGCGTGGCCGTAAATGGTGCGCAATTCAGAGAAATAACAAAGAAGTTACGAAAGTTCAATCAGAAGAGAAAGATAAATCATCAAAGCAGGGAAAAGAATTGCAAAAATAGGGGAGCGAATCGATTTGGACTCTATCGAATCGATTCGCTTAATGGAAATTCTGAATTTTTTCCTGATTGAATCGATTCGCACTTTGGCGAATCGATTCTCTTAAGAGAAAGTATCAGGTCTCCATTTTGGCTTAAAGCATAACGCATTTAACCATTTTCTGAATCGATTTGGCATGTTCCAGCCTTCGAGATTTTTCTTACCTGAATTGATTCGGACTTCTCGGAATCGATTTTTCCCCCTATTTTTCTTCTTCTTTATATACAAGTTTCCCATACATTAGGGTTTTACTATAAATACAACTCTCTTCACGTTTTGAGAGATATATCTATCATTTTGTCAAGTTTTAGGGTTTGTAACTTTGGAGATTTGCCCTACTCCTTCATTTCCTTTGTATGCCTGTCCATTTTGTAAGATTTTAATTACTATTCATCGTATTCTTTATTATTCTATCTTTATTTCCATTATTGCCTTTAATTTAAATGCCTAGTTAATTGGTTATTGTGTCTAGTTATTGCTTTAATTAGATTAATTGTAGTTTAATTAGTTAATTCATGTCTTGCCGTTAGTTAAATAGGGTCGGGGTTGCGTTTCCACCATTAATGGGTGTCGAGCTCCGAAAGTTAGTTTTCATGTAAAATTACGTTTAATTAAAACCTTGCGTATTAAAGTCGGATTATTATGCGTTTAACTTTCTCTGTCATGCAATGTTTGTGTTTATAGCGATACTCTGAATTTAATCCGGGTGTGACCATTTTCGATTAAATGTTTAATCTCGCAACTTTGGATTGGATTCCTTATTGTGTGATGTTTATGCTTAATTGAATATGTCGGTTAAATAGCTTTTGAACTGGAATTCTAATTATTAGTAGTTTAGCCTGAGTGGTGCGAATGCAATCCCGACTCTTGCTTTTATATTGTTTAGCTTTAACTTATTTCTTTTCCTTTTTCACCATATCCACCTATCACCTTTTTTACTTTTATTCCTGAAGTAGTAAAATAGTCTATCAATCTAATCAACCCTCCATGTGGATTTCTTACGATACCCGACTTACCGCTGTACTTGCCTCGCAAGTGTAGTCGTATCTTAGGTTTTTGCATGTGAGCGGGAGCCGATAATAATGACTAGCATCCTCATACGAGCGCTCTATTCCCCTCGCATCAATTGATTAAAATATATGAACCTAGGGTTCTTAGATTGAATGTAAAATTAATCCCTTCAAATCATGTTAAAATCGCGTAAAAACATTAGATATAGGTTAGGATTATTGGTAAACCCCCTATATCTAAAAGAGATTTGGTATTATGATATTTAGAGCTTTGAATTAGGCTTTTGGGTGTAACAATGGCAGATTTAGCTGGTTGGAGAAGATGAATACATTCATCTTGTTCGAACGAGATTGGGTTGTTCATTCGAATGAGTTTAGAACTCATTTGAATGGGTTAGACATTCTCATTTGAATGACTTTATTAAGTCATTTGAGAGATTTATGGAATCTCATTATAACGAGACAAATAATTTCGTTTGAATGAATTTGGTACTAGTTTGATGATGAATTATTAATTAAACGAGATTAATTAACTTACGCAATATGGTTAAGACTTAGTAACCTTTGTGTGATTAGGATTACTACTTTTGTATATTATGTGCAACATACCACATGTGTGTGTTCTTGGGACACATACTAGGGGATATCCTTATCGGGTGTGTAGACATTAACTATGCTGGTACCCCGGTGATATAGACGGGCTTTACTTGATCATTTTTACCCTGAACACTACGTGCTGAAAGTATCCATTGTATCTCGAGAGGATTAACGATGGGATCATCTCATATAGCTTGGGGTATGGGGAAATATTATTGGTGTGAAGGCGTAGTGATTATCCCTTATTGTTACTTTGAGGTAATAGGTGTGGAAAAACCTATAACTATACATAATACGCGTGAGTGATCCCCAAAGGAGGTATGGATTGGCCTTCGTTATGTGTGGGCTCGAGCGTGGATCATTTATCATGTACGTGGTTGGGATCGTACTTATGTGGATATTAGACGTAGAGATTGCCTTTCCCTTATATATTCATATACTTGAGATGTATAGACCGTCATGATTATGGAATCTTTAATCATATTTGGTTGAGAAGAATAATATTTAATCATGGGGTTGGGATTAGATGCATACTATAATTAGGGTTGTTTGGGTTGGTCTAACTTACAAACAACTAAAAGATGAGGAATATGAGTAGTTATATTGTAGTCTAAGATGAGTGATATTCTTACACTTCATAAACTTAATGTTAACGTTGTTATTGAATTCTCTTTTCATAACCTATGTCTTCGGTGCAACCTCACCCCTAATTCTATCTGGATCTTTCTCAGTTGTTGCCCATATATGATGTGCGTGTCGAGCCTGTGTGCTCACTCTTTTATTCCTATATAATTTTCAGTCAAGTCGAGTTACTGTAATTCGTTATTTTGCGACAGTTTACATTTCTGGAGTGGGATTTTACTACCGTTGGTGATTATGGAATCAGTGATTACTTTAGTTTATTCCTATTATTTTTTGCAGTTATTTAGTTTACGCATGTTGGTTATTATATTTCTTGCATATAATGATATCCAGTTGTTTAGAATCCTGTAGTATTAATTTTTAGACTTGATCAACCTAGCTATTGATGTTACAAGGTGTCTCACCAAGTGTCCGACAATCTTGATAAGTGATTGCAACTCAGAGATAGGAACAATAAATTATGCAATCAATGAAAATTTAGGATTTGGGTTCGCTTGACCAGCTCACAACAGCATTTCACAGAGCTCCACACGACTCATTTTCTTTCTGTTCTATATAAATGTAACCCACACCCCTGGAAAAAAGGGCATGCAATTTTTGTATCAAGAAGAGAGATAAATACCATGTGAAAATAGTCACATTATCGAACCAAGTATATTTTATGTTGTGTGATTGTGATTTTATGTTCTGATCGACTTAATTGTGTTGAACTAATCATAGTGGGATTTTATCAACTTCAATTATGTAGTTAGAAAGGTAGATTTAAAAACATTTATAACTACATTTTTTAATTTTAGTTTTCCGTGTTTTTAAATATTATTGTGCGTTTGGTAAACTTGTTTTTAAATCCATTATTCTAATAAATTAAAAACTAATACAAAAAATTAGTAAACATGTGTGTATATATATTGATTATACACACACACACACAAACACACACACACACTTATATATATATATATATATACGTACGTAGATACATACATATATAATATATATATACGTAATACATAAATTTATACATACACAGTGTGGCCATCCCTTCCTTTGGCTCTTTCCTCCCGTCTCGGGGTTCCCTTGCTTGCGTGCACGCGCACTCGAGGAGGGAGAGAAGGTATTGTGCCCCTTTATCTAGGGACACTTTGGCCGTCGTCGATGTGGGGTGATGTAAAGATATGGAGTTGCCAGCCTATTTTAAACAAAATAGGCAAAAGAACATGTTGTCGCCTCGAGAGAGCGACATCAAAGACAAACTGATGCTTACAAAAATAATAGTTTAGAGGTTTGGGGGCTAAGTTACAAAATGGGAAGGTGTTAAACACCCATCCCACCCTTTCGGTCTCTCATGGGATTATGTTACTATTTTTCTTAATTTCTCCGTGAAGTGCATGTGCATGTATATATAAATGGAGCTCGGAATCGCTCGACTCATATCATGGAAAAGATAGAGTGAGGTCATCCAAAGGAATGTTCCCAATATGATAGCTAGAAAATATAATATATGCGCTTATCGATATATTGATCGTTATGATGGAACGATAATATTTGTTAGATAAAACGCAAATATGAATCACAAGTATTTCTATATATATATATATATAGAAATAAAATAAAAAGAATGAAAATTGGAAAATTGGATTCGAGTCTCGGGTTGTAACCAAAAATGTCTACGTAGCGTATAAAGGCATCAAAGTCCATGTAGTTCACATGAGGCACAAGGGTGGGGTTTATCTCATAGAGTCAAACAGAAACTTATAATATGTGTGTGTGTAGAAAAAATATTCTAGTTTTGAGAAGACGTGGTGAATAATCTCGTTTAAATTTATAGGTGTAACCCTTTTTTTTTATAAAAATAAAGTATGTGCAATATAACTAATAAAGGATCAGATATTAATGTATATGAACTAAAGGCTAAATTAAGAATTTATGTAACTAATGCAAAAATAAAGAAATTTAAAGAGGGAAGGATGTTTGGACCTTATTTGGAGACTTAAGGCTTGATCTTGATCCTTGCGGAGATTTCTTGAAAGTTAAGATGGATGTTGGATGAGATAAAGGAATATTTTTTCTAAATTGGGTATGAGAATAATGGGAATGAAAGGTGAAAAGGATTTTCACACAAGCAAACTTCGTTGATTGCAGAAGAATGTTGTTGAGATCACTGATATTGATGGATCTGAGGTGTCCCTTGAGAGTGATCTCATTCCCTCCTTATATAGGGTAGGGGGACTGCTGATTGGCATACCCATAGCCCTGCCAATCGACAGGTGACCCTAGACACACTACCGATAGACAGGGAAATTGACCTGCCAATCGACAGCCTCGTGCAATATTTTTTGAAAAAATGGTCGTAGAACGCACTTCGTAAATCTAAATTATGCATGGCGCATACCATTAAAAAGGTAATTTAGAGGCCTTTAAGAGTCCTTTGGGCCGCTCTCAGGTTCGGGAGATACCTTTGGGTCAAATGGGGATTGAAAGCGCCCGTCGGTCCTTTGGACGGAAAATCATCGGATGATAACATATCGTTCATCCAAATCGTATTTCAAAATTTCTCATGGGGTACACCTTTGGAAAGGTTACACAAGGAACTTCGATGTTCCAAAGAGTTTCGCTCATTTCAGAGAGTTGACTTTGGTCAAACGGGGCTCGAAAGTGCCTGGTGACCTTCTGGAGTTAAATGGGTCATTCGTCTGTACTGTAAGGATGATTCACACATAGGTTAGACTGTTGGAAAGGGTATTTAGTGCCCTTGGAAGATTCATTTAGTCTCGTTCGATTTGAAGAGTTGACTTTAGTCAAATGGAGCCCGGGAGCGCTCGGTGGCCTCTGCATCAATTTTTTGAGGAAAATGGGTCATTTGTCCGAACGGTTATGCCATTTCATGGACGAGAAGGACCTTTGGAAAGAAGTTTTAATTAACTTTGAGGATCCATTGAACTTTGGCTCTGACGATGGGGTTGATTGGGGTCAAATCGGGGCTTGGGAGCTCCCGGTGGCCTCTAGATCAATTTTTGGTGGTAAATGGATCGTTTATCCGAACTGTTATGCCAATTTGTGCATAAGTTAGACCGTTGGAAAATGGATTCATCTCCCTTTGAATATTCATTGAGCTTTCAATGTGATGATAGATTTGACCAGAGTCAAACGGGGCCCAGAGCTCCCGATGGCCTCTAGATCGATACTCGAGGTATGAATTAGGGTTTATAGTGAATATAAGAGGTGTTAGGGACCTAAGAAGAGTCTTAGGGGGTCATAGAATGTGATGTCTATGAATCCCCTCGAAGGGTGAGCTTAGTACAATTGAAATGAAGTCGAATAGACACCACATGATGTTTAGGAAAGGGGTCGATTCTGCGAACCTAAAAGGATGAGGATGACTGATTTAGAGGGTCGTGGTCAATTCTGAGGACCTAAGGTAATGCTCGGGATGGCCTCTTTTATAGGCCAAGGTTGATTCTGAGGACCTAAGATGGGAATGACCAATTCTGAGTGCCGAGGTTAATTTTGAGGACCTTAAGTGGGGAGCAACCAATTTTGTGGGTCAAGGTCAATTCTGTGGACCTTAGAGGCAACCAATTCTTCGAGTTGAGGTCAATTCTGTGGACCATAAGTGGGAGCGACCAATTTTTTTGGTCGAGGCCAATTCTAAGGACCTGAAGTAGAGCGACCAATTCTGGGGGTTGAGGTAAATTGTGAGGACCTTAATTTGGGAGCAACCAATTCTGAGGACCGAGGTCAATTCTGAGGACCTTAAGTGGGGGGAGACTAATTCTGCGGGTCGAAGTCAATTCTCAAGACCTTAAGTTGAGAACAACCAATTCTACGGGTCAAGGTGAATTATGTGGACATTAAGTAGAGGCAACTAATTATGAGTGTTGAGGTCAATTATGAGGACCTTAAATAGAGGCGACCAATTCTACGGGTCGAGGTCAAATCTGCGGACCTTAAGTAGAGGCGACCAATTCTGCGGGTCGAGGTCAATTCTGAGGACCTTAAGTAGAGGCGACCAATTCTATGGGTCGAGGTCAATTATGAGGACCTTAAGTTAGGAGCGACCAATTCTGAGGGCCGAGGTCCATTCTAAGGACCTTAAGTGGGGACCGACCAATTTTGTGTGTCGAGGTCAATTATGTTAAACTTAAGATGGGAGCATAGGGAAGAGCTCTCCTGGAGAATTTTTGTTTGAGACTCTACTGGGGAGAAGAAATATGTCTAGGGATTATGTCCTTTTAAAAAGAGCTGAAAATCTTAGATGGGAAATTCCCTTTTGGGGAAATAGTTTTGAGGTCTTGGATTCCGCCGAGGAATGTGTTATTGGGGAGAGATACCCGATTGGGAGAAATTGGAAATTTCGGGGAACTCCTACTGAGTAGGCACTTAATTTTTGCAAAAGATGAAATTATCGGGTTTCTATTGGGGGAGTGGTAATGGACGCGTTGCTTTCTGGTATTTTAATGTTGGGAATAAAATGTGGTTTTAAGCCGACTAGGATATTGGGGATTGAAAAATTATTTTCTTGGTGAAGAAATGTTTTGATATTTATTTGGAAATTTTAGGATTTTTCGGGAAAGTTTTGGAATTTTCTTTCATTTTCTAGGATTATTTGTACGACATTTCATGGGGTGTCGATCGAAAGGTTTTACGGGTTACAAAATGGCAGTGCCACAGTCTTTTGGACTGCCTAGGGAAGGGGAAATGATAGTGCCGATCGGCGGGTGTTAGGGAACTGCCGATCGGCATACCCCTTAGACTCCTATATATAGGGGCGAATTCTCTTATTTTTTCACAGATTATACCTTTTTCTTTTGCGATCTACTCCTGGGGCTTTTCTTCATTTGAGATTAGAAAATGGCGGATTTTTGAAGTAGTGAGACCCACATGGTTTGGCTAGGTGTTGATGATTGGGCTAACTTGGAGTGGCATGCTAGGGTTCCCTTAGCGTTGGGAAATGAGAATGCTTTCGATCTGTTTAAGCCTGTCGCAAATGAGCAGACACTTTTACGTGAACCTTCGCACCATCGATCGTCCAGGGTGAGGAATCCTTATGGCTATGTAAGTATTGCATGACTCTTGGCATTCCTTTTTGCATTTTTCGTTTTCATTTTCTTGTTTCTTCAAATTTTGACCAAAGGTCTCTTTTCTGCTTTGACATACTGATATTAATGCGATGAGTCATCACTCCCACGGGATGATGAGATTCAGAGATGTGTGGGAGAACCTTCCTGCAGTGGTGCATTGGATGGTTTCTTCAATGAGTTTGGGTGGTTTGGTGTCTACATTGGATGAGACGCACCGCTCGACGTCTGCTCTATGTGCTCTGGGGGAGAGCTGTTGGGATGATACCCACACCATACATTTTGGTTTTGGGAAGATGATAGTGACTCCCATTGATGTACATTAGCTGCTGGGGATAGACTACGAGGGGATACAGATAGAGGTGGACCAGTCCCTAAGGGTGACACCGGTGGCGATGGAGGCAGTTCTAGGCGATGTTGGACGGATGGTCTTAGGGGACTCGATCCGTATATCTCTTCTCTGAGAGGTTTTTATGAGTCGACAGATCAACAAGACCAATGGGCTTCAGGATCATCAGATGGCTAGTTTATTTATTCTTTTGTTGTTGGGAGGATTTTTGGTGGCGTCGAGTGGCGACGTCGTCCACTTATGGTTTTTTTCCATACTTGAGGGTATTTTTGAATATCCCTCTCTCGGATTGGGGGAACCTGACTTTGGCAACCCTTTGTTCATCTTTGGATGCTTTCAACCGATGCTGTCGACAAACTTTTACTGGAGCCACGTATCTTTTGGTGGTATTTTTCCTTTTTTTGCATTTTTCCTTTATGCATTTTCCTTTATTTAGTTTTTTGATTTCTTCTGGTTGTTGACCCTTGTCCATTGGTAGATTTGTTTCTACAAGGTGATCGGGCTTAATGCCCATTTGATAGGTTTGTAGAATGAGTCAGTGGGGGGCTTTTGTAGGATATACTAGTGTCAAAAGTTCAACCGATTGTCAAGGCAGTCTCTTTCCTTGGCGACGGTGCATCAGGTCTTGAATGACCTGATGAGCGATCGGGTTATCTCTTCTTTTCTCTTTTGAGTCTTATTCTTGGCATTTCCTTTCTGTTTGTGCAAGTATTGACTTTATCTTAGCAAAATGTAGGTTACCTTCTATCCCTTGGGGATGGCCATCCAGCACACGAGGGCGATCGAGATGCATGCGCAGATGCACCTACTGTTGGTGCATGAGTTTGGCTACTCCTTGTATCCAGGAGAGAGAGTAGTCATGTAGGTTATGCAGGATGAGGTGGCGGTCCCACTAGCAATTCCCCTTATATACATTAGTCGGGTCTGGGAGATGTCGAAGGATGCCCGGCCGGTAGTGATGACTGACGATCCCTATTTGTTGTACACGAACATGGTAGCTACTTATGACTACCTCAATTTTATGATGAGTTGGCTGATGCCATCATGCATCTATGACATGGTGAATATGCCTTCGCCTCCTACGGCTTTAGGCAGGGGTACAAGTCGGTTAGTGGGGTCTGCCCACAACATTAGTGGCGCGTCAACATCAGTAGCGACAGCAACATCAGAGGTTCCATTTCTTCGACTTTCTCCTCCCTCCTACAACATTAGACTGCCCCGGGGAGGGTCGGTGAGCATGCAACATCTCCCTAGTGCGATGGACCCAGTGGTGTTGTGGTTAATGGAGAATATCCTTCAACAAGAGGTATATTTTTGTCTCTTTAATCCTGATTCCCTTCTGTTTTGTGCCATCATCTTTGTCTGAGGAGGGATCTCGATCGGGTAGCTGAGGCTCCTCAGCTCATTGACGGGGGAACCGTGAGTGTCATAAGGACGGGGGAGCATAAAGAGAGAGAGAGAAAGAGAAAATTTTAGGGGTATCGCACTGAGTCCCATGGTTTTTTTTCTTCTTTATTCTGCAAAAGAGATGTAATGATAGCAACATATATATGGAATGAATGGGGTTTTATTTATTTATTCTTTTCATTAAATGACTTAATCTACATGCACTTTTTACTTTGTTTACTGAGATCGTAAAAAGGATTAGAATAAATCAAGGGAAAATTAATTTTGAGAAAGGATAAGTAAAAAAATATTGGAGGAAATAACATGAATTCATTTGGAATAAAACTTATTTTTATTGAGTTTTTGATTTTGACAAAAAGGGAAAAAGGGAATTTCTAAAAATAGGGGGATGCCGATCGACATACCCCTAGTCCTGCCTATCGGCGGGTTGGTCCAGTCAAATCACCCCAAGGCTTGATTGCACTTTCTTTGGCTACTTTGTCGTTGATGGGGTAGTATTTGAGGATCATGTTTTTCATTTTGGCTTAGATGAGGTTTGCCCGACCTATGAGGAATTTTTTGCTATGTTGTGGGTAAATTCCAGCGCGGCGGCGTACATGCCAGAATTTTCTCAATCTCGTTAGGCATTGTTGGTGGAATTTCTTAATATCTTAACATCAGCAGTTGGATTATTGGTCACTGAAGGAATGATATCCCTCCCAGTTGTGTTGTATTTCATACGTCTACGGGATGTCAATGATGCGGGCTATATCGGAGCCGTCGCCCTTGGCTTAACTTCGAAACTACTGTTGGTGATCGAGAACTTGCTGGAGACCCTTAAATTGCTACTATTACTGCATGGATGTCATATCATCATAATCTCATGGCGCTGATACTAGCGAAGACCCTGAACGGTCTAGAAGCGTGGAAGGAAGGTCGTTCTGATTTTCTGAGGGGTACCCTGGTTATGTTATTCATGTGGATGTCTGAGATATTTTTCTTGGTGGTCCCCCTCTATATCCCTTGGCAGCTGTGCTGAATTTCTTCATTCATTATTTTATCATCTTTGGCCTGAACATTGAGAACTGGGTAAATTGGTTTATGGATCACAGATCTTGATGTTTGCGTTGGTCAGTGCCCTGGTAGGGGGAGTTGCGACCCATTCTGGAACTGGGGGAATACCAGTATGTTCGATTAGTTAGCCTCCGACAGATTTCTTTCAATTTTTCCTGGAGGCTCCTACATCAAGTCGGGTGGGAGAAAATTGTTCCTTCTCGTACCCTGGATTTCTTTCATGTAGAGGATTTGACAGAAGGAATGCGCATGCAGTTGGGCTCTTTATAGGAGAGTAGTCATTCGTTGACCCATCCTTCCCAATCTGTTGGCAGAGTTTCTCATGTTGCTAGGGATTATATGAAGTGGATGTGGAGGAAATTAGTAGCCAAGATCTTGGATGAGGAGATCGGTTAGTTGATTTGCTATGTTTGAAATTATGGATGGGCGTAGTGGTTTTCCCAAGGTTGGTTCGGGCTTACCGTTCCATGGATCACCTTCGGTATACTATCCAGGCAGGAGGAGTTTGGAGACCTCAAGACATAAATGATGATGGGGCTGGATCTTCTGGTAGTTATGGGTAGGGTATTTTGTAAAGCAAGTGATATTTGTAAAGCTTTTATGTATTTCATTATATGTAGGCCCCTTTATTTTTCAAATCAATTTTGCTTTAAGGATGATGAAACAACTTTTTCTTTTTGAAAACCTTTTTCAAACCTTTATGTGCACCAAATTGCAAACCAATTTTAACTTAACCAAATATTATCTTAATTAATCCCAAACATTAATATAGTGATTAAATCAAGTAAAATAAGGGAAATAATGCTCACAACGCCGGATGTACGAGGAAACCACAAAAGAAAAAAATCTCGAACGACCTAAGCCAGACAATCAGTATGAATGTAGATTTACAAGGAATGGAAACAAGTCTTACTCAACGACTCAATCCCCACGAGACTTGACGCTCTTTTGATCTTCAACCACCCCTCCATAGTGCCCACGTGAATCCTTACGTGATACCTATCCATAACACTTGCCTCCACGAATGCCTCGGTGCCCACGGATGTAGCTTGGAAATTCTACAAAATCGAAACACGAACACCTTCGCTTCTTCTCCGCAAAATCCAATGATGTTCCTCAAAGTGTTGAACAAATTTATCTTTAATGCAAAAAAACATCACAATTGCAAATAATAATGAAAGCTCAAATATTTGAAACTCTCAGGATGTTTTGTACTTAGAAAACCTTAGAAAACATTGTGCAAAAAACGTACTGGTTGTATACTATTTTTCTGGACTGCACACTTGACAAAATTCTGAGAAAACACGCCTTAAATAATTTGCTGAGTCAGCAGCTGGCTTAAACGACATAGACCTGTCATTCGAACGACCTACCTATCTCGCTCGAACGACTGACAAGGTCGTCTGAACTATGGGTCGAAATTGATTTTGTGTTTAATACACTCTAATCCATCCTTATCTCAGATTAAACAAAGTGTAAACATTTTAAAACACTTTAAAAACATTTAACAATTATTTCTTTAATAAAATAGAATCCTTGAACAAATTAAAATAGGTTTCGAGTCCCATTAAAATTATTCATTCATACCTGAGTGATAAATCTTCGAAGCTTTGTCGCAACGTCTTCTATAAACTTATATACGTCATAGTCCATGTGGGATCGTGACAATAAAATACTACCTATGACTCAAACGTTTTTTGTTTCGAGAATAAGTAAAAAACATACAAGGGACTCAATTGGAAATTTTGTCCTTGCAATTCTCCCCCTTTGACTATTCCAGGACAAAACCAATAGTGAAATGCCTAAGCTAGGTCGTTAATCCGTATGACTCCTAAATCCCATCCCATAAAACCCAAAATCTAAAATTACAGGACAAGACTAGTAAATAACGGTCCGACAAGCATAAACTATCTGAATGTGATGTACTCTTGAAATCTCGAATCTCTTAAGCATACCTACACACATGAAATAGACAAATACCCAGTCATGTGTCGAGGAACAAATGATATAAATCAATATGTAAAATCAAATCCAAATCATTTTTTATGTGAGCAAAACACGGAACCACCAATTTGTAAATGAAATACTCAATATAATCATGAAAGCATATGATCACAAATATGATACCAATAAGTAATGCAACAAATGTATATGCTCATCAAACAAACTCACCGCCTACATCACATACATCTCTCCCCATTTTTGTCTCGATAGACAATTTGGTGAAAGGGTAAACATATCTAGCATGAGAGAATCATTGAAGTATATCTAGATATCAATGAAACAACCAACTAATAATGATCAAAAGATGTCAAATCCGTAGATAGAAGACATACAAAATGTTTAATCAATCTAAGCAGGTGTGACACAACGAACATAATTCAGTAAATAATATGATCAATGTGAACTGCATAGCATAAACCCAATAGCAACCCAACAAAACCAAAAACATAGGTCAACTAAGAATAGGGTTTTGAAATAGCAGAAACTAGAGAGAAAAAAATCTCCAAGCTATCGCTCGAACGAGACAGGCTTGTCGTTAAAACGATATAGGCTTGTCATTTGAAAGCTTCGCGCGACATCGATATCTCGTTTGAATGAGAAAAACAAAAAACTCACTTCCAGTTCTAAATATCATGGAGTTTCGTCTAGTGAAAACATTTCCTGAAAAAGTTAACTGGAAAGAGCAGAAATTGCAAAACAGTAGAAAAATGGAAAATAAAACAAATAAAACAATGTGATTTACATGATAACATAGAACCGATGTGCTCAAACATGAACATGGAATGCATGGGCGTGAACTACAACAAATGAATCACAATTCTAACACATCGAAATAATCAAGAATCTCTAATTGATAGCTATAAATCAAACTTTATTTTAGACATATGTGACATTTAAAGTGTGAGGTTAATGAACTAAACAAACATCATGCACACAAATTCGAAATTTTGACGATTCTACAAACAATAACATCATGACATGATTTTTTCAACGTTAGGATTCATTGTGCAAACCCATTTAAATTTTCTCAAACCAAACTCCCTCATATATATATTTACGTTTTCAAGTTCTTTGAGGTTTCTATGATTATTAACTTAGAGAAAATCCTATTGGCCCTATTTTTGGCATTTGTTTCTTGTTATTGCCTTGATTTTCTTTTGGGCTCTTTGAAACGGTGGATTTCATGACGAGTCAATTTTTCACTCTTGTAGCCCTTTCCCGTGAGCACTCATCATTTTTTTAATTTTCAATCCTCACGGTAAACGGTTATTACATGCACACCTCCTCCTTAAGTCTACTTACGCATAGATGAGAAAATTGAGATAAGAAACTCAAATATGCAAGAGAAGTCAAACATCCATATAAACTCGTGCATGTGTGCAATTATGGCATATAAACAAAGTCGAATCTAAATGAATATCAACTTCGAAACTACCCCATAATATAATAGTTAAGATCATTCTAAGCATAAATAATTATGACCAAATTTCCTAGTCACATGGATAATGGAAGGAAGGGGGTCCAAGAACACCAATATGCCACATTAAACATGTAAACTCACGACACAAAAACAAACCGAAAATCTTTTTGTGAAAATATTCAAAAGAAAAAAATCTTTTTGTATTTTTCAAAAATTTTTATCAAAAACAAAATATTTTTGTATTTTTCAAATAAGACTCAATAAATGAAAAAATATGATACAAAAAATACACAAGTCATAACACTAGCAAGATATAAATCATGATGCAAAGACTAGCGTATGATAAACATGGCAACTCAATTATCCTTTAGATCTAGCATGGGAAGAATCAAGTGAAACCAAATGAGAACCATGAAGTTTTTGTCCTAAAGCCTCTAAGTTCGGTTTCCTAACCCAAGTAGGTTCTACATGACGCATGGGGGTTTTAGGAACCGGCACAAATTTATTCCTAAACTTCCTAGGAGAATTCCTAAGGTCATAGCAATAACGTCTAAGGTGACCTTTACTACCGCAATGTGTGCAAGTGTAAAGACGGCGGGAATGATTACCAAAATATCAACCTCTCCTTACGTTCCTAGTGGGCTCTCTCACATGATTGGTATTAACTTTGGGAATCGAAATAACGTGATCATCATAGCCTATACCAAACCTATCTCTCTTAACTTGTATTGTGCCAAACATCCTATTCAACTTCTCTGATTAGATTCCAACTCAACTTCACCTTACTCGAGTCTTTCAACTTCTCCTCTAACTGACAAATCCTAGACTTATGCACAATCCTAGACTCCTCAAACTCTACAACCTCCTTTTTCAATGCCTCCATCAAACCACAAAGGCTATCTCTCTCTTTCTCAATGTACTCTTGCTTCTCCCTAAGCGTCTTCTCCCGTGCCCTAAGATCCTCAACTAAAGTATTATTATTCTCTACGGAAGGCTCATTCAACCTAGCTTTCAATTTAGAGTTTTCCTTTTTCACATTTAGTTCTTCCTCATACAACTCCATAAAGGCAACTTGCAACTCTCCTACGTCAATATCCTTCTCCTCACTCTCTTCACCCTCATGCACTTGGGATTTACACTCAACCGCCTCAGAAGTGTCATGCACATGAGAATCTTCATGGGAAGATTTATCATCGTCGCTCACATGACATTCCATGAATGCAACAAAGTTGTGCTCAATGGGGTAACTCTCTTACTCTTTCGGTTCACTATCTTTTAAGGTGGTATTATATGCTATCGGTTTCTTTCCCTCCTTCTTAAGTCTAGTGGGACACTCGACAACTTTGTGATCATACCCCTCACACCCAAAACACCTATCTGACTCATCCCTCTTAACTTTGTTACTATTATCCTTAGGGGTGGAATCTACCTTGTTGTTCTTGAATTTTTAAAATCTTTTGGCATCTTTCGATTGCTTTTGGAATTTAAGAATTTTTTTTTAATTTCTTTGCCAACAATGCGACATCCTCAAAATCAGAATCAGAATCATCATCTGAAACTTTAGTCTCCTCCTTCTGGGATTTCAAAGCAATGCCCTTTTCTTTCTTTGGCCCTTGCTTGGAGGTAAACATATCGAGTTCATAGGTTTGTAGGTCACCTACAATCTCTTCAAGTTTCGTCGACTCAAGCATACCTAGGGAATTCAAAACGGTCACTTTTGCATCAAACCTTTTAGGCAACGACCTTTGAATTTTCATTACGAATCGATTGTCGGGTATCTTTTCTCCAAATTTAAATGATGCGTTGACAATAATGGAAAACCTAGTGTAGAAATCATCAAACGTCTCACTTTATAACATCTCAATCGTCTCAGACTATGTAGTGAGGTTTTGTAACTTAGACGCCCTAACCGTGCCTGTGCCCTTGTGAGTGAGTGAAAGTGTATCCCAAGACTCTTTTGATGTTTCACAAGTCAGGATTCTATTGTACTCTTCAGGTGTGACATGTGAGGAAATTATGTGCATACCCTTAGAGTTGTAAAGTTAAAGCCTATGTTCAGCCTCGATCCATGAATCAACGGGTTTTAAACTGGTGGCTTTGACCCCTCGTGTAATTAGTGGTGTCCAACCCTTTTCAACCGCTAACCATACACAGTCATCTATGGTTTTAAAGGCACTTCTCATTCGCATATTCCAATAATCATAGTTAGTACCACAAAAAATAGGAGTATGAAAACTGTCATAATTTCCAAAATTCATCCTTAATAGTAAAAGGGATCAACACAATAAAAATATATTTCTAACTCTGATACCAATTTGTAGTCCCCTTTATTTTTTAAATCAAGTTTTCTTTAAAGATGATGAAATAACTTTTTCTTTTTGAAAAACTTTATCAAACTTTTATGTGCACTAAATTGTGAACCAATTTTAACTTAACCAAATTTTAACTTGATTAATCCTAAACATTCATCTAGTGATTAATGCAAGTAAAGTAAGGAAAAGAATGCTCAGAACGCCGGATGTACGAGGAAACCACAAAGGGAAAAAGCCTCGGATGGGCCAAGGCAGACAATCACTATGAATGTGGATTTATAGGGAACAGACATAAGTCTTACTCAAAGAATCGATCCCCATGAGACTTGACGGTCTTCTAATCTTTAATAACCTCTCCACAGTGCCCATGCGAATCCTTTTGCGATACAGATCCACAACACTCGCCTCCAAAAATGCCTCGGTGTCCACCGATGTATTTTGGAAAGTCAACAAAATCGAAACACGAACTCCTTTTCTTCTTCTCCGTAAAACCCAACGATTTTCTTCAAAGTGTAGAACAAACTTCTCTTTGCTGCAAACAAATATCACAATTGCAAATAATAATGAAAGCTCGGATCTTTGAAACTCTAAGGATGTTTTGTACTTAGAAAACCTTAGAAAACATTGTGCATAAAATGTATTGGTTGTATACTATTTTTCTAGACTGCACACTTGACAAAATTCTAAGAAAACATGTCTTAAATAATATTTTGAGTCTGCAGCTCGCTCGAACGAAATAGGCATGTCGTTCGAATGACATACCTATCTCCCTCGAACGATTGAAAAGGTCATTTGAACGATAGGTCGAAATAGAGTTTATGTGTAATACAACTCTAATCCATCCTTATCTCAGAATAAACGAAGTGTAAACATTTTCAAACACTTTAAAAACATTTTAAAATTATTTCCTTAATAAAATAGCATCCTTAAACAAATTAAAATAAGTTTCGAGTCCCATTAAAATTACGAATTCATACCTGAGTGATCTCGGAATGCTATTGGAATTTGAAGACGAAATATGCACCATAAACCAACATGATAAATCTTTGAAGCTTTGACGCAACGTCTTCAATAAACTTTAATACGTCATAGTCCGTGTGGGATCATGACAATAAAAATACTACCTATGACTCAAACGTGTATTGTTTCGAGAATAAGTCAAAAACATACAAGGAACTCAATTGGAAATTTTGTCCTTACATTATGTGAATAAATTTGGGAATGTTTGGTCAGTCTATTTAGGAGTAGTTTGGTTTGTTATATTTTTAGGACAATCAGGTTGGCGAGGGTAGTTGTTTGACTCCCTACGCTAATATTTCCTGTAATCGTACTGAAATTACCCAAAATAGAATAAAAATGATTTTAATTATATTGTTGTGCCTCTTGATGAGTTTTACATTTGAATTATCTATGCCAATCGCTAAGACAAACATAATCCTTTTGTTAATGTAAATCATAAAATCATGTGCGGCTATTGAAAATTTTGCAAACTCAATTCAAGGTCAATGGATTATGGGGGCGATTTTAATGTTGTTCGTTCTCAGGTTGAAAAAGTGGGGGGACATCGTATAAATAATCTGGCAGTTGAGGAATTTAATGATTGTATTCTTCATTTTAGGATTCTTAAGATCGATCACATAGGTTCCAAATTCAATTGGTGTAATAATAGAGATGGGGTTAATCGAATTTTGGCACAGCTTGACATAATTTTTTACAACTCTCAGTGGTGTACGAATGGATTTCAATCAATAGTTGAACACTTGCACCAAACAAACTCAGATCATTCTCCTTTAGTTCTCAGTGTTAAATCTCCAATGGATGGTATTCCAAAAGCTTTTAGATTTATTAATGCCTGGACTAAGCATGATGAATTTTTAAGAATTTTTTCAGATTCTTGGAGTAAAGAAGTGATTGGGGAACCTCTCTACATTTTTGCATCCAAACTTAAGCAATTAAAATATGACCGTAAGTCTTGGAATTCAAAAGTGTTCAAAAATATCCATCAAAGAGTGAAAAATGCAGAAGATTTGCTTATCTCCAAAGAAAGTACCTATGACATGGATCCAATCGCAGAAAATAGGATGGAATTTTCAAAGCAAAAGAAATTTTTAACAAATAATTGAGTAATGAGGAGGAATTTTGGCGTCAAAAGGCAAGGGTAAAGTGGGCAATAGATGGGGACTATAATACTAGTTTTTTCCACACTATGGCAAAGTTGAAAAAAATAAGCTCCTTATCCATAACAGTCAAAAAGAGGATGGTGTTAAGATTGATAATCACTAATTAATTGAGAAAGAATTAGTGAATCACTTTGAAGACATTATCACGTAGTCCCCAGATTATCCAATGAATTTTAATCTTTTGGATGTCATCCCATCTACAATTTCAAAAGAGGATAATGACATGCTTATAAGATTCCCGTATTTAGAAGAAATTAAAGCCACTGTCTTTGGAATGGATAAAAATAGTGCGGCTGGTCCGGATGGATTTAATGGATGGTTTTTCCAACATTGTTGGGACATTATTAAATTTGATATCTTAAATTCTATTGTGTCCTTTTTTGCAGGTCGTGAAATTCCAAGAAGTTGGTCCGCTACAAATATTATCCTTATTCCAAAAAAGCCAAACCCAAGCTATTGTCGAGATTATAGGCCTATTAGTTTGTGTAATTTTTGTAATAAAATAATTACAAAAATCATGAATAATAGGCTTGCAACCTTGCTTCCAAAAATCATCTCCTTTTCTTAGGCGGGGTTTGTCAAAGATCGCAACATAATGAATAACATTCTTTTAGCGCAAGAACTTATGACTAACTTCAACAAAAAAGTTCGGGGATCCAATGTTCTAATTAAATTAGACATGTCTAAAGCTTATGATCGGGTCTCATGGTTATGTATTACAAAAGTTCTCCGTGCGTTTGGGTTTTTGGAAGCATGGATTGATCTCGTTTGGCATGAAATATCGAATTATTGGTATTCCATTTGTGTTAATGGGAAAGCTTGCAGTTTTTTCAAATCAAATTGTGGTGTGCATCAAAGTGATCCTATTTCTCCAAGCCTTTTTATCATCGTTACTGAGATCCTTTCAAGAGGTCTTCACAAACTCATGGTTCAAGGTAGTTATAAAAAAATCTCAACTCCTTTGGGCTGTGAAATTATCCCATCTCTTTCCTTTGTCGATGACTGTTTAATTTTCACTAATGGAGGAAAAAAAAAGTCTTCTCGGCTTAATGAAATTCTTGCATCAGTATGAAGCTACCACTGGCCAACTGATTAGCAGCTCGAAATCGACATTTATATGTCTGGTGAGTACTGCCCCTACACGTCGTCATATCATCAAGGCTAGCACTGGGTTCATGGAGTCATCACTGCTGCTTATATACCTCGGTGTACCGCTTTACATAGGTAGGAGGACTGCTGTATTATTTCAAAGGTTGGAAGTTGCTATGCGCCAAAAAATTTATACTTGGTATGGAAAATACTGAACTACAGTGGACGTCTGGTACTTCTTAGAGCTGCGCTACAGTCCATGACATTCCATCTTTTCTGTGTCCTTGATCCTCCACTAGCTGTCATACAAAGATTAGAGAGGCTGTTCACAAACTTTATATGGGGCTATGATAAGGCAAATCGATGCACAAATGGGTAAAATGGGATCGAATTTGTTTGCTACTTACAGAAGGTGGTGTTGGTATTAAAAAGTTGAAAGACATTATAAAGGCCTATTCTTGTAAACTTTGGTCTTCATTCTAGAAAGCTAATGGTACTTGGGCTTGGTATATACAACACATATACAAGTCCCTTGCTGATTCTGATTTTTATAGCTTACCCTCTTTTTCAAGTTCAACATGGAGGAGAATGCAAAAATGTTGGGAATGTTACTGTGATAATGTAGACAACAACAATCAAGCTTTATGGATGTAAAACACGGAGGGAAAGTTAACTTTAAAATCAACATGGGACATTGTTTGTCACAGGGATTGTACTCTTTTATCCTTCTCAATTATTTGGAATCCAAGAATCCTTTCGAAAGTTTCATTCTTTATGTGGCATCTTCTCCAACAGGATCTTCCTTTAGATTTAAAATTAAAACCTCTCCATATCTTCTTAGCCTCAAAATGTAGATGTTGTCCTACTCCTGTAGAAGAAGATTTTGATCACTTATTCGGGTCGCAGGAATAAGGCTCTGTTTGATAATAGCCCAATGAGACCAGGTCTAGTTATTCACAAAATAGTGGCTTCAATCTCTGAGCTAACTATGTTAACTCCTTTTAAAGACCTATCTCAAGGAATTAATCAGGAAATTAGGAATGCTTTCTCTTTATCTGCCCCCTATGCTTGTTGGAAGAATGTTATTCATTGGGAGAAACCTTGGGTCGGTCAAGTCAAAATCAATGTTGCAGCTTCGTCAGAAAATCAGAAGATCAATGGTATAGGCACAGTTATTCGAGATGATCATGGTAGACTTATTTGGGCCTCTTCAAACTTCATTATTCATGATGTTCCTCTGTTTGCTTATCTTCAAGCTATTTCTGCTGGTTTAAAGATTTGTTTGGAGAAGAATCTTTTTAAGGTGAATTTAGAGTTCCACTCAAATCAGTTTCTCTTCATCTTAGAGACTAACTCAAATTCAATTCATTGGAAAATTAAACAAAATTTCAAGGATCTTCAGGAGTTAATTCACAATTTTCAATGTCATACTTCCTGCTGTTCTCCAGATGCTAACAAGGTGGCTACTCTTCTAGCAAAGCATGGTGAATCCTCAAAATGTCAAAAGTCTTTTTTTAGTTGTTCGGATCTTCCTAATATTGTTAAAGCATCTATGATGATAGATGCTTCTTCTTTACCTTTTATAAGGAACATCTAATGTTTCTGTCCAATTGTATTGCCTCTAGAGAGGGCTTTTATCTCTTATTTCAATAAAGTTCCTGTTTTTAAAAAAAAAAAAAAAAAAAAAGTTCCATTGCTCAACAAGTATGGCACAATTTCTCAGGCATTATGGGATATAGATTTAATTTTTCCTCTCTTAAAAGACTTCTTATGTCTTGGTGGTAATACAATAGGCAAAAACATTAAATCTCTTCTCTCTATTATGGTCCCTTATTTCATTTGTTGGAGAATTTGGTGTGCGCAAAACAAAAAGGAATATGAAGAAGAACACATGAAGGCTTAAAAAATTATTGATCTTGTTCATGAAGATATTAGAATTTCCTTTAAAGATCGTCCCTACAAAGGATCCAAATCTAGATACTTATTATATTTCATTTCAGATTTTTCTATTTCTTGCTTTGTAAGCCATTTGTGAATGGATTTTCTTCATCCCATTTTAATAAAGTTTCTTAGTTAAAAAAAAACTATCGTTCTCGGAGGTAAGAAAAGAATAGCATTTTGTGAAAAAGAAGAGGACCATGCCCATGTAAAGCGTGTGAGCTACCTATGTACCTATGGGGTTTTGAAATTTTTTTGAGTTTCATTTTTGAAAGTAAAAAGGATTTTTAGAGGATCAGGCCCCACGTAGTTCTGAGTAGAGGAAAATGAAGATTTTTTTTAGAATAGGAGGGGGATGAGAGGAATCATAGCGCGCTGAGACTTCAAACTATAGGTAAAATTTCTTGAGACGGTCCAGGTTGACTGGATGCATAATCTTTTATTAATTGAAGTTGGTGAGTATAGCAATGCCACCAGGCAGGATCTTCTTCATGATGCATGATCCACTCTAGCTTGTCTTGAATTTCTCTCTGGGGTCCCATACGGGTTCTACGATTTCTTTTAGTGATAAATCCCCTTCTCGGACACCATGGTTCTTAAATCTCTTATTGAACGATCACGTTATCCGGTGATGGCATCCTTGTATATAATATAGAGATTTTAGACTCGTCTCGTCTAAGAGTGACAACTCGTCAAGTTAGAACTGATGCCAGTCTTCTTCACTGACTTCACTTTTGATTTGATGTGTATTGAGGGTATTTCTAGTTCAACGGGTAAGGCTGCTACCATGCCGTATACTAGAAAGTAGGGGGTATCCCTAGTAGATGCTCAGACTGAAGTGCGATATCCCCAGAGGGTATAAGGGATCCGATCATCCTAATCTTGATAACTCTCGGTCATCTTACTGATGATTGCTTTGAGGTTCTTATTAGCGGTTTCAACTTCACCGTTGATTTCTGGTTGGTAGGTAGAAGATTTGTATCTTTGAATCCCATACTACCAATTATGTGACTTCTGCCTTGAAATGTAACCCGTTGTCCGACACTAGCTCGTGCGGGATCCCGTATGGACATATGATGTTCTGTAGGATGAACTTGGCTACTTTTCTGGCATTCAGCACTGCGTATGACCCAGATTTGACCCATTTTGTGAAGTAATCAATGGCAACAAAGAGGAACTCACGCCCATTGGAGGTTCTGGGCGTGACTTTCCCTATGATATCGATGCCCCATGTGGAAAATGTCCAGGTAGAAGTCATGTTGTATAATTCCCGCGGAGGCAAATGCTGGAGATTGGAAAACTGGTGGCATTTAAGGCATCTTCAAACATAGGCGGTGCAATCTTGAACCATGGTAGTTCAATATAACCCTATCAGATTATCTTCTTGGTGAGAATATGGCCATTCATGTGGGGTCTTCATTCCTCGTTGTGGATTTTCTACATCATCTCTTCAATGTCAGCCCCTACGATGTAGTGCAACTGGGTTCCATCAAAGTTTCTCCTGAACGGTGCTTTATTCCAGACAATGTATTGGGCAACCAATTTTCGGAGGTTTTCTCTATCTTTCTTATTGTAACCCTAGGGATACCTACTGTTGACACAAAAAATTATTTGTCTCCTTACGTGGGAATAGTCTTAGTTATCAATCACTTGATCGGCCATCAAGGTAGTTGCTCGGCTAGAAGTCTGACCAACCTGAAGAATGTAGGCCATCAAAGTCGATAAATAGACATCACATGGGAAGGAACCAAGAGTCCTCCCACACGTGCTTAAGACTATTAAATATCACGTTCATTATGTACGAGTGTAAATTCTTAAATATATAAAATCATTCTAACCCTTAATCTCCGGATCACTTTAAATACATTGTATAACTGATTCTAGGTTATTCTTCTTGTGGAAAGAGTACCTATATTTCTATACTCACTAAAATCAATACAGTAACAGTGGATGTAGACTATTCTTCATAGTCAAACCACTTTAAAAACTATGTCTCTTGTGTGTTTATTTCATCACATGTTATATTTTATCTATGATTAGAAAATTAGATCTAGTCCATTTTTTGACATCAACAGATTGGCGTCGTCTATGGGAAATGTGTATCTATTAACATTACCTATCTTGTATATCATTGTTCAAGGAACATGAATGATGTTGAGAGTAGCACCAAAAATGAAAGCAATACTTCAATTCCATTTACTTCGCCTACAGCAGCCGATCTAACTGGAAATCTATCTAATCTTGCTAGAGGCCAGGATGCCATGCAAGAAACCATGAGGAAATTGTCACAATCATTACAAGCTAGGTATCCAACTCTTTCCAGGTAAAATACGGTTCCACCTCTTAGGAAAGAAATGCTACCCTCGTCTCAAAATACAGTCATTCTAGGTCTTCGCGCGATAGGTATTATCGTACAGGAGTAAGCTCATCAATCAGATCCATCGAATTCTATGATGGCCATTATTTTATCCTGAAAGGCCAAGATTTTTAAAAATATTGATCAAAACTTCAACTTTTGATCATTTAGGACCCCAAGTCAATCGGAATCATCATAGAGAGTTATCCAAAATAATTGAACACCCAGCCGAACATCATGAAGGCACAGTCAGATCCAGATTAAGCATACAATGAACTATGCATGCCGAGCAAACTTCTCATAAAGAGAGATCGGCACAAACACATGGTCGGGATGGTCGAGCTTCTTGGAACAGATCCAATACAGGCATTACTTCATGGAAATAATCGATTCAATGATTAGAAGATCGGCTGCGGGACATGGCTAACGTAAAGAACCCATTACAGTGAAATTTTGTCAAGGGGTCTCCCTTTATTCAGGAAATCATTTATTTCCTCACTCCATCCAAATTTAAAACACTACTGGTTACCCCCAAATAAGATGGTAAAACTGTCCCAGTTTTATACATTAAATAATATCAGGCCTCAGCTAATATATATTTCGTTCCTGATGAAATGAGGTGTAGATCTTTTTCAAGAACCATTACTAGTTCAGCCCAAATATGGTACAACAACTTTCCCCGAGGACAAATTGTCAACTTTAATCAACTTGCCGAGTTGTTCATCAGTAACTTCTGTTTGGGGGACAAACTAGTTAAAAGAGTATCCCATCTCCTAAGTGTCAGGCAGCGAACAGGAGAAATCACCAAAGAATACATCACTTATTTCAATAACGAGAAACTAGAAGTGGTTGATTATGAAAAAAAAATAGCCATCGCCACCTTGATGAGTGGATTACTTATAGAGAGGCTATACTACGCTTTGGAAAAAGATCATCCCAAAACCATGATGGAGCTCATGTCTAAGGCAGGAAAAATCATGAATGCCAAGGAAGCAATGGCTGCAAAGTAAAGTCCTGCCACTAAGCCTGAGAAAAAGGAGCAAAAATAGAAGAAAGATGAGAAGACCAAAAAGTATGAAGCATATACTTCGTTGACGATCAGTATTCACCATATCCTGGAGGAAATTAAGCACAATAAGGTTTTGAGGTGTCCTGAGAAGCTAAGGGCACCCCTTAACAGGATGGATAAATCTAAATATTGTGAATTCTATAAGGATCATGGACACACGACTGATAATTGTATTGCTTTAAAGAATGAAATTGAATCCCTCTTTCACCGAGGAAAGCTGAGTAAATTTTTTTATCGGCATAAAAGCTGAGAAACGGGAGGAAGGCTAAATTATCCTTATAAACCTAGAGATTGCAGGAAGTGAAGCCACGAAGATGGTTATGAAGATGATCCAAACTTACCAAAGAGGCCGAAGCAACCAGAAATTGAGGTAGCTATGATAAGTTTATGTTCTTTTGAATGTCATGTCATTACAGGTGGAGATGTAGGAGGGGGAGATCAAGCTGCAAAAATGAAAGCCTACTTAAATGAAGCACAATATTGCTCCTACATACAGCTAATGAATCTGAAAGATGATGATCAACCCAGGAAAGTAAACAAAGATAAACTCATTATCGGCTTTTCTAAAAATGATATCTCTGGAGTACTGTTTCCTCATGATGACCCATTGGTCGTTAAGTTTAGATTCTAAGAAGCCATTATTGCCAAGGTTCTGTAGATAATGGAAGTTCAGGGGATATCATGTTCTACCCTGTTTCTAGAGCTTGGGATTAAAGCTTAGCCAGTTGGAACCATACCATAAACCATTGATTCACTTTTCAGGGAAAAATTATGTCGCCTAGGAACAGTCAAGTTGGAAGTGTTATTCTGCACTTGGCCAGCAAGCCGCACCGAAAATATACGCTTTTTTATTATGGACAAAAATGTCCAATCTTCTTAAAATGTAATCCTTAACAAGGTAGGACTAAAGAAATTTGAAGTTATGCCACCCACTATCCACCAATGTTTAAAATTTCCTACTCTTTTCAAAATTGGTGTTGTAAAGGGTGATAAAAAAATAGCCAGAGAATGATATTAATTTTCAGCCGAGCAAGAAGATTTGATTGAGTTGAAGAAAAAGACCATTACTTACCAAGTAGAAACTATGGATTCCAACAGTGAATCAGAAGTTGATGCTTTGGATCCCTAAAATTAAACAAAGCTAGTCAAAGGACAAATTCTATAAGCCACTAAAAGCATAATTTTAGATGATGAAAAATCAGAGAGAACCACTCAGTTTGGTTCCATATTGGCGCCACTCCTCAAACAGGAATTGGTTGTGTTCTTAAGGGAATGAAGGAATGTGCTCGCTTGGATTCATGAAGATATTATAGGGATTGATCCCAATTTCATCTTCCATGAACTCAACATTAATAAGGATGCCAAGCCGATCAAGCAACGATGTAGGGTGTTCAGTCCTGAGAAGAACTAGGCCATTCAGGTTGAGGTGAAAAAGCTGCAAAAAGCCTAATTCTTTAAAGGTGTCAAATATTCATCATGGTTGGCAAGTGTTATGATGGTCAAAAAGAAGAATAATAAGTGGCGAATGTGTGTAGACTTTATTAATCTTAATAAAGCTTGCCCAAAGTACCATTTTCCTTTGCCCATAATTGATCAGTTAGTAGCTGGAACTGATGGACATGAGTTGTTGAGTTTCATGGATGATTATTCCGGATATAACTAAATCAAAATGAAACCAGAGGACAGAGAAAGAACTTCTTTCATTACCAACCGAGGTATTTATTTCTACAATGTAATGCCCTTTGGGCTTAAAAATGCTGGAGCAATATACCAGAGGTTGGTCAATAAGGTGTTTGAAGAACAGATTGGGAAAAATATGGAGGTGTACATAGATGATATACTGAGTAAAAGCAAGAAAGATTTAAGTCATATCAAGGACCTCAATCAGACTTTCGACCAGTTGGAAAAGCATAAAATGAAATTAAATCCTACCAAGTACGTGTTCGGTGTGCAAGAAAGAATGTTCCGCAACTTTATAGAGAACCAAAGAAGTCAAAGCAAACCCTGCTAAAGTCATAGCTATGATAGAGATGCAATCTCCGACCTGTAAAAAAGATGTTCAAAAACATATTGGTAAAGTGGTTGTTTTAATCGATTTGTTTCGCGAGCAACAAATATGTGTTTACCATTATTTAGGATTCTTAGAAAGACCTTTGAGTGGATTGAAGATTGCAAAGAAGCATTTCAAGAGTTGAAGAAGTATCTAGGATCTCCAACATTATTGTCCCGACTAACATTGAGAGAAAAATTATTCTTGTATTTAGCTGATTCTGAGTCCGCATTTAGCTCGGCATTAGTTCGGCTGGAGAATGGGATCCAAAAACTAGTTTACTATTCCAGCAAAGCATTTAGGGGAGCCAAATCAGGTATCCGTGATTAGAAAAACTGGCCTTAGCCCTCATTGAAGCCTCTAAGAGAATGAAGCCTTATTTTCAAGCACACACCATAGTAGTGTACACTGATCTACCGCTTCGCTAATCCCTTCACAAACTTGAAAAGTCAGGTAGGCTGATGTATTGGGTAGTAGAGCTGGGAGAATATGACATCATTTATTATCCAAGATCATCATTAAAAGGGCAAGCTTTGGTATATTTTATTATGAAATTTACATATCCAGAGGTTACCGACCAACCAAACTTGCCTGTCGAGCAGACTTCTCCGAAAGAAAGCTCAGCTAAAAAAAAGCCAAAGTTATAGTTAATAAATTGGAATCATACATTGCTCAAGAAATATCTCAAAAGTATGTTAAAGAAAGTAAGAAGATATTCCACCATGGCGTTCTGTCTACATAAAGCTTTAGCAATGAAAGTCCATTATGGAACCTATATGTGGATGAATCTTCATGTGTAACTGCTAGTGGACATGTATCATACTTACCACCCTTGATAATATCTACATGGAATATTCCCTCAGGTTTCGATTAAAGGCATCAAATAATGAAGCTGAGTACGAGGCTTTGATCGCTGGACTTGAGTTAGCCCAATCATTAGGTGCCAAGAAAATAGTGGTGCATAGTGATTCCCAGTTGATCGTCAACCAAGTGCTTCATAATATAGATTCAAGGGAGATTTGATGATTACATACTTGACCAAGTTAGTGGCAGTCATTTTTAAATTTTTAGGCATATAAATGAACAGGATACCAAGGATAACCAACGACCGAGCTGGCGCACTTGCTCCGTTGGCTTCAGCAATAAGAATAGAACTTAAGAGAAGCATTCCAATTGAGATCTTGGCAACCAGGAACATAGATGAGATCCAATGATCAATTTTACTGCTATAGATTTTGGACCTTTCAGGATGGATCCAATTAGAGCTTACATCGAAGAAAGAACCTGAGAAACCGAATAGGTTCGGTGTGTGATAATTGATTTAAATTAAATTAAATTCGCAAGATTCCAAGTAACCCTTATTTAATTCGAGTCTATTTAGAAACAACCCATAAACAAACAACTACGTGTGTGTGTGTGTGTCAAACCATAAATAAAGCATGCGACACAAAGTTAAGGAAAAATCCCCGCAGGGCAAAACCTTTTATTTCAATATAATAAGTAAATTGCAACTTACACAGATTACAATGAAATACAGTGACACACGAATACCCGCAGGTGTCGGTCGGTGTCGGCAGCAATGAATCCACACGCAGCGAACCCACATGAACCTCAGTCCAATCAATAAAGGAAGAACCGCATCACTCCTCAATGACACGCAGCCATAAAACTTTGTAGAGACTCCCTCAGCAATGACACGCAACCCTCGGTTGCAAAGATCTCTCCACAAAGGTTTGAACAAACACAAGGTTGTGTTCTTGGGTTACCAAAAAGATTCACAAAGGTTTGGCAATTGTGTGAATCAAAACATGAGTCTTGGGACTCAAAAAATATGAAGACTAGAGTAATTGGGACTCTCAAAAACGTCTTCCAAAGTCTTGCAAAACAGCTCCCCCGAAGTTGGCTTTTATAAGGAAACCAAAAGAGTTTTAAAACTTGGGGACTCTTGTAGCGTCAGGTACCCCGAACCGGTTTGGGGTACCTCATGCGGTTTGGGGTACATCTCTGGTTTGGGGTACCTGTCTGGTTTGGGGTTAAAAAAAATCAGCATTCTTTAAAGAATTTTCTCCAACTCAAAAGGTCATAACTCCTTCATCGTAGCTCGAATTGAGGTGCCGTTTCTTCCAGTATCTTTGTTGCGGCGAGCTCTTCAACTTTCCAATTGACCAGACCTCCAGACTATGGCTGTAAAATTATGAAAATGCCCTTGAAGTCTCCTATCGAGCCTTGTTGCACTGTTTTGACTTCTCTTGCGTACCACTTGCATAAAGTCCCTAAAATCATGGAACGTGAAGTCGTTGAGGCAGATGTGGGACACATTAATGGAGATGTTGAATGCTTGATTACCGGAATTTGGATAGAGGCCATCATGTGAGATCGTGAGGTGACGTGCCAAATGTAGCGGCGTACAACATACATAAATGTAACATGTTGGACATGAGAAAAATGTCCTTACAAATATCCCCCTATGTCTATGCCGGTACATACATAAAAAATCCGAATTATCAAATAACAAAATTGCCTATACAAATCTACCCTTCCATGAACCCAAAACTGGAAAGATACAAATGAATAAGTCTTCATCGTTTGTTCTTCAAATCTTTAAAACTTCAAATCTTCAATCTTCAAAATCTGAAATCTTTTCTCATCAGGGTGTGCAATTCAGTGATCATAAATGTAGTAACTACACACATGAGATCAAGAAAAAATACCAAGTGACGTATCGAGTTTGAAAAAAGATAAACATAGATACCAATATATGATAAGCATAAGTCAAATCTCAAAACTCCCCCAAAATTCAAACTCTCCCAAAATAAGATAATTCTTTCTCCCCCTTTTTATGATGTCCCCAAATAGAAAAATAAGAAGAATGAATCAAACAAGCAAAATCCGGGTGTCACGGTATACAAAAATACACAAACTATTTTTGATTTTTCAAATTTTTTTTTGTACAAAAAATTGATAGCATTTGAAAAAAATATGATACAAAAATCACACCATGGATTCAAACTAAAACAACCAAGTCATGGAAACGGAATGTATGGGTGTGAACACATTCGATAGGTAAATCAACTCAATCAATCATATGTGCACGATGCATACGTGTACTCCTAACGAATGAACATCAAAGGTATCCTTAGGTGTAAAAATTTGTTGAATTTAGATGACATCGTCTTATGCAAATCAACAAATCAAAGTCAAATGATTTCCACACCAATAACGTCCAAAATTATATAGCGCATTTTCAAGCATTTAAAGGACGTGCAAACCCGTTTTAAATTCTCCAACCAAACTCCCTCATATATATTTTCTTTTAGAGGTAATATAAATTCTCAAACTTTGGAGAATTGGTGCAAAAACCTAAATGGCCCATAATTTGGCATGAATTTCTTTTTATTGCCTTTCAGTTTTTTCGGGCTCTTTAAACCTCTTTGGACCGCGGATAATAAAATTCCTCCATTTTTTAGGTCCAATTTAACGATGGCTTAGTATTCACAAAGGCAAAATGAACCTTTCGCAGCCCTTCCCCGTTTTTAAACAAAGCACACAAACTCGCAAAACGGTTCTTATATGCACAATTTCCTTATTAAATTTTATCGCGCTTGGTTCGTTTTAAGGACAGGATTGAAGTGAAAACACCCAACCAACATTTGATAAGACAAGCACAATAGTCAAACAAATCCGTGCATGTGTGCAATAAAGGAAACATAAGTCAAACATGTAGGAAGAAACACTCAATTACATTTTAATGACTCCAAACATTATAAAGAACAAGGATGAATTGACCTATTGTCTCAAAGCACTATCAAATAGTCACATGAAAAAAAATGAAATGATGTTGTGACTCGGTCATCCAAAGTGTTTATCCATAAACGGTGCAAACAAAAACAAAAATCTTTTTGGATTTTTCTAAAAATTTTATCAAAATAAAATATTTGTATTTTTCAAAATTTTTAAACAAAATATACAAAAATGATACATACTAGCAATAGACAAACAATGTCATCATGAAAATCACCCTATGCTAGTAAACAAGTCAAACCTCAATCATTAGGTGCGGAGGGGTTTTTCCAAAGGTGGTGACAGCTTATGAAAAACCTCCATCAATTCTTGTGAAGATTTGACTAAAAACCTAACTTGCTCACCTAAATGTGAAAACTCTCTCATGTAGTCTTCGGGAGGATGTAAAGTATCATGTGTGGGTGCATGTGTGCCAGAAACACGTGTAGAGGCAAAACGTGACACATAACCCAACTTAAAGCAAAATTCCCTAAGGTGTCCTCTCCTCTTGCAATGAGAGCAAACTTAAATAAGCCTAGGAACACCTCTCTCAAAAACTCTAGGATGCACTCTCCTAATGGGAATGGGACGCCTAGGTGGGTTAGGGTGAGACATATGTGAAACTGTCACTAAAGTGGGAACCCGCTCGGGTGCTAATTGGGAAGAAGAAGCACCATCATGACTTATTCCTAACTTCTCACCTTTACCCTTAAGAACTACCTTTTCAACCTTCTTAGGTGCGTTCTCAAACTTGAATTTTACCACCCTGGCACGTTCGAGATCACTCTCGAGTTGGGATACACGTGTCGTCAGACTAGACAACGTGCTGGTCAAATCACACTTCTCCTTTCTTAAAACCTCCTTCTCTTTCTCCAAATCTAAAACCCGAAGGCCTAAATCCCTATTATACTTCTTTGTTTTCAAGGTCTGGGTGTACAAATCTCTAAAAGCTTTTTGGAGATCACTTTCATCTCCACTTTCACTCTCACTTTCTCCCTCACTTGAAGCGCTCAAACCATCACTATCACATTCGTGTGCACTATTGTGGGACAAGGTGGGTGTGCTCACACGACTAGAAAAAGCTACAAACTTCTCACCACTAGTCTCATCACCCTCACCTTCACTACTATCACTAAGTGTGGCGGGCATAGCTACTTTCTTTCCTTTCTTTCTAAGCCATGTAGGACACTCAAACGACTTATGTCCCTTACTCCCACATTCAAAATAAGTGACGTTCTCAAAATCTTCCTCATACTCCTCATCGGATTTATTCTCTTTTTCCCTCTCACCACTTTCTTTGGCCTTTCCTTTCTTTTTATTTTTTTCAAAAAAATTCTTTTTATTGGAAGAATTATTTTTGTTCATGTTGAGAAATTTTTTAAAATTTTTTGCAAACAAGGCCATGTCATTAAAATCAAAATCTCCCTCAGAATCGGACTCACAAACTTTTTCTTTCTTTTTCTTAAAATGAGTCTTTAAAGCAATGCCATTATCCTTAGCCTTAATGGTTTTGGGAAACATGTCAATCTCATAGGTTTGAAGATCTCCTACAAGTTCTTCCAACTTAAGTGATTTCAAATTTCCCAAAGAGTTCAAAACAGTGACTTTAGGAATAAAGCATTTTGGAAGAGATCTCAAAATCTTTTTAACGACATGCGTGTTATCAATCACCTCACCCAAATTAAAACATGTGTTAACAATGTCTGATAAACGAGCATAAAAATCATCAAAGCATTCAGACTCAGACATGGTGATAGTTACAAATTGGGTGGCCAGATTTTGTAATTTTGACTCTTTAACCGCGTTCGTACCCTCATGTGTCAATTTCAAAACATTCCAAGCCTCTTTAGACGTGGTGCACGTCATAATTCGGCGAAACTCATCAGGAGAGATAGCTCCAGAAATAGCACTCAGACCACGAGAATTAAAATTGGACAATTTATAATCATCTTCAGTCCAGGCTGACACGAGTTTTAAAGTGGTGATGTTATTAACAGTGACCGTGGGAGGAGTCCAACCATTTTCACAAAGCAACCAAATACGCTCGTCAATAGATTTTAAAATCGATTTCATATGAGCTTTCCAGTAGGCATAATTAGACCCGTCAAAAATAGGCATCTGATTATATAAGTGCTCCATAGGAAAAAATGCGAATTTTCACAAAACTGATTTTTTCAAAAAAATCAATATCACACGATTTTGCGGAAAAGAGGATCACGCGATAAATTAGCGTAACCCGATCTGATACCAATTTGACGACGTGAGAAGTCAAATTGTATAAAAAAAAAAATCCTTGAAAAATCAAGATCACGCGATAAATTAGTGTAACCCGCTCTGATACCAATTTGAGAAACATAATAGGTTCGGTGTGTGATAATTGATTTAAATTAAATTAAATTCGTAAGATTCCAAGTAACCCTTATTTAATTCGAGTCTATTTAGAAACAGACCATAAATAAACAACTACGTGTGTGTGTGTCAAACCATAAATAAAGCATGCGACACAAAGTTAAGAAAAAATCCCCGCAGGGAAAAACCTTTTATTTCACTATAATAAGTAAATCGTAACTTACACAGATTACAATGAAATACAGTGACACACGAATACCCGCAGGTGTTGGTCGGTGTCGGAAGCAATGAATCCACACGCAGCGAACCCACATGAACCTCAGTCCAATCAACAAAGGAAGAACCGCAGCACTCCTCAATGACACGCAACCATAAAACTTTGTAGAGACTCCCTCAGCAATGACACGCAGCCCTCGGTTGCAAAGATCTCTCCACAAAGGTTTGAACAAACACAAGATTGTGTTCTTGGGTTACCAAAAAGATTCACAAAGGTTTGGCAATTGTGTGAATCAAAACATGAGTCTTGGGACTCAAAAAATATGAAGACTAGAGTAATTGGGACTCTCAAAGACGTCTTCCAAAGTCTTACAAAACAGCTCCCCCGAAGTTGGCTTTTATAAGAAAACCAAAAGAGTTTTAAAACTTGGGGACTCTTGCAGCGTTAGGTACCCCGAACCGGTTTGGGGTACCCCATGCGGTTTGGGGTACATCTCTGGTTTGGGGTACCTTTCTGGTTTGGGGTTAAAAAAAATCAGCATTCTTCAAGGAATTTTCTCCAACTTCAAAAGGTCATAACTCCTTCACCGTAGCTCGAATTGAGGTGCCGTTTCTTCCAGTATCTTCGTTGCGGCGAGATATTCAGCTTTCCAATTGACCAGACCTCCGGACTATGGCTGTAAAATTTTGAAAATGCCCTTAAAGTCTCCTATCGAGCCTTGTTGCACTGTTTTGACTTCTCTTGCGTACCACTTGCATAAAGTCCCTAAAATCATGGAACGTGAAGTCGTTAAGGCCGATGTGGGACACATTAATGGAGATGTTGAATGCTTGATTCCCGAAATTTGGATAGAGTCCGTCATGTGAGATCGTGAGGTGACGTGCCAAATGTAGCGACGTACGACATACATAAATGTAACATGTTGGACATGAGAAAAATGTCCTTACAGAACCCAACCAACTGATCCAAAAGAGGCGAAAAAGCTCTGGTACAAAGTAACCAGATATGTGTTGGAGAAATGAGTCTTATACAAAAGGGGATTTACTGTTTCCTTATTACGCTGTGTCCATCCATTGGAAGTTGATTATTTGATCAAGGAAGTGCATGAAGGTTCTTATGGATTTCATTCAGTTGGTCGGTTATTATTTTAAAGAATCAATATGCAGGGGTATTACTCGCCAACTATGAGGGCAGATTACAGGACCTTCGACAAAAAATGTAATAAGTGCCAGCGGTTTGTTGCAGTTAAAAAACACCAAGTGTTGATTTAGCACCAATTACTTCTCCTTAGCCATTTTCCATTTGGGGAATTGACTTGGTCGGTCGTTGCTGATCAACAAAGGCAGGTTCAAGTACTTGGTAGTACCTATTATTTTATTTTACAAAATGGGTGGAAGTAGGGCCATTGATAGAGATACTTTACCATAAGGTATACCAATTCATCTGGAAGAACATCATATGCATGTATGGCATGCCGTATGTCTTCATTACTTACTATGGAAGCCAATTTTATAATTATAAATTTGAAGCATACTATGTTCAGTTCAAGATCCAAAAATTTCACTCTGCCCCAGGGCATCCATAAAGCAATGGTCAGACAAAAGTGACAAACAAAACATTTCTTAATGGATTGAAAAAGAGACTTGATGCGGCTAAGGGTAACTGGATTAATGAATTGCATTCTGTTCTTTGGGATTATCGAATAGTGTCGAGGGCAGCAATGGGGCAAACACCTTATATGGCCGCGTTTGGAACAGAAGCCATGGTACCAGCCGAGATCAGTCTACCAACTCATAACGTGTTAAACTTTGACTCTCCCAAGAGTGATATAATGAGACAATTGGACTTGAACATGGTTGAATAAGTTCAAGAAGATGTCACCCTCAGAAATGCTGCATATCAACAAAGGACTGCTCGCTTTTACAATAATCGGGTCAAGATGACCAACTTAAAATAAGGCGACTACGTCCTCAAGAAATCCATCCATAAAGAAAACAAGCTTGAGGCAAATTGTCATGGTCCATATCGTATTACAACAGTAATCTGACCAGGAACTTTTCGACTGGAGACACTTGATGGGGAAGAATTCAAGAACCCATGGAACTACGAGCACCTTTGAAATAACTATCAGTGAATACATGCATTTTTTATTTCTTTTTGCTTTATGTTCAACAAAACTTTATTTCAAGTTCAATAAAATATCTTTATTTTAGTTTTCAATTTTTTCAATTTTTTTGGAGTAGGGCGATATACATCTCCAAAAACAATAAGAAAATAATATCTTTTGGTCTTCAGCCCTTGCCGATTAACAGACGGCAACAACTACATAAATCAGATACTTAATCAGATTGAACTTATCAAGTTCGAGATGCACCACGTTATTACTTCACGTATGACTTCGTATTAACAAGTCACTAACAAGAAGTCTTACCCGACCAAGTTAAACATAGGAATATACACATATATTCCTAAAACACTTGGTTGTCTCTAATAACTTACTTCATGTATGACTTCGTCTTTGACGAGTCAAGAACAAGAAGTCTGTAAAACTTCGTATACAACTCAAAAAGTTAAAAATAAGTTTTACCTGACTAGGTTAAATACAAAAAAATATGTATACATTCCTAAATACATGAATACGCACATACATTCCTCATACACTTGGTCGCCACTGATAACTGATGCTACAACTTGGATCAACGAAACTATTTATAGTTTTATCTAAGTACATTGGCAGAATATAAGTCCCTACAATCACAGTTTAATAACTTATCATTAAACAAATAGCTTAGTCGACTAACTGATTAACTAATCATAAGTTGACAATATAAAAACAAATATTTTTATTCAAATACTAAATGTATTACATTCAAGATCAGGAAAATACAAAAAAATAGAATAATTATTCAGTTGGACGTTTCCCTTGTGCTTTAGTCATTTCAGAAGATGTCTGTTGAACTCTCTCCATCCCAGCAGGATGATCATCCAAGGTATAGGGGGAATTTATGTAATTAAAATCTCTTAGTATTTGCCTATTGCTACTGCTCAGCCTATTGATCAGATGAGGAATATGATGCACATCATGAAGGTTGTAATTTCTAAGATATTGGTGATTAAACACTGGGGAATGGCATTCAAAGGGATCCATGACATGTCTAACTTGAATGGAGGCTGGTTACAATCCAACAAATTGGGATCATTCCAATACCATAACTCGCTATTTCGGTCATACTTTAGTATGGTAAGAAAGTTGGTCCATCCCCATCTATAACCTTCACGGTGACTTTGTGCAAGATGATCATCTACATGTCCTAGGGCCTCATTATGACCTTCCATCCAAATATCCATGGGTTGCTTATGAAATTGAAAAGTTAACCTTTCTAATTCATGTTGAAGTTTCTTCTAAACACCATTCTTGATTTTTAACTGAGCAGCTTGGTCAACGATAGCCTTATCCTTAGCTTCCAGTTGAACAAACAAGTTGGTAATGGCCTGAATCTTTGCTTTTTACTGTCTAGCTTTCTTAGCTAAAGTTTTCTTAGTTCTTTCCTCATCCGTAGTTGGTCGGGTAGCCATATTTTGTCTGGAAGTTTGTCCAAGTCAGGTTTTCTGTAATGCTTCAAGTTCTTCCACTAACCTAGCATTCTCAATTTCCAAGAAAGAAGCACCTTCATCAGTACCACTGGTGGATAATTTCTTCAAGATATCTAGCTCATTTATGAGTTGAGTATTCTCCTCTTCAAGAAATTTTCCTATCTGCCGAAATTCATCAATCTCTCGGTTCAATAAGAATTATTTTCGCCTATACATAGAGTCATATTCTTCAAGTTTCTTCTTAAATCTCCATCCTTCACTTAACGTTTTGTATTTAGCTTCATAGTCAACATGCAGTAAAGATTTAGTCTAACTATGATCTTCCCGAAGTTGATGAATCATTTCGTAATAGGCATCATTGTTAGCTATAGCTCTATTCTATAAGTAACAAAGATGAAGGTATGATTATTTGACTAGGTCGGATGCATCTGAGCTGAGCAACCCAACTAAATCTTCTTTAGACATAGGAGTATGCACATCTTCTAGAAGGTTTTTACTCCGCCAAAATAGGTCGGATTTAGCATAAACTATAGGCTTTTTTCTAGTACCAAACTGAGAATCACAAGTGTAAGAGTGCAAAGATAACACACCAGAAGTATAACAAAGCACAATTAATCAAAAGAAGATCCTTTCATTCATAAAGAGGGGATTACAAAGATGTGCTCCTATTGCAAAATAGGAAAAAATAATAAGAAATTTGTTGGCAAGCAAGACAAATAACAAAGGAGTTAGACCTTATCCTTTTCCTGGACATTAACTTCAAGAGGAAGCTCGACAGAAATAGCAATTTCACCAACTAGATCTTAGACAGACCCAATAGGTGGCAGAGAAGATTCACCTGATCCTTCTTTATTGTCAAATTCTTCCACCAAATTTAGAGGAGTGCCTGGATCATGCTTCTTAAACAACTCAGAGTCTTCTGCAGTGCCTACCTCCTTAAAATCCTCCGACCAATTGTCCTTGAAAGAATTTTTCCTGATATATTCAATTTGTGAAGATGCAACGAAGAATGCTTTTTCCCAACCTTTATCAAATGAGTTTTCCTTTATATTCTTTATTGTGACCTTCTCAGCTATTAAGTTGACAGTCAGTTTTGTTGATTTCTCGTCGACTTCTTTCAGAAGAGTGAGTTTCCATTAGTTTGTCCTCGACCACCTTGGCCTTATCCTCTACTGTCTTTAAATTAACATCAGCACTCTTCAGTTTCTCTTCAGTAGCAGTAGCCCTATTGTTGTCTATAGCTAAATTATTTTCCCAAGACTTTTGCTTGGACTCCAATGCTTGTCTTAAAGTCTCCAAAGATTTATTTAGACCTTTTCCACATATCCTCTACAAGAATTCAATCGTTGTCCTTCTCCATCATCTAGTTGAAATCCACCAAAAACTGTACAAAAGAAAATTTTCAGAACAAAACAAGCAAAAGAGTCAATAAATGCAAGTAATAAAGGAAAAGGATTACCATGGCCAAATTTTGGCAAGCTCTTTCTGACAACCTTAATCGAGGCATGGGTGTAGTAGCTGCCCTACTAGAAGGAAGGGTCCCAACCTTAATCAAACTTCTGGCACGGCGAGAATTGACAGCAACAAAGGATGGGCTTGTTACCTCCAAATCAGATTGATATTTTTTACTAACTCCCGTTGGTCGGTAACAGTTGTTTGAGTTTGTTTGCCAAGCAAACCTTTTTTCAACCTCTTGTAATGAGGTGCGAAAGTATCAATTTCCTTAGTAGTGATGACCTGAGGTACTTTTTCAGTAATTTTAGATGTCTTCTCCGTCACAATGGACTTATTAGCATCAGCAACCTTAACAATTTTTTCTATAGCCCTCTTGGCAGTAGGAGACAAAGATCCAATCATCAAATCACGAATTTTCCTCTTAACCATACTTGATACACGTGAAGTAGGGATAGCCAAGATGTCCAACGATTCAAAAGAATAAGAAGTACTTAAATCCTTCTCAGCTCTAGTAGATTCCCCAACTGAAGAAGTGCGAACTGGTTCCTCTGCTAAATTAATAGTAATCAAATATGATGCAATGGTTGGCCTAGAAACAAAAGGATTAATCGAGCTTTTATATTATAGTAGGTATGAGGTTGCTCTAGGGTGTTCCTCACCAATTATTTGATGGATGCCCCACAAAAATTTAATCTCTTGAAGATTTACGTCCCCTTCCTTAGGACACTTTTTCTTCTTCTCAACTGTACAAAATAGGACAAGAAACATTAGTCAAAATATCATCAAAAAGTTGGTTAGCAAGAAAGAAAAAATACTGTATCAAAGGCAACAACCTATGCCATGTCGCTCCTGAGGAGCATTATACACTTATCCTCTTTAAATAGGAGCATGTTTACCGTTCTTTGCTCTTACCCCATAGTCGAAGTAGTCTTTGTTGGAATCTGGTAAATTGACTACTAAGGATCTATTGACAAACCTAGTTTTCAGGTAATAGGTGCTGTCACTAGTAACCCACTTGTAGAAAAACATCAACTTAGGTATACCAATATGGGTTATGTATATTTGGTGAAGCGTATTAATCCCACTTACTATTCTGCATATAGTGGGGGCTACCCTAGCAGGAACAACATCAAAATATTAACAAAATTCCAGAAAGAAACCATTAGGGGTAAAGGTAATACTACATTCAACTATAAATAATGAGGGAACCCAGTGACCCTCTGGCAGTGGTAAAACCTCAACTAGTGGTTTAGGCATTTCTAAGTCTACCCACTCAGGGATATTTCTTTCTCGCCTAAATTCGTCTAAAGAGTCCCCATGAACAATATATACCATGATTACAACTAAGAAAGAAATCAAAGGAAAGGTAAGAAGAAATCTTATAGAGAAAGTAATGGCAGAAGAAAGGGAGAGAATGGGCGCAAAAAGAAAGCTTGAAGATAAAAATATTTAGGACAAGAGATAGAATTCGAAAGTTATAAAATTTATGGTACAAAAATCATCCAACATCTCGTCTACTATAGCTTGCATATAAAACAACGAAGATAATGATTAACTGTATATACGATTGACATTCTGACGGCTGCACAACTCCAAAGATGTGAAAGTATGGATATTCCCTTTGGAGGTTTGCTAAAATTCAAATTATTCATGAAATTGCCATCACATGACCAAATGATGAAAAATTTCACAAAGTCCTATAGGTCGGGCGCTAACCAAGATCGCAAAGATTGTCGAGCAACTCTATTTGTTCCATACTTCATCCTTTCAATAAAATATCAAGAATAAAGTATTGGGAGCTTCTATTGACACCAAAATTATCCATCAACATGGACAAATTAGAAATGGACACCTGTCTCCTTATGTGGCAACAGTCTTAGTCATCCATAACTTGATTGACCATCAAGGTATTTGCTCGGCTAAAAGTTCGACCAACTTGAAGAATGCAGATCATCAAAGTAAATAAATAGACATCACATGGAAAGGAACCAAAAGTCCTCCCACACGTGCTCAAGACTATCAATCATCAAATTCATTATGTACGGGTATAAATGCTTGAATATATAAAAGCATTCTAAACCTTGATCTCCGGGTCAATATAAATACATTATATCCCTTTCGCAAAAGGTAAGATAGAATGGATTCTAGGTTATTCTTCTTATGGAAAGAGTACCTAGTTTTGTGTAATCACTAAAATCAATACATTAACAGTGGATGTAGGCTTTTCTTGACAGCCGAACCACTTTAAAAACTCTTTATCTCTTGTGTGTTTATTTCATTGCATATTATATTTTATCTGTGATTAGAAAATTTAATCTAGTCCATTTTTTGAAATCAGCACCTACCGTTCTTAAGGAGGCACCAAATATCATAGTACCAGTATGTGGTTATATCAGAATACTCTTATGTGACGAGCTCAATATGGTAGCAGTGGGTGGGTTTAGCTTGCTTTTGGATTAGGAAAGGATCCATCGTTATGCCTTCGGGTATGTCGACCATGAAGGCTAAAGTAGCAATGGCATTGGCCAAGTTGTTCCTTATTCGAGTAAGTAGTTGAATGTGATATCTCAGAATTGGAAGGCTAACTCCTCTAAGTGGGCGTGGAAGGGTAGGAGCTTTTCGTCTTTGACTTTCCATCTTCTAAGGACTTGACCGATGATAAGGGCAGAATCTTCGTAGACATCTAGGCATTGGATTCCTTTCTTAATAGCGACTTTCAGGCCTACGATGCTCGCCTCATATTTAGTCATGTTGTTAGTGCAGGGAAAATATATATTGATGGCAATGGGAGTGTGAGAATCATCAGGGTTGATCAAGAGTATTCTAATTCCGTATCATTTTTTATTAGAAGCGCCGTCGAAGAACATTTGCCATAAGAGGTTTTCTTAGGAGGTGCAAAGGATATCTTGATCCAGGAATTTAGAGATCCAAACATTGATTTCTTCTATGGTGTAATCGATAAGGTAGTAAAAAAGGGTTATTCCTGTCATGGCTTTTTGCGTGACATACACAATATCTAATTCGGCTAGAAGCATCAACCATCAAGCCATTCGGCTAGACATGGCAGGTTTCTTAGGCAAGTATTTGATAAAATCCATTCGAGACACAAGTATGATGGGAAAAGTGAGCATGTAGTGCCATAATTTTTGAGTGACCCATACAAGGGAGATACATGCCTTCTCCAAGGCAGTGTAGTTGACTTAGTATTCGGCTAATTTTTTACTGGCATAGTAGATGGGCCTCTCTTTTAGGGATTCTTCAATGTGTTGGGATAGCAGAGCCCTAACTGCGCTGTCTGTCACGGTCAACTATGGGAGTAGGGGGAGACCAAGCTGTGGCAGCATGAGTACCAGAGATAGGGTTAGATACTACTTGATTTGATCAAAGGCTTCCTTATAGGCTTCATTCTAAACTTTGTTTGTATCCTTCCGGAGGAGTTTGAAGATGGGTTCAGAAATAAAAGTCAACTAGATGATGAACTGACTGATATACTATAAATTTTGCAAGAACCCCGAACTTCGTTCTCCATTTAGGGTAGGTGGCATTTCGAGTATGGCTTTTAGCTTGGAAGGATTTACTTCAATCCTCTTCTCGCTAACCATGAATCCCAAAATCTTTCCTTTGGTAACCAAAGACACATTTCTATGGGTTAAGTCTCATCTGGTATCGCCGTAGCCATTCGAAGAACTTTTGTAGAGCCGGAACATGACCTTCCCGGGTCTTACTAATGTAAATGCCTAATTTATAAAGGCATTTTATCCTTTGGCATTCCAACTCTTGTACTCCCTCATTGGCTATAAATACACTGTAATCCCTGCTTCCAAAGGACATGAGACAACTGAAAAAAATCAAGGCAATACACAACATTGGACATACGTCCTTCCCTTTAGCCAAACCACTTTAAAAATCTTATGTGTCTCTCTTATTTACTCATTTATCTGTGATAAAATAATTAGATATAGTCTAGTTTTTTACATCAACAGATTGGCGTCGTCTGTGGGAAACGTGTTTCTAAATGTTTTCACTCATTCACTTACTCAACATGGCTGATATTCTGGAATCCAGTACCAGGAATGATAGCATCCCGCCTATTCTATCTACTCCACTAACCACTAATGAATTAACTAGAATCCTGGCTAGTCTTGCAAGAGGCCAAGAGGCTATGCAAGATACCATCAGGCAATTAGTGCAAACCCTTCAAGCGGGATCACCTGCCATGTCCACTCGTGGGAATATGGAACCACCGCCTCTAAGAGGTAGCAAGAACAATCAGTCTAGAACTACTAGAGATACTTCCTATCGTCCAGGGGAAAATTTATTACTCAGAACATTTAGATCCCTATAATGAACAGTCCTTCTCTCCTGAAAGATTGAGTTCCCTAGAAAGGCTAAGCCGAGCATCTCCTTTTGATCTTTTGGGACCTAGGGAGAATAAAAATGTTCACAGGGCATTGTCGAGAAACAATCGACGACCAAATGATCTATGGAAAGGCTTAGCCCAGTCTAGATCAGATGCTCGATGAACTACCCATGCCGAGCAACAATCGTAGGAAGAAAGTTCAGCGAACAACCGAGCACAACGCATAGATCTAATGCTGCCAATAATGCATGGAAAGTCTCTATCTAGCGTCTGGAAGTTAGATTGGGAGAAATGGCTAAGGCTAAAAATCCTTTACAAAGAAGCTTTGTGAAAGGATCTCCTTTCATACAGGCCATTGTGGATTTCCTCACTCCTACGAAGTTCAAAGATCCTGTGGTTACCTCTAAATACGATGGGAAAACTAATCCCATTATCCATATAGATCAATATCAGGAAGTAATTGATATTTATACCGTCCCCGATGAAATGAGATGTAGTGCATTTTCAGGGACAATTACTGGGCATGATCAAATCTGGTACAACGGCCTTCCTCGGGGGAAAATTTCCATATTCAATCAATTGGTCGAGCTATTCATTAGTAACTTTTATTTGGGGATCAAACTAGTAAAAATAGTAGCTCATTTTCTCAGTATGAGACAGAAGGTGGGAGTGAGTGGACTACTCCTCAAGAAACTCTACTACACACTTACTAAAGATCCTCCAAAGACAATGATCGAATTGATGGCAAAGGCATCCAAGATCATGAATGTCGAGGAGGCAATGGAAGCCAAGCATTAGAGGTAAAAGTTAAAGGTAAAGCTGACAAAAAGAAGCATAAAGATTCCAAGGAGCACAGGGAGTTGAAAATTACACTTTATTAACAATGAGTATCCACTATGTTTTGGAGGAAATCAATCATAACAAGGATGTACATTGTCCTGAGAAGCTAAGGATCTCCCCTACTAAGAGGGATAGATCCAAATATTATGAATTTTATAGAGACCATGGTCACATGACATATCGTTACATTGCCCTCCAAAATGAAATGGAAACTCTCATCCGAAGAGGAAAGTTAGACAGATTTATTAATCGATAGAACAAAGATGGAGAATGACGAAGGTCAAAGTCTCCTTGCAAACCCAGAGATGATAAAAAGAGGACTCATGAGGATGATTAGGATGATGATCCCGACCTACCTAAGAAGCCTAAACAACCAGAGCATGAGGTATTCATGATCAAATTTGGTTCTTTTGATTGTCAAATTATTACAAGTGGAGAGGCAGGAGGATGATACCATACTGCAGAATGGAAGGCTTATTTAAATGAGGCACAAGCTTGTTCCTATATACAGAGGATTAATCTAGCTAAAGAAGATTGGCTGGGGAAGGTTAACAAAGATAAGCTTGTGATCGATTTCTCTAAAAATGACCTTTTAGCGGTGTTATACCCCCATGATGATCCTCTTGTAGTCAAAGTCAGAAAGGAGTATATAATTATTTCCAGGGTACTAGTTGATAATGAAATCTTCACAGATATCATGTTTTATCCTTGCTTTGAAAGTTTGGACTTCAAGCTCAGCCAGTTGGAACCCTACCACATAACTTTAATAGTTTTTTCTGGAAAAAAAGTATTTCTTTTGGGAATAATTAAGGTGAAGGTGTTGATCGGTACATGGCCAGCCAGCCGAACAGAGAAGATACGTTTCTTTGTAATGGACAAAAATGTTTATTTTGCATACAACATGATACTGGAAAGAGTAGGGTTAAAGAAGTTTGAGATTGTGCCATCTACAGTCCATCAATGTTTAAAGTTACCAACCAACTTTAGAGTAAGAGTTGTAAAGGGTGACCAAAAAGTAGCTCGAGAATGCTACTACTCATCTGTCGAGTAAGAAGATTTAACAAAAATAAAGAAGAGAACCACGACTTACCAAGTGGAAACCTCTGAACCCCATGAAGAATACGAGGTTGAAACCTTAGATCCAAGGGAAAAGAAGAAATTGGTGAAGGGACAGATAGTTGAGGCCATGGAGAGCATTGTGTTGGACGATGACAAGCCAGAACGCACCACTCAAAAAGGAGCAATGCTGGACCCTATTCTTAAACAGGAACTAATGAATTTCCTTAGACAGAGAAAGCATGTGTTCGCATGGAGTCATGAAGATATTCCAGGGATTGATCCCAACTTTATTTGTCATGAGATTAATGTTAATAAAGACGTCAAGCTTGTGAAGTAGAGACGAGGGGTGTTTACTCCCAAGAAAAACCAAAAAATTCAGGAAGAAGTTGAAAAGCTTCAAAAAGATGCTTTCATTGACGAGGTGAAGCATCCAGATTGGTTGGCCAATGTAGTTATGGTAAAAAAGAATAATAAAAAGTGGAGAATATGTGTAGACTTCATACATTTGAATAAAGCACGCCCAAAGGATCATTTTCCTTTGCCAAAAATTGATCAGCTTGTTTACGCGACTTCAGGACATGAACTGTTAATTTTCATGGATGTTTATTCTGGTTATAACAAGATTAAGATGAAGCCTGAAGACATAGAGAGCACTTCTTTCATTACTTCTTGAGGAACTTAGTATTATTATGTTATGCCATTTGGTCTAAAAAAATGCAGGTGCCACTTACCAGAGATTGGTGAACAAAGTTTTTGAGGAGAAAATAGGCAAAAATATTGAGGTTTATGTGGATGATATGATGAAAAAGATCAAGAAAGCATCTGATCATATTTCCCACTGTTGATGTAAAAAATTAGATCAATCTAATTATTCAATCACAAATAAATAAATAAGACAAAGAGTTTTTAAAGTGGTTCAGCCTTATAAGAATGGCCTACGTCCACTGTTTTGGTATTGTTGTTTGTATGGGAATTCTCATTACAAGTTATCTCAAGAAATTCCAGTCTGGGGTCCATTTACAATGAGGATTGTTCAATGTATTTATAGCCCTGAGGCTGTAAAGTGAAAGGGTACTACATTAAATGATATACATATGAAAGGGTAATACATTCAATGCCCTTTAAGTGTATGCGTCTGAATGATAAGCATTTAATGAACAGTCAAACTGTTGGTTATCCTGCTATTAATTCTTTGTTCGAGGTACAGCCACGACACCAAATCTGCCCATTTGTCAAGGTCATTGACCTTGACAAATCCAACTTGTCAAGGTCAATGACCGTGACATTTCGAGGCGAGACAACTTTTTTTATCACGGTCGTGTCACGGTCATTGACCTTGACACAAAACTCGCGTTTTGTGTCACGGTCGTGTCGGGGTCAATGACCGTGACACGTTTGTCACGGTTATAAACCGTGACAAATTCGTGACCCTTTTTAAAAAAATTATCACGGCCATTGACCATGACACGTCCGTGACACAAAATGCGTCACGAACGTGTCACGGTCAATGACCGTGACTGATGATGCTAAGATTTAGCACCATCGGATAAGTGATAGTGAGCTTAAACAGTAGCAGCCATGGCTGCCATAGAGATGTATAAGTGTGTAAGTATGTAGAAGGGGATGAGTATAAGAGGAAATAAGACAATGATGGATAGTGGTTCAGCCAATTTGGCCTACATCCACTGTGAGTGTGTGATCCACTAAGTATGGGCACTAATGGCCTTGGATACAATGCACATAAGCCTCTCTCTCTCTACTGTGTGTACAAGCAGAGTTTTAGCTAGGGTTACAGTCAATTGAACGATCCCCTGTAGGGTTGTAGGTGACAAGTATATATAGGTCTTGGGGGGTGTAATGTACCCCCCAAGTACGCATGGTGCATGTGAATCGTGATCTAGCCAATCCCCTGTTGACACCTGTAGATGCTAAATGATGACATAATATTCCCTCACGTGAGGGTGTGATTTTGTTATAACGATCTCCCCTGTGCCATGTGAGCCTCACGCGCACTGTTCCACGCATCTCCCAAACCACGCGCTGTGATGATGTCACCCTCGGCCTATGGGCCGAGGCCGAGGGAAAAGTTCCTTTCAGAAGTGTCTGGCCCAATTTTGCCCTCGTACTGTCATACCCTCGGAGGGTCATCCGGAGCCTGATGAAGGGTCGGCCCCTCGGAGGTTCATCCGGAGCCTGATGAAGGGTCGTCTGGAGCCTAATGAAGGGTCGGCCCCCTGAGGGGTCGTCTGGAGCCTGATAAGGGTCGGCCCCTCGGAGGGTCTTCCGGAGCCTGATAAAGGGCCGGACCCTCGGAGGGTTATCCGGAGCCTGATGAAGGGTCGCCCCCCTGAGGGGTCGTCTGGAGCCTGATGAAGGGTCGGCCCCCTGAGGGGTCGTCTGGAGCCTGATAAAGGGTCGGCCCCCCTGAGGGGTCGTCTGGAGCCTGATAAAGGGTCGGCCCCCTGAGGGGTCGTCCGTTTGGAGGTAACCTTCAGCCAGGCCGAGGATATAAACGGGTATATCAATCACCCCCAGCTCTTAGCCATTGATGTTGTTGATATGGCTGAGGGATAGTGTTGTAATTGAGATGCGTGTATGATCAGTTAGGTGAGTGACACCTGGGCAGATACTCATTGTTGTTCCAGTTTCCAAGGCATGGCGGCTGCACACTTATCTTGGGGCTTTGTGCCCTAATGATGCCTTCCTCGTGGGTTGTGTCCTGCCTTGGTCAATGGGCCCACTCATTACTAAGGTATTTAAGAGATTTTTGAACTCTCTCTCTCTTCTTCGTCTTCTTCTTCGCGCCCAAGCTTTCTCTTTCTAGCTTCCAGCCTTCTCTTCATTTCTGCAATCTCTACGTTTCGAGTTTGGCAGCTTTGCTATTTCTTTCTCAGGTAATCCTTCTGCCCTAGCGTCCTCTTTACTTTCATTATTTTTTTTTGCTTTTTAGTTTTAGGCCTGTAGGGCCGGATTTGGGTGGTTTCTTAACTTTTCCGGCGACTAGTTTTTTAGTGTTCTTGAGTGTTCTTGAGTGTTCTTGAGTGAAAACCATCAATTCCCTTTTTAATTCAAAAGTCTAATTTGGTCAATTGCAAACTTGTTTGTAGTTAAGTTCCCCAAATTCCTCCAAGTGTAGGGTCTTCCCTTTTAATGCTTAGGAGGCTTTATAGTTTAGCATCTGAATTCCCATCCTTGAGAGAGAAGCTCTTTGCAGAGATCAGACGAATAGAGGAAGAGGAAGAGAGGAGACGAGGGGCCGACCCTAATTGGGTACGACCCATCTTTCCCACTCCTCTTGCCAAAATAAAACCATTTGCAACGTCTGAGTCTTGTGGGTCGTCCCATCGTCCAGTCGAGTGTCATTCAAGTGAGATGGACGAGAGAGCCTCCTCGCCAACTGGCGCTGGACCTTATGGTAGGAGAGATACATCTGACCTAAGCCCAGGCCGAGAGGCCGAGGGTATGGTCCCCTCTGAGGCTGTCCCTGTGACAACCCTATCTCCCCATGCCTTTCAGATGGCCTTTCCCCAGGGGCCTCTGGAAGATGATGAGGCCGAGGGAGAGGGGACTGAGGATGAGGGCGATTATACAAATGACCAGATTGATACCTCCCATGCCTCGTCCTATATCTCCTCTGTTAGGGATCGCGACCTCTTGATATGGAGGCATGCCTATGGAGTGCCCCCCAGCGTAACTATGAGGGTTCCCTCTGAGTCAGAGAGGGTTTTTTATTGTGAAGAGGGAGAGGTTGAATTTTATGAACAAATGTTCAAGGTTGGAGTCAGATTCCCTCTGCATCCTGCCATCGTAGATATCCAGTCTTCCCTTGGTGTTGCCCCCTCTCAACTTCCTACCAACTCTTGGAGGACGATCCTGGGCTACATCTCCCTGTGGAAGAATGCTTTCACTGACGAGCCCTCGGCCGACCTATTCTTGGCCTGCTACAATATCACCTCCTCGTCCAAACAGCCTGGATACTATCATCTGGGGGCGAGGAGGTCTGAGAAGAAACTCCTCCACGTGGCGCAAACTTCCAACCACGATTGGAAAAAGAGATTCTTCTTTATCTCTGGGGAGTGGGAGTTCACCGCCGAGGCTCAACTTGTAGCCGATGGTCCGAGGGTCCCCAGAAGATGGTCTAACCCTTCAATGAAGGCCAGGTCAGACCCTGGACTTAGTCTGGAGGATAAGGACATCGTTGATTATCTGAGGGGACGAGGGAGAGGTGGTGAGCTTCCAAAATTTAAAGATTTGATGACCCCCCGGTTCCTTAAAGAAGCTGGTTTGAGGGTCGGCCCTCTGACAGAACTATGTGAGTTATACTGAACGTTCTCCATTCTTTACTTATTTTTGAAGTGTTTCCTCTTTATCTCTGTATTTTTCTGACGTGTCGTCCTCTTTCCTGGTCGTCCTCCAGGTACATCAGACTGTCTTTGGGAAATGACTTCTCCCAGTTTATTATCAAGCCTCAGCAGGCTCCGAGGAAGACGAAGGTCGCTGGCCGACGATTGTGGAGCCGACCGCCGATAGCCACAAAATAAAGGAGCCTGAGTCCCCTGTTGACCCTCGTCCGGATTCTCGGACGAGGGCCAGGGTCGAGGCATCTGAGGGGACTGCCTCTTCATCCAGTATGGGGGCCTTCTGGTCTCAAAACTTGGCACATCTGAGGGCCGAGCCCTCATCACTCATTGCAAACTTGAGAGCAGCCAAGGCCTCAATGTTTTCTGCACCCTCGGCTGTTGATTACGAGTTCCTGTCCAAGATGCCTCCTGCCAAAGTGTACGACTATGGTCTGCACGCCCTTGCACAGGTATTGGTCTTGACCCACTCTTTAAATTTCATTCTTTCAATAACTGTTTCCTCGGCCTCTTGACATGTGTTTATTTCTCTTGTGCAGTCTGTTTGCGCTTTTACCTTGGCAACAAAATGGATGGCTGAAAATCAGGAGAAATTCCATGACGCCGAGAGGGCCATCCAGCATGAGGCCGACCTGCAGGCTGATTTAGATACTGCAAAGGCCGAGTTGGAAAGTACCAGGACTGAGCATGCAAGGATCCTGGACCAGCTAACGAGGCAGCACGACGAGGACATTAAGGCCAAGGACTTTCTTCTCAAGGAAAAGGACGAGACCTTGACCAACATGGAGGCCAAGTATAAGACTGATCTTGAAGCAGCCATCAAGAAAGTCGAGGCTTATGCTGTTGAGGCTTATAAAATTTCTGACGAGTTTCACGGCTTCGTCCTTGAATATTTGGAGAGAGGAATCAGGACTGCCTGCCGGTGGGTCGTCCTCAGGTTTGGTGATGTCGTCTCCTCGGTCCGCCCTTCGATTGAAGCAGTCAGATTGGACGGCCCTATGATTGTCGAGGCTATGACTTATGTAGAATCACAAGTGCAGGTTGAGGGGGTCGGCACATCTGAGGATCAGCCGGTTATGGTCATTGAGGAAACCCCTCTGGTGGATGTTGAGGCTCTGCCCTCCGATATTGTCCCATAGGGTGGCTGTTTGTAGCCCATACCCTCTTAGTGTATTTATAATTTTTGTGCTCTCTTTTGTAAAACACTTGATATTTCATCAATACTATCGTCTTCTTTACTGTTTTCCTTATTTTCCTTTTGTATGGTTTCCTTTGTCTTTGTTAATGCCACTAACCTCTCCCTCGTCTTTCTTGAGGGTGAACGAGGGATCATCCCCTGCGTTGGCCCTCATTATAGCCGAGGAGTCAAATTACCAAACTAATGGTTTTTATAAAGTTTTTCCTCGTCTTTCTTGAGGACAATGGTGGGGTTGTCCCCTCCACTGGCCCTCATTATAGCCGAGGGATCAAATTACCAAACTAATGGCTTTAATAAAGTTTTGCCTCGTCTTTCTTGAGGACAGTGGTGGGGTCATCCCCTCCACTGGACCTCATTATAGCCGAGGGATCAAATTACCAAACTAATGGTTTTAATGTTTTCCCTCGTCTTTCTTGAGGACAGTGGTGGGGTCGTCCCCTCCACTGGCCCTCATTATAGCCGAGGGATCAAATTACCAAACTAATGGTTTTTAATGAAGTTTTCCCTCTTCTTTCTTGAGGACAGTGGTGGGGTCGTCCCCTCCACTGGCCCTCATTATAGCTGAGGGTTCAACTTACCAAATTAATGGTTTTTAACAAAGTTTTCCCTCGTCTTTCTTGAGGACAGTGGTGGGGTCGTCCCCTCCACTGGCCCTCATTATAGCCGAGGGATCAAATTACCAAACTAATGGTTTTTAATGAAGTTTTCCCTCATCTTTCTTGAGGACAGTGATGGGGTCGTCCCCTCCACTGGCCCTCATTGTAGCCGAGGGATCAACTTACCAAATTAATGGTTTTTAACAAAGTTTTCCCTCGTCTTTCTTGAGGACAGTGGTGGGGTCGTCCCCTCCACTGGCCCTCATTATAGCCGAGGGATCAAATTACCAAACTAATGGTTTTTAATGAAGTTTTCCCTCGTCTTTCTTGAGGACAGTGATGGGGTCGTCCCCTCCACTGGCCCTCATTATAGCCGAGGGATCAACTTACCAAATTAATGGTTTTTAACAAAGTTTTCCCTCGTCTTTCTTGAGGACAGCGGTGGGGTCGTTCCCTCCACTGGCCCTCATTATAGCCGAGGGATCAAATTACCAAACTAATGGTTTTTAATGAAGTTTTCCCTCGTCTTTATTGAGGACAGTGATGGGGCCGTCCCCTCCACTGGCCCTCATTATAGCCGAGGGATCAACTTACCAAATTAATGGTTTTTAACAAAGTTTTCCCTCGTCTTTCTTAAGGAGAGTGGTGGGGTCGTCCCCTCCACTGGCCCTCATTATAGCCGAGGGTGGTTCTCTGTTGATGTTTCCATGCGTACTAGAACTGATAACCACAGGATGAGGGGAAACACTGATATTTCTCATTAATTTTCAAAGTGTTATGTTGGAGCAACTCTTATTGCAATTATGGTCTATCAAGACCTTACAACACTACTGATAGTATTTCTTCAAATGATCTGCATTCCAGGGGTTGGAAAAAGGTTCCCCTTCTAGGTTTTCTAGTCTATAGGTCCCAGGGACGACTTCATCGATGACCCTATATAGGCCATGCCAATTAGGATGGAGCTTGTTGGGCTTTTGCCAAGTCTTCTTGAGGACCAAGTCCCCTACTGCGATGGGCCTCTGTTTCATCCTCTAATTGTAGAACCTTGCAGTCCTCTGCTGGTAGGCTGCCTGCCTTATCTCAGCGTCCTCCCTCCTTTCCTCAATCAGGTCTAAGTCGAGTCTCCTCTCTTTAGCGTTTTTTTTTGGGGTCATACACTTGGACTCTATGCGTAGGAAACTCAATCTCGGTGGGGATGAAGGCTTCTAAGCCATAAGCTAGCATGAATGGGGTCTCTCCGGTAGAGGTCCTCACTGTTGTCCTGTATGCCCATAGCACGGCATATAACTCCTCGACCCATCTTCCTTTTGCCTCCTCAAGCCTTTTCTTGATTCCATCTAGGATTGTCCTGTTTGTAACTTCTGTTTGCCCATTGTCCTGAGGTCGGCCTGGGGTGGAGAAAAATTGTTTGATACTTACCCTTTCACAGTACTTCTGTAGAGAGGTATTCTTGAACTGAGTCCCGTTATCCGAGATGAGGGTGTTGGGGAGACCATATCTGCATATAACATTTTTCCAAATGAACTGGAAGGTCTTATGCTCTGTTATCGTGACCATCGGTTCGGCCTCCACCCATTTTGAGAAATAGTCAATAGCTACGATGAGGAACCGATAGTTATTGACTGCTCTTGGTAAGGGTCCTACGAGGTCGATCCCCCACACTGCAAATGGCCATGGGGATGTGATGGAGGTAAGAGGCTGATGGGGTTGGTGAGGGATGGTGGCAAATCTCTGGCATTTATCGCACTTTTTTAGATATGCTGTGGCATCCTTCCCCAAGGTCGGCCACCAGTACCCTTGGGTGATCACCCTCTTCGCTAAGGATCTTCCCCCAATGTGGCTTGAGCACGATCCTTCGCGCACATCTTGCAAAAGGGATGAGACCTCAGATGGGTGCACGCACCTAAGTAAAGGAAGTAAAAATCCCTTTTTGTACAAGGTGTCCCCAATGACAGCGAACTTTGCAGCCCTGTATCTCAACTTCTTCCTTTCTTGACTTTCTTCTGGCATCTCCCCCTCCTTAATGTATCTGATCAGAGGGTCCATCCACGAAGCTTCCTGCGAAACATTTAGGCAATTGCTGAGTGTTCCCTCAGCGTCTTCAATAGTTTTTCGAAGCAAAATTTCTACTGGAACCGTCCTCCTGATGTCTGTCCTTGTTGCCGAGGCCAACCTAGCAAGGGCGTCAGCTCGACCATTATCGAGCCTGGGTATCCTCTTTAACTTCACTTCTCTGAAGCTCTTCAGTAACGACCTCACTTTCTCAAGGTACCTAGCCATTCTATCGTCCTTAGCCTCGTAGGCTCCTAATATCTGATTCACTACTAGCCTTGAATCACTATGGACCAAAATCTGGCCGACACTAAGAGACTTGGCTAAGTAGAGGCCTGCTACCAAGGCCTCATATTCAGCCTCGTTGTTGGAGGCTTTGAAGTTAAACCTCAGGGCGTATTCAATATCTGTGCCGTCGGGTGCTGTTACTATTAACCCAGCTCCGCTCCCGCTTTCGCAAGAGGACCCGTCGATGAAGAGACTCCACACGGTGCGTTCTTCTGAGAAACTTCCCTCAGAGAGGGATCCCTGTCTAAAGATGTATCTTCCCTCTTCATTTTCAGCCGCTTTCCTTCTAGCGGTGCTTGTCTCAGCCCCATCTGCGGGTGTGTCAGTGGGCCTGTCTTGTTGTGTATCTGTCTTCCCAAGGGTCTCACCCTCGGCTTCATCACCTTCCCAAGTAAACTCAGCCACGAAATCCGGCAGCGCTTTCCCCTTAATGGCCGTCCTAGGCTGATACAGTATGTCAAACTCCCCCAGCTCTATAGCCCAGGCCATTAGCCTGCCTGATTTTTCTGGCTTGTGTAGGACCTGCCTGAGAGGAGAGTCGGTGAGGATGACCATTGTATGGGACTGGAAGTACGGATTCATCTTCCTTGAGGCATGGATCAAGGCGTAGGCTAACTTCTCCATCCTCGGGCATCTTTTCTCTGCCCCTGGAGTGCCTTGCTATTAAAATACACAGGCTTCTATATCCCGTCTTTGTCTCTCACAATGGCTGCACTGATGGCCGACTCTGAGACGGCGAGGTACACATAAAGTCGTTCACCCTGCACGGGCTGTGACAGCAGCAAGGGAGACCCTAAGTATGACTTTAGGTCCCTAAAAGCCTCATCACACTCTTCTCTCCATTCGAAGGCCTTCCTAAGGATCTTGAAGAATGGCAAACACTTGTCTGTGGCCCTAGACATGAACCTGTTCAAGGCAACAACTCTCCCTGTGAGTCTCTGAACGTCTTTAATGGACTTGGGAGTCTTCATCTCAACAAGGGCCTTTATCTTTTCAGGATTGGCCTCGATGCCTCTTTGGTTGACAATGAACCCCAAGAACTTCCCTGCTCCGACCCCGAAGACACACTTGGCCGGATTAAGCTTCATCTGGTATTTGTCCATCGTATTAAAGGTCCTCTCCAGGTCTGCCACATGATCCTCTGCCTTCAGACTCTTAGTCAGCATGTCATCTACGTAGACCTCCATAGACTTCCCAATTTGGTCTTCAAACATTTTATTTATGAGGCGCTGGTACGTTGCCCCCGCATTTTTTAGGCCAAAGGGCATGACCCTGTAACAGTATGTCCCCTTGTCAGTGATGAAGGCTGTCCTCTCCGAGTCTTCAAGGTTCATGAAGATCTGGTTATACCCTGAATAGACATCCATGAAGCTCATGAGCTCATGGCCTGCGGTAGTGTCTACTATCTGGTCAATGCGGGGGAGAGGGAAGTTGTCTTTGGGACAGTGCTTGGTGAGGTCTGTGAAGTCCACGCACATTCTCCACTTCCTGTTGGCCTTTGGGACAATGACTGCATTGGACAACCATTCAGGGTAGATGACCTCTCTGATAAATTCAGTGTCTTCTAATTTTTTAACCTCGTCCCTGATGACCTCATACTTTTCTCTGGAGTAAATTCTCCTTTTCTGCTTTACCGACTTCACTCCATCTACCACATTGAGCTTGTGGCACATGATTTCAGGGTCAATCCCCGGCATATCTACATGACTCCATGTGAAGACGCTTCGCCTTCTCTTTAACAGTTTAACGAGGTCTTCCTTGATATTGGGCTTCAAAGACTTGCCGACTTGGATGGTTTTTTTCGGGTTATCCTCATCGAGGATGATGGATTCTACCTCTTCCGCGGCCTCTCCTTTCTTCAGCTTCGTCTCATCCCTGGGGTCTAGGGTATCAATATTGTAAGTGGTCGTAGCCCTCTTGTGTGCCTCCCTTTCTTCAGCGGAGTTGTAGTAACATTCTCGCGCGGTCGTCTGGTCTCCCTGAACTTCCCCCACCCCGTAAGGGGTAGGAAATTTGATTATCTGATGGACCGTAGACGGCACAGCTTCAAACCCCTTGAGGGCAACACGCCCCAGTATGATGTTGTAGGCCGAAAACACATGCTCATCCATCACAAACAAACTGACCTTCTTGGTGAGCCATCTCGGCCACTCGTCCCCCATCCTCACATCGGCCTCATATACCCCAAGGGGATGAACCTTTTCCCCACTGAACCCAATCAATGGATGATGGTAGGGGACGAGTCTAGCACGGCTGAGGCCTAAGGCTTTGAAGCACGGCCAAAACATCACGTCTGCAGATGAGCCCCCATCTATTAGGATCCTCGGCACCTCGCATCCGTGCACCCTGGCAGTGATGAAGAGAGGGTCATCATGTGGGGCTAAGAGGCCTTTGAAGTCCATCCTTGAAAACCCTACTATCAGTGTGTCCATATCCAGCTTCTTCCTCTTTTCTGACTTGACCTCCAGGGAGGTTGCGTGTACCGTCTTCGTCACTGCCTTTGCTTCAGCCACATGGGCCTTCCTGTCGGCGACCTCAGACCCTCCTCCTGCAAGACCCACGGAGATCATTCCCACTCCAAGCGAGATCATATTAAGCCTCTTGACAGGCCGTGGTCGTCTCTCGGCGGGAGGTCAGGGTCGTCCTCATCATCGGAAGGGTCGTCCCCTCTTTTTTGAGGACCTTCTCTACATGCATCGCCTCGCTTCTTTCTGGGGTCGTCCCCTCGGCCCCTCTTGAAGGCGCCTTTGTCGACGTACTTTCTGAGCTTCCCTTCCTTCATCATCTTCTCAATCTCATCTTTCAGAGCAAAGCATTTGGCCGTTACGTGGCCGTGGTCTTGGTGAAATTCACACCACAGGTTCTTATTCCTCTTGCCGGGGGCTGCCCTCAGCTTCTCAGGCCACTTCAGGGATCGGTCACTCTTTATCTCATTGAGAATCTGTTCACAGCTGACCGTTAGAGGGGTGTAACCAGCGAACTTGTCATCCGTGGACCTCTTCTTCCCCTCTTTGTTCTTCTTAGGGTATTTCCCCCCACTAGAACCTCCTTTTTCGTCTTCACATTTTGCGGCCATCGCCTCTTCGGCGTTCATCACCTTCCCTGCTGTCGATAGCAATTCAGCCATCGTCCTCGGAGGGTCTTTGGCAAGCTTCCATAACAGTTTCCACTTTTGGAGTCCTCCAATCAAGGTTGTCATAGCTATGCTCTCCTCATAGTCTTCCACCTCCAGCTTCTCCTTATTGAATCTGGCTATGTAGTCCCTCAGACACTCACTCTTCCCCTGCTTAACATAGAGCAGGTGGGTGGTCTTCTTCTGTGGCCTTACCCCAAAGCAAAAGTTGTGGATGAACAGGTCTGCCAGCTGCTTGAAGTTTTCAATGGAATTTTTTGGAAGAGACGTGTACCAGACATGCGCAGCCCCTGTCAGGGTACCAGAGAAGGCACGACACCTCATCTCATCTGAGATAGAGTATATGTCTGCTGCTGACTGATACATCTCCACGTGGTGTACAGGGTTGGTGCTCCCGTCATATCTTGGGGTGACCACAGGTGGCTTGAACTTTGATGGCGTGGGGAAGTTGACTATCTTTGCCACAAAGGGTGAGCCTATGGTGTATCCCCTCTGAAGGGGATCTCAGCTCTTCAGTATATCACTGATCTTATCCTCTAGTCGCTGGATTGAGTCATTCCAGGGCCTCACAGGGTCGTCTTGGCCGATGTTATCCCCTGCCGCCTCTCTGAAGTGGACGGAGGGTTCTGTTGCGGCAGGCCTGTGTCGGCTGTTTACTTCCCTTTGGCCGTCATCTCGTCCATGGGGTCGGCCATCTGCTGCCTCCCTCCTGGACCTCGCAGCACTTCTTGACCTGGACAATTTTTCCCGCAGGTCATTTACTGGGCCCAGCCTCTCAAAGGCTGACCCCCTGCTCAAGCGATCAAAAGCAGAGCCTCTCGGGCGATCATCAGGGTTTGGTCTCCCGCACTTTCCTCTACTATCCTGGAGAGGTTGTACAGTATTGTTGGAGACCTCATACGGTTCCCAGCATTCTATTGGGGCCTCCTCTCCCCCCAGATCGTCATACCTGTCCTCAGGGCAAGGGTTTCCTTGCCTCCCCAGGCGTAGACGTCGGGGGTCAGCAACATCCCTACGCCGCTGAGGGGGTGGCAGGTCTTTGCGTGGTGCCTGGGGTGGTCCCTTGGCCTCATGCTGTCCTGGAGATGCTGCCGGAGTAATCATCTCAGGTGAAACCCCTGGGGGTCTTAGTATGTTCTGGCTTAAAGCTGTGAATTGCTCCTGCATCATCCGTTGGCTTGCTGCCAGAGACTTTAAGGCTGCCGCCACGTCAGCCATCTCAGACTGAGGCGGCGGCTAACTGGAATTGGGTCTTCCCCCCTCATCCGGCGAGGGAAGCGGTGGCGGTGGCATTTCAGGTGCCATGTGTTTGAGCTATGAAAAGCTGAACTGAAGAAAACATTGGTGAGCTTGGGAACCTTAGTGGGTCTCTTTCAATGGTGAAGCACCTCCTCCTAGGGGGAGTGCTGGCTCACCACCAGAGTGCCCAGTGAGGTCAAGCTGTACAAAGGAAGAGATGTCTTCTCGTTCCCACAGACGGCGCCAAACTGATGATGCTAAGATTTAGCACCACCGGATAAGTGATAGTGAACTCAAACAGTAGCAGCCATGGCTGCCATAGAGATGTATAAGTGTGTAAGTATGTATAAGGGGATGTGTATAAGAGGAAATAAGACAATGATGGATAGTGGTTCAGCCAATTTGGCCTACATCCACTGTGAGTGTGTGATCCACTAAGTATGGGCACTAATGGCCTTGGATACAATGCACATAAGCCTCTCTCTCTCTCTCTCTACTGTGTGTACAAGCAGAGTTTTAGCTAGGGTTACAGCGAATTGATCGATCCCCTGTAGGGTTGTAGGTGACAAGTATATATAGGTCTTAGGGCGTGTAATGTACCCCCCAAGTACGCATGGTGCATGTGAATCATGATCTAGCTAATCCCCTGTTGACACCTGTAGATGCCAAATGATGACATAATATTCCCTCACGTGAGGGTGTGATTTTGTTATAACGGTCTTCCATGTGTCATGTGAGCCTCACGCGCACTGTTCCACGCGTGTCCCAAACCACGCGCTGTGATGATGTCACCCTCGGCCTATGGGTCGAGGCCGAGGGAAAAGTTCCTTCCGGCAGTGAGCCTGGCCCAATTTTGGCCTCGTACTGTCGGCCCCTCGTACTGTCATCTGAATCCTGGTAGAGGGTCGGCCCCTCGTAGGGTCGTCTGGGTCTGGCGAGGGGTCGGCCCCTCGTAGCCTCGTCTGGGCCTGGCGAAGGGTCGGCCCCTCTGAGGAGCCGTATGGAGCCTGTTGGAGGGGTCGGCCCCTCGTAGGGTCGTCCGTTTGGAAGTTATCATCAGCCAGGCCGAGGATATAAACGGGTATATCAATGAGCCATCTACATATAGCCTCCATATAGGTAACTCGTCTTCAAATTTTTGATCAGTTAGAGTTCCTCGATGAAATATTTGTTGCTTCCTTTCATCCTCCCCGGATATTTCTCGCTCTTCGTCGATCATTTTTTCTTACCCCTTTACCAATCGGAGTTGGTCTGAGCTTGAATTTAATGATTCTGTAACATCCACTTGCCCTTTTACCAACCGGAGTTGGTATGATCTAGTGTTTGTTGATCCTGTAACATCCACAGGTTGATCAGCGAGCAACTTTTGCTCCTCGGGGATATCAGGATAGGTGAACTTTGCTATAAAATCTGCCACAGCTTGCCCTTTTAGCGATGATCTGGGTTCGTAGACTATATCATATTCACCGAGCTCTATTGCCCAGTATATCAACCTCCCTAATTTTTCTGGCTTGTGAAGGGCTTGCCTCAATGGCATATAGGTATATACTACTATGGTATGAGCCTGGAAGTATGCCCTCATTCTCCTACTTTCCTCAATAAGCGCCAGTGCTAACTTTTCCAACCTTGGATATCTGATCTCTGTTCCTCGGAAGGCCTTACTTGTGTAGTAAATTGGTTTTTGCACTCCATTCTCCACTCTGATCAACGCTGAGCTAACGGCATTCTCGGACACTGCGAGATACAAGTACAATTTTTCTCCCATTACTGGCCTGGACAACAGTGGAAGTGCTCCCAAGTATTTCTTCAAGTCTTGAAAAGCCTTCTCACATTCATCATTCCACTTAAAAGTCTTTCTGAGTGTCTTGAAGAATGGGAGACATCTATCAGTTGCTCGTGACACAAATCTGTTGAGTGCTGCTACTCGTCCTGTGAGACTCTGTACTTCCTTCTTCGTCGTTGGAGATCGCAGCCCTAATAGAGCTTTGATCTTTTCAGGATTTGCCTCAATGCCTCGCTAATTGACAATGTATCCGAGAAACATGCCTTCTCGTACTCCAAATATGCACTTCGTCGGGTTCAGCTTCATTTGATATTTATCCAGTTGATCAAAAGTCTGACTTAAGTCAACTAGATGATCGGCAACTTTCTTACTTTTCGTCAGCATATCGTCAACATAGACTTCCATATTGCAACTGATTTGTTCAGCAAAGACTTTGTTCATCAGCCGCTGATATGTCGCACCAGCATTTTTCAAACCAAAAGGCATAACATTATAATAATAAGTTCCCCGAGGGGTAATGAAAGAAGTACTTTCCCTGTCTTCAGGTTTCATTTTAATCTGATTGTAGCTAGAATAAGCATCCATGAAGCTCAGCAACTCGTTTCCCGAGGTAGCATCCATAAGTTGATCAATTCGAGGCAGTGGAAAATGATCCTTTGGGCATGCTTTGTTGAGGTCGGTTAAGTCTACACACATCCTCCACTTGTTATTTTTCTTCTTTACCATCACTACATTGGCTAACCAGTCTGGATATTTAACATCTTCAATGAAATAAGCCTTCTGGAGCTTCTCGACTTCCTCCTGTATAGCTTGATTCTTCTCGGGACTAAATATTCTTCTTCTCTGCTTCACAGGCTTGATCTCCTTATTCACATTGAGTTCGTGACATAAGAAGTTTGGGTTTATCCCTGGCATATCTTCATGACTCCATGCAAAAGTTTGCTTTCTGCTTTTAAGGAAAGTTATTAATTCTTGTTTTAATGCGGCTTCCAACGACGAACCTATTTGAGTAGTTCGCTCAGGGTGCTCGTTGTCCAGAATGATGTTTTCAGTAGCTTCCACCACTTGACCCTTCACGAGTTGCGACTCATCTCGAGGTTCCAATTTTTCAATCTCTGCACCTTCATCGACTTGATATGTAGTAGTATTTTTCTTTGATTCCTCTAATTCTTCTTGCTCGGTGGATGAATAATAGCATTCCCGAGCTACTTTCTGATCACCTTTCACAACTCCTACTCCAAAGTTTGTTGGAAATTTTAGGCATTGATGCATTGTAGATGGTACAGCCTCAAACTTCTTCAATCCTACTCTTCCCATGATGATATTGTACGATGATTGGACATTCTTATCCATCACGAAGAAACGTATTCTTTCTGTCCAACAAGAAGTCCACGTACTAATGAATATATCCAACTTGATCGTCCCAAGTGGAAATACTTTCTCACCAGGAAAATCGATGAGGGCTTTTTGGTAAGGCTCCAGTTGAGATAGCTTTAGATTTAAACTATCGAAGCACGAGTAGAACATGATGTCTGCCGAGCTACCATTGTCGACCAGCACTCTTGAAATCATAACCTCCTTCATCCTCATTTTGATCACCAGTGGATCATCGTGAGGATATAGAACACATGCGAGGTCATTTTTTGAGAACCCAATGACCAACTTCTCTTTGTTCACCTTTCTTGGGCGATCCTCCTCAGCTAGATTTATTCGTTGAATGTACGAGCAAGCTTGAGCCTCACCGAGGTAAGCTTTTCTCTCTGCAGTAAGGTCTCCTCCTCCTGCATCTCCACCTATTATAACATTACAGTCAAATGACCCAAAGCGTATTGAAAATACCTCTCGTTCTAGCTGCCTTGGTCTCTTGGGAAGATCGGGGTCATTCTCGCGATCAACTTCATGATTTCTTTTCTTATTCTCCTCTCCTCGACGAGGAGAACTAGACCTTTCTCTTGCTCGGTCGTTGTTTCTTCTTTCGTTTCCCCGTTCAACATACTTTGACAGCTTTCCTCGTCTGATGAGTGTTTCAATCTCATTTTGAAGAGCTATGCAATTCTTGGTCATATGGCCATGATCTTTGTGAAACTCGCAATATTTTTCCCTATTCCTCGTGTCAGGGTATGCCTTCATTTTCTTTGGCCAGTTTAACTCCTCGCTGTTCTTAATTTCTTCCAGGACGTGGTTGATATCTACCTTCAAAGGAGTGTAATTATCAAATTTCTTCAATACCTCCCATGACGACCTATTTTTGGATTGTTTGTCACCACCATTATTCTTATGTTCTTTCTTCTTGGTTTTGTCGACTTCCACCTTGGTTTCTTTATCCATATTCTTCTTCGCAGCCATAGCCTCCTCGGCATTCATGATTTTGGCCGCTTTTGCCATCAATTCTGACATAGTTGTGGGTGGATCTTTGGCCAAAGTGTAATACAACTTGTTAGGCAACAGCCCACTCATCAAGGCAGTGATCGTTGTCTTTTCCTCATAATCAATGACTTCAAGTTTCTCATTATTAAAACGAGTTATATAATCTCTAGTACTTTCACCAACTTTTTATCTAACACTTAACAGATGTGCTACTCATTTAACTGGCTTTGCCCCAAAGCATAAATTTCCAATGAATAACTCGGCCAGTTGAAAGAAAGTTGAGATCTTACCCCGAGGAAGATTATTATACCATATTTGAGCAGATCCGGTAAGAGTTCCCAAAAATGCCCTGCATCTCATCTCGTCTGGGACAGCATAGATGTTGGCAGCAGCTTGATATTGTTCTATATGAAGAATAGGATTAGTCTTTCCATCATATTTGGGGGTCACAACAGGTGCTTTGAACTTTGATGGTGTTGGAAAATATACAATGGCCTGGACAAAAGGTGTTCCTCGAACAAAGGTTCGTTGTAAAGTGTTCTTGGTTTTAACCATTTCCCCTAATCTATCCTCCAGCCTTTGAATAGAACCTTTCCATGCATCATTTCTTTCCTCGGGCCTATTGGTTCGAGTAGCTGATCGTGTTGAGGTGGCTTCCTGGGATCTCTCTTGACAAGCAGCTGGTCTCGACTGGGCAGATCCTTCCCTTAAGGCTGTTGATCGTTGAAAGCTCCTCGACGCTGCATTAAGAGGACTTTTATTCCTCCTAGGGCCTAATCGGTCGAAAGGAGAAACCCTACTTAATCTTTCCAATGCGCTGGTCCTTTCTGGAGAGAGAGTGATACGTTGTTCAGTATCTGTGGCTCGCACCGACGAAGTTCGCCCAGGTTGATAAGAGAAATCATCAGATTCCTCATTGCGATGTGAATTGGTACGCCTAGTACGTGAGGATGGTGCGCGGGTGTTTCTTTGAATACTCTGTGGTCCTGAATGGGATGACGCACCACCATGGAGAGTTTGGATGAGTTGTCGCATTGTTTCTTACATGACGGTCTGGCCCTAAGCCAGATTTGTCATTATTCCAGCCAGATCTGGAATATTTGGCGGAGCAGATGGATTTGGAGGGGTTCCAGCGTTTCGATTGCTGGATTCCGGAATATCATCCATTTGTGATGGATTATTTTTTGTGAGAAAATGATATTACCAGTCGTTTCCCACAGACGACGCCAATCTGTTGATGTAAAAAATTATATCAATCTAATCATTCAATCACAGATAAATAAATAAGACAAAGAGTTTTTAAAGTGGTTCAGCCTTATAAGAATGGCCTACGTCCACTGTTTTAGTATTGCTGTTTGTATGGGAATTCTCGATTACAAGTTATCTCAAGAAATTCCGGTCTGGGGTCCATTTACAATGAGGATTGTTCAATGTATTTATAGCCCTGAGGGTGTAAAGTGAAAGGGTACTACATTAAATGATATACATATGAAAGGGTAATACATTCAAGGCCCTTTAAGCGTATGCGTCTGAATGATAAGCATTTAATGAACAGTCAAACTGTTGGTTATCCTGCTAGTAATGCTTTGTTTGAGGTACAGCTCGGACCGCCTGAGTTGCTCGGACCACCTAGGCTTCTCGGTGCACAAGAGTTCCTCGGAGAGTTCTCGTTCCTCGGAGCGTATGAGTTCCTCGGGGAAGTAGTGTTCCACGGGGAAATAGTCTTCCTCGTTGTAACCTTGTACCTCGGAGCTTGTGGGTTCCTTGGAAGTGTTGTTGTTGCCATGTAGATCACCACGTGTCTTCATTTAATTTGGCCATGTCAGCAGACTAAATTTGGTATCAACACCGACCTTAGCCAAACTTTCGACCAGTTGGAAAAGCACCAGGTGAGATTGAACCCGACCAAGTGCTTATTTGGAGTACAGGACGGAATGTTCCTCGGATATATAGTAAATTAAAGGAGAATTGTGGCGAACCCAGATAAGATCTAGGCACTGATTGATATGAAATCACCTACTTACAAGAAGGAGGTACAAAGGCTAACTAGGCGAGTAGCATCTCTGAATAGATTTATGTCCCGAGCTATAGACATGTGACTGCCATTCTTTAAAGTTCTTAGAAATAGTTTTGAATGGAATGAAGAATGCGAAAAAGATTTTATGGAGTTGAAAAAGTACTTGGGGTCACCCCCACTGCTTTCCCGACCAATTTTGGGAGAAAAATTGTATTTGTACTTAGTTGTTTCTGAGTCAGATGTAAGTTCTACCTTGATTCGAGAAGAGAATGGAGTTCAATAACCAGTCTACTACACCAGTAAAGCTTTTCGAGGAGCATAAATTAGATACCCGTGCCTTGAGAAGTTATCATTGGTATTGATTGAGGCGTCCAGATGGATGAAGACCTACTTTCAATCCCATACAATTGTGGTGTACACTGACGTGCCTCTTAGGCAAGCCTTGCATAAATCGGAGAAGCCTGGCAGATTAATGTACTGGGAAGTAGAGTTGGGGGAGTATGATATCGTATATGAACCAAGGTACTCATTAAAATGCCAAGTTGTGGAAAATTTCATTGCCGAATTCACTTATCCTGAGGTTCGCGAGCAACAGGGAATGCAAACAGAGCAAGACATAGGAAGGGATAGTCCAGCTAAGGCTGTTACCGACCAACCGTCCCAACAACCTTCATTAAAGGAAAAATTAGAAGAAATCACAGCCGACCTACAGGATCCCTCTTCTAAATCTCAGGAGATTTCAGGGAAGTATGAGGAAGCAAAAAGAAAAATATTCCATCATGGGATTTTGACAGACCAAGCTTTTGATAACAGTCTCCCAATATGGAACTTATACATTGATGGATTATCTTATGCAACAGGCAGTGGAGTAGGTGTAATACTTAACACTCTTGATGGGATATATATTGAATATGTCCTGTGATTTCAGTTCCAGGCCTCAAATAATGAAGACTAGTACGAAGCACTCATTGTGGGCTAAAGTTTAGTAGAATCACTGAACGCTGAGCAAGTTGTGTCACATAGTGACTCTCAATTGGTGGTAAACCAAATATTGAACTTGTATGGAGCTAAAGGGTAACTGATGACTAGATACTTATCCAAATCATTGGAGGTGATATCAAAATTATCGACTATTCGGATGAGTAGAATACCAAGGTTAGAGAATGCCCAAGTAGATGCACTTGCTTGGCTAGCTTCAGTAATAAGAATTGAGCTCTAAAGAACTATTCCCATCGAGATTCTAGTAAACAAGAGTATAGATAAAGAACTGATGATTAATTTTATCATAATAGATATGGGACCATCTTGAATGGATATCATCAGAGCTTATATTGAAGAAGGAACCCTGCCAGCAGATGCAATTGAGGCAAAAAAACTGAAGTACAAAGCAACAAGATATGTGCTGGATAAAGGGGTGTTATACAAGAGAGGATTGACAGCTAGCTTGTAACGTTGTGTTCATCCAGCAGAGGTTCAAGACCTGATATAGGAAGTGAATAAAGGATATTATGGAGCACACATAGCAGGCAGGATGCTACTGCAGCGGATTAGTAAATAGGGATACTATTAGCCCACTATGCGAGAAGATTGTGTAGCCTTTGCTAGAAAATGTTACAAGTGCCAAAGGTATTCTAGCATTCGAAAAACTCCACAAGTTCCTTTAACTCCAATCACTTCACCATGGCCATTTGCAATATGGGGAATAGACTTGGTCATCCCATTGTCGACCACCCGAGGAAGATTCGGGTACTTGGTCATTGTTGTGAACTACTTTACAAAATGGGTTGAGGCAAAACCTTTGGTGGATGTTCCGTATGAGAAGGTATACCAATTAATTTGGAAGAATATCATTTGCATATATGGGTTTCCTTATGCCTTCATTACCAACCACGACACACAGTTCAATAATGAAGATTTTACCTCTAATTGTGCTCAGTTTAATATCCAAAAGTTGCACTTTGCTTCAGGTCATCCTTAGAGTAATGGGAAAACTGAAGTTACGAATATAACTCTTCTTAATGGTTTGAAAATAAGACTTGATAATACCAAGGGAAACTGGATCAATGAGTTGCACTCTGTTTTGTAGGCATACCGAACAACTCCGAGGACTGAAATTGGAAAATCTCCATATATGCTGGCATTTGGGACTGAAGCAGTAATACCGGCTGACTTGGGCCTCCCATCTCATAGAGTACTGAATTTTAACTCTCCTGTAAGTGATTTAATGCGAAGACTGGATTTAGATATGATGGAAAAGGTACATAAGGACGCTGCTGTAAGAAATGCAGCGTACCAGCAGAGAACAGCTCATTTCTACAATAAAAGAATGAAGCCAAACAACTTAAAGGAAGGATATTATATGCTGAAGAAGGTAATCCATAAGAACAGCAAACTTGAGGCTAATTGGCATGGGCCATATTGTATTTCAGCAGTTGTCTGACTTGGAACCTACAGAATTGAGACATTGGAGGGAGAAGAGTTCAAGAATCCATGGCATGTTGAGCATCTTAGGAAGTATTACCAGTGATGTAATGAAACCAAATTGTACTCCTATCATTTCAGTATTAATGAAAATGATGATTTCCTCCATTTCTGTTTTTGATTTTTTTGGGAGTACTCGTGCTATGCACTATTATATGCTTGATCGACAAAAACTGATTCTTGATCGGTGAATGTTAAAAGTTAATCTTTGCAAAAAATAAGTATACAATTGGTCGGTGCCCAGAACAGGTCCTTCACATCAACCACATAGCTGATTACTTATGTTCGAATGTTGGTCGACAGAAGTAAGAAGTTGCTCAGCATAAGCACGTTGTTGATAACTGATGTTCGAATGTTGGTCTGTAGAAGTAAGAAGTTGCTCGGTATAAGCAAAACTTGATAGGCAATAGACAAAAACCCAAGTAAAGAAGGATTTTAAGTCCTCAAGTAACTTCGTCACTGAAGATAAAGATAAAACAAGATTTTATCTACAACGAAGACAAGGATAATACAAGATCTTTATCCAACTGGGCAAAGTGAATGAAGAACATTGTGAAGATTCCTAAAAAAGAATGTAGACACATATTCCACATACGTCTGGTCACCACTGGTAACTAATGCAAAAAACTTAAAAATTTAGGTGTATTAGTAGAACCTATGAAAACACATGGGTAACTAGTGCCAAACTCGGATTTTAATCTAAGTGTACTAGTAGAACCTATGATCTCATTGGTAATTGATGCTAAACTTAGGCAAAATCTTAAGTGTGTCAATAGAAATAATGAAAAAAAGAAGGCATTCACAATCAGGGATTAACGAGATAAGTCGATCAAATATATTTCATTCATTTAAATATTCATTACATGATTTTGTTCATAACTGAATTACAGGAATGAAATTTATTCTAATGTGTAGACACCCCAATCTATTACCCCCTAAAACCTCCCTTCATCACCACAAACACAGGTCATACCCCGAGCAATGACCTAGAAGCCATCAGGCGCTCCCAGGCTTCGTTTGACCAAAAAGTCAAACTCTTCAGCTCGACTGAGACTGAATGAATATTCGAAGGGAACTTAAAACCCTTTCAATGGTCTATCTCGTGCGCGATTCTGACTTACGGTGCGGACGAACGACCCATTTCCCCCAAAACTCGATCAAGAGGCCACCGAATGCTCTCGAGCTCTGTTTGACCTAAGTCAACTCTTCAGCTCGACTAAGACTAAATGAATCCTCGAAAGGCAATGAATCCCCTTTCCAACAGTCCATACCGTGTGCAATTCCAACTTATGGTACGGACGAACGATCCATTTACGTCCGATGATTCTCCGTCCAATGGACAGACGAGTGCTTCCGAGCCACATTTGACCCAAAGTCAACTCCCAAACCTGAGAGCAGTCCAAAGGACTTTTGAAGGTCTCTGAATTACCTTTTTAATGGTCCACCCTGTGCATGATTCGAATCAACTATTTGCGCTCTATGGCCGATTTTTTGGAAAGGCCTGAAAGACACTGCCAAACGGCAGGTCCCAGACCCTACCTATCAGCAGTGTGCCTAAACACACCTGTCGATTGGCAAGACCAAAGCTATGCCGATCGGAAATGCCCTGGGCCTATAAAAATGAGGCCTTGGCCTCATTACAAGAGGAATCCAGATCTAATAAACATTACTCTCAGCAAATCCAAAACACCTCTCTCGAAGTCAGCGTAATTTCCACATCCAAATCCGTTTCCAACATTCACTTTTCATCATCCTTTTCATCAAACTTGGTGAATTCACTACCCTCCATCATCATCCAAGTGAAAGGGTTGTTCTCCAACATTCAAGATCAAGCTCAAGATCTTCAAGAAGGTCTAATTTCCTTAATTTCCTCCTTAAATTCTCATAAATTCGCATTAACTTGTTTCATTACTTAACACTTTTATTCTCTCATCTCACACATCCTAATATACTTTTTATTTAGTATTATTGCACATCCCTTATTTTCATACAAATAAAACCCCCAAAAATAAGAAAAAATGGGTTTGCTCATAAATTCCAAATGGGAATTCTCACACTTTTCTTACACTTCTCTCACGACTAAAACACTTTTCCTACACACACACAAATAAGAGAATCCCCAATTTGGATTTATGGGATAAACCCCACCCCTTGTTTTGCATACGAACTACGTGGACTTTGACGCATCTATAGGCTACGTAGGCGTCTCGGGGTAAAACCCGAGACTCGAGTCCTATTATCACTTTTCCTCTCATTTTATATTTTCTCTAAACTCAACTCTCTTAGATTACATATATCCATATATGCATATATTTGTTCTTAGTGGCGTATTATTCCACATACGTTATCGTTCCATTATAACGATCAACGCAAGGATAATCGCGTAAATCATATTTTCTAATATTATTTTTATGAACATTCCTACGGATGACTCGCTTTATCTCTTCCATGGTACAAGTCGAGGATTCCTATCTCCACTATATATACACATGCACACATATCATAGGGAAAATAAAGGAAAATAACAAAAACCCATGAGAGACCGTAAGGGCGGAATGGGTGCCTAACACCTTCCCATTTCGTAACTTTTCCTTCGGACCCTTTTCGAATCATTTTGGTTTCGTATGCATCAGTATGTCTTTGGATGCTGTCCTTCGGGATGGCTCCCTTTCTTTTGTCTGTTTTAAGTTAAATAAACTGGTTACTCCATCTCTCTACATTTTTCACCTCATCAATGATGTCGGCTGAAGCACTCCCGAGAGGGACACGCGGGACCAAGGATCCTCACTCTGCCCGCCCGCCGAGAGGATCGAGGATGGCGACAGTGGCGACTCTGCTGGGGAATATTTTATTTTGAGGCCTAGACTCTATTTACATGGGTGTTATGTTTATATTTTCCCCCATTTTCACGTGTTCCCCCTTTCCATGTATATCCCATACTTATGCTTCTATTCACACACTTGTAGAAAATTCTCCATGTACACTTCGCGCCACATGCACCTAGGATCCTATATATTCTCATGTTGCACGCATCACCCATACTTGGTATACCATTGGTACTCATACTTTACTCCCCGTTGGGCATGATCAAGAAAACCATTCTCATAAGATACTAATAAGAGAATCAAGCATGATTCACACAACATCACCAAAGAGCATTGTTATTGACGAAAATTTGTCCACTAACTGGAGGGTCACTTCGTGATGGTCACTCGTCCAGCAGGGCGTAGTTAGCCTAAGTGATATGACTCTCACCTTTCATTGGCCAAGTACCTTTGACGTATATCAAACGGTTCCCCCGCATCGTACCGCTTAACCGAAGTCATGATGGGAGGTGTATCGCAGGGAATTCATCCACGTATGTCGAGTATATCGAATTCTCTCTCACATGTACCTTCCCCACGAGGTATATAGTGAGGCAATTCACGTACACTCAGGTATATCAAATGGCTTGTCCACACGTACCGATTACCCATAAGAGCAAGACGTATATCGTGGAAGTCACGCTAAAGGGGGTAACCCTTTTCGATTCACCCAAATAAACGGAATAGCCGCATATAGGTGTCACTCCTAGGAAACACATATAAGATTGTCCATTTCTACCCGAAACTCTGCCTAAATTCCGGGTCAACCTGCCGCCCAAATTTTTGCGCATTTTTAAAACGGGACCCTATTCGTGAGCCTGGTCACAAGTCCAGCCATAACTTTGCATATATTATAAACCCAACTTTTCCAGGATTGGGTCCCGCCCGGCATTTTATTTTACATTTAGGAGAATTTAATACAAGTGAGAACATAATAATCATGCTGAGGTCCGTCTCCCGAAAAAAAATCCAAAAACATTTCTCCTGTCTTTATCAAAAATCCAAAAATATTTTATCTTTTCATCTCAAAGGAAAAAAAATGTCATCCCTCTTTCTCATAAATAAATCCCATTTTTGCGCCTTCTCAAGTCGATCGCAAACCCTTGGCCTGACTTCTTATTGGCTTCGGTCTTCAGTCAGATCACCCCGGAGTTTTGTCTGTTCCCCTGCTACTTCTTTCAAGTTCAAAATCCATCCTTTTTCTATGGAGAACACATATCAAGTACCCATTGTGCACTCGGATCTAACAGTAGTCCTAGCTCAGCTCGTGTCCAAAATTGATAACCTTCAAACTGAGGTCCGAGAAATGCAATGAAACCAGGTTCCCATTCCTTAAGAGCCCGAGTCCATATTCCCTCGTGCTATGGATCCACCTGAGCCCATATAGGTTCCCGAAGAGTATCAGCACCCTCCACATGCCCCTCTTGCTAACGGGCTGCCGCCTGCCCAACTTTCGATGTCAAACCTTGCCCAACATGGGGCTAACTTGCTTATGATCATTGATCCGAAGGAAGAAGAGATGAACAAAATCAAAAAGGACCTCAAGATGCTCACCAAGAAGTTTGACCAAGTCAGAATCTCGGGGAATTACATGGACTACACCCACATGTCTCCTTATCTTAAAGCGAGGTTACCCGAGAAGTTCAAGATGCCAGATATCAAGAAATTTGGAGGAAGTGGACCCCCGATTATTCATCTCCGCAGCTATCACCATTCCATGAATCTACTAGGGGATTATGAAGAAGTTATGGCCCAATCGTTTATGTAAACTCTAAAGGATCGCGACCTCCGATGGTTTTTGTCTCTCGAAGAGTCCAGAATTCATAGTTGGGAGGATGTGGCTCGAGAATTCATGTCACAATACAAATATAACGAAGAGCTTGAGGTCACCCGCTGTGATTTAGAGCTGCTCAAATAGAACTCTGAGGAATCAGTCAGTAATTTCAAAGCTCGATGGAGGGAAAAAGCATCTACCATGACCAATATTCCTTTCGAGGAAGAACAAGTCAGCATAGTGAAGAAGAACTTCTTACCCCATGTCCAAGCAATGATTGGAGGACAATACTATCCCCACTTCGGAGCTCTTAGAAAAGTAGGAGTGGAAATCGAGGAGGGTCTTGCTAAAATAGATGTCGAACCAAAGAAGGTGTACGGACAGTTCACCCCCAGGAAATATGATAAACCTACTAGTGCTACAGCCTCAATCATTAACATCTCTCAACCAACCACCTCATGGGCACCAAAAAGTCGCCCTGTCCCAGTCTAGAAAGAATATACCGAGCTCCATGCTCCCTTCTCCAAAACCTTATCAAACCCTTGGACCCCCATCCTTTGCCAAATTCGCTCCCAAGAAACTTTAAGGCAGATGCCCATTGCGCCTTTAACCAAATAGCTGGCCATACCACCGACCAATGCTTTCACCTTCGAAATGTAATCCAAGGTCTAATTGACCAGGGTACCATTGCCCCACCAGCTAATCCTAAGACAAACGCTACTCACAAGCCACTCCCAAATCATACCAATGCCATCTTCTCAGAAGAGAACCCAAAATTTGATCCCTCAACCCAAATCACACCCATATACTCTCCTAAACCTCTCCAAATTTGCCCAAAAGTTGAAGTTTTGGAATGCATAGACTTTACATGGAAAGACAAAATTATTGCCACCGGATGGGGGGAAGAGTTCGAAGATTCAAATGAAGAGAAAGCTTCAGAGAAAACTGGCCCGATAGCCGACATGTGTGGGATGATATCATTTGAAGAACTTCTCAGAGAAATAAACAAGGTGGATGAACAACCTAAGGTTAACGAGGAAATGGGATTCATGTTCTTCCCTTCTTCAGTAAATCACATGACCAGATTAGGGAGGCATTACTAGATCCCAAGCTCACTACCATCCAATGACAAAGGGAAGGGAGTGAAAAACCATCCTACGCTAGAAATTACCCTCGAGGGAAGAAAGATCCTCGATCAACTGAATAAAACTCAAGTTAACATCACTCTATGGGGGCTTTTCATGTCTTCTCAGTAGCACATAAATGCTTTGATCAAGTTGCTCACTAGACCCACTGTTCTTCCCTCTACCACACCGAAAGAAGCAGTAAATTTGGTCGGATCCTTGACCTCTACCCGAATGATATCCTTTTTTGAAGAAGAAATCCCCAAGATTGGACCAAAACACAATCATGCACTCAACATCTCCGTCGAAGCTACGGGGAAGGTTGTACCACTCTCTCTTGTCAATAATGGATCCTCCTTGAATGTCTGCCCACTAAGAACCTTTAAATGTTTAGGACTGAAAGAAAAAGACCTCTCTCCAACCTCCGTTGTTGTGTGTGCCTACGATAATACCCGTCGGGAGGTGATGGGATCCATAAAGCTTATAATAGAGGTTGGCCCTATAAACCATGTCGTCGAATTCCAAGTTATTGACATCCCATATTATTTCAATTTATTGTTAAGACGACCTTGGCTTCATAGTATCAAGGGTGTGTTTTCCTCACTCCATCGAAAATTGAAGTTCTTCACCGATGCAGGAGTCATCACCATTTTGGGTGATGACGACAATGTTGAGGTAGCAAGTACCAGCAGTCTAATTCTTGAGATACAACACGAGTCAAACGATACGCTCCTATCAGGATTCCGAGCTGAACCACTACTACTCCCGGAAGGGGACGACTTCAAAGAAAGGGTTTGTACATAATATGAACCTCATGGAAACGTCAATGTGATTCAGATATTCAGAAACATGAACTTCATGCCCGGACTGGGGCTACGACAAAGACAACAAGGGATACTTAAGCCTATTGAACTGAAGAAAGATTTCCCTCCTTGTGGTTTGGGGTATCAACCATCAGAACAAGAGCTCATAATGATCCACCAGTCTCGACCAAAGAAAGGACTAGATTGCATCCAAACCATCCCAGGTGACTCCTTCAATGGAAGATTCATCAAAGAGGGTATAGAATTCCCCTTTTATAGCTTTTCGGAACCATGGTATGACCATACAGACAAGAAGATAAATCCTGGAATGGAGATCTTTTTCCAAGACAGCTACCCATGGGCCGTGAGTTCCCAACACTGTGTACGATCACTCATCAAAGATACCGAAGAGACTGAGAAAAGTGACTCTAAAGATCCCCTTAACCTACAAACACTGGGGCTGACACTCTGCACGGTTCATTCAAGCACTACATCACTGGATCCATCCCATTTGATTAAAGCTGCTGATACACCTCTCCTCAACTAGCATGTTGTGCCAGTTCTACTTGCTGAAATCTCCCCTAATCCTAATGTTTACCCCATTTCTTCTTCTGTTGTCTATCCTTGTTCAAATGTAATCGAGTCCTCCTTTAATCAGGTTCTCAATGTTATTTTTCCTATTAGTGAAATAAATGAAGATTTTGAGTATCTTGTTGTGCCTTACATTAATTGTCTAGATTCTAATCAAACTTTTGATGATGATGATTTTGCAAATGAATAATTCTTAACTGATCTAAATAAGGTTAATAATAAACAACATAACCGCGTTCAAGTTAATGAAGAAGAGATTGTTGTTGTTAACCTCGGTTCTATTAGCCAACTGCGCAAGATTAGGATGGGGGATACCCTTGACAAGCATGAGCGTGCACAACTCGAAGAATTACTAAATGAATTTATGGATGTCTTTGCATGGTCCTACGACGATATGCCCGACATTGATCTTGAAATAGCTTAGCCTGAGATTCCCACTCTCCCATATTACAAGCCGATTAAACAAAAGTTGAGAAAGCTCTGCACTGAATGGTTGATCAAAGTCAAAGAAGAGGTGGTCAAACTGTTGAACGTAGGCTTCATTCGTGTGATCAAATATCCCACATGGCTATCCAATATATTGCCTGTGCCGAAATCAGTAGGGAAGGTTCGAATGTGTGTAGACTACCGGGACTTGAACAAAACCTCTCCAAAGGATGATTATCCATTACCCAATATCCACATGATCGTGTACAACATAGTCAATCATGCTCTTAAGTCATTCATCAGCGGGTTTATCGGATACAACCAAATCAAAATGCACCCAGACCATCAAGAAAAGACCGCGTTCATCACCCCATGGGGAACCTTTTGTTACACTGTTATGCCATTTGTTTTCAAAAACGTTGGGGCTACCTTCTAGAGGGCTACCACAACCATCCTGCATGATCTGATTCATAAAGAAGTTGAGGTCTATGTGGATGATATGATTATCAAATCCAAAACTAGAGAAGGTCATGTTCTCTCTCTCTAAAAGTTCTTCGAATGACTGCGACAGTATCAGATGAGACTCAATCCACAGAAATTCATCTTCTGTGTTACAAAGGGAAAACTCTTAGGATTCATGGTCAGTGAGAAGGGAATAGAAGAAGATCCTGGCAAGCTGAAAGCCATACTTAAGATGCCACCTCCCCAAACAGAGAAAGAAGTCTGAGGTTTCCTCGCAAAATTGCAATACATCAGTCAGTTCATCATCCAAGTGACCTCCATCTGCGAACCTATCTTCAAAGTCCTCCGAAAGGATTCAACCAAGGTTTGGAACGAGGCCTGCCAAGAAGCTTCTGATCAAATCAATTGATACCTGACTCAACCTTCGGTACTCATGCCACCACAGCCTGGTCTCCCCTTGCTCTTATACCTAACCATAACCAACACTGTAGCTGGGGCATTGCTAGCCCAATACCTTGAAGATTCCCGCAAAGAAAGAGCCATATATTATGCCAGTTACAAATTGGTTGGATACAAAGTCAACTACACTACTTTGGAAAAGGCATGTGTCGCGCTTGTCTGGGTCACCTAAAATTTACGGCACTATATGCTCGCCTTCCCCATCAAACTTGTATCCCGAATAGATCCCATCAAATACCTGCTTGAGAAACCTGCCTTATCTAGTCGAATGGCCCGATGGTTGATGCTCCTAGTCGAGTTTGATATCGTGTACGTCACGCAGAAATCCATGAAAGGAAGAGCCATCTCTGACTACCTCACTGATTACCCCATGGAGGAAGCCGATGTCTAGTTCTCCAAATTCCCAGATAAAAACATCCTCTGCACTGCCGAAGATAACCTTCGATGGAAAATATTCTTTAATGGCACTGCCAATAAAAAGTGATATGGCATTGGGATACTTCTGATAGCCCAGATGACTCCCACACTCCCATCGCCATCAAGAAGGATTTTCCTTGTACCAACAACATGACTGAATATGAGGCATGCATAGTAGGCCTCAAATTTTTCTCTCGAGAAAGGTATTCAATGCCTAGATGTCTACGGAGACTCTGCCCTCATTATCGGTCAAGTGCGCAGAAAGTGGAGAGTCAAGGATGAGAAGCTCCAACCCTTTCAGGCCCACTTAGAAGAGCTAGCCTCCTAATTCCAAAACATCACCTTCCATTACCTGTCACGAGCAAGGAATGACCTAGCTGCCGCCCTTTCTACCTTAGCCTCCATGGTCAAAATGACTAAAGGAATAACAATGACCCCCTTCCAGGTTCAAAAGCAAGACAAACCAACCCATTGCTACCACATCATCACCACTGAAGCTGCCGAGCTAGCCAATTGTTGGTACTATGATATTTGGCACCTCCTCAAGCATGGTAGGTATCCCAAGGGTTCCAATAAGAAAGATCGGGGAACCCTTCAAAGACTGGCTACCCAGTACATCATCTGTCATAAAGCACTTCTCAAAAGGAACTTCGATGGAACCCATCTCCACTGTATCGCAGGGGCTGACATTGAAAACATAATGCAGAAGATCCACAGCGGGGAATGCGGACCCCACATGAACGATCACATGCTTGCCAAGAAGATCATCCGACAAGGCTACTACTGGACTACCATGACCCAGGATTGCACCGCCTATGTTCGGAGAGGCCTCAAATGCCAATAATTCTCCAACCTTCAGCATCTTCCTCCGCGTGAATTATACAACATGACTTCTCCCTCGCCGTTCTCCACCTGGGGTTTCAACATTATAGGGAAAGTTACACCAAAGGTTTTCAACGGGCATGAGTTCATCCTAGTTTCCATTGATTACTTCACCAAATCGGTAGAAGCTGAGTCATACGTAGTCCTAAACGCAAAGAAAGTGGCCAAATTCATCAAGAAAAACATCATCTGCCGATATGGGGTCCCGCACGAGCTAGTATCAGATAACGGCTTGTATTTCGAGGTAGAAGATACAGAAGTGGTCAACGAGTATGGGATTTAGAGACACAAATCTTCTCCCTACCGACCTCAGACCAATGGTGTAGTTGAAGCCTCCAATAAGAACCTCAAAGCCATCATCAACAAGATGATCGAAAGCTATCGAGATTAGGCCGACCGGATCCCATATGCCCTCTGGGGCTATCGAACCTCTACTGGGGCTACCCCTTACTCTCTAGTTTACAGCATGGAAGCAGTCCTACCCGTGGAGCTATAAATACCCTCATTGAGCGTCATGCTTGAAAATAAGGTCAGTGAAGAAGACTGGTGCAAAAGACGTCTTGACGAGCTGACCCTCCTAGAAGAAAGGATATTAAAAGCCTTATACCACATACAAGGGTACCATCGCTGAGTAGCGCGATCATTCAATAAGAGAGTTAAGGACCACGGTGTTCGAGAAGGGGATCTATCCCTCAAAGAGATCATAGAACCCATCTGGAATCCTAGAGGGAAATTCAAGCCCAATTGGAGCGACCCCTACATTGTCAAGAAGATCTTGTCCGGCGATGCCGCCATGCTCACCGACTTAGATGGGGAAGAGATGGCTCGTCCAGTCAACCTGGACCATCTCAAGAAGTTTTACCCCTAGTCCAAAATCTCGACGCGCTATGACTCTTTTCATCTCCCTTCTATTCTAAAAATAAAAAAAATAAAAAAATCTCTTCATTCCCCTCTACCCAGAACTACGTGAGTCCGATCCTCTGCAATAAATAATTTTCAAATAAAATTAACGATTTTTTAAGAACCCCAGAGGTATGTAGGCAGTTCATTCACCTTAAATGAGCATGCCCTCTCTTTTTCACAAAATACTATTCTTTTCTTATCCCCGAGAAAGATAGTCCATTCTAACATATATTTGAACAAAAGGATTATGTATGCCTTAGCGATCGTTATAGATAATTCAAAAATAAAAAACTCATCAAAAGGCACAGTTGGATGATCAAAAACTTGTTTATTTCATTAATAAGAAATTATAGTACAATTACATAAAGGAACGGATAACTCCCATCCCCCTACCGTCCTAAAAAAACAAAAATAAAATCCCCACATTTATTCCCCATTACAAAATAAACTCTCCAAGAGTCCTATCCACAGCTACAAGAGGAGCCCGCTCCGTCGTCATCATCTGCATCCTGGGGTCCCCAAGCTTCCCCTGTCTGAACAGAGTGCCGCAAGCGCTCCATGGACCGATCAGCCCAAACCAGCTTCAGAAAAACCACAATGCCTCCTTCCATAGTATTAAATAAAACAAGCCACCTTTGTCGAGTCTCCACTGCCAACATCTTACTGAGCACTCTCCTCCATAACCACTTCATATAATCCCCGGGGATAGGAAAAACTCTCCCAACAGACTGAGAGGGACTGGTTGATAGACACTGATTCTCCCACAAAGAGCCTAGATGCATGCGCAGATGCTCAGTCAAATCTTTTACCGGAAATAAGTCTAGTGTCTGAGGTGGCACGACCTGTTCCCAGCCAAATTGATGGAGAAGCCACCAAGGGAAATAAAAAGAGGTTTGTCTAATACCAATCAGTCAAACATACGGGTATTCCCCCAGCTCCAAAATAGGCAGCAACTTTCCCCACCAAGTCACTGAACAATATAGATTTAGAGACCCATGCTCCACAAACCAGTTCTCCCAGCTCTTAATATCCAAGCCAACGCTGATGAAGTGGCGCAAAAAAAAGTTGGGTACAACCGAAAAAGGGTATTCTGGAGGAGTCACCAGGTAGAATCTTTCAGATAACCACATGAACAGCATCATGGGGCTACCCCTCAGGAAGTCAAAATGACCTTCTCGCTAGGCATCCATTCCATTCAAAGTCTCCGCCAGTATCACCGCCGCAGGATTACGATGGTATGACATCCAAAAAATAATAGCTACAAGTTATGGGTCCACCAGCAGTTACCTAATCACCAACAGTAATTTTGATACTAAGCTTAGAACAACGACTTCGGCATATCCAGCATCGCCAGCCTCCTAAAAATGCACAAACTGTAACACCTCCGAAAGGGAGATCATTCCCCTAGCAATAAATGGCATGGCCATCGAAGGCGAAATATGAAGAAGCCCGACCAATAAATACCTGGGAGAACAGGAAAAATCAGGACAGGCTGAAGCAACACTGGGATTTATCCGTAGCATGGAAGAAAATTCCTCATAGGTAGGACATACCTCATCAAACCTAAAGATAAATACATGGTTTTAGGGGTACCAAAATTGTACCGTCGTCATCAACATGTTCCACTCAATGGGCCAATTACGCCACAAAGAAACTCAACACATATTGAAAGCATCATAGTCGACATTATAAGAGCACATTGCTTCCAAAGCTTCGAGGTAGTCAACAAACTCAATGCTACCGAGAGAGCCATATTGCAAGACTAGGAAATAGTAGGCAAGTAAGTAAGAATGTGAGGGTGTGATGGAAACACTCCACCCTTACCCCTTTTTACACTTGAAAACCCTCATAAAAAACATGACCCCTGTAGAAATCGGAGGAAATCCTACCCCACAAAGTACAAGAGGCTGAAGAGGGCACTAATCAAAGCTTTGAATTGATGGGAATGGACTTGACTTCCGATAGGCAGGATAAGGGTCTTGTCGATCGGTAACCCCCTATTTTTGGAAATTTTCCTTTTTCCTTTGCTATCAAAATCAGAAGCTCAATAAAAAAAAATAAAGTTATATTTTCAACATAATTTCAAAAATCCTCTTCCACCCCTATATAATTTCAAATTTTTAAAACTTTCCCCCAAAACCCCAAAAATATCTCTTTTTACGGTCTCAGCAGCAAAGTAAAAGCGCATGTGCATGCATTCACCATTAACAAAGATAATCAAAAATCCCATTGCATGGCATATATATATTCTCTTCAGTGTTACATCAAATTTTGCAGGAAATAAAGAAAAGAAAAAAAAATGGAACTCAGCCTGAAACCACATTCCCTCTCTCTCTCCCTCTCTCCTAAGAGCTTCCACCCCTGCGACGCGCTCTCTTTCCCCTGCGACGAGACCACGCACCACCACTACTCGAGCCAGACTCCTCCCCAGACGAAGCAGATGACACCAAAAAAGAAGGAACAGGGACCGTATCTCGAATATGGGCAGTCGCCGAAGATATCTAGTCTGTGATGTCCCTCAGCCAAGTGGTAGACACCCGAACTTGCTGCAAGTAAAAGGAAAAATTAGTATCAACGAGGGATCAAAATTAAAAAGTAATAAAAAAGAGGAACAGAAAGGTATACCGCAGGACGAAGGACCTCCTCTGTCAAGCCCAACTCCTCCAGATCCATCGCATGAGGACGGTGCAACATAGGCACCATCCCTCCATCATCCCGTTGAATGTTGTACAAAGGAGCATGCAATCTAACAAAGGGAACCTCTGAAGTCTCCGCCGCCGTAGATGCCGACGGACCACCGCCGCTGTGGGAAGACCCCACCGCCTGACTCAAACCCACAGGAGGAAAAGGCAAGGCATCATATATGCTGGGATCCATCAACCATCTCATCACAAAGTCCATATAGTCATACGGTGCGGCCGTTTCAGTGTACAACAAGTAGGACTCGCCAATCATCGTCGTAATCCTCGCATCCTCTGGCAACAGTCGCTCCCGCCTCATAGAGATAGGAGGCTGCGTAGGTGGCACCACCACTTCCTCCTCAGCAATCTACCGAACCACCCTCTCCATAAGATACCAAGAATGGCCAAACTCATGCGCTAGAAAATGCCTCATCTGATCGTTCACCCCAATCTCCCCCGTATCCTAAATGGTTATACCCCAAGGGTAAAAAGTCACCTAAAAATCCCCAGCAGCCATAAGTCAATACAGAATCAGAACATGAAAAAAACAACAACTGAAGAAGAGTCTCACCCTACCACTAGTCAGGACATTCAAGACCTGACGCACCGTCTCCAGAGAAAGAGATCCCTTCGACTGCCGATTGGCTTTCCACCATCAATACAATCGACATAAGTCCCTAACGGTATCTTCCTTTAGAGAAATCAGCTGGGTATTACACCTAATAACCTCATAGAACCACGTCTGCCAAAAAAAAGAGTTCACAATAAAAAAGAGACGCATAAGGAAAATGCGAATGCATGAAAGGAAAGTGTACAAACTGAAGAATACCTCAAGAAGATACGTGGCTCCTGCCGACAGCACCGGCTGAATCCATCCAAAGAAAAATAGAGGGTCGCCAAAGTCAGTCTCCCACAATCATAGAGAGGGATGTTCGAAAACATCCTTAAATACGGTAAGAACCACAAATGGACGATGTCACCGCTCGACGCCACAATGAAACCTCCCAGCACCAATAATATGAACAACCGGGCCATTTGCCTCACCTATAGCCCGTCCTCCACATCAACCACCCTACTCAGCAAAACATCCTTCAGCAAGGACAACTGAATGGAGTCCCCAGACACTATCCTCCCTACGTCACCAAGCACGGCACGTAACTCCTCCGGCCTCACCCTCAGAGAGAGATCCACCTCTATCTACTCTCCGTCGTAATCCAGCCCCAACAGCTGTTGCACGTCTATGGGAGTCACGTTCATCTCCCCAAAACTGAAATGGAAGGTGTGGGTAGTATCTCACCATCTCTCCCCCAGAGCGCATAAGACCGCTGTAGAACGAGGAATCTCATCCAGCATAGACGCCAACCTCCCAAAACCCGCTGATGATACCACCCAACGCACCACAGGTGGAAGATGCTCCCAGACTTCTTTAAGCCCCGTCGTCCCATGGGAACGCATATTCTTCAGAGAGATATCAAACTGTCAAAAGAAAAAAAACCTTGTCAAAAATTCAAGAAGGAAAGAAAAATCATCGAGAAAAAAGAGAAGAATGCAAAAAGTCAGGTAACTTACATAACCACCAGGGCTCACCACCGTCGAAGAGAGATAACACGATGACTCCCGTAAAAAGGTTCGTTCATCCGCAATCGGCTCAAACGCATCCTGGTCCGCCACTCCATGTTCGCCTAGTCATCAACAGTCAACCATTCCTTATGCGCTGCAGTGCTCACAAAGGTGGCCATTTCTTAGAGATCGGAATGCTAGAACGATCTGCGGAGGAAAATCGCAGAAGAGAGAAAGCAAGAAGTTGTGAAAAATGAAGGGAATTCGCCTCCTTTATATAGAATGCCAAGGGTCATACTGATCGGCATTGACCCCCCACCCACCGATAGGCATTGACTCTTTGCCTTCCCGAGGTAGTCCAAAAGTGTGTGCCACTGCCAAATGGCACCCTCTGCACCACGCCGATCGGCACCCCCTTAAAAATTGGTACAAAAATTCCCAGAAAATCCTAAAAAATCCTCAGAAAATTTCCTAAAAATCCCCGAAAGGGTTTAGAACATTTTCGCCAATAAAATTTCGCATTCCTGCATGCGAAACCCCTATCTCCCTAGCAAAACTCTCAAGAGACAAGTAAATCCCCTCCTGACAGTGTCCCCGGAGAATCTCTAAGGATCACCTCCTATACCCCAGAGGTCTCAAACCTCCCCAAGAAATACCTCCAATACTTGGACCACTTAATCACTTCCTCACTAGAGTTTACAGCCTCAAATTGACCTTTCCTCCGTAAAGTCTCCAAAAGACATAAGGATTTCATCAGCCATTGGCTCCCCAGCTCAAAACAACATCGCAAGGTAATTTTCCCCAGTGCAACTCCAAAAAATCATTCTCCCCAGGAAATATCTCCAAAGGATGCTCTAAATTTTCCCCAGCGGAACTCCAAAAAATCATTCTCCCCAGGCAATATCTCCAAAGGACACTGTAAATTTTCCCCAGCTCATTCACTATTCCCCAGTGGAACCCAAAATCCAATTTTTATCCCCAGCAAAATCCCTAATTTTCCCGAAGGAAATGTGCACCTCTCTTAGGTCATAATTGACCTCGATCTTGGATCGTCACCTTAGTTAGGTCAGAATTGACCTCGGTCCTCGGTCGTCACCTGTCTTAGTTCAGAATTGACCTCAGTCTTGGATCATCACCTTAGTTAGGTCAGAATTGACCTCGGTCCTCGGTCATCACCTCTTTTAGGTTAGAATTGACCTCGGTCTTGGATCATCACCTTAGTTAGGTCATAATTGACCTCGGTCCTCAGTCATTACCTCTCTTAGGTAAGAATTGACCTGGGTCTTGGATCGTCACCTTAAGCCTGCAAAATTGTCTTCGACCTACAGAATTCATCACCTCCACTTAAGCCCGAAGAATTGGTCATCTCACCTCAAGCCCGCAGAATTGGCTTTGACCCACAAAATCGGTCATCTCACCTTAAGCCCGCAGAATTGGTCATTCCTTCTTAAGCCCGCAGAATTGGCTTTGACCTGCAGAATTGGTCACCTCCACTTAAGCCCGCAGAATTGGCTTCGACCTGCAGATTTGGTCATCTTAACTAAAGCCCGCAGAATTGGCTTTGACCCGCAGAATTGGCTATCTCACCTAAAGCCCACAGAATTGGTTATCTCACCTCAAGCCCGCAGAATTGGATTCGACCCATAGAATTGGTCATATCATCTTCAAGCCCGCAGAATTGGCTTCGACCCGTAGAATCGGTCACCCTCATCTTAAGCCCGCAGAATTGTCTTCGACCCACAGAATTGGTCATCCCTACTTAAGCCCACAGAATTGGCTTCGACCCGCAGAATCGTTCACCTCGTCTCCAAGTCCCCAGAATTGGCTTCGACCCGCAGAATCGGCACCCTCATCTTCAAGCCCTCGGAATTGGTTTCAACCCATAGAATCGGTCACCCTCATCTTCAAGCCCTCAGAATTGGCTTCGACCCATAGAATTGGTCATCCACTGCATGCTGCTTAGGTCCTTAGAATCGACCTCGGTGAATTAGTCCTCCTTGTTCCTTAGGTCCTTAGAATCGGTCTCAACCCTCTGAATTGGTCATCCTCTTTTAAAAAAGGTCATGCGGTGTCTATTCGACGGCTATCATTTGTTCCAAACTCACCCGTCGAGGGGTTCTATAGACACCCCATTCTATTACCCCCTAAAACGTCCCTTCATCACTACAAACCCAGGTCATACCCCGAGTACTAACCTAGAGCCATCGAGCGCTCCCAAGCTGTGTTTGACCAAAAGGTCAAACTCTTCAGCTCGACTGAGACTAAATAAATATTCAAAGGGCACTGAAACCCATTTCTAACGGTCCATCCCATGTGCAATTTTGACTTACCATGCGGACGAACGACCCGTTTTCCCTCGAAACTCGATCAAGAGTCCACCGAACATTCTCGAGCTTCGTTTGACCTAATTCAACTCTTTAGCTCGACGACGACTTAATTAATATTCTAAGGGAACTAAATCCCCTTTCTAATGGTCCATCCCCTGTGCAATTCCGACTTAGGGTATGGACGAATAATCCATTTTACTCTGAGAGGTCACCGAATGCTTCGAGGGCCCGGTTGACCAAAGTCAAATCCCTGAACCGAATCAAACTCTTTGTAATGTCAAATTAAATCTCCTAATCTTTCCAACGGTCCACCCCATATGCGATTCTAACTTACCATGCGGACGAACGATCTGTTTGAGTCCGATGATTCTCCTTCCAATGGACAGACAAATGATTCCAAGCCACATTTGACCCAAAGTAAACTCCCAAACTCGGGAGTGGTCCGAAGCACTTTCAAAGGTCTCTGAATTACCTTTCCAATGGTCCACCCCTTTCATGATTCGAATCAATGGTTTGCGCTCTGCGATTAATTTTTCGAAAAGGCCTGAAAGACACAGCCAAGCAGCAGGTCCCAGACCCTGCCTATCGGCAGTATGCCTAAACACACCTATCGATTGGCAGGACCAGGGCTATGCCGATTGGTAATTCTTTGGACCTATAAAAAGTAGGCCTTGGCCTCATTGCAAGAGGAGCCCAGATTTGATAAACATCACTCTCAGCAAATCCAGAAAACCTCCCTCGAAGTCAGCGTGATTTTCACATCCAAATCCCTTTCCAACCTTCACTTTTCATCATCCTTTTCATCAAACTTGGTGAATTCACTTCCCTCCATCACCATCCAAGTGCACGGGTTGTTCTCCAACATTCAAGATCAAGCTCAAGATCTTCAAGAAGGTCCAATTTCCTCAATTTGCTCCTTAAATTCGCATTAACTTGTTTCATTCATTAGCACTTTTATTCTCTCATCTCACATATCCTAATATAATTTTTATTTAGTATTATTGCACACCCCTTATTTTCATACAAATAAAAACCCAAAAAACAAGAAAAAGAGGGTTTGCTCATAAATTCCAAACGGGAATTCTCACACTTTTCCTACACACAAAAATAAGAGAATCCCCCGATTGGATTTATGGGATAAACCCCACCCCTCGTTTTGCATACGAACTTCATGGACTTTGATGCCTTTATAGGCTACGTAGGCATCTCGGAGTAAAACTCGAGACTTGAGTCCTATTCTCACTTTTTCTCTCATTTTCTATTTTCTCTAAACTCAACTCTCTTAGATTACATATATCCATATATGCATATATTTGTTCTTAGTGGCGTATTATTCCACATACATTATCGTTCCATTATAACGATCAACGCAAGGATAATTGCGTAAATCCTATTTTCTAATATTATTTTTATGAACATTCCTATGGATGACTCACTTTATATCTTCCATGGTACAAGTCGAGGATTCCTATCTCCACTATATATACACATGCACACATATCACGAGGAAAATAAAGGAAAATAGCAAAAACCCATGAGATACCGTAAGGGCAGAATGGGTGCCTAACACCTTCCCATTTGGTAAGTTAGCCTCCGGACCCTTTTTGAATCATTTTGGTTTCGTATTCATCAGTATGTCTTTGTATGTTGTCCTTCGAGATGTCTCCCTTTATTTTGTCTGTTTTGAGTAAAATATATTGGCGACTCCATCTCTCTACATTTTTCACCTTAAAGCGCTCCCGAGAGGGACGTGCAAGACCAATGGTCCTCACTCTGCTCGCCCGCCGCGAGGATTGAGATGGCCACATAAGGGATATTTCCCCTCAGTTTTAGAAGAACTAGAAACCGGTTGCGTGCCTGCTGGAGGACAATCCAATGTGTAAGTGGAATTGATAAAATTAAAATCCCGGAGCATTCTTCTATTACTGCTACTTGATCGATCTAATAGATAAGGAGGAGAAAAAATCTATAGCTCGTCATGAAGGCCATAATCCCCTAAATACTTTGAAATCGAGCACTGAGGAGTCGTGTTGGGAGGAATCCAATCAACATCCAATTTGAAAGGAGGATCTTCACAGTTCAATAAAACAGGTACGTACTAGTTCAAAAGATGGTTGTTTTGCTCCACTTTCATAATTTTTAAGCAATTGGTCCAACCCCACTTGTAGTGTTTATTTTGAGCTTGCTTGAACCGTTCATCAAAATGACCCGGAGCTTCATTGCATCCCTCTATCCAGATATCCCTAGGCTGTTTATGTAATTGGAAGATTAGCTCTCAACCTGGTAGTGCAACTTTTTTAGCACTCCATATTAGGCTTGTAATTGGGTCGACTGATTAGAAAGTTGCTTGAACTGAGTTTGAAGCTTCTGGAACATCTCAAAAATGGCCAAATTTTTTGTCTTCAACTGAATAGATTGATTAGAAAGAGTCTGTTGTGTCCTAACCTCATCTATACTAGCTTAGCCAGGTTTAGTTTTTGCTCGGGAAGAGGAAGCATAGTCTTCTTTAGTCCACTTATTTCCTTAATCTGGAATTTTCAGTCTCCAGGAAATAAACCCCTTCATTAGTAGCAGCAGCAGTGGAAGAAGAAGTCTTCAGTGCATTCAATTCTTCCCTTAAACAGTTGTTCTCTTTCTCTAGCATCTTGGCAATTTCCCTAGCCTCCTCCACTTCACGATTGAGTAAAAATTCTTGCCTCCTGAAGTGGGATGCATATTTTTCCAACTTCGGCTCAAAACCCGAACCTTCACTCAGAGCTTTGTATTTTTGCTCATACTCGGCGTGCAAAAGAGCCTTAGCCTCCTTCTGGCCTTCTTGTAGCTCTTCAATAATTTCATAATAAGCCACATTATTGGCCACTGCCCGATAAAGAATACACTTCAAATAAAGGTAAAATTCGCTAGCTTGATCTGAAGCTCCCTCCCCGAGCAACTTGGATAACTCTTCCTCGGTCAAATTCAGGTGACCAGCCTTAAAAAGATCATTTCATCTCTGAAGCATCTCGGAGTCAGTTGAGGAGAATTGATCTAATTTATCCATGAACTATAAAGAGCAAAGAAAATTTCTAATCAACAACAGAATGTAGAAAGTAAAACATAAGAAGAAGGAAAGTGTAAAGAAAGGTTCCTTTTCATGGATAAAATGATGATTACAAATACATCAGCATGAAATAAAAAGAAAAAGTACAACTGAAGAAAAATCAAAAGTTGCTCGATGAACTAGTCTACACCTTCTTTATGTCTGAAGTATACCCAACAGGATTGGATACAGAAGGGGGTAGAATAACTTGATCAGTAGAAGGAGGGATGGAAGAATCAACTACAGCTACATGGAGTTGATCGACAGAGTCTAAAAAAGGGCAGATTCATCTGAGCCTTCATCATCCTCAATCTCCTCATCCATGTTTGGAGGAGACCCAAGATCATGTTTGAGAAATAACTCGGAGTCTTGGGGAGTACCGACCTCTGCAAGGGTTGCCAACCATCCATCCTTGAAACATCTCTTCTTGGCAAACTCAATTTGAGCAGATGCAATGCCAATGGGTTTATCCCAACCCCTGTTGAATGCAAATTCCCTGGCCTTCAACCTTATGGCCTTCTTAGCATCCAACTTCTTCTGCACCTCAGCAACCTGCCCTCGAGCAACTATAGCATCACCTTCTGTAGTCTTTATTTTGTTCTCCCACTTCTTCTTCTCATCAATCAATGCTAGTTAGGAGTCAATCACGGACTTCTTTAGCTCCTTAAAGGCATCCTCAACTTTATTTAAAGAAGAACACAGAACATCTTCCTTCTCCAACATATTGTTGAAGTCGACCAATAACTGCAAAAAGAAATTAGAACAAGTTAGTACAAGAAATAACAAAGAGATGAATAAAAAGGAGGATAAGTAACAGTACTTTACCAATGCAAGGCTTTGAGCATCCCTTTCAGAAATTCTTGATCGGGGCATTACAGAAGCAACACCCCTGTGATCTGGCATTGTACCAGATTTTAATAATTGTTGGGCTAAGCCAAGATCAATGACCACTGGTGAGATAGAATCAGATAAACAGACCAAGTCTTGTTGGTCGGCGCCAATAGAAGATCCTTCATCCATCATGGAAGGAAGTCCGTTCTTTAGACGCTTATATTGGGCTTCGTCATTCTTCTTAGTTGTGGGCTTCTTCCCAGCCTCTTCTTTATTTTTGGCGCCATCAGCAGCCTGCTTAGTGGAGTCAATAGCAGCAATATCACCCAAAATATTGGGGAACTTTATCTTCACCATGGCTTTGGTAAGAGGCCGATCAGAATCAATGGAAGAGGATGGAGCAGCAACAAGTTCATCACTGCTAGATGCAGTGGCAGAGGAAGTAGAGATCAGGTCTTGAACAAGGTCAATCACCGAGGAAGGAACAATAATAATAGGGCGACCAACAAAATATGTAAAGGTAGTTTTGTACTCCGATAGGTATGAGGCAGACCTAGTATGTTCCTCTCATATCTTTTGATGAATTCCCCAAAGAAACTTTAACTCTCTAATATTGATATCACTCTATTTGGGACACTTCCTCTTCTGATCAACTGCAACAAAATATATGAAGATAGGTGTCATCATACGTAGCATAAAGTATATTTACCAAGCAACTCAGGGTACTGAGCTACTCAGCGTACCGAGCTACTCTGGGTACCAAGTATCTAGTTAGGAAGATCAAACGGCGATCTAAGATTCATTAAACGTTCTTACCATGTACAGATGTATATGTATATTAAATAATGACATGTTGTCTATTCATACTGATAGCCTAAGGGCAATAAATACTTTGTATACACCCCCACAAGCGAGGGATGATCATTAGCGAACTTAATCAAGGTTAAGGCAAGATACCCAATAATACAAAACAATGAACGTAGGCCATTATCATTACGGTTGAGCCCCTTTAAAAATCCTTTGTTTTATTTCTTTATTCATATTTATCTGTCATTAATTAATTAGATCAAATCTAGTTTTTTACATCAACAGATTGGCATCGTCTGTGGGAAACGAAAATATGTAGCATTTTTCACCTAAAAATTCATCCCAAATGGGAGAAATCCAAGAATATAGCAACAAGAACAATAATGGGGTTCCACTTAACCCTTTCACTCCTCCGAATGCAGATGATATTACAGGAATCTTAGCTTGTTTGGTCAGGGGGGAAACAACCATGCAAGATACTATACGATAGTTCATCCAGACTTTTCAAAATAGAGCTTCCATCCAGTCCGATCAATGAAGTGTCATGCCACCACCATCGTCACGAACCAGACGTCCTGAATCTCACTGTACCAGAACTTCAAGTGATCCATCCTATCATCTCAGTCTGACATCTCCTATAAGAATTGTAGAGTCTAAAGAAAATGTCACTTTGACTCCAAAGAGAACGAGCGCTCTAGAAAAGTTGAGCAGAGTCTACCCATTTGACCGTTTGTGTCCCAGGAGGAATAAAAACCCTCCTCGAATTTCATTGAGAAATTATCAATGACCAAATGAGTTCAGGGAAGGGTCTGCCCAATCACATCCAAATATCAGGCCTGCATATCATCCAGAAAGATCCCAGCAGGAGAACTCAATGCGATCTGTTGCTCGCACACATAGATTCAAAGCTGGAAAGGAGTCATAAAAATGATATATTCAGCGATTGGAAGACATGTTAGGGGGAATGGATAAGGCCAGAAATCCTCTCCAAAGAACCTTTGTCAAAGGCTAACCCTTCGTATCGAGCAATTATGGATTTTTCCACATCGTCAAAGTTTAAAGATCCTATTGTTACACCGAAGTACGATGGACAAACTGATCATGTCCTCCATATAGAACAGTACCAAGCTACTGCAGATATCTATGCAGTTCTCGATAAGAAAAGGTGCACGGCATTCTCGGGGACTATCACTGGATCTGCTCAAATATGGTACAACAATCTTCCTCGGGGACTGATCGCTACCTTCCATCAACTGGAAGAGCTCTTTATAGGAAATTTTTATTTTAGTACGAAGCCGGTCAAGAGGGTAGCACATCTGTTGAGCGTAAGGCAAAGGATATGAGAAAGCACTAGGGACTACATCACTCGTTTAAACAATGAGAAACTGGAGGTCATCGATTATGAAGAAAAAATAGCTAGTATAGCCCTCATGAGTGGTCTTTTACTAGAGAAGTTGTACTACACTTTGTCCAAAGATCCCTCAAAATCCATGGCGGAGTTGATGGCTAAAGCAACCAAAATTATGAACGTTGAAGAAGCTATGGCTGCGAAGAAGAATGGTGAAGCAAAAGCAGAGACCAAAGTTGAAGGCAGGTCAGAAAAGAAGGATCACAAGCACAATGGAGGGAACAAACATCAGAAAGGCAAAGAAACATTGGAGCACTTGAGGAAATATGAAAATTATACACCTTTAAAGGTGGACATAAACCATGTTTTGGAAAAGATAAAAAATAGCGAGGAATTAAGTTGGCCAGACAAATTGAGGACAACTCCCGAAAGAATGGATAAGACCAAATATTACGAGTTCCATAAGGATCATGGACACACGACCAAGCAGTGCGTAGCCCTCCAAAATGAGATAGATGCACTCATCAGACGAGGGAAATTGAGAAGGTTTGTTGATCGCCAGGTCTAATTCCCGGACCAAGTCCTAGTCAGCAAGGTGTAATTCCCCGACCAAGTCCATTAATGCCAACCAATATATTATGAAGCTCGACAAATAGCAGGAAGACCGATCAACTTGATCGGTCTAGCGCCAACAATTGTATACTTTATGAACATTGCACTAATGTAAATTCCTAATTTATAAAGGCATTCCATCCTTTGACATTCCAACTCTTTTATTCCCTCATGGGCTATAAATACATTGTAATCCTTGCTTCCAAAGGACATAAGACAACTGAACGAGAGAAAGTCAATACACAATAGTGTACGTAGGCTCTTCCCTTTAGTCGAACCACTTTAAAAATATTGTGTGTCTCTCTTATTTACTCATTTATTTAATATCAAATAATTAAATATAGACTAGTTTTTTGCATCAATAGTTGCATTTAAGCAGGTGGAACTAGCACAACATTGCAATTGGGGGAGGGGGGTCATCAGCAGTCTTGATCAGGATGGAAGGATTCGATGATGTAGCACCTGAATGGATCATGCAGAGTGTCAGACCCAGTGTCTATATGTTGAATGAATCCTCGGAGTCACTTCCCTTAAAATCTTCGGTAGTAGCTATAGTCTTCTCAATAAGTGGTTACACATGATGTTGGGAAATTTTGGCCCATGAGTAGCAGTCTTGGAAGAAGGTCTCTATTATTGGCTTTATCTTCTTGTCCGCATGATTATACCACAGTTCGAGAAAGCCACAAAAGGGAAAATATTCACCCTCTTTAATGAATATTTTGTTCAAGGAATCCTCTGAGACAGTCTTGGTACTTTCTAGCCTTCTCTTCAACTGAGTTTGACGAAGAATTTTGAGTTCCTATGATAATGGTTGATAACCCAAGCCACATGGATTAAAGGACTTCTTCAACATTATAGGTTCCAGTATTCCTTGTTATCGTCGTCCCAGCCCCAATCCGGCATAAATTGTATATTCTTGAACATTGATATCACATTGACATTGCTGTGAGGGTTGTGCTCTAGACAGACTCTATCTTTGAAATCATCCCTTCCTGGGAGAGAAAGTAGTTCGACTTGAAAACCAGGCAGAAGCATGTCATTTTCCCCATGTTTTATTTTTATTACCGAATTACTGGTGCTTGCATTCTCAGTGTTATCATCATCGCCTAAGATGATGATGACTTGCCCCTTGGCGAAAAACTTCAGTTTCTGATGGAGAGAGGAAGACACTCCCTTGATACTATGGATCCATGGTCGTTCAAGCAACAGGTTGAAATAAGTTGATATGTCAATGACTTGGAATTCAATAACAAGATTTATAGGGCCATTCCCTACTGTAAGCTTTATGGATCCCATCACTTCCCGACGAGTATTGTCATAAGCACGCACCATGGTTGAAGTTGGAGTAAGGTCGCATATTTTCAATCCTAAGCACTTTATGGTTGATAACGAACACATATTAATTGATGACCCATTACGGATGAGCGAAAGCGGGACTGTCTTCCCCATGACCTTGACAAAGATATTTAAAGCATAGGTGTGATTTAGACCAAACTTAAGGACTTATTCCTCGGAGAAGGAGAGCATTCTAGTGGAGGTTAGAGACCCGACCAAGTTCACGGTTTCCTCTGGAGTGGTATAAGGAGGGACTGTACGCTTGATAAGTAGTTTAATCAAGGCATTTTAGTGCAGTTAGGAAGACATAAAGAGTCCCCACAGAGTGATGTTAGCCTGATTTTTCTTCAACTGGTCGAGGATCTTACTCTCCTCAACGGACATTTTTGGCATGGGTAGTTTCTCAACACCTTTTCCTTTATCTGTCATTGTTGATTGAGGGTTCAGAACCTGGTAGTGCCTCCCAGATCTAGTCATATGGTTCACAAAAGAGGGAGAAATATAAACTCTTTTTCTTCATATATCTCGGGTTGTTCTACAATTTTGTTGATCTCTCATAGTATATCTTCAAACGATATTATCCCACGTATACTGATCATGGGATTTACTCTTCATCTGAACTATTAAACTCATCCCCCCATCTGGTGGAAACTATGTCATCGTTCCACGAGAAGGCAATACATTATATGACCTCAACGTCCTCTTCTGATAGATCATCCAACTTAATGGGGAGATGCATAAGTGAATGGACCAACCGCCCTTGTATCTTCAAAGCATTGAGTAGCTGGGACTTACTGCAACGTTCACCAGTTTGTCAGAACAAGCCTGCTATGATTTGGACTGCATCATCTAAACTTACTTCATTGATGGGTACCCCTCAATTATCTGATTCTCAAGCCCATTTCTGAGCTTCCAAGAACAGTGGGCTGAATTTTTGGCAGTTAATGGTAATTTTTGGGGCTATTTCAGCCCAAACTCTAGGATCTAGTTTAGTATCACTATCAATTCCATATCCTTTCCCCCGGAATGAGTACAGACGATAATGTATGATATTGTAAGAAGTGATGGGGCCTGATCAACAAAGCAGGTAGGATGTAGGAGAAAGTATGGGCAAACTTTTAGGGGGGTGGGTGAATATACATGTATAATGGGAGGTTTAGTAGGTATAATTTGGGTAGGTGGGTCGAATTCGGGTCATTGTCTAGGAAGATAGCATTTGCATGATTTGGAAGTGGGTTGTGAGTAGTGTTTAGCTTAGGATTGGCTGGTGGTATGAGGGTGCCCTAGTCAATCAGACCTTGGATTGTATTCCGTAGATGGAAGCACTGATCAGTGGTATGGCCAAAAGTTTGGTGAAAATTACAATGGGCATGGGGTTTGAAATTTTTGGGAAGTGGGTTTGGTAATGGACGAGGGTCCAACGGCTTGATTGGATTTTGGCTTAATAGGGCTTGGTAGACTTTGGAGAGAGAAGCGTGAAGTTTGGTGTATTCTTTTCTAACTGAGTTAGGGAGGCTTTCTGGTGCCCAACAAGTGGAAGATTGAGAGATGTTATTGATGGTTAAAACTGCAGTATTGGTAGGCTTCTCATACTTTTGGGGAGTGAATTATCCGAATATTTTCTTTGGATCAACTTCTGTCTTGGCAAGACTTTCTTCGATCTCCACTCCTGCTTCCCGAAGGGCTAAAAAATGGGGGTAGTATTATCTTCCCATCATCGCTCGGATAAAATGCTAACTTGTTCTTCTTCAGAAGGCCGATTGGTCATAGTGGCCACTTTCTCTCTCCGCCTAGCTATGAAATTACTGACAGTTTCTACAGGTTTCTGCTTGAGAAGTTCCAAATCACGACGTATAACCTCCAATTCCTCATTTTATTTGTACTGCAACATGAATTAATGGTCAACATCCTCCCAACTGCAAATTCTAGATTCTTTGAGGGATAGGAACCAATGAAGGGCACTGTCTTTCAGGGAATGTTGGAACATCTGGGCCATTATTTCCTCGGAGGCACCTTGGGGAATCATGGCTCGGTGGTAACTTCAGAGATGGACAATTGGAGGCCCGCTAACCCTGAATTTCTCAATGTTGGTCATCTTAAATTTTTTTGGCAGCCTTGCTTTAGGGTAGGGAGACATATGGGTGTAATCCATGTAGTTCCCAAAGATTCGGAATTGGTCAAACTTCTTAGTCAACAACTTAAGGTCCTCCTTGACCTTCTTCCACTCTTCTTTCTCTGGATCGAAGGGTACTAGCAGGTTAGGCCCTGGCTGGGGAAGATTCAGCATAAGGAGCTGAGCTGGCGGTGGCCCATTGGCAGGAGGGACATATGGGCCGTGTTGGTACTCTTTCGAGACTCAAATAGGTTCAGGTGCGGGCGGACCCATAGAGGGAGGGAAGAGGACCTTAGGCTCTTTAGGAATAGAGACTCGATGTTGCTACGTCTCATTAACCTCTATTTAAAGGTTGAAAATCTTGATGGTAAGTTGGAATAGGACCAACATCAAATCAAGCTGCACATTCGGTACTTGGTCTGCGTTCTCCCTGGAAAATGAGTGAGGGTGGATTCCAAACTCGGAGGAAGTAACGGTAGAACTGATGGAGCTTCGAGGCGGTTTGACGAAAGACCGAAGCCAATAGGGAGCCAAGCCAAGGGTCGGATATGCGATCGAACTGAAAAGGAAAATGATTCGAATTTATTTTTAAAAGAGATGAGGGAAAAACTTTTATTATTGAAAAAGGAGGAAAATGTTTTTTGACATTTTTTTCGAAAAGGGAGGGATAAAATATGTTTGGTATTTTTTAATAAAGGAGGAAATATACTTTTGATATTTTGAAAAAGGGGGGGGGAATGTCTTGGTATTTTGATAAAAGAGGAAGAAAAATATTTTTGACTCTTTTGGTAAGGAAGAAAGGAAAAACGAGAGAAAAGTCACAGCATGATTATTATTATTATTATTATTATTATAATTATTATTATTATTATTATTATTATTTTGTTTTCACTTGTATTAGGTTTACCTAAATGCAAAAGAAATGTCGGACGGGACCCGAGCCTGGGAAATTTGAGTTTGAAAAATACGTAAAACATGGTTTGACTTGTTGCCATGCTCATGGACAATGTCCCATGTTGAAAAGGACAAAATCGCACAAAGTTTTGGGCGGCATGCCGACCTGTCATTTCGATAGAGTTTTGGATAGTAACCGGCAAACTAAATATGAGTGCCCTAGGTTTGACGCCTATATGAGGTTATGTCGTTGTTGGGTTAGCGAAAGGGTTCTCCCCTTTGGCATGACTTCCACAATACACGTCTCAGTTTTGAGGCCAATCGGTACGTGTGGACAAGCCATTTGATATACCTGAGTGTGCATGAATTGCCTCACTATATACCTCATGGGGATAGTACATGTGAGAGTGAATTCGATATACTCAACGTACGTGAATGAGTTCCCTGCTATATACCTCCCGTCATGACTTCGATCAAGCGGTACGATGTGGGGGGGACCTTTTGATATACGTCGAAGGTACTTGGTAAATGGAAGGTGAGAGTCATATTACTTAGGCTAACTACAGCCTGTCGGACCAGTTCCTATCACAAAGTGACCCACTAGTTATGGGATAAAATTTGGTCAATAACCATGCTCTTTGGTGATGTTGCTTGCAAAATGCATGATTCTTGATTAGTATATTATGGGGGGAGTAATTTATTTGGCATGGTGAGCACTATACTAATAGGGAAGAATGTACAAGTATCATGAAAAGTACATCTAGCATGGAGCATGAATATTACACTAAGCATGGATATGTAAGAGTGTGTGATGTGTGAATATATACAAGTGAGTGTGTGGTAGTGAACCTAAGCATGGATCAACTGCAAGAGGTGTGTGATAAGTGTGAGTGAGCATGGATATATATAATTCTGATAAGTGGAGATGTGTGTTAATGACACCTAAGCATGGATATTCTACGTGGTGTGTGCAACATATGGGTATAAGTTATCCTACGTGTAAGTAGTGTGAGGCGTAAATGGGAGTATTTATAAGTGAGTGAAGTGAAAAGTCAGTGAGAGGTGATATAAACATGAAGTAGATATATACAAGAAGTAATAGAGGAGAAAATAGAACATACATGTAGGTGCATACGCACACAAGCAGAAAATGATAACATCCATGCAAATAGAGTCTAGACCTCTTATGACAAGTCTGATCCCCAGCAGAGTTGCCACTATGGTCATCCCTTCCTTTGGTTCTTTCCTCCCGTCTCGGGCTTTTGGCGCTCACGCATGTGCACTCGAAGAGGGAGATAAGGTCTCGCGCCCTTTTCTTTAGGGGTGCTTCGACCGTTGTTCACGTGGGGTGATGTAAAGAGATGGAGTCGCCAGCCTATTTTGCTTAAAATAGGCAAAAGAACATGTTGTCGCCTCGAGAGAGAGGCAAATTGATGCTTACGAAACTAATAGTTCAAAGGTTCGGGGGCAAAGTTACGGAATGGGAAGGTGTTAGGAACCCATCCTTCCCTTTCGATCTCTCATGGGCTTATGTTACTATTTTCCTTAATTTCTCCGTGAAGTGCGTGTGCGTGTATATATAAATGGAGATCGGGATCACTCGACTCATATCATGGAAAGGATAGAGTGAGGTCATCCAAAGGAATATTCCCAAAATGATAACTAAAAAATATAATGTATGCGTTTATCGAGATATTGATCGTTATGATGGAACAATAATATTCGTTAGATAAAACATAAATATGAATCATAAGTATGATATATATATATGAGTAACATAGAAATAAAATAAAAAGAATGAAAATACGAAAATTAAAAAATTGGACTCGAGTCTCGGGTTTAACCCGAAACGGCTACGTAGCCTATAAAGGCATAAAAGTCCACGTAGTTCGCATGCGGCACAAGGGTGGGGTTTATCCCATAGATTTAAAACGGGAACTTATAATATGTGTGTGTGTGTGTGTGTGTGTGTGTAGAAAAGATATTTTAGTTTTGTAGAGGGGGATTGAAGGTAATTTTGAGATTAGAGGTAATTCCACATTAGCAACAGTGTTTTGGGGATTAGGGCACCGAGGTAGATCAAGCGTGGCAGCTCAGCGAGGCAGCTCAAGCGTGGCAGCTCAGCGTGGCAACTCGTATTTTACCTTATTATGTTAGTCATATTATATATTTATTTATATTGACTATAAGCTATAACGGTTGTAATGATGTAACGAGAATAATAATGAGTTTTAGTGTGAGGTCAAACGGTACTCGCAAGAGACCAGGCTTCGCAGGGCCTGGGAGAGCTTTCATGCTCTATCGAATGACCTCGCCGTTGGACCTTTAGAGGTACTTGGTTTGGAGGATTGAGAAGCGAGGAACCATTGGGGCTTGTCCTGACCATCTTAGATACACCTGGTAAAACACCGAAGGACTCTCATCGTGGAACCTCGGGCGGAGTGGCTTGGAGTTCCGTCGGGCGTTGAGTTGTGAACCAAACATCCCTCTACTTAATGTCACATCTACTATAGGTGATGTCAGTAGCTAGCTAAACAATGTCAGACCTGCACTTGAGTAAACCACCGTGGTATTTGGGGCTGTCAGGCAGTTGGTGAGCCACCTGTGTGACAACAGCCCCCTGACACATAGTGGTTAGGCAATAGTCATGTCTTGGAAAAAAATGTTTATGACGTGGAGACAACTAGTGCATCAGGTATTTAATGTTTGTGACATAAAGTATGAGGGAGGTCTTTCACAGGCATTGATGACTGAGTTGCCTCGGGGGTGGGGGGACTATTTAAGGACGCCAACCACCTTTGAGGAGGGAGAGATCTTTTTTTAGAGTTCAGAAGTTATTGCTAGAGATAATATACATTAGAGAGAGTTATTACATACCATAGAGTTTTCTTACTCTCCCACCATTGTCATTTATTGCGAAGCTTTTAATATTTGATAGAGATTCTTAAGGTTGCTTGGTGTGTTTTGGCTGCCTGCCAAGGTATATCTAGGGTGCTTTCTTCTCTCTCCCTTTTGTTTATCCTTAGTCCTTGTACCACAAAAACTTAGACATTATATGCTATCTTTTACAATTCATATTATAACTAGATCTGATCCTATTAAGTATTTGTTAGAAATAACTATATTGATTGGTAGAGCAGCTAGGTGGTTCCTTATTCTCTCCGAATACGACTTAAAGTGGTTGGTTCTTCGTACGATCAAAAGCCAGTCCTACGCCGATTTGTTGGCAATTTTCCCCTCGAGAACGTTTGATCCACCCAAAAAAAGTATTCCAGTAGACTATTTGCAGGCCAACCACCTAAATGCAAAGGGTGAGTAATGGACAATATAGTTCGATGGATCTTCGGCGAAAAAGAAAGGAGGAGCAAGGGTTATTCTCTCAAAGGGAATGGAAGAGTTATGCCTTTCCTACAAGTTAGATTTCCCTTATTCTAACAACGAGGCAGAATATTAAGCATTGGTGCTAAGGTTTCTAGAGGCTCTTCGGAGGGGGATTCGTTCACTTTGCATCAAAGGTGATTCAAATTCGATGGTTTAGCAAGTGAATGGAGAGTACACATTGAAACACATGAGCCTGTCGCCATACAGGACAATCATTCAGAGGCTCCTCTACCAGTTCCATCGAACCAAGATCAAGAGACATCCCATAACGATAAATCATCACCCAGACACATATGCCACCATTGCCCAGAAGATAGTCATGAGGAACGAAACAACTACCGTCATGATCCAAAGAAGAACAACTCCTTCGATGGTACAATCAATTCTACCAATGGAAGAGGATGCAGACTGAAGGGGAGAGATCAAAAGTCAATTGGAATCGGGGGATGGGGTAATGGGGCTGAGAGAATTAGCCCAATACTTCACGAACCAAGGAAACCTTTACTTCAGGAAATGGTTATCGAGGTGCATCGATCTAGAAGAGGCAGAGCGGCGATTGGAGAAAACACATGTAGAGAACTACAAAATAACTGAGATGCCCCTCTACAGAAGAATGCGGAGGGAGGGGTATTTTTAGCCAAAAATGAAACAGGACGTGGCGGAGATACAATGAAAGTGCGACAAATGCCAATTATTCTTCGAGGCAACTGAATGTCATTTCCATGGAGGCTCACGCTGACTAGAGACAGCCATATATTGACTTTATTAAAGGTGGAGTTATCCCAATAAAGAAAATTAATGCGATGAGACTCTAGTGAAGGGCCCCAAGATTCTACGTTCAAGAGGGGCAGCTTTATCGAAGGGGATACTTCAATAGGCCGTTGCATTGCATCATGAAGGAAGAGGTAGCCGAGGTTCTTAAATAGGCACACGATCCATCTCACATAGGATGGGATAAGTTATATGACCAGTTGATGACTTTGGGATACTATTGGCTAACAATGGATAAAGATTCTACTGAGTTTGTTCGAAAGTGTAAGGCTTGCCAGCTTCATGGAAACATGATCCATGCCCCAATAGTGGACTTACACTCCCTGGAAATTCCCTATCCTTTTCACACTTAGGCATTTGACCTGGTTGGGGAAATACATTCTTCTTTGAGGGGGAAGATATGAATACTGGTAGCAACAGAGTTCTTTACAAAGTGGGCTGAAGTGATACCAATAAGAAGGGCAACGACGGGGGTAGTGAGAAACTTCATCAGAGAATACATCATTTGCCGATTTGGGATCCCAAAGGTTATCCTTTCAGATAATGGAACCCCTTTCGTCAATTCAAAAGTAACGATGCTCATAGATAAATACTCCATTATCCATCACACTTCGATGGTGGCATACCCAAAGGGAAACGGTCAAGCCAAAGCAACTAACAAAACTTTGGTTAATATCTTGGCTAAAACAATGGAGGATTTCCCAGGATTGTGGGATGACAAGATACCAGTCGTATTGTGGGCCTATCGAACAACTAAGAGGAAGCCCACAGGATATACACCGTTCTCTCTTGTCTATGGGGCCGAGGCGATTCTCCCAATAGAGTTAGAAGTTCCCTCTGCTCGATATGCTTTAGGAAGTAGCATGCTCCCTCAGAATAGACACGTGAAGTTGGAAACGATGGATGAACACAGAGATAATGCGATGCAACACTTTCAAATGTATACAAAACAGCTCTCCAGGGCATATGATAACTTAGTGAGACTAAGGAAGTTCGTGGAGGGAGACCTTGTATTGAAAGCAGCAGTGAAACACATCAAGGGGGATTCATCCGCCCAAGTTTGCAGCGAATTGGGAGGGACCTTTTATTGTAAAAGAAGCCCATGACTCAGGTTATTGCTTAATTTCTAAGATAGAAGAAGACAGGCCATTCAAGATTAACAACAAATGTCTCAAAGTCTATCATGTGTAGACAATTATGTTTGGACCACTGATATAGCTGGCTGTTATTATAAATACACAAGTTCTTTTTGGGATGAGTATGAAAGTTATTTTTATTACAACTCAAGTAGAGATGAAAGAATTATAGAACTTCACACTTCACAATCTATGTAAACAGTTGTAACACAAAGAAATGGCATGAGAATAAATATCTTTTTCCATTCATAAACTTTGGGGCATTACAAAATTGGGAGCTATTGCCCAAGAATTACATGAGAAGAAAAGAAAAAAATATATATACAAGTTCATTGGCCTAAGAGGAACCACAGATCTAGAGAAGAGAAAAAATCTCCAGGGAGGCCCGAAGAAGCTCCTTGGCAAAACTGTTGAGCATTGATAGAGACCTCCAACCTTGTTTACGCCTGTGTATGCTCGATCAGGATTTTCTCTCATTTTAACTTTGCCAGACGCAAAGCTTCTTCGATGTCCTCCACCTCCTTATTAATGTCTCCAAGAAGAGGTGCTAACTCGGCCAACTTAGTTTCCTCAGCCCGCTGATCCTCCTGATGTTTTTGTAAGAGTTCGTTCTGGCTGTCCACTCCTTGGCTCCTCAAGGTCTTCAAATGCATGATAAGCCAGTCAAAACGAAACCCATTACGACCCAACTCCCTCAGATAACCCAGAAATTGGTTAAGGAGGGATCTGGTAACATTTGAGGTCGGAGTGTTGACAATCTCAGCAACGACGGTAGCCATGCCTTAAAGCCTGTAACCCATAACAGAGATGTTTGAACGTAGGCAATCTATCGTGAACGTCTCAGGATGATGATTTACAAGTTTTTCAATGACCAGACGATGGTTGGAAGGCTGATTTGGCACATATTCTTCATATTTATCCCCTTAATTTTGGTGTTTTTATGATCCCGTGCAGTGTAAATAGCTTGGATTTGTCTCGTATTTATGCTACTAACCTATTTTGGCAAGTATTTCATGTTTTGTGTATTTCTCATGTGCTTTATAGGTATTTCATGCAAGTTAGTGCGAAGGAGAACTCAAAACAGTGAAAGAAACCAAGAAAAGGAGAGTTGAAGGGCCTTTTCGTAATTTTTCAGCCTTAGTCATGAGGTGGGGCCAACTAGAAAGTTGAAGAGCTCGAAATTACAAGAACACTGAAAAAAACGGCACCTCAATCCGAGCTACGGTGAAGAAGTTACGATGTTTTGAAGTTGCGCGATAATGAAGAGAAATGGACCAGAACCCAAACCGATGACAGCAGAACCGATCCGGTGGGTACCGGACCGATCCGGTAGAATAAAAAAAGAACCGATCCGATAGCTGAAAAACGGACCGATCCGAGAGCTATCTGGACCGGTCCGTTTTTCAGCTACCGGATCGGTTCTACTGTCATCGGTTTGGTTTCTGGTTTGTTTTTTTTTTGGAAATTTTTGAATTTTTGAATTTTTTTTTTTTGGCATTTTAAAAATTTGTGAAGTTTTAGAAAGACGCACTTATCACCCCCCCCCCCCCTAACTTAGACTTTTGCATTGTCCTCAATCAAAAGGATTAAAATCTAAAGAAGAAAAAGAATAAGTGCGACAAGCAAATTATTAAAATGCAACAAGACACTATATAACAATTATACATGACTCAAAAATACAACAAAAATTACTCCATACGCGTCGGGGGTGCGACGACCTCTCATATCTATCCACAAATCACCCGACCCCTTTCACTGGGTACGATTCTCTCCTCGTCTCTCCCATCTTACCATCATACGTGAATAGCCGGAACAAATTGGGCCCGTGCCCATAGATAAAGGAAAGACCGGGAGATGCATTATGATAAACCGGAAAAGGATCCTCTTGTTGCGTAGCACGTGGGTTGGTCTCTAAGTTGGATGAGATTTGAGTCGTATCTTCAAGTACCTCCAAAGACTCAAATGGTATGGGTGGATGTTTGGGAAGGAGAAATTCATCAATTCTATTTTCCCACTCGCTTTCGTCTAAATGACGAAATGAGGCCCAGAAAGATTGGACTTCAACATTTAGGCTTGCATCCACCTGTCCGAACTCGCGCTCAAACTCTGCTAGGCTCAACTCCCCTAGCTCTCTCTCTTGCTTGGTGTCCTCAACCTGCATTTCGTGCTCACTCGCCGAATGATAGGGTGGTGTGGGTGGGTGGTAATCGAGGAGAAATGTATCGATAGTATCCTGCCATTCTCTTTCCTCTAAGTATTTCGACGAGCCTCTCCTGACACAATCTAAATCTCCTCTTTCACTCTTGTTCATGGGCTCACTCATGCTCTCTAATGCATTAACTAAACATACCTCCCCTACCTTGCTCTCGATGTTGCAACCACTCCTCTCACTGTGCACAACACAACCTTCCCCTAATGGCTCTTCCTTGTAAGTTCTTTCTTGCTTGTGTGCTTCCCCCAAAAGATCCAACCCTTGCGGTTCCCCTTCATCACCCTCTCTCTTGGAATTATTAAAAATAATTTTTTCAAGGGTCATGTTCCTGAAAATTAATTGCATACGCCCACTTCGGGTATTGATAAGAGCATTAGCTGTATCTAAAAATGGGCGGCTAAGGATAACGGGAACATGATTACTTGGGAGAACGGAGGGTTCTTCGTCCCAAATGACAAAATCCACCGGGAAGTAGAAAGTGTCTATTTGGACAATCACATCCTCAATAATTCCCCGAGGAAGCTTCACAGAACGATCCGCGAGCTGGAGAGTCATATTTGTGGGCTTAAGGGCCCCCAGTTCTAGTTGCCTATAGATGGAATATGGCATAATGTTAACACTCACCCCTAGATCTATTAGAACTCTCTCGATTCGGTTCTTCCCCATGATACACGAAATAGTGGGTGCACCCGGATTTTTATATTTTAGTGGAAAGTCACTCGACAAGACTGCGCTAACATTTTGGGCCAAAGAGACGTTCTGGTTTACCTTTAGCGTGCGTTTCACCGTGAGTAAGTCCTTAATAAACTTAGCATATGCGGGAATTCTCCGTATAGTCTCGAGAAAAGGTAAATTAATTTTTACTTGCTTAAGTACTTCCAGAACTTCATCACGGGAGGTCATTTTCGAGTGAGAGACCAACCGTTGAGGGTATGGGGCAGCGGTGGGGGTGATGGCCTTGGGTCCACTAGGATTTTCCTCCTCCTCACTCTCAATTAAAGGGGCATCTTCGGCCTCTCTTGTGCAGGGCAAAACCTCTTTATCTTTAGATGCATTGCGTGGGGGAGGTGACAAATCAACTACTTTCCCACTACGTAAAGTGGTAATAGCGCTACATTGCTCTCGATGGTCGTGGGATGCAGTGCTAATACTGGTTTGTCCTTGGGGAGGTCGTTGGCTTTGAGCAGGAAATTTGCCCTTCTCTTGGACATTCGATGCAGTTTGCAACCTTGAGATGCTAGTATGTATTTCATTGAACATTCGATCATACTTAGCACTGTTCTCCTTTTGAGATTGGATGAGGTGATTTAAGTTGTCCTCAAGAGATCGCCTCGATGGGGTAACATATGGACTAGAAGATGGTGATTGCATGGGGGGTTGCATATGTGTGAAACCAGGATGATTCCTCCAAGATGAATTGTACACATTTCCTTGGGGTGTACTAAAATGTCCGTTAACCCCTCCTATAGCTTCCACTTGCTCAGTGTATATTGCCTTGTAAGCGGATATTGCTGGACATCCTTTGGTAGAATGACCCGCCGCACAAATGGCACACACCTCTTCTTTTTCAGCTGAGATATGTCCAGTAGCTTCTCTAAACTGAACCTCAAGGATGTCTCTTATCCTCTTTTCAAACTGATCAAGTCGACGGTCTAACAAAGTGTCCTTATCCAATTGATAAATACCGGAAGCACCAGGAGTGTTGGACACTTGTCGATGTCTGTTTTGGCTGTTGGGGTCAGAAACATCCCATGATTGCGTAGTCTCTACTACGTATTTCAAATGAGCCTCAGCATCGCTCGAGTCTAATTCCCAAAATGGTCTTTCGCACATTGTCTGCACAAGTTGTTTAGATGCCAAAGTAAGCCCTTGATGAAAGAAAGAAATGAGATGATGTTTCTTAAATCCATGATGTGTGCAAGCACTAACCAACTCCTGAAATCTCTCCCAACACTTGTCGAAGGCCTCATTCTCATTTTGTCGAAAAGCTTGTATTTGTGCCTTGACAGAATTGGTTTTGTGTTGTGGAAAGAACTTGGAGAGAAACTTGGTTTTCATATCTCTCCAGGATAATACAGAATTCGGGGGTAGCGACCATAACCAAGTTTTAGCTTTATCCTTTAAGGAAAAAGGGAAAAGCTTTAACCGGATAACATCTTGTGGGCAGGCTTGATCACCAAACGTCTCACATGTATCTTCGAATTCTCGAATATGGAGATATGGTTTTTCCAAATCCATCCCATGAAATGTAGGAAGAATTTGAATCATCCCATTACGAAAGTGGAACTGACCGGCATTATACGGGAGTAAAAGGCAACCAGGGGTAACAGTTCTCTCTGGAAATAAAAGATCTTTCATGGGAAGATATGGTATCTCTTCCTCTCCAGCACCAATACCAACAATACCGTGCACCGACATATTGCTATCAAAAGATTCAGAATTCACACTTAGTGTTTGACTCAAAAGTGTGGAACTTCGATAGTATGAGAATTGTCAGAGTTAGCTTCAGCAAGGGGATTTTCGTGAAATTAGGTTGGAGACAACAGAGGAGTTTGCATGAACAACTTATGAAAGATGAGATGATATTTTTTTTTTAACTTTTTTTAAGGTCAAATTCGGGATTAACCAACCTAACCTAAAGTCTACCTAATTCCCCGGCAACGGCACCATTTTGATTGAGTGGAAAACCGAGCGTCCGTGTAAACGCTAGTCGTTGTTATCGGCTTCCAACCTCAATACAAAAAAAAACTAAACTTTAACTACACTCTTGCGGAGTATAGTGGTGAGTCTGGGTATCAAATCCACAGGGAATGGTTGATAGAATTTAATTGATTTATTACTTCTAAAGAAAAAGTGAAAAAGATGATGATGGTTGAAAAGGGGAAAAAATAAGTAAATAAAGAAGTTAAATTAATTAAGATGAATGAGAAAGTAGGTTGGAATACAATCCCCCTAACCCTAGTAATTTACCGTATAGAATACTAGAATTGTAAATTATAAATTTGAATGAATCCAGTCTTTATAGATCCTAAGCATTACATATATGAGGATCAAGCCCGCACCATATGAAATCAAAGGTAAATACAAAGCGGTGATAAATAATTTTACGCACATCATATTCTTAAACATCCCAAGTACCTAGGGCAAGAGAGATTAAAATATCTACAATGGTTGTAAAATTGTCTCGCATGACTCTTTCAAATTTTTAATTTAAATTCTATTTTCTACATAAGTAATTTACATTGGGATGGGTTCATGCATCCCAACCCTTAAAAACTTAGCTTAACATGATGAAAGCAAAATAAAACTTACGAATTAAAGTGTAGGAATTCATAACTAACTCTAGAAAATTGAGAACATGACTTGAATTGGGAATGGAAAACTAGAAATCAACAATTAATTAAACTAACTAGGAAAGCAGTAAAAACAATAAATTAAAATTACTTGCAATGGATGAATGAAGATTCTTGAATAGAACTTTGAATCTTGAATAGTAGACAAACTTAAAAAACTAGGGTTCTTGGTTACAAGAATCCTCTAAAAACTAACTACTAGCCTCCTACAACTTGATAAAACAACTCCCTAAAATCTGCCTCTCTCTCTAGAATTCGACTCCCCTTGAAATGAGGTAGGGATTGGTCTTTTATAGCACCAAGTAGCACGAATTTGACAGCTAGAATCGCTTGTTGCACAAGTTTTCACCAGCTAATCACCTCAAAATCTGCATAATTAATGCCAGCAATTCGCACCGCCGGACCGGTCCGGATAGCTCTCGGATTGGTCCATTTTTCAGCTATCGGATCGGTTATTTTTTTATTTTACCGGATCAGTCCGGTACCCACCGGATCGGTTCTGCTGTCATCGGTTTGGTTTCTGGTCCATTTCTCTTCATTATCGCGCAACTTCAAAACATCGTAACTTCTTCACCGTAGCTCGGATTGAGGTGCCGTTTTTTCCAGTGTTCTTTTAATTTTGAGCTCTTAAACTTTCTAGTTGTCCCCACCTCTGTACTAAGGCTGAAAATTTTCAAAAATGCCCTTCAACTCTCCTTTTCTTGGTTTCTTTCACTGTTTTGAGTTCTCCTCCGCACTAACTTGCATGAAATACCTATAAAGCACATGAGAAATACACAAAACATGAAATACTTGCCAAAATAGGTTAGTAGAATAAATATGAGACAAATCCAAGCTATTTACACTGCACGAGGTCATAAAAATACCGAAATTAAGGGGATAAATATGAAGAATATATGCCTAATCACACCCCCTAACTTAGAACTTTGCGCGTCCCGAACAATGTAAATGAAATTAGTTTAATGTTCAACTCTTAAAAATTCTTTTATTGGGATAGAATACCTTTTTCGCGGGCAAGCGATTGCATTTAGCGTATGCAACAAGCCTTCAAACCCCTAGGTTACCCTAGTAGGATGAGTTTTGTCTCGTGAGGGTTTACAGTGAATACACCCACAAAATTCTTTATTGACTAAAATAAATATCAAAATACTTAAAAATTGTACAATTTAAACTTTTCAAAAAATAATCACCATAACTTCATATTCAAATGTCTCAAACCATGGTGTGTGTGTGCAAAGCCATAAATTAAACCTCAAATTTCCACCGATTGAGCATTACGTTACTTTTCGAAAATTCGTTTTGATTCAAATTCTTACGGATGCACTCACAAACGAATCACTCGGATAGAGGTTGTTTTCTCTCGGTATGCATGATATAAAGAGTAAATATAATGGACACAAATTCATGCATACAAAATTGAAAAGAAGTAAATATATGGTGAAAAGATCTCATCATCGGAGTACAGTTATTTGGAAACGGGAACATCACCTCTATTTCACACCATTTAATCTCTCATATTATCTTTTTGTATCTTATCTCTCCACGCAGTAACCAATTTCGCAATTTGGACTCGGTTATGACTTTTCTTGGGGTTAAGGTGTAAAAGGGAAAAAATGGAAATGGTAGGGAATGTTGGAATTGGAAAATGTCCTTCTGATGTCCATTAGTGCTTTTTCGGGCATTTGCTCATTTTTCTCTTTCTTTTTCTATTTTCATTTTTTCTTTTCTTTTTTCTTTTCTTGCTATTTTTGTTGAGCATATCTATTTTTTTTTTCTTGCCCCTTTTTGATGCACAATTTGGAGTTACTTGATGAATTTTCTCAATTTTCACAATTCCGGGCTATTTGGGTTTTTCGGATTATCAAACGAAAGGGAAATATTTTATTCGGCTCAATTGGGTTTATCAAAGGGATAATTTTGTTTTTCACAACTTTTTATGGCTAATATTTTTGGGTTAAACAAACGAAGGCCTACTTCATTGTCCAAATTGCTAATCACATTACCATATGCATCTCGAGATTAATTAAGTTTAGAGATATATTTAGCACGAATTTCGAGATAACATTTCACACATTTCCCATAACTGGTCAAAATAAAGGATTGAGATCATCAACGACTTATTAAAACGCTGAAAATAACTTTGAGTTAATCATAAACTCGGATTGATTTACAAACTCAAAAAGTTCGATAGGCTCGAAATCTCACCGGGTTGGACTAATCTCCACACTTATTCGTTAAGTCGTCAATTTTCTTTCAATTTCCATCTTCGGTCAATTTTGGCTTAGTGCATTTTGATTGTTAACAATTTGAGACTTTAAATAGAATAAAGGTGACATTTTTGATAAATTTAAATTCAAATTTTTATTTATTTTGAACAAAAATATTTTTTTGCTTTTCAAAAAAAAAAATTCTATTTTTTTTTGTTTTGATTTTTTTTTGGAAATTTTTGAATTTTTCTATATTTTTTTTTGGCATTTTAAAAATTTGTGAAGTTTTAGAAAGATGCACTTATCAAAGGCATCTAAGGAGAATGCTGAAGCACCATCAGGAAGAAGGCATGAGGAGCTAGGTCGGGAAAAGGAAGCTCACGGCCAAATTCGCTCTCCGTAGTAGCACCGGTCGTAGAACCTTGATCATTATGGCTAGAATCTTCTGAAATAACATGTTCCTGATAGGGCAAGGCCATGAGCGAAGGAACTGGTGGAGAATCCTCCCGAGCAACCTAAAAATAGTTAGCGGAAATAAGGAGTTGATGAAAAAACCTTAACAAGCATTTTCGTTGTTAAGTCACCAATATAGGTGGAGTTTATGGAAAAATCTTAACAAGCGTTTTCGTTGTTAACTCACCAATATATGTGGAGCTTAGGAAAAAATCTTAACAAGTGTTTTTGTTGTTAAGTCACCAATATAGGTGGAGTTTATCGAAAAATCTTAACAAGCGTTTTCGTTGTTAAGTCACCAATATCGGTGGAGTTTAGAAAAAAAAAATTAACAAGTGTTTTCGTTGTTAAGTCACCGATATAGGTGGAGTTTATGAAAAATCTTAACAAGTGTTTTCGTTGTTAAGTCACCAATATAGGTGGAGTTGATAAAAAATCTTAACAAGTGTTTTCGTTGTTAAGTCACCGATATAGGGGGAGTTTATGGAAAAATCTTAACAATTGTTTTCATTGTTAAGTCACTAATATAGGTGGAGTTTATGGAAAATCTTAACAAGAATTTTCATAGTTAAAGTCACCCTTAGAGGTGGAGGAATGCAGAAAGATTAGATAAATACCTCAGTCATAGCAAGGGCGAGAATGGGAGTCACCGTGGAGGCCATCGGGGCAGGAACCGTTGGAGGCAGGCTCATTGTCTTAGAAGCCTCAACGGTGCCCCTAGCTGAAGAAGCTTCAACGATGGAAACAGTTCCATCGCTAACAAACGGTACCAGGGCTAACGAGGGAGTCTCGCCAAAAGAACACGAAGAATCTCCAAGCGATGCCCCGGCATGGGCAGGCACTGAAGAATCACCACGTGAGATAGCAGCATCAACCTGGGCCTTGGAAAGGAAAAGTCCACTAAGAGTAAAGGGTGGAGAGAGACTTGGAGAAAGCTGCAGCAACAAAGCTAAGTGTTAGAAATGACAAATTAGTACTCATAAAGAGAGAAATACTTATAAACGTTACTTACCCCCGTTATGGCACTAAAGAGGGGAATTACAGTCAGAGGTCTCATCAGTACAGGGGGAAGAAGGATGCTGGCTACCAGAGATGCCATCTCAACCTGGGGCACCCCAACACGTCAAGGTTCAGCATATTACACAGAAAGAAAAGGGGTGCAGTAAAGAAATGTTGCCAGACCTAACAGGTCATATATAATATGTTACCTCGGGGGAACTTTCTACAACAGGAACAAGGGGTAGAAGATACTCGGGATGAGGTTCTAATTCAGAAGAAGTTAAGGGTGGGCTCATTGCCTCAATAGATTCAATGGTAGTAGCCCCCACAGCCGCATCTCTATCCCGTTGAGAGGATGAATGATGAGAGTAAGTAAGACTTATCAGGGGGAACGGGGAAGGGTAGTGTCTACTGAAGAGATACCGCAACGCCCCCCATGAAATGGATTATAGGGGGACTGGGGGACAGGGACTTTCTTCTTCAACTCCCTGTACCAAAGTTATCAAAGAAATAAGTGAATGTATCTTGCCTTAGGAAAAGGGGAGCAATAACAAAACATACACACATACCTGAGATTCGAAGGGGGAACGAGAGGGTATAACAACTGGTGAAGGTAGCGAGGAGGTAGAAATAAAAGGGGCTGAGGATGGAGGTACCTCGGTAGCCCATCTCTTCTGGGACTTGGTACCCAGTGTTTTCTTCCTTGAGCTTGTTGCATTATCACCTTCAGGTACCCTCAACCTTTTTCTCCTCTTTGCCGATGGCTCAATCGGATCAACCACGATCGTGGGAAAAGCAGCCGAAGGAGGAACGATGACAGCGTGCGATTGAAACTCTGCATTTATTCTTTTAACCTCAGCTTTCACCTGCCTTCTCAGCTCTTCAGTGGAGACATAAGAGGGGGAACGGAGGCAATGGGAAATGCCTCTAAGGGAGTTTGTGCTTGAACTTGGGGCTTAGACTTTGAGGACTTGGACTTCTTAGCCTTCTTAGCAGGTGGCTGAGAAGGCCCTTCTCCCATTGCATCTTTGGTCAAAGGGGCAATTTATTTGGGAACTGCAATGGCCCTAGGTTTTGTGGCGGAAGTTGGGATCATTGGGAAATAAGGGGGTAGCTCCTGGGGATATTGTTTAATGGTTCTACTCAAGGGAAACTCAATCCCAAGCATGGAGTTCCCCTTAAGACCCAGTTCAGAAGAAGAGAAAGCAAGGACGGGGGGATATTGAGGGGGGGCTGAATGTACTCACGGATCATTTCCAACTGCCCCAAATGGAACTTGGTGGCAAAGGAGGTGGATACATCTCCCTTCCTAGTGGCAGTAGGAAGGGTGACACGACCATCGATGGTGGAAATTATGCCAAGCACCGCGGTTGCACTATAGAAGGTGCAGGCTTCAGCAAAAGTGGCACTTGGGTTATATTGAAACACAGGTCGAGAGGCCCCCTAATCAAACTCGAACTGCCTGCTATATTTGTCAGGGTTATAGGGATCTAAGGCGTACCCCCATTAAGTATAGGAAGGAAGAAATCCGGGGGTAAATAGAAGCACCACGACTTGTGAGGGATCTTCTACAGTTGAGACAAACATTACCATTGTGGCTGCAGAATAAAAGATGTCCCAACTATTGGCAAATGTAGACTCACTGTATGGCCTCATCACAAAGGAGTCTAAAATATCAAAAACTTCCATTATCTCCTTTCGAATTTGTTTTTTGTGAAAACATAGGAGGTTTGGGAGCTTGATACCGCCCACAGGAAGAGGAATAGACTAGGCGATGATGGCAGGAAAATGGGTGTAAAGAAAGCCCGTCAAAATGATAGTGTTGGAAAAATTAGCCAAGTTATAACGGCCCAGTGATCGTGCCATGTTAATGTGGGTTCGATCCAACCAGGTGTAGAGGGACCCCAAGGTGATAAAGGCCATAGGAAGGTTGAAACCTCTGGCCAAACGAATTAAAATGTTTATAAGATCCCTCTTGGGCTGATCATTGGCTTTCTCAGTCAGGAAGAAGCGTGAAAGAAACACAAGTATGTAGGCTGGTAGTTCCAGGGATGTACCTATACCTCGTCCCATTACAGCATTGACATACTTAGGTGTCAGATCTTTGAAAAATATCTTATAAGGGGAGTAAATGTGGCTTTGTTCAAGGAACCAGTGAAATTGCAACAGATTCGGTCCAGCTCAGCTAGATCAGCAGCCCCTTCGACATCCAGGGCCTCATTGTGATATATGAACTCACCCATTGGCTCAAATCCCAAGAGCTCGCAGACGTCCTCCAATATAACAGTGAACTCTCCCCACGCAGTAAAGAATGTGTGAGTTATGATGTTCCATCTAGAAACTAGCAGTTGGAGCGCCGTGTTTTGCTTAGAGAGGGTGAACTCCCCAAACCAGTAGGCTCGATGAATCCTAACCTTTGCAAGAGTAATAGAGTGAGAACTCTGAATATGTGTATGCCAGACACTGAAATGGGCTGGCAACCCCCCGGGTGCTTCGAAGTCAATTGAGAATAGGGTAAGTCACCACGGTCTAGACAAAAACGCAGAGTCCCCTCGGGCAGAAGATAGCCCCACTTTGACGAATCCATTTCCTCATCACCCAACATTACGGGGTCGAACTTGGATGATAAGTGGAAATTCTTTCATGCATCAGAAAATTTATCATCTTTGTCAAAGATAGGCGCCCGATAATAGAATCGTAGTTGCTCTTAACGAGCAGCATTCAGGGCAGCGCCAGCAGCGGCAGAGAGGCAGCCTGGCTGAGTGGTGGTGGAAACCTTAGAAGTATTTGAAGAAGCCATAATAGAGTGGCGATGAATGGTATAGATGAGTAAGAAGGGCTACGAACAAGGAGGGAGCAGCACAACTATAGGTGGTGGCATAATAGATGAGAAAGAGAGGAGAATGAGTAAAGAACTAGGTAATAATGGAGGTTTTTGCATAATTTTCTCTCTCTAAGGAATACGGGAGCTTGAAGAAGATGAAGGAAAGAGAAGGGTTTTGAAATAAAAGAGACGTTTGAAGCCTTTTAAACCTAACTTTTGAGTTTCCCACCATCGCACGTGCACGGCCGCCTATAATCATTTCAAATGAACACGTGGCACTTCGGGAAGTGTTTTGACAGTTGAAAAGACAGCGCCACCTCATTTACAAAGCAACACCTGGGAACAGAAGGGGTTGCCTTCTTCAGCAAGTTTGAGTTTTGGCGCTAGAATTTTTGTTAGACATATCCAATAACTCCCAATGGAAAAGATGTCCCAACGATTCAAAAAAGCTGCGATGTCCACTCGCCATAAGTCTAAACGTTGTTTAAATTACAACTCAGCTACATCGAGGAGAATTTCTTCTTTTTCAAACATAGCGAAGCATTACAAGGGAGAATTTCACCTACCAAGAATCAAATTGAGTATTTGAGAAGGATAGCAGGCCTTTCGGGAGAATTTCAAATAATAAAGCTAGAACGATTGAAGGGCAGTATAAGGAAAAAGTGGCGATGTCCCTTCGTCAAAGCCCCAACAAGTCTTAGTGCTTCAGCTCAGGTACATCGGGGAGAATTTTACTTTTTCCTGGAGATTATAACGTTGTGGTTCTAACGAAGGAAAGGAGGCAAGAATTTTTTCACGCGAAGAAGGTCCATCGAATTGAGAAGTTTTTCGTGCAGACATTTCTTGTTCCAACAATAAATCTCTCCACAAAGGGGAAAATTTAGAGGGGTCTTGAAGGTAATTTTGAGATTAGAGGTAATTCCACATTAGCAATAGTGTTTTAGGATTAGGGCACCGAGGTCGCTCAAGCATGGAAGCTCAACGAGGCAGCTCAAGCGTGGCAGCTCAGCGTGGCAACTCGTATTTTAGCTTGTTATGTTAGTCATATTGTATATTTGTTTATATTGAATATGAGCTATAACGATTGTAATTATGTAACGACAATAATAATGAGTTTTAGTGTGAGGTCAAACGGTACTCGTGAGAGACCAGGCTTGGCAGGGCCTGGGAGAGCTTCCATGCTCTATCGATTGATCTCATCGTGGGAACTTTAGAGGGACTTGTTTTAGAGGATTAAGAAGTGAGGCATCGTTGGGGATTGTCCTAACCATCTTAGATACACTTGTTAAAACACCGAAGGACCCTCACTGTGGAACCTCGAGCAGAGTGGCTTGGAGTTCCATCGGGCGTTGAGTTGTGAACCAAACATCCCTCTACTTAATGTCACATCTACTGTAGGTGATTTCACTAGCCAGCTAAATAATGTCAAACCTGCACTTGAGTAGACCACCGTGGTATTTGGGGCTGTCAGGCAGTTGGTGAGCCACCTCTGCCACAACAACCCCCTGACACATAGTGCTTAGGCAAAAGGCATGTCTTGGTATTTAATATTTATGACATGGAGACAACTAGTGCATCATGTATTTAATATTTGTGACATAAAGTATGAGGGAGGTCTTTCACAGACATTAATGACTGAGTTGCCTCAGGGGTGGTGTGGGGGGCTATTTAAGGGCCCCAACCACCTTTGAGGAGGGAGAGATCTTTTTTGAGAGTTCAGAAGTTATTTCTAGAGATAATATACATTAGAGAGAGTTATTACAAACTAGAGACTTTTCCTTCTCACCCACCATTGTCATTTATTGCGAAGCTTTTAATATTTGATAGAGATTCTTGAGGTTGGTTAGTATGTTTTGGCTGCCTACCAAGGTGTATCTAGGGTGCTTACTCCTCTCTCCCTCTAGTTAAGTTACTTATAAGTTCACTACTACTTTCTGAGTTATACACGAGAGATTTGTGAGATCAAACAGAGTATATCTTCACTGAGTTGTGTTTGTATGTCTTGTGATTAATCAATAGTGTCGCTATTTAACTTAGCATTACTATACTCAAAAGGGGTTACGCCTCCATCTTATCTAAACTACCCTCTTACAAGTTTTGAGAAAATATGGTGAATAATTCCGTTGGAATTTATAAGTGTAACCCTCTTTTTCTTCATTTTTCTAGAAAATAAAATATGTGCAATATAAGTAATAAAGGATGAGGTATTAATGTATATGAACTAAAGTAAAGGATAAATTAATAATTTATGTAACTAATGCGAAAATAAAAATTCTTTAAAGAGGGAAGGATGTTTGGAACTTCTTTGGAGACTTGAGGCTTGATCTTGATCCTTGAGGAGCTTCCCTGCAAGTTGGAATGAATTTTGGATGAGAGAGAGAGGAATATTTGTGCTAAATTCGGTATAAGAATGATGGGAATGAAAGGTGGAAAGGAATTTATCACAAGGAGACTTCGCTTATTACAACAGAATGCTACTGAGATCACTGATGTTGATGGATCTGAGATGTCCCTTTAGAGTGAGCTATGTCCTCCTTATATAAGGTAGGGGGACTGCCGATTAGCATACCCCTAGCCCTGCGATTTGGCAGGTGACACTAGACACACTGCAGATAAGAAGGGAAATGGACCTACCAATCTGTAGTCTCGTGTAGATTTTTCCAAAAAAAGGTCATAGAATGCAATTTGTAAATCCAAATCGTGCATGGGGCACACTGTTAGAAAGGTAATTCAGAGGCCTTTAAGAATCCTTTGGGCTGCTCCTGGAAGTGCACGTTGGTCCTTTGGACGAAAGATCATCAAATGGTAATGGATCGTTCATCTAAAACATAAGTTAGAATCGTACACGAGCAGACCGTTGGAAATTTTATGTGAGGAACTTCAAAATTCCAAATAGCTTTGCTTGGTTCAGAGAGTTTACTTTAGTTAAACGGGGCCTAGAAGCACTCGGTGACCTTTAGGAGTAAAATGGATTTTTCATCCGTACTGTAAGGATGATTCACGTACGGGGCGGGCCATTGGAAAAGGTATTCAGTGCCCTTCAAAGAGTCGTTTAGTCTCGTTCGAGATGAAGAGTTTACTTTTGTCAAATGGGGCCCGAGAGCATCCAGTGGTTTCCGGATCAGTTTTCAGGGGGAAACGGATCGTTCGTCCGAACGGTTATACCATTTTGTGCATTGGGTGGACTGTTAGAAAGGGGTTTCAGTTCCCTTTGAGGATCCATTAATATTTCGCTCTGACGAAGGGGTTGATTTAGGTCAAATCGGGGCTCAAGAGCTCCTGGTGGCCTCTAGATTGATTTTTGTTAGTAAAATGGACCATTCGTCATAACCATGATGCTGATTCGTGCACAGGGTAGGCCGTTTGAAAGTTGATTCAAAGACCTTCGAATATTCATTGAGCCTTCATTTTGATGATAGAGTTTACCAGAGTCAACCGGAGCCCGAGAGCACCCGATGATCTTTAGATCGGTACTGGGGTATGACCTAGGGTTTGTAGTGAATGGAAGAGGTGCTAGGTACCTAAGGAGAGACGTAAGGGGTCCTAGAATGTGGTGTCTACATAGATACATACATACATACATACATACATACATACATACATACATATATGTAGGTGGTGAAATCATACTTATATTAATTCAAAGGAAATAAAGTCGATCAGTAAAGGTAAATCACACAATACGCAACATAAGATATATGTTATTCGATAATATGTCTACGTCCACGGGGTTCTTCATTCTCTTTTTTATTGATCAAATCTTAATGACATGGATTACATGCCCCTTTTTCCTAAGTTCGAGGGTTATATTTCTAGGGAATAAGTCGTGTAGGACTCTATAGCCTTGGGATGCAGCTGCAATCTAATTGAGTAGATCTAGGCCTGAGATCTCTGCTAATAGGATCCTATTTTATTCTTATCTTCGAGCAGTGATAATTTATTAGGACTGTCAGGCACATGTCAGATTTTCCTCAATTTGGCACTGAGAGCTATGATCGTTAAGGTCACTTGTGCCAAGAGATAAGGACTTCTTCAATTCAACGATGATAGTTTCATATTCGGCTTCATCATTGGTTACTTCATACCAAGTTTGATCCCTTGCTCAATCATAGTTTTTTTGGAGTCATCAACATAAGTCCTACTTCTTTCCCTTTTGAGTTAGAGGACCTATCAACATAGAGCGTCGACTTATTGAGCTGGTCAAATTCTTCGCTAGTTATTTGGTCATTTATTCCCCATTCTCTACGCTTCTACCCTCCAATGAATTTAACGATGATATATGCTAACACCTTCCCCTTAATTGAAGTTCTTATTTGATAATGGATATCGAACCTCCCCAAATCCATTTACTATTTGGATATTTGTCCATAAAGGTCGGCCTTCTGAGGAATACCTTGAGTGGAAATGAGGTGATGACTATGATCAAATGGGATTCGAAGTAGTGCTTTAATTTTTGTAAACTGATGACCAAAGACTAATATATCTTTTTCAGAGGGAGGTAGAATTTCTCAACATCGAGTAACGTCTTGCTAAGATAATAAATTGGTGTCGATTGCCCTTTCTTTTCACATATTAAGGCTGAGCTAACTGCGTGGTCAGACACCGTGAGATACATGTAAATTGGATCCTCGAATTCGGGACCATAAGTAAATTCAGTAGACTCAAATAATAATAGATTCCTTCAAGAGCCTTTGAACATTCTTTGTTCCAAATCAAACCTTTTCTTTCTCCAAGAGCTGAAAGAATGGTTAGCACTTCTCAAAAGATTTAAAGATTAAACAGTTGAGTGCAACTAATATTCCAGTCAACTATTGAACATCTCTAACAACTTTTGGTGGATGAACTTTATTGATCGCCTCAATTTGGTAGGGGTTTGTCTCGATTCCCCTCGAACTGACTAAGTAGACTAGGAATTTCCCAAGTCGAATTCTAAAAGAGCATTTGGTTGCATTGAGCTTTATCGTGTAGTATCTTAGGACCTTAAACATCTTCGCCAGATTATGAAGGTGGTCAACTTTATATTTTTTTCTTCATGATCATATAGTCTATATAAACCTCCATGGTGTCTCCCAATTGATGTTCGAACATCTTGGTGACCAACCGTTGGTATGTTCCTCTCATGTTCTTAAGTTCAAACGGCATGAATGTGAAAAAATACAACCCAAGAGTGGTAATGAAAGAAGTCTTGTCCTAGTCAGGGCTGAATATAAGGATTTAATGATACCCTCAGTATGCATTAGTTCATATGTTCATGAATGGCCATAACTTTGAATAATTAGTCAATCTTGGATAGAGGAAAGTTGTCTTTCGAGCACGCTTTGTTCAGGTCGGTAAATTTAATATAGACTCTCCACTTCCCATTACTTTTCTTAACCGCGAATAGGTTAGAGATCCACATCAGGAATTAAACTTCTATAATAGACCTTGCCTCTAGAAGTTTCCCAACCTAATCTTCCATAACCTTAGCCTTTTCGGGGGCAATTCGATGAGCCATTTGTGTGATTGATGGGAATATTGGGTCCACATGAAGTCGATGTCACGTGACTTCAGGATCAATCCATACTTCTTGATTCTCCTTGAGTAAAGATATCAGTTCTTCTTTTTTATGATCGGTGGCTGAACTTAAGATCATAAATTTCTCCTAAAGGTGTGAGTCATCAAACATTACTTCTTGCAACGGTTCCATGACTCTATTTTTGGGGGCCACATTTGTTTATTCCACCCCCAACCCAACATACTTTAGTTTCTACATAAATGGAGTAGCCCCATCCTTGGTCACCTCATCAGCGACTGATAAGCACCCAAATTTTTTGAATTTAAGCCTAAAATATATGTATTTTGGTCGCTCATTTTTAATAAAAATGGCCTTATGTCCGTATTTGTTTATTTCTCAGGTTAATACGCAGTTGTGGTACAAATATTGCTAAATCAGTATAATTGCGCTAACAATAGCCGTCAAAAGCATGCATCGAAGAAATTAAAGAGATCGCGAAGTCAAAAGTTTCCATTGAGCTTGCCTAAATGAGTTTCGATGTCTCGACTGTTGTCCCCGAACCAAACTGTAGCCTTACCCTAGCCCAGACCTGACCTACTCCTTCACCGAGCCCCGTGTATGTTTAGTTTGTATTTTATATTATTTTTAGATTTTTATTTGAGTCATTTTTAATTTTTAGAATTTATTTTATATTTTATTTTGAATCATTTTATTTTTCGGATTTATTTAGAATTTTCTAAAATTTATTTTCTATTTTTTTATTTTTATTTTATTAGTTTTAATTATTAATTTTGATTTTATTTTATTTTATTAGGGATTCTAGGAGTTTTATTTTTAGTTTTATTAGATTATTTTAATAGGTCTTTGGTTTTTATTTTTATTAGTTTTTATATTTATTTCTTTTATTTGAGTTTTTTTTTATAGATTAGGATTTTATTTCTTTTAGTAGATTTTAATTTTTAGATTTTTAATTATTTTTTATTTTTTTTAGTTTAGCTAGTTTTATTCTTATTTCTTTTAAAGGTCCAAATGACACACACACACACCAACTAACCTATTACCATACACCATACACCATACACACCAAATTACCCCCACCTACTATTCACCATTTTTCCCCCTTACACCCTTTCTCTCTCCTATCTCCTAAACCCATTATTAAACGCCTACAATCCAAACCTATAACACATTCAAAATCAACCACCAATCAACCCCTTATCCTCACCCAGCAAAACCTGAGACCCAACCCTCAATTTCGGCAACCTTAAACTCGAAAACCCAACCCATACTCCGAACAACAAACCATAAAACCAAACCCCCAAGCTCCTTCCAAACCCGGCGACCTGCCGGAACTCAACCCCCGACCACAACTCATGGGCTGCCTTTTTAACCACCTGATCCCTACCAAAATCCGACCAACCTGACCCCTTCTACCCGATTTTGACGGTTATAACCCAACCTTGTACCTCCGGCCGAACCTTTTAACCCCGTCCTCCCTTTGTCGGCAAATCTCCTTGCTCCGGCCAATACCTGTCAATCCATAACCACTGCCAACAACCCGGAACCCAAAAACTGCCCATTTCTGACCCACCAGCAGTTAACCCGAACATAAATCGATCCAAATTACCTTAACCTCCACTAAAATCGGAACTCCCAAATTACCTTTGACTTAGCCAAAAATCAAATCCAAACAAATCTCTCCCAAAAAACAATACGTGGGCTTATAAAAAAGGGGAAGGCTGACTCATTAAAGGAGGACTTTCACAGAATAAACGGAGAGGAGACTGAACAGACAGAGAATAGAGAGAGAAACAGTGTATATTATCTACATAAAAAAATTCAAAAAAATCCAAAAAAATTAGTTTAGTTTAGAATATAATTTAGGTTTAGTTTTAATTTTTATCTTTATTTTTGTAATCAACTACTGAAAATTGTGAAGAAGTTGGACACATGTCAAGGCGCATTTCAAGACATATTTGTGGAAAAAAATTTCGTATCGTATTTCTTCCTTCTCTTTTCAATTTACATTCTTCTTGACATATTATTGATTGTTGTTTATGCACACATGAGAGTGTTTGGATAAACACCCCGTTCAAGGGGTGGGATGAAATAACGTAGGATGTTGATTTGATTAATTGATTTCATTAATGCTATATTTCTAGGAAAATTAATTTAGACTTGTCACAAATTAATTTATGTAATGAGAGTTAGTAAATTAATTGTACAAACTAATGTTTGAATTTAGGAATCGAAATAGAGATAGGTTTTTCCAAATTTTGAATATTGATTCTGTGTTGAAATTTGAGAATTCATACTGTTTTTATTAAATTGATCCCAGCGGGTGATTTTGTTGAAAATAGTATAGTTCTTAATTTTTCATCATGTGACATTTTTAAATTAGTTTCTTGAAAAAGATATTATAAATTTATAATTGTAACGAGAGTTAGATTATCGACTTAATATTAACTCAAAATATTTCAAATGAATAAATTGAGAAATTGAAATAATTGATAATGCGGTGTAATCCCATCTTTTGACATTCTCACATATTTCACACTCGGTTGCACATTATTTTTCGTTATTTAGTCATATCATAGTTTTAGCATTTAGTAGTTAATTTTCCCTTGAAGTTTTTTTACATAAAAAAATATTTAAAAAATTTTGAATCGTAAGTTTTCGCAATAATTGGTTCACCTTAGAAGTTGGATTGATACCCGTACTTATCGCAATACGAGTTGTTTTAGAAAAGTTTTGTAGGTATTCATGGAATTTTGAGATTGGCTTTTGAAGACAACGACCATATGCAAAAAGCTAGTCGTTGCCGCTTTATTGACGTGAAGAAAACTTTGAAGACTTGTAATTTTTGTTATTTTTTTTAGTTGTTCTTCTACTTCTCCCTCCTTAGACTGGTTGTATAGGATTTTTTAAGCTTTGTATTTATTTGGGTGCACTTTGACACCGATTTATAGGTAATATTTATTCATTTAGGCGTCCAAAGGCTAGAATTTTGAAGCCTCTCTACTTTGGGTCGGTAGGACCCTCGGGGACGACTGAAGTTAGGCGAGCTTCCCCCGGTCAACTCAAGTCGGTCTTCATTCCACGTGTGTAAAAACAGTGGGAGATAATTTCTTTATCATTCGGGAATCTCCTGCAAGTGAGTTCAATTTTTGTGTGCTTATTTTCTCCTGTGTGCTTTTAATTTCTGCATCGCACTTAAATTGAATGGTTTGATGAATTAATTTACCTAAGACTTGGACTCGGTCATTAAAACGAGAAGGGATTTCATCACCCGACTCATTCTCTTATCCGTTGTGTGCTACCTTAGCTGTCATTAAATTTAAATTAAATCAACTAGCTAACCCCGTAGGAACGCATTTTTGCAACAAGCAATCACAAAGATAAATTTCGTGATTTTTATCGCCCACGGACTTAATTAAAATTTGACTACCCCTCTCACTAAGTTTGAAGATAATAACTCGCTACATGCTCGTTAGGATTTTTTTTCTTTACTCATATGTGTCCAATTCAATTCTTTTAGTTTTCCATTTTAATTCGTTCGTCCAAACACAGAGATCAATTTCTCCCCTTTTTCGAAAACTCCCAAAAATATTTTCCTCCTTTTTCTAATATTTCACAAAAAAAAATCCAAAAAGACTTTCCTACTTTTTCAATATTCCAAATGCCAAAAGTATTTTCATTTTCTTATTTTCAAAAATCACAAAAAGAGTTTCTTTTCTTTTGAAAAATATTTAAAAATTCAAAAAAATATTCCTTTCGTCATGGTCGACGAACGTCCATTATGGGAATACTTTGGCCATTTTCCCTTCTCTCGAAGCTTATTGGACGTTGATCCTGAATCGAAACCTGCATACATTACTTCGTGGCTTTAACTCTCAAACACCAACCCTTGATACTCATGTGTCGTCCACGTACACATCTCATCTTCCACCGCCTCCGGTGATGAGTGTCAACCCATCCCATGCTTCTTCGTGCACCCACTACTTTTTGATTTATCACTAGTCCCATGAGTGTCCATTTATTTTCGCTCCATTTGAACCCACCATGGCCCAAGTGTTTTCATATGACACTGTTTTGGAACCACCCTCGGTGTATTTTCATGACATATCTAATACCGACGGGTATGAGTACCCAAGATATTCATGGAGGCCTTATCACCCATCCATGCAATATGAATCACAACGCCATGTTGTGGATCCTTACGGTCTCCAACAGTCATCATCGCCACCTCGTGCACCTCATACCTATCAGTCCCCTTACTATGCTCCTTATACTAATCAACCTTTTGTCTCTCACGGAGACACTCCTCTCGTGTATGACCAACTTGATCCCATTCCCCACACTTCATATGAGCATTTTCTTCATCCTAGTGTCTATAGTGAGTTGTGTACACCTACACCACCACCGCCACCCACTACCACTTTCCCACCACCTTGCACATCCACTCTCGAAAGCCTTTTGTAAAAGTTTGCGCACAATATTCAATCTCAAAATGAATCCCTTCAAAGGCTTGAACACCGATTAAATGAATTTGAGTGTGCAAATAAGTCGGATTTCACCCCAAGCCAGCCCATTGTTGCACCCGTATGAATTTGAGTGTGCAAATGAATTTGACCTCTTTTATCCTTTATTCAACAAGATTGACACTTCAGTGTTGTTTGGGGGCGATTCTTATCACCCAATTTTTCTGTCACCCCGCACTTTCATAGACATTATCTTTAGGGTGAGATTGGTTCGGTCTAGCTGAAGACATTAAACTTAGCGCTACCGGGAGGTAGGTCGTCATATATTGCTTTTGAGTTTGAGTCTTATCCTATTTGGCGGTGGTGTTTCACATCACCCCATGATTTTCACATGATTTCTCGACTTGTACATATTATTGTGTCACATATGTTCTTCAGGTTTCATCTATACTCCATTTGGCGGTACATTTTCATAAGCGGTTCATTATGGTAATATCTTTCCTCCCTTGTGCTTTTCATTTTTTATATGTAGTTTTAAACATCGAGGATAATGTTTTCTTCAGTTTGGGGGTGAGAAATTTATCAAAATCGTACCTCTTTTGAAAATTTTCAGAAACAAGTGATTTTAAACATTTTATGGAGTTAAATTTAAATTTTGTTGACATGAATTGTCTATCATCCCTCTTTTAGAAATCTCGGAATACCTGTGTTTGACCAAAAAATTACGCTTTTAACCTTAAATTAATTAATACCTCTTAAAGCGTACTTGCACTATGAATTTCTAGACTCATCAATTTGCATTATCACATTTGCATTCAAAAGTTGAAGAGTAACTATATTCTCAAGAGAGCCTTAAAAGATCACTAGTGGAGACTTAAACCCGAGAGATTTAAGTTTATCACCTTTTTTAGGGTTTTTACGTATCTCTGAGTCACAAGTTGACTCAACTTTCTTTGGATACCGCACTTAGTTGTTGCATGGTCTCATTATTTTTTACTTTTGGCATAATCATTGAGAATGACATTACTTTTGAGTTGTGAGAAACATGTGTCTTGTAGTTGTCCCGAGCACTGAACCATTTTTACCATACACCTATCTTTTTCCCTATCATATTATCATTTACCCATTATATATCCATATTTTCCTTATCCATATATGTTCTAGACACCATCTACATATCATTTTCCCATCACTGCCATCATTTTTTGAGAAAAATAGTGTTTGAAATTGTCAATATAAATTGTCTTCATTTGTGTTATGAAAAGAAAAATGTATTGCAATAAAAAATGAGCAAAAAAATAGAAAAATGAGCCAAAAAAAATAGAAACAAAGAAAAGGAAAGCTTGCGATCATAAATTCAAAAGGTGAAAACAATAGTTATTCAAAGTGTGTCACACTATTCTAAAAAATCCTATCATTTATCTTCTTCATTTTTCCCTCATACCTTAAATAAACCCTATTTCACCCTAGGGAACGTGTTCAGGCAAACGAGAAGTCTATATGGTGAATAACTCGACATTCTCGACATAGTGGTTAAGCATTCGTTCATGAGATCAATTTTCTTTCATGTATCCGTCATTTTCTATAAAGTGTGTGAGACGTTTGAACTTGTTTACATTTACTCACCTCCACACACACTAGAGAGATACACTTACCCAATTCTTAGAGAGTTCAATTCAGAGAGATATATCTAGTGAGAATTGAAGTCAAAGTTTTGATTCTATAAGGCGATCTAAGAATTACTCTCGTGACACTTAAGATTGTTTCACATTAACACATGCTAAATTTTAGGAAGGATTACGCTTTTGGTATTAAGTAATTTTATATCTCATTTTGATAGTAGAATACGGTGTTCCTTGATGCCTTTAAAGTTGGGTTGTATAGCGTTTCATCGTTAAATAAGAAACTGCATTTAATAAAATTTTGAATTTTGTGGGTACATTCATTGCAAACCCTCACGAGACACCACTCATCCTGTAAGGCAACCTATAGATTTAACGACTTGTTGAACATGCTAAGTGCAATCGCTAGTGCCTACAAAAGTGGCACACTTTTGGTTACTTATCTCTGTTTTCTCTCTATTTTTCCTCGAGGAGTAGCAATGTTCTATTTGCGGGTAGTGTGATAAGCACCCAAAAGTGTTGAATTTAAACCCCGAATATATGCATTTTAGTCGCTCGTTTTTAATAAAAATGGCCTTATGTTCGTATTTGTTTATTTCTCAGGTTAATATGTAATTGCGGTACAAACAATGCTAAATCAGTATAATTGCACCGTCAAAAGCATGCATAGAAGAAATCAAAGAAACCGCGATATCAGAAGTCCCATTGAGCTTGCCTAGATGAGTTCGGATGCCCGAATGATGTCCCCAAACCAAACTGTAGCCTTACCCTAGCCCAGACCTGGCTTAATCCTTCACCGAGCCCTGTGTGTGTTTAGTTTGTATTTTATATTTTTTTAGATTTTTATTTGAGTCATTTTTAATTTTTAGAATTTATTTTATATTTTATTTTGAGTCATTATATTTTTAGGATTTATTTAGAATTTTCTAGAATTTTTTTCTATTTTTTATATTTCTTTATTTTGATTTTATTAGTTTTAATTTTTAATTTTGATTTTATTTTATTTTATTAGGAGTTTTTTAGGAGTTTTATTTTTAGTTTTATTAGATTATTTTATTAGGCCTCTGGTTTTTATTTTTATTAGTTTTTATTTTTATTTCTTTTATTTGATATTTTTTTGTAGATTAGGATTTTTTTTTTTTTTGTAGATTTTAAGTTTTATATTTTTAATTAGTTTTTATTTATTTTTAGTTTAGCTAGTTTTATTCTTATTTCTTTTAAAGGTCCAATGACACACACACCAACTAACCTACTACCATACACCACATACCCCCACCTACTATTTATTCACCATCTTCTCCCCCTTACACCCTTGTTATCTCCTAAACCCATTACTAAACACACATAATCCAACCCTATAACACATTCAAAATCAACCACCAATTAGCCCCTTATCCTCACCCAGCAAAATCCGAGACCCAACCCTCAATTCCGGCAACCTCAAACTCGAAAACCCGATCCATACTCCGAACAACAAACCATAAAATCAAACCCCCTAGCTCCTTCCAAACCCGGCTACCTGCCGGAACTCAACCCCCGACCACAACTCACGGCCTGCCCTTTTAACCACCTGATCCCAACCAAAATCTGACCAACCTGACCCCTTCTACCCAATTTCGACGGCTACGACCCAACCTTCTACCTCTGGCCGAACCTTCTAACCCCGACCTCCCTTTGTGGGCCAATCTCCTTGCTCCGGCCAACACTTACCAATCCTTAACCGCTGCCAACAACCCGGAACCCAAAAACCGTTATACCCAAAACCCATTTCCGACCCATTAGCAGTTAACCCGAACATCAATCGATCCAAATTACCTTGACCTCCACTAAAATCGGAACCCCCAAATTACCTTTGACTTAGCCAAAAACCAAATCCAAACAAATCTCTCCCAAAAAAATAATTCGTGGGATTATAAAAAAGGGTCAATTATTTAATAGTCTCTACTATAAATATATATTTTTTAAAAAGGACACATATTTTTAGTTTAACTCATTTAGTCCCTCAAGCACTCAATATTCTCTTATTTTTAGAGGTCCGCGCCAGCGGCACTCCCTTTCCAAAATATGTGGCAAAGGATTTTTTGAGGCAAAATAAAAAGGCTTGGACTAAATGAGTATTAAAAAATATTTGAGGGACTATTTGGTATATGTCCCTATAAAAAAAGGGGAAGGCTGACTAATTAAAGGAGGACTCTAATAGAATAGACGGAGAGGAGACTGAAGAGACCGAGAATATAGAGAGAAACAGTGTATATTATGTACATAAAAAAAATCAGAAAAATTCAAAAAAATTAGTTTAGTTTAGAATAAATTTTTAGGTATGTTTTTATTTTTATTTTTGTAATCAAGTGCTGAAAATTATGAAGAAATTGGACGCATGTCAAGACATTTGTGAAAAAAAATTGCGTATCGTATTTCTTCCTTCTCTTTTCAATTTATATTATTCTTGACATATTATTGATTGTTGTTTATGCACACATGAGAATGTTTGGCTAAACACCCCGTTCAAGGGGTGTGATGAAATCGCGTAGGATGTTGATTTGATTAATTGATTTCATAATGCTATATTTCTAAGAAAATTAATTTAGACTTGTCACAAATTAATTTATGTAACGAGAGTTAGTAAATTAATTGTACAAATTAATGTTTGAATTTAGGAATCAAACTAGAGATAGGCTTTTTCGAAATTTGAAAAAATTATTCTGTGTTGAAATTTGAGAATTCATACTATTTTTATTAAATAGATCCTAGTGGGTAATTTTGTTGAAAATAGTATAATTCTTAATTTTTCATCGTGTGACATTTTTAAATTAGTTTTCTGAAAAATATATTATTAAATTTATAATTTTAACGAGAGTTAGATTATCGACTTAATATTATCTCAAAATATTTCAAATGAATAAATTGAGAAATTAGAATAATTGATAATGCGGTGTAATCCCATCTCTTGACATTCTCACATATTTCACACTCGATTGCACATTATTTTTCGTTATTTAGTCATATCATAGTTTTAGCATTTAGTAGTTAATTTTCCCTTGAAGTTGTTTTAAATAAATAAAAAAATATTAAAAAAAAATTGAATTGCAAGTTTTCGCAATAATTGGTTAACCTTGAAAGTTGAATTGATACCCGTACTTATCGCAATGTGAGTCATTTTAGACAAGTTTTGTAGGTATTCAAGGGATTTTGATATTGGCTTTTGAAGACAACGACCATACGCAAAAAGCTCGTTATCAGCAACCACTTTTTCCTTCTTCTTATCTTGCTTAGGCCTGATGGCACTGATAAAGAACTATCGATCAACGACTTGGTTTACCCCGATCTCCATTATCCCCAGATCGGTGATGCATTTAAGCTTCTAGTGATAAGTGGAAGGGACAACCTTCATGGCGTGAAGCCATCCTCGTCCGAGGATAACATTGTAAGGGAATTCCATATTAAGTAGTAGGAACTCGATCAACTTCGAGATATTCCAAGTTTGGACTTGCAATACAACCTTCCTTAATGGCATAGACATCTTTTAAGCGAATTCGACCAACTGAATGGTCCCTTCCTTCAAATCATCCTTCTCGAGGTTGATCTTATTGAAATATTTTTGGTACATAACCTCCGAGAATCTCCATTAGTTAATTAGTGTAATACCATGTATTTCTGTGTATTTATAATTTAATTAATCCAGGGAATTAATTGGGAAAAATATGTTGTATTTAAATTACATGAGTGAAGTAATTTAATGTGATTAAATGAGAAAAATGATTATTAAATATTAATCGAGAGATAGATACTGATTATTATTATAGTACGAGATTTACTAAGTTTGAATAGTAAATAATTGTTGATTATTATAATATGGCATAGTGAGTGATATGTGCATACTTTATTTTATCTCAACCGAGAGTCGCGTGTAGACTAATCTGAGGTTAATAAAGGAAATATATTTTTAGTGAATCATATGATAAGGTCACGAATGATCCCTAATGGGTCGAAATAGTGTACCCGGGGGTATTGTTTGGGTCCCAGGTCAATTTTAGACCAAATCGGCACCTATTGAGGGAATTTTGATTTGGAAAATAAAGGTTAAAGGACAAACTAAATTCTAAGTGTTATATCTTATATTTAATACTTGAGCTTAGGGTTAGAAACAGTTAAACCCAAAGGAAGCCATTGGAGAGGAAAGAGAAACCAATTTTCAAGGCTAAAGAGGTGTTCTTGAAGAATTGGACCTTAATCTTACATCCTAAGCATCTAAGGACTGAGGAATTGAAGGGAGAAACATCAACTCATCATCAACACCACGAAATCAGACATCTTCTGCTAAGGCAAGTTGTTTATTGCAATTATTTTGAAGTTATAATACCCATGTTAGGAGGGTCTCTCGAATTGATGATATACTACATATTCTTGGGAGAAAAAGTTATTTTTGATGCATGTTATGGGTATGGATTTCATGTAGTATGATTCATATATGTAGAGGATTGATAATCAGTAGAAGAGTAATTATCAATACGAATTAAACCTGGGTTTTATGTTTAAAATTAAGAAATAGCATAGAAATCTAGGGGTTTGAGGATTTTATGATTTAATTCGTTCTTGATTAGTTATTATGACGATTTTGTGTAAAAATCACGTTGGAATTGATCCTAATACATGTAAAAATGGTTAGGAATGATTAATTTAAAGTTTGGTGTAGTTTCATGAGGTTTAGAGGTATATTAATGGTGAAAATGCTTGAAGAAAACGAAGTAGCCAAATCTGAACGATTTAAAATCGATTCGTCCAATGGCGAATGGATTCGGGTAAGGCGAATCGATTCGGCCTAAGGTGAATCCATTAGGTTACCCAACAAAATTGAAAATTCCCCTTTTTGCCTGAAATCCCTAAATCATTGTTGTGATATTTTTTAAGACTTTGGTAAAGTAATATTGAGAGATTTAAAGTATTACAGTAGGCTTATGATAAGGGTATGTTTTGGTCTTATTATGAATATTAAGATGAGAATGAAATTGGGTCGATTTTTGTACCGTAAATTATCTGAGAGAAAGATAATGAATTACGGGGAGTTTGGGAATTGAATTGATGAAGTAGACCAGTAGGGTGAGTTAGGCCTAACTACTGAAATTTATAAGGGGTAACTAGGGCCCTTAGAGTTGGGTGAATACTTTAATTATTACGATAGTGAGAGTAATCGTAATGTAAATAGTATGGTGAGTATAGGAGAGAAATATACTACATACAAGCGGGAATAATTAGGTTTTGTGAATACCTATCATATTAATACTTAGGCGGCGTGAATACCTAAAGTATACTAAATGTATTGGGGTCGAGGTAACATCCAGACCAATACATGAAAATTAAGTGAATACTCATGAATATAATAAGTGGGATAATTCGTAAAGAAATTTAGTACGATGAGTATACGAGAGAAATATACTCCGTACAAGTGTGAATACCTAGGTTGTGTGAATGCCTATACTATGAATACTTAGGCGGTGTGAATACCTACAGTATATTAAATGTATTGGGTCGAGGGAATATTTGGACCAATACATGAAAGTTCGAGTTGGGTCGAGGGCTACCCGGACCAATATCGAATAGAAATAATATTGGGGTCGATGAAACATCCGGACCAATATATATATATATCATTTGCATTGGGGTCGAAGGCTATCCGGACCAATGTGAATGACATGATAAATTGGGGTCGAAGGAACATCCGAACCAATGAATCCTTAATGTGTGATACGAGGATATTATAGTGAAATAAATTTATTTGTATATATTATGTGGGAAATATATATACCATACGATTTATCTACTTATGTGAAACAGTAGAAAGTTCCATAGTGTATATCTAAAGTAGAGAAACTTATTTATATAAATCAAGTAATAACATATGTGAATGTTATTTGAAATTGTGCATATCGGAATGATAGATTAAGTGAGGAAACTTAATGGATTAATTTAAAAGATAACATGTGAGGAATGTTACTTATTGTTGATGTAAAAAATTAGACTTGATCTAATTAATTAATCACAGATAAATATGAATAAAGAAATAAGACAAAGGATTTTTAAAGTAGTTTAGCCTTATGAAAATGGCCTACGTCCACTGTTTTACATTACTGGGTGCTTTGCCTTAATCTTGATGATGATCACAAGTGATCAATTACCCTGTTATGGAGGGTGTTATAATGTATTTATAGCCCTTGGGCTATCCGTATGAATAGACAATATGCCGTTATTTAATAGATATATACATCTATACATAATAAGAATATTCATTGAATATGTTTGTTCTTGTCGCTTGATCTTCTTATCTATATGCTCTGTATATTGAGTAGCTCGGGGTGCTGAGTAGCTCGGTAGTATGAGTTGTTTGGTGAATATATATTTCTTCCACATAAGATGACACGCGTCTTCATATAATTGGTCCACGTTAGCTGAATAATTTTTGTATCAATAGAAGCCCCCAATGTTTCACAGTTGAGGTTTGATATGAGAGTGTGGAACATTATGCCCAAGAGTTGCTCGGACATGTTTTACCCAGCCTTGTTAGATTACAGATCTCTAATACTTAGGAAATTTTCCTTTTAGTCTTGTCAGTTGAGCGTGAAATGGCAAACTTGTAAATACTTTGAATCTTCGATAGACGCTTGGATATTTGTGTCTTTTTCATCATTTAGTCGCCGGAAATTAAATCGTCTTTTCTAGTAATCATTTATTTTCTCTCTTCCCGATGCAGGGAATTTAAAAGAGATAAAATCAAATCATCTTCTACTTTTTACTTCCAGACTTCAAAACTCTTTGTCTTCTCGCTGTATCCTTGTACTGTCGTTCTTTCTGTCATCTGCCTTAGCAGATTTCTTAGTTTTCTGTAACACTTCTTCCTTCTTCTCTCTTCACTTTAGCCACCATGGTTTACCTTGTCGAATCCTTAGATAAGTTTCGAGCTGATTTTTCGATTCTCTCTCGGGTTATCCTAGAGGAAACTCCTTACCATTCTGATTTATTTTCTTTAGCTAAGGGACACTGGTTTCCCTCAATTTTTGTAGAATAATGTGGTTTTTCTTTCCCGCCTAATCCCCTGCGTTTGGAGTTTTGCCAATATTTCGATATTGTTCCTGCAAGAGTAGCTCCAAATACGTGGAGGGTAGTTAATGGCGTTCATAGGTTAAACCAAATACATGGAACTCGCTTAGGAATTCCTGAAATTATGTATTGTTATAAATGGGTTACCAGTGACACTATTTTCTATTTAAAAACTAGGTTTTCAAATAGAGATTTAGTGGTCAATCTCCCTAATGCTAATAGGGACTATTTTGATCATGGGGTTGTGATGAAAAATTGGCAACACCCCCCGTTAAAAGGAAAATATGTATACCAAGGTCCCAAATGTCCACTTTATGGCAACGAGATAGGTTGTTTTTAGTTTTTTCAATTTAGCTTTGTTTATGTTTGATGAAATGCGTCACTAACATGTATTTTTTGTTTATTATAGTTGACAGTAAAAGGAAACCTACAAAAGAAAGTGACATAAATATAAAAATTTGACACTTATCTAGGGTTTACATTAGTCCATTAATGGGGAGCACGTGAGGTTCGCTTCTTATTTGCTGAGATACAAGAACACCACTTCATCTTTTATTGCTCGTCCTCTTTCCCCTCCGGTGGTAATTGATCTTGATCAAGTACCATCATCTCGAGCAAGCGTGGAAGAATATTCTTCTGATTTGGGTATCTCTATTACTGATCTGATAATGAAGAAGAGGAGGGTACCTGAGTTCTTTGCCAAATCTGATTCTGGTAATAAAAGGGCGAATACGAAAAAGGACGACGTTCCAGCTGACAGAACTAAGAAGAAGGATGTTGTTCCTCCTTCTACAGATATCGAAAAGAAGCCCCCTATTGCCCCTAAAGAGGCAGCACCTTTTATAAAAGTTGTTATCCCAAAAGAGGCAGCACCTTTAATTGAAGAAGTGGCAGCATATGTGATTAAAGGTGCTACTTTGAGGAGGTTGAGGAGGGGTCTTACTGAGAGACCTGTGGATACTGTTTCCCAACCTGTTAAAGTTGGGATTTCTTCCATGAGGGCTAGTTCTCCAGTTGTCCTTACCCCTGGCTTAGCCAAGAAATTGATCAAGTCAAGTACTCTCCCTGACTGTCGAGCTACTGAAACTTCAACTCCTCGAGATAAGGTTGTCGATGTGGCGGCTCAATTTCTTACCTCAGTAAGTGATCATTATTTTTATCTTTCTAATTCTTCACTGTCGTATTCATACTCTTATTCGTGCCTTTCTTATTCTTATAGTTTTTAGTGTACTTTGACAATATCGTGGAGAAGGATGAGGCCATCAAAGCTTCAACCTCATCTAGTGGAGTAGAAAAAGATCTTGCTGGGTTGTTCAAATCTTTGGGAGAGTCCTGGCAGAAGTACGAGGAGGACAAAGCTTCTTGGGAGAACAAAACCAAATATGTTGAGATATCTCGACAACAAGCTGTTAAAGCGGTTAAAAATGCTGACACAAGGGGTGCACACGGTTCGGTTTGGATCGATTTTGGTACTAATCCGAGAACCGAACCGACCTGGGTTGGTTCCAAATTTTTGGAACCTGAACCGAACCGACTTTAATACAGAACCGAACCAAACTGAACAAGCGGTTCCCGGATCGGATCGGATCGGTTTTCGGTTCCAAAATCATATTTCATAACTAATTTTTTTAAGATTAATGTGTTTCATAACTAATTTTTTTAAGGTCAAAATTAATTTTGATCTCAATAACTTAAGTTAGAAACTCAAATAATCACAAAAATATAAATTACAAGTGTAGAATATATTAAATAAATATATATATATGTAATTATAAATCGGTTCGGTCCCGGATTGGTTCGGATCGGATCGGTTTTCGGATCGAATTGGGTTTTTTTACCCTGGAACCGAGAACCGAACCGATGTATCGTTTTTTTTTTCAAACCGGAGCCGAACCATTGAGCAAAAAAACCGATCCAAATGGAACCAATGCAGTCGGTTTGGTTCGGTTTATCAGATTTTCGGTTTCGATGTGCACCCCTAGCTGACACAGCTTGGCAAGAGGCTATTACAACTCGGCAGACAGCTGATACAACCCTGTAATAAGTTATAAATGCTTCCAAAGAGGTGGAGGAGAAATTAAAAGTCACCGTTTCCAGTAAAGTGGAGGCTAATGGAAAGCTTGAAGAGACTGAACGACGTAAGAAAGACCTTGAGGAGCGGGTGAAGTCTGTTGAGGAGCTTTTAAGGGAGAAAACTTCATCGGAGAGGGTAAAGAGAAAAGCTACTGTGAAGAAGTCCTTTAAATCTGGCTGGGACAAAGGATGGAATAAAGCTTTAGCTTGTGTTACTTCCCAGATAGAGTATCCAATTTGAAAACTTCAGAGATGGATGGGTTGTAGCGTTGAAGGAGTTGAGTGTTGCTGATGATTCTGAACTGTTTCAGAAACACACTCATGGCCTTCCTCCAACTGTTTAAGAAGAAGAAGAAGAAGAAGAAGATGAAGTTGCATCTGATGAATCTTTTATTATAATAGTAGAACAAGCAATTGCTACTACCTTTCCTTAATCCTCCGAGCAAGTTTGGCAGGCTACAACTTCTACTGCACAATGCCAACTACCCTCCGAGCAACCAACTCCTTCATCCAAACCAGTTAAAGATGTTATAGGAAATAAGGAGAAGGTGTAAAGTTGTTCGGCTCTTTAACTATGTTATTTTTCCCTTCTTTGTTGTAATTTTGGTTGTACTTTCTCGTCTTGTGATCAATAAAATGGACTTTGTTATTTATTCTGAGTTATCTCCTTTACTTGCTCAATCTGTATTGTTGTTGATCCATTTTTACTTTTCCTTGCTAGTTTATTGCCAGGATGGAGCTCTTGTCAGCTCATGATACAGAACTGATGAAGAAGTGTAATGATTACTTCAAAGCTGGTCATGCAGACTTCACTGAAGCTCAAATAATTGATATCCTTGGATATGATGCTTCTGAGAGGGAAATTGATGCCTACTAATATTTAAAGTGTTTTCTTGATCGAGTTGTGGCCAATAATGTTCCTTACTATGAAATGATTGAAGATCTTCAAGGAACAATCGTGGAACTTTAACTTCAACACAAGAAAACCACTGCACTTTTGCATGAAGGTTATGAGAAGAAGTACCAGCAGTTGAGTGTTGATCGGGGCTATGACAAGTTCATTGCAGCCCATAAAAAGAGAGAGATTGTGCTTAAACTTAAAGTTGAGGATAACATAAACATTGTTAAACTGTTGGAAGAGTAAAATATTGCCCTGCAAGAAGAACTGAGGCAACTAAAATCTGCTTCTTCTTCGGGAGATCTAGTTTCAGTTAATAATGAAGGCTTTTCATTTTTGGAAACTAAAAATGTTGCATTGAGAGAAGAATTGGATGCTTTGAAATAAGCCAAACCTACATCTTCCTCGCGGGGTAGAGCAAGAGCTGGTCGAAGAAGTATTGAGGAGATTAGAACTCAGCAAGCCTTAGCAAATTAGGCTGCTCAGATGAAAGCAAAAAATCAAGCCTTGGCTGAAATGTCCCAAAAAATTCAAAGTCTTACAGAGAAACTCTCCCACCAGAGCTCTACACTGGGAAATAAAGAAAACTTGGTGAAGAAACTTCATCAGCAGCTTGAGAGATTGACTTATCAATTTCACAAGCAACCTAGAGAGTTTTGGATGGGGGGATATAATGAAGCTCTATGCCATCTCGATGCTCGGTTGAAACAATCAAATAACGAGGGATACGAACAGGGATGGTTGAACGACTTGACTATGATGAAGCTTGAGGAAGGAAATTCTTTATGGGATTGGTATGAGCCTGGGGTGCTCGATCTGCCTAATCCTCCCTTAAAATTGGATGTCAGCTGGATTCCAGACTATGCTATTCCTCAGTGTTTGATCTCCAGGTATCTTAGTGATTACCAGCTTCATGAAGATTTTGAGATATCTCGACCTCAACATCTACTTGATCAACCGAGTTCGAGCAACGTCAGAATGCTACGAGATATGAATTTTATCAATTCTTCTTATGCTTTAGATGATCTTCCCGCTGGAATGGATCCTGTACCTAAATCAGAAGGAAAAAAGCCAATAAAATAGGAAATTTGTATTCAATGAAGAAAAATTCATCTTTGTGTAATTTCTTTCCTTGGACATAATTGTATTTAATGAAGAAAAGTTCATCTTTGTGCAATTGGCTTTCCTTGGAAATACTTTCTAAGATTTTTTTCTTATCATATTATCTTTTGATGAATGTATATAAAAGGACAATTTGTCCCGTTTTGTTTTAATTGAATAGATAATGGAACTTTTCCCCATTTGGTGCCTAGTTGTAGTGACTTGTCACCCATGAGTGCCTAAGCAATGGAATGATTTTCATCCCATGGTCCTTCTTAGTCATAGCAATCTTATCTAGATTACCTTGGTGCCTAGGCAGTGGATGCCCCGTGATGTAACCCATCTTCTTGCCTAGTTTTGGATGCCCCTTAAGGTCACCCATAATTAAACAGGTCTTGCCTTGTATGATTGTTATGCCAATATTGTTGGTTCAGTTTATTGATGCCAACCAACCTTAGTTGGTGGTTGTTGATATGCCGAGTTGGTGGTTGTTGATATGCCGACGAACCTTAGTTGGTGAGTGCTGATATGCCGACCAATCGTAGTTGGTGGTTGATGATATGCCGACTAACCATAGTTGGTGGTGTGGTGTGTAGCACTAGTACTCTGAAAAAAATTGAATAAAAATCAATATAAGGAAAATATCATTTTTATTCATATTAAAAGAAATGGGGTACATGTGAATCTGTATTACTGATAATATTTGCACAGGTGCTCTACATTCCACGCATTTTTGAATTATTCTCCCTCTAAGGTTTCTATTCTATAGGTCCCAGGTCGAATAACCGATGTAACACGATAAGGTCCATGCCAGTTGGCCTCCAACTTATTGTGCCTCTGAATCACTTTCTTGAGCATATAATCTCCCTCCTTAAGATCACATTTCTTGACTCTTTTATTGTAGAACATGGCAGTTCTTTGGTGGTAACTTGTGTTCCTGATTGCCATATCTTCTCTCACTTCCTCGAGCATGTCCAAGTCTTAACGTCTCATCAAATCTCTTACGGGAGAGTTAAAATTGAACACTGTGTGAGTGGGTAGGCCCAGCTCAACTGGTATGATTGCTTCACTTCCAAAGGCTAGCATGTAAGGAGATTCCCCCAATATTATTCAGGGAGTTGTTCGGTAAGCCCATAATACAGAATGCATATCGTTAATCTAATTCCCTTTCGCATCATCCAACCATTTCTTCAATCCAATAAGCAGAGTCATGTTCATCACTTCAGTTTTCCCATTACTCTGGGGATGGCCTGGTGCGGAGTGGATCTTCTGGACGTCTGACTGGTGATAATATGCAGCGAACTCCTCATTATCAAATTGGGTACCATGGTTAATGATGAAAAGCATGCAGTAGACCATATCTGCAAATAATATTCTTCTAAATAAGCTGGTAGACCCTTTCATAGGCCATGTCAATAAGAGGTTCAGCTTCCACCCATTTGGTGAAATAATCAGCAGCGACCACTAAGTACTTGAATCGTCCTCTGGTGGTTGGGAGAGGCCCAACCAAGTCTATGCCCCACATGTAAAATGGCCAAGGTGAAGTGATAGGTGTTAATAATGCTTGGGGAGTTCTTTGTATGGTAGAAAATCGTTTACATTTATCGCATTTCTTGGTGTAAGCTGTATAATCAGCGCGCATCGTTGTCCAATAATATCCCTGCGTGGTTATCCTCTGCAGGAGAGTCCGACCTGTTACATGAGCACCACAAGACCCTTCGTGAATTTCTTTTATCAGATCTTTAACTTTTGATGGATGAACACATCTCTATAGACCTGTTATCATACCTCTTCTATACAAAACTCCATTGTTCAATACATATCGAGTAGCTTTAAACTTCAGTTTCTTGGCTGCAAGTTGGTCAGTTGGTAAAATTACTTCTTCAATATATGACCTGATGGGGTCCATCTAGGAAGGTCCCGTGTCCAAAGTGATGAATCTCACCATTAAATCTTCATCATGCTCCGGTCTGCTATATCTCGATAGGAATCGTTCTTTGTAGTTCGGTGCGAGTAGTTAAGGCTAACCGATCTAGTGCGTCAGCTCTCGCATTCTCTAATCTTGGTATTCTGATCAATTGAATCGCTGTAAAAGTGGACACAATCTCTATAGCCTTGGTGTGATACCTAGACATGAAGTCTCCCTTCGTCGGATATAACCCAAGAATCTGATTTACGATTAACTATGAATCACTAAACACCGTAACTTGCTTTGCATTCAGTGTTTTGGCTAAACTGAGGCCCACAATCATAGCTTCATATTTAGCTTCGTTATTGGAAGCTTTGAATTGAAAGCGCAGAGCATATTCGATATCCAATCCATCTGGATTGTTAAGAATTATTCCGGCTCCGCTGCCTGTGGCACACGAAAAGCCATCAACATATAAATTCCATATAGGTATACAATTATCAAACTCTTGGTCTGACAAAGTTCCCTGATGAAATATTTGGTACTTTCTTTTATCATCTCCCAACACCGGGTTGTTATCTGATGATTCTTGTTGCTCGATGGCTGTCCCCTCTGGCGATTCTGCTGATGGAAGTTAATCGGCAATAGTCTTTGATGATCCCCCAACATCCATGGGTTGTTATGTATTAGACCCTTGTTGGTTGGAGTTATCCGGGTAAGTGAACTCCGTAATGAAATTTGCTACCACCTGCCCTTTGAGTGAAGACCTTGTCTCATAAACAATATCATACTCACCCAGTTCCACCGCCCAATACATCAGTCTCCCCAAATTTTTGTCTTATACAAAGCCTGTCTGAGTGGCATATCAGTGTACACCACTATGGTATGGCCCTAGAAGTATGGTTTTATCCTCCTGCTTGCCTCGATCAATGCTAATGCCAGCTTCTCCAAGCTTAGATATCTAATCTTTGCCCCTTAGAATGCTTTACTTGTATAATACACCAATTTTTGCACTCCGTCCTCTACTCTTATCAACTCTGAACTGACTGTACTTTCTAAAATAACCAAGTATAAGTATAACCTTTCTCCCATCACCGGCCTGGACATCAATGGAGGTGTCCCCAAATATCTCTTCAACTCTTAAAATGCCTTCTCAAATTCATCATTCCACTCGAAAGTTTTTCTGAGTGTCTTGAATAATGGAATACATCTCTCCGTTGCTCGTAAGATAAACCTGTTAAGAGCTGCAACACCCTCCGTGAGACTTTGCACTTCTTTCTTCGTAGTTGGAGATTGTAGTTCCAGCAGAGCTTTAATCTTTTCAGGATTTGCCTCAATGCCTCACTGATTCACGATATACCCAAGGAACATGCCTTCTTGTACACCAAATATGCACTTAGTCGGGTTCAGTTTCATCAGATATTTCTCCAGCTGGTCAAAAGTTTGGTTAAGGTCAGCTATGTGGTCAGCAGCTTTTCGGCTCTTAGTTAGCATGCCATCAATGTAAACCTCCATGTTTTTACCAATTTGCTCTGCGAACACCTTATTCATCAACCGCTAGTACGTTGCACCTGCATTTTTAAGACCAAACGGCATAACATTGTAATAGTATGTTCCCCTTGGAGTAATAAAAGAAGTCTCTCCCTATCTTCTGGTTTCATCTTAATCTGGTTGTAGACGAAGTAAGCATCCATGAATCTCAACAATTCGTGCCCCGAGGTAGCATCCACCAGCTGGTCTATTTGGGGCAGGGGGAAGTGATCTTTTGGGCAGGCTTTGTTGAGATCTGTGAAGTCTACGCATAGCCTCCATTTATTGTTCTTTATTTTTTTACCATGACTACGTTAGCTAACCAGTCAGGATATTTAACATCTTCAATAAAAGAGGCATTTGAAGCTTCTCGACTTCCTTCTATATAGCTTGGTTCTTCTCTGGGATAAAGACCATTCTTTATTGTTTTACCGGTTTGACCTCTTTATTAACGTTGAGTTTATGGCACGGTAAGGCTAGGTCTATCCTCAGCATATCTTCATGACTCTATGTAAAAGCTTGCTTTCTGTGCCTCAACAACACCACTAACTCTTGCTTTGTTATCGGGTTCAATGAAGTGCCAATTTGAGTTGTTCGTTCTGGTCATTCTTCGTCCAAAATAATATTCTCCGTTTCTTCCATGACCTTCCCCTTCACGATATTTGATTCATCTCTGGGGTCCAGTGTCTCAATCTCTGGATCTTCAGACTCGTCCACTTGGTAAGTGGTGGTCTTTTTCCTGGTTTCCTCCAACTCTTCTTTTTTGGCAGATGAATAGTAGCATTCCCGTGTGACTTTCTGATCACCCTTCACAAGTCCCACACTAAAGTTGGTCGGAAGCTTCAAGCATTGATGTACCGTGGATAGTACTGCCTCAAACTTTTTTAGGCCTACTATTCCCATGATTATGTTGTAAGCTAATTGGATGTTTTTGTCCATGATGGAAAATCATACTTTTTCTATTCTGCAAGCAGGACAGGTACCAATAAGCATGTCCAACTTGATCTTCCCAAGTGGAAATACTTTTTCGCTAGTGAAACCTAGGAGGGGCCTGTGATATGGCTCCAACTGGGTTAGTTTCAAGTTTAAACTATCAAAGCAAGGGTAAAACATGATGTCTGCTAGGCTACCATTGTTTACCAATACTCTTGAGATGACCACATCCTTTGTCCTCATCTTGATCACCAAGGGGTCGTCGTGAGGATATAAGACACCTTCCAGATCATTTTTGGAAAAATCGATGACCAGTTTGTCCTTGTTCACCTTCCTCGGGCGATCCTCTTCTGCTAGATTTATTCATTGTATATAGGAATAGGCTTGGGCCTCATTGAGGTAAGCTTTCCTTTCAGCAGTGTTATCCCCACCTCCTACATCTCCACCTGTAATCACATTACATCCGAATGAACCAAAATGAATTGAAAATACCTCACGCTCTGTTTTCTTTGGCTTTTTGGGGAGGTCGGGGTCATCCTCCGGATCATCTTCATGGTCCCTTTTCTTGTCATCTCTTGTTCGACGAGGATATTTAGATCTTTGCCTTGCTATGATCTTCCCATCATTTTGGTGATCAACAAACCTGCACAATTTCCCTCGTCTAATGAGTGCCTCAATCTCATTCTGAAGAGCTATGAAACTCTTGGTCGTGTGACCATGATCTCTATGTAACTCATAATATTTGGACTTAGCCCTCTTTTTAGGGGTTGTCCTCAATTTCTTCGGCCAATTCAGTTCTTCGATGTTCTTGATCTCTTCCAGAATATAGTTTATATCCACCTTTAAGGGAGTATAATTCCCATACTTCCTCAAGTGTTCTATCATCTCTTTTCCTTTTGATTGCTTTTTGCCCCCATTATACTTTTGATCTTTCCTCTAAGATTTACCTTAAACTTTAGTCTCTACTTTTATATCATCATTCTTCTTCATAGCTATGGCTTCTTCGGCATTCATAATCTTAGATGCTTTTGTCGTCAACTCTACCATGGATTTGGGGGGATCTTTGGCCAAAGTATAATACAACTTGTTTGGTAAGAGACCACTCATTAGAGATGTAATGGTTGTCTTCTCTTCGTAATCAATTACCTCCAGTTTTTCGAAGTTAAAACGAGTGATATAATCCCTGTTTCTTTCTCCTGCTTTCTGCCTTACACTCAGCACATGTGCCACCCTCTTGATTGTCTTCGCACCAAAATAAAAGTTTCCTATAAAGAGCTCTGCCAGTTGATGGAAAGTAGCAATCTGCCCCCGAGGAAGGTTATTATACCATATTTGAGCTGATCCAGTGATAGTTGCTGAGAATGCCCTGCACCTCATTTCATCAGGAACTGCGTAGATATCGGTAGCAGCTTTGTACTGCTCTATGTGGAGGATAGGATCAATTTTTTCATCGTACTTCGGCGTAACTATAGGAGCTTTAAACTTTGATGGTGTGGGAAAATCCACAATTGCCTGTACGAAGGGTGATCCCTTGACAAAGGTTCTTTGGAGAGGGTTTCTGGACTTAGCCATTTCCCCTAACCTATCTTCCAATCTATGAATGGATCCCATCCATACGTCATTTCCAGCCTCTGATCTATTTGTCCGAGCAACATATTTCATTGAATTCTCCTCTTGGGATCTTTCTGTACGAGCTACAGGGCGTGATTGGGCAGAACCTTCCATTAGGTCATTTGGCCGTTGAGAATTTTTTGACGCGATTCGAGGAGGATTCCTATTCCTCCTGGGGCCCAAATGATTAAAGGGATAGATTCTACTCAACCTCTCCAAAATGGTTGTTCATTCCGAAGTTAAAGTAACATTTTCTTGAGAGTCCATGACTCTTATGGGAGATGTCCGACCAGGCTAATAGGAGGGATCGCTAGACCTTTTGGTAGGATGCGATTCAGTATGCCTAGACAGGGAAGCATGAGGAAATAGAGTACGTTTGGATCTTAAATATTTCAGGTGAGTGTTTCTATGAATGCTTCGCTGGCCTGACTGGGCAGGCGTTGCATTTTAAACAGTTTGAATGAGTTATCGCATGGTCTCCTGTATGGCTGTTTGTCCCCTGGCTAAGTTGACCACTATTACAGTGAGTTCGTTGACTGTTGGAGGAACATACGGGTTGGGAGGAACTCTGTAATTGTTCATATTGCTAAATTCTCGGAGTTCAACCATGAATAGTGAATTTGTTAGTGAAAAACTCTACATATAGTCGATTCCCACAGACGGCGCCAATCTGTTGATGTAAAAAACTAGACTTGATCTAATTAATTAATCACAGATAAATATGAATAAAGAAATAAGACAAAGTATGTTTAAAGTGGTTCAGCCTTATGAAAATGGCCTACGTCCACTTTTTTATATTGCTGGGTATTTTTCCTTAATCTTGATGATGATCCCAAGTGATCAATTACATTGTTATGGAGGGTGTTAGAATGTATTTATATCCCTTGGGTTGTTCATATGAATAGAAAATATGTCGTTATTTAATAGACACATACATCTGTACATAATAAGAATATTCATTGAATTTGTCTGTTCTAATCGCTTGATCTTCTTGGCTAGATGCTCTGTATGTTGAGTAGCTCGGCATGTTGAGTAGCTCGGGGTGCTGAGTAGATCGTCACTATGAGTTGTTTGGTGAATATATGTTTCTACCACGTAAGATGACACACGTATTCATATAATTGGTCCACGTCAGCTGACTAATTTTTGTATCAACACTTATGTTAATAATTAACACGTGAGAGGTGTTAATAAAATTAAAGTACTGTATGGGCGGTACTGGAACTTAGTCGTGTAGATAAGTTTTGGTTGAATACTTTAGTATAATTAGATTGGGTAGCATAGCTAGGTGGGCTAAGTATAGAACGTTAGGCGTGCACTATAGATGAGAGCTGAGGAAAACTCAAGAGAGAGTGTACGTGAACATGTATAATAAATAACTGAATTTTAATGTAATAAATGCTTGCTAAATATTTTCAAAACGTTTTGTGTTCTAACACTTGCTATAAAATATTTTTAAAACTTTTTAGGTGTCCAGCCACAGGGATGCCATATATGACTTCATTCCAGGGACTCGGAGTTGTAGCACTGTGGATGCTGACAGGATTTGATTAGACGGTCCCTCCATTTAGATCTAGTGTAGGATATCATTTTATATTCCCTGCATGGACATGTCGTTCGTTGACAGTTTTCAGTTATTTAGTTCTATTACTATTATTATGGAGTATTTGCTTTTGGATTTTTTGTCGAGGGTTATTCGATAAACTCTATTTATTTACATATTGTGATGATTGGACTCTAGTATACTGTGAATGTTTAATTTAGTTTTTGCATTGTGAAACTTATCTATTTTAAAGAGAGATAAATTTGGCATCGCTCTCATTTCACTTAGGTGGTTAGTAATTAAAAAGTTTTCGACAATGATGCTAAGAATGAACCATATGAGAAACCTGTTTTAATTTAATAAAGGCCTAATCAACCGATGTTTAATTAGACGGGGTGACATAGATGGCTGATAACTTTGTTTTTTGTGTATTGTCGCTGTTGAAAGTCAAGTTAATCAAAACCTTAAAATACCTAAAAAATAATATCAAACTAATGTAGAGCGGTAAGTAAGGATATCTATCCACATCTAGGGGGTAAGCTAGAGACAAACTCAATTGTAATTAAATTTTATTTTCTTTTTCGCCTTTTGCTTTTTCTATTTTTTTTTAGCTTTTTCAAATATTAAAACAATTAGGTGAGGTGAGGTGAGGTGAAATAACACTAAACTATATGGAAGATCAAATTACAAACTAAAAAGTGACTAAAATGAAAAATAAAGTCTAACACAAAAATAAGAGATAAATGAGGTAAATAAATTTGAGAACAATCAAGGAGTGGGTCTACACCACAAATTTTAGCTATTCTAACTAATTAATTTAATTAATTGAATTCTCCCAAATTAATATAAAAATTACAATTCAACTCTTGTTGCAAATGTAATTTTAATAGAAACTTTTTAGAAAATTAAGTTTAACCCCCCCACAACTCTAGAAAAATAGACTTACACTCCTTTTAATTAATCATCCGCTAGGATCGATCGATTAAAATTTATGTAAATCTAGAAAATGAATTTTAGAGTTTAAATTCAAGGAATAATACCACACTTAAGAAACTCATATCTCTAGTTCGAATCTAAAATGGGTATTATAACTAGAATTTCGATTTTCTCTCGAAAATCATTTACCCTCTCTCGAGGCATAAATTTAAGGGTGGGGGATAAAAATTAATATTCAAAGGGAATTTTCAAGTAATCAAATTAATTAAATCAAAATAACAGAAAATAAGGGTTCCTCCCACCCTTTGAAAGGGGATCTAGCCTAACATGGTATGAAATTTGACAAATTAATAATCAAAGGCATAAAATAAATGAGAAGAGAAGACAACAATCAAAACCAATCTCTTGATGCTTAATTGAACTTCAATCCATGAGTTGAAATTAACATCCCTCAATTTGAATGATCCAAGCAAAATTACATCAAAATTACACTTAAATTAATCCTCACAACAATTTATTTCTCCCTCACTATCTAAAAAAATAAAATAAAAATTCCAATCTAAAAAAAACTACACTAAAATGGTATTTCTCTCTCTAAAACCCTAAATGGGGTTTCTAGCTTCTTTCTTAAAAATGGTCCTCATCTTCTTTTTATAATAGGTATGGCGCTAAGGGTAAATTGGGTAGGGATTAAATGGATAAGAGGGGTGTGAGGATAAGTTGGGGTTAAAATAGGGAATTGCACAAATGTGCATGGGTTGTGTGAGGTCATGTGGGAAGTGGGGATAATGGGATAAAAACAAATCAGATTTGTTAAAATGGGGTTAGGGGTAAAAAAGGAAAAAGGGGTAAAAAAGGAAAAAGGAAAAAGGGGTAAAAAAGGAAAAAGGGGTAAAAAAGGAAAAAGGAAAAAGGGGTAAAAAAGGAAAAAGGGGTTAAAAGAGGTTTAATTGGTTTTAGGCACATGTGGGGTAATGTTGACTTGGTATTGTGTTTGGAGAATAGATTTTTTGTTTTGCTGTTGGATTGAAATGGAAGTCGAGGGTCTAGGTTGGCTCGGGTTATAAAGAGTTATGGCACGAGTATGAGGGATTGCTGCTGGGTTTCGAGTTTTGGGCATACGGGTTTAGCAGTGGGTCGAGGTAGGTCGCGGCGGGGGGTTGAATCGCACGTGAAGATGGGTTTTGGGTTGAGGGTATTTAGGTTTGGGAAACAGGTTGGTTCCGACGATGGACGCGGGTGGATCGTGCCGAAAATGACAGGGACGCGATAGAGTTGAAATCGGGTTCAAGGCATCCGGGTTGGGGATGTCGGGTAAGGGGCTGGCAGGGGGGTTATTGGATCTGGGCGTGGGCAGAACCGAGTTAGGTCGCCGACGAGGATATAGGAAATGTGTGTGTAGTTGGGGGATTTATTTTGTGTGTAGGATAGTGTGTAGGTAGGTTTGGGTGTTGTGTGTGTGTTAGTGACCCTGAAATAAAATAAAAAATGAAATAAAACAAAATTAACCTAAAATAAAAATTTAACTAAACTAAAAATAAAAAATCAACTAAATAAAATTGACACGAAACGACACACTATACAAATTCTAAAAAAAACTAAACACAACTAAAATAAAAACTATAAAAATAAAAACTAATGAAATAAAAAAAGGAAATAATAATAAACTAACTAAAAACTAAGAAAATAAAATAAAATATAAAAACTAATACGCAACGCACTAAAAATATAAAAATCCTAAAAATATATACATGACTCAATAAAATAAAATAAAATAATAAAATAAAATGACACAAATAAAATAAAATAAAATAAAATGGGACAAACTATATACACACGGTTCAGGACAGGTTTAGGTAGGCTTAGGGTAGGCTAGGGTACGGGACAAGGATAATTAGCTCCATAATCTGCACAATTGCCTTGAAATACGTGTTTGAATACTGCAACGTGCATTCGACCTACAAAATAGACAATAAAGCACTTAAGACACAAATTGCCGATAATTAGAAATTAAAATATGTCTATTCGGGGTATAAAATGTACACTTTTGGGTGCTTATCAATGGTATCAGAGCCTCAGGTTCTAGTGTCCATGTGATTTGTATGGCTTACTACGATTTCAGCATAGCGTTCTTTTGATATAGAGCCTTATGATAGGGTTGTTGTACTTCTCTACGTATGCGACTTATGTTCTCCTACTATTGAGTATAGTTAATGTGATTCATGTACGAGTTTGGTTGAGCTTCGTACACCGAGAAATATGGGGTGACCAGCGAGGGCTGTTAGAAGGACTGCAGGAGGAGAGGAAAGGCAGAAGACATAGAGTAATTATGAGAACGGTGATTAAGATCGAAGTCACCATGATTATTATTCGAGCATATGACTATAGGATAACCACTCGGGGACGGTTGTTTCGCCAAGCACCATTGTAGAGGACGACGGTATTATTTCAGACTCACCCAGTGTTATAGACAGGGGGAGAGTCAAGGGGACTCTTTCAAAAAGTTACCTGTAAGAATTCGAGAAAGAGAGGAATTATAATGGACCAATGGAAGGAAAGAATACAAAGGCGATTGTGTCGGGTGAAGAGCAGCGACACCCATGATTAAAATTTTGGGCAAAATTTTTAGCTTTTAGGGGCAGCATAAAGTGATGAGAGTCAGTCACTAGATATGAATAAGTATGTTTGGAATTAAACGAGGGATTGGGTGTGGGCCCGTAACTAAGTTTGGGCTCATGAGTAGTATACACAAGAGTGGATGGGAAGTCGGTGAAGATGACTAGTGACGATGTCACCAAGGTCGTGCATTTATGAGATTATATCAACACTTCCATGAGCAGGGAGAAAAGAAGGTTGGAGAATCTAGCCGAAGAGCAAGGCTAGATTTAGCGGTGTTAGTGAGACACCATAGGAGGGTATGTGCAGTAGGGGACCCATCTAAATAATTTAGATAAATTAATTACCTAACAAGAGATGGTGAATTCAGTTAGGGTTGTTCAGGACAGCAATGAGTTCCATAAGGCCGGCAGAGCCAAAGGGACAACGAAGGTAGCAATCAGGATCCATACCACTAAGTTCAAGAAAAGGATACCCCGACATGGCCAGGAAGGCTAGTGGCAAGGGGGAATGGAACATAAAGGTATCCTATGTGGGGGAATTAGGACAACCTATATTGAACATGTCCACAACAAGAAAGTGGGACAAGTCAAACTAGGAGGTAGATGGGAACAGTGCCATTGAGGCACAACAACGGGAAGAGCGAGACTTCTAGCAAGGAGATTGGGGTAGGGGAGTTTGGCCCAGATATTTCCAAACACAGAATGATAGGTTCGGACAGGACCAGGATGGTCCTCGGCAGCTGCAACATCCTATTCCTCAAGGTCGATAGGGTCAAGAGGACATTGGAAAAGGTAGGTAGGGCCGTGATCATAGGACGTAGGCCATTAAAGAAGAAGTATCACCCCAAATCAAGGTGGGGGACAACTAAAGGATAAGATCCTGGATGTATAACCATTACAGCAGACCTTGAGTCAGTTTCGATGCGAACATGCATTTAGGAACCGGTCGACCACGCGAGATAAATAGCAAATGGAAGTAATATTATTATGTCATCGCTAGTAGGATGGGATTGATGTAAGTGACATGAGTTCATCACAAGTAAGGTTATGATAACTAAAATTCTTTAGTGAGTCGAATTTAGTGGGTACATTGGTCGTACTTTCCATTTGATGTGTCTAAATGTCGTGGGATAACAGAGTTCTTTGGTGTCACCTACGAGGGAGCGGGTGGGTATACTAATAGTATGTTTAAATTTCATGTGAGTTTACTACTTTTGAGAGTTGAGAGAATATAGTAGACTACTTTTCAAGATTTGACTGGTTAGCGATATGGTGATAGTGAGATCTTGTGTTCGCTGTTCCAGGGTATGAATTGTTTTCGCTAATTATCACCTAAAAGAGGGTTGAGCTTATATATGTGAGTATATATATGCTATTATATATTGGGTAGTAGACTTTTGTGTGTATGTTGTCTAGTTATAATTAATCTCAGTGAGTAGGGACGTTTACTGACGTGGTTCAGGGAACACTTGTTTATTATTGAGTGAAGAGATATAGCTCGTGATTTATTTGCACTGGGAAACTAGTGAAAATAAGAGCATCGTGTTATATGTGGTCCTTCGTAACATAAGAGTGGGCAGGAATACTTTTTATGTCAAGAGACGATGATTTGGGGTACAATTATAGATTTGGAGATTTGTAGTTATAATGAAAAGTTAATAACTATATTTTCAATTTGAGGCAGAGAGAGTCGTGTTATGATGGCGTGAGAAACATTGAAGACTTTTTGCACCACAAGTTGATGGGTGGGGCAATATCGGGAAGAATTAAATATTAGTTGGTGGGGTGATCGAAATTACCCGAAATATTTAGCCACGTCGAGAATGCGGAGACTGAACTTAAGAAAAGTATGTTAGGTAGGTGATGTTGTGAGGTTTGTGCAAATATGCAAGAGTTATAGGGTGTATGGGAGCCCTGGGCAAAACAGAGTGTCACTTAGTCAGATGCCTAACAGTTTTGGGAGCAAACACAAGGGCAATGATTTTCAGGTATATTTCGAAAAATGGGAGAGTAAGACGTCCCTATTAATATGAAACGTTGAACATGAGGATCGGTGGTGAATGATACATAGTTGAGTTGTCCCCAAGTTACACCATTTAAGGATGGAAAAATATCTATCCGAGGTCATCAACTAGGCTTTTTGTAATTTCCCAGTGACGAGATTTATGAGCATGAGTAGTGACATTCATATTTGGGACATCCCAAAATCGCAAAGAGGTCAGGGTTTCCATCGGGTTGCAGAATGAATTGACCAGAGTAGAATATTTGTTAATTTGGAGTGAGATATACTGTCGAGCAGCATATCCGACTTTTCACTTGGGGAAAAAAGTGAAACGAAACTAGGTGTTGTCCAAAATCGTTGTGAATCAGGATTAGACCTTTCAGTCCCCCCTCTGATCAGAAGTGTCAGGAGGCGATGGGGATGGAGATGAACATCATTCTAGATGTTTCACTCATAAGTCGATAATAAGTGGGGAGTAATGAGCTTCTAGGACCCGAAGTGATTTGTGGTCCATCGGCAGGAATCGAGTAAACTACGTCTCTTTCAGATAACTCAGAAATGTAAGGAGAGTTACGTCGTTGTGATCTAAGAGTGTGAAGTCTGACATGATTAGTCAGGAAATTGTTGTAGGTATTTACTCTAAAGAGGGTCAAGATTTCGGCAACTAGAAATGGACACCCGTAAAAGTGGGATTTTTCTAATAAAGAGATAGTAGAGCCGACGGAGCATAGGCTCGCCTTTTAAGGCACTATATGGTTAGAGACCATTGAGTGGGAGATTTACGACCAGGGTTGGTTAGATTATCTCCTATAAAGGGGATCATGAGATTCGGCAAGAAGGGGGAAGCTAGTGCCGAGTTATGTTAGGCCGTTCAGACTGGGACTTCTAGAGCATCTACATCGGATACTCGACGTGTTTCACGTGGTATCATTAAAGAAATATTGGAGTAATGTGATAGCTTGTAGCACGTTCCACTTGAGGAAATTGATTTGCAGCCAGACATCTCGTGCAAAGAGAGACCCGTGGCTATTCGAGAGTGCAAGCTACGGTCCAAGGTGGTGCCACTAGTGTGAGTTTAGTGGGGACACCACAATACTGATGAGTCAACATGGGAGCGGGAGGATAACATGCGAGAGCTGTATCCAGACTTATTCACCTAGGTATGTCCTAATTTCGGGGATGAAATTCTCTGTAAGGGGGGAAGTATGTAATACCCTGTAACTATGTGCATTTATAATTTAATCAATTCAAGGAATTTATTGGGAAAAATATGTTGTATTTAAATTACATAAGTGAAGTAATTTAATGTGATTAAATGAGAAACGTGATTATTAAATATTAATCTAGAGATAGATACTGATTAATATTATAGTATAAGATTTACTGAGTGTGAATAGTAAATAATTGTTGATTATTGTAATACGGCATAGTGAGTGATATGTGCGTATTTTATTTTATCTCAACCGGGAGTCACGTGTAGACAAATTTGAGGTTGAGAAAGAAAATATATATCGGTTACTCGGATGATAATTTAGAGGTCACGGATGATCCCTAATGGGTCGAAATAGTCGAAAAAGTATACCTGGGGGTATTGTTTGGTCCCGGGTCAATTTTAGACCAAACCAGCACCTATTGAGGATGTTTTGGTCATCTGGAAAATAGAGGTTAAAGGACCAACGAAATTCTAAGTGTTATATCTGATATTCAAGACTTGAGGCTAAGGTTAGAAATAGTTAAACCCAAAGGAAGCCATTAGAGAGAAAAGAGAAACCATTTTTCAAGGCTTGAGAGGTGTTCTTGAAGAATTGGACCTTAATCTTGCATCCTAAGCATCTAAAGAGTGATAAATTGAAGGGAGAAACATCAACTCATCATCAACACCATGAAATCAGACATCTTCTATTAAGGCAAGTTGTTTATTGCAATCATTTTGAAGTTATAATACCTATGTTAGGAGGGTTTCTTGAATTGATGATATATTACATATTCTTAGAAGAAAAAATTATTTTTGATGCATGTTATGGGCAGGGATTTCATGTAGTGTGATTCATATATGTAGAGGATTGATAATCAGTAGAAGAGTAATTATCAATACGAATTAAACCTAGGTTTTATGTTAAAAATTGAGAAAGAACATAGAAATCTATGGTTTTGAGGATTTTATGATTTAATCCATTTTGATTAGTTATTGTGATGATTTGGTGTAAAAATCACATTGGAATTGATTCTAATACATGTACAAATGATTAGGAATTATTAGTTTAAATTTTGGTATAATTTCATGAGGTTTAGAGGTATATTAATGGAGAAAAATGCATGAAGAAGACGAAGTAGCCAAATCTGAACCATTTCAAATCGATTCAGCCTATGGCGAATCGATTCAGCCTAGGGAAAATCGATTCGGTTACCCAAAAAAATTAAACATTCCCCCTTTTGCCTTAAATCCCTAAATCGTTTTCGTGAGATTTTTGAGGACTTTGGTAAAGTAATATTGAGAGATTTAAAATATTACAGTAGGCTTATGATGGTCATATGGTTTGATCTTATTGTGAAGATTAAGACGAGAACAAAATTGGGTCGATTTTTATGCCGTAAATTATCCGAGAGAAAGATAATGAATTACAAGGAGGTTGGGAATGGAATTGATGAAGTAGACCAGTAAGGAGAGTTAGGTTTAACTACTGAAATTTATAAAGGGGTAACTAGGGCCCTTAGAGTTGGGTGAATACTCGAATTATTATAATAATGAGAGAAATCGTAAAGTAAATAGTACAGTGAGTATACGAGAGAAATATACTACGTACAAGCGGTAATAATTAGGTTGTGTGAATACCTATCATATTAGTACTTAGGCGGTGTGAATACCTAAAGTATACTAAATGTATTGGGTTCAATGGAACGTCCGGACCAATACATGAAAATTATGTGAATACTGATGAATACGATACGTGGGATAATTCATAAAGAAATTTAGTACGGTGAGTATACAAGAGAAGTATACTATGTACAAGTGTGAATACGTAGGTTGTGTGAATGCCTATACTATGAATACTTAGGTGGTGTGAATCCCTAAAGTATATTAAATGTATTGGTGTCGATGGAATATCCGAACCAATACATGAAAGTTCGAGATAGGGTCGAGGGCTATCCGGACCAATATCGAACATAAATAATATTGGGGTCGATGGAACATATATATATATCATTTACATTGGGATCGAGGGCTATTCGGAGCAATGTGAATGACATGATTAATTGGGGTCGAAGGAACATCCGAACTAATGAATCCTTAGTGTGCGATACAAGGATATTATAGTGAAATATATTTATTTGTATATATTGTGTGGGAAATATATATACCATGCGATGTATCTACTTATGTGAAACTGTAGACAGTTAAATAATGTATATCTAAAAAGAATGAATTAAGTTGAGAAGCTTAATTATATGAATCAACTAATAACATATGTGAATGTTATTTGAAATTGTGTATATCGAAATGATAAATTAAGTGAGGAAACTTAATGGATTAATTTAAAAGATAAGATGTGAGGAATGTTACTTATGTTGATAATTAACACATGAAAGATGTTAAAAAAATTAAAGTACTGTATGGGCGGTACGGGAACTTAGGCGTGTAGATAAGTTCGATTGAATACTTTAGTTTAATTAGCTTGGGTAGCATAGCTAGGCGGGCTAAGTATATAACGTTAGGCGTGAACTATAGATGAGAGGTGAGGAAAACGCAAGAGAGAGTGTACGTGAACATGTGTAATAAATAACTGAATTTTAATGTAATAAACGATTGCTAAATATTTTCAAAACGTTTTGTGTTCTAACACTTGCTATAAAATCTTTTCAAAACTTTTTAGGTGTCCAGCCACAGGGACGCCAGATGTGACTTCATTCCAGGAACTCGGAGTTATAGCATTGTGGATTCTAATAGGATTTGATTAGACGATTCCTCCATTCAGATCTAGTGTAGGATCTCATTTTATATTTCCTGTATGGACATGTCCTCTGTTGACAATTTTCAGTTATTTAGTTTTGTTATTATTATTATTATGGAGTAATTGTTTTTGGATTTTTAGACGAGAGTTATTCGAAAAACTCTATTTATTTACATATTGTGATGATTGGACTCTAGTACATGGTGAATGTTTAATTTAGTTTCTGCATTGTTAAACTTATCTATTTTAAATAAAGATAAAGTTTGGCACCGGTCTAATTTCACTTAGGTGGTTAGTAATTAAAAAGTTTTCGACATTGATGCTAAGAATGAACCATATGAGAAACATATTTTAATTTAATAAAGGCTTGATCAACCGATGTTTAATTAGACGAGATGTCACAATTAGCAGCTTTTTCACATCCCAGTTTACAATTTTGAGAGTGATTTCCAACTCATCATGATGCTGAGTCTTAACTCCGACCAGTCTTCCTCGGTTAATACTATATTCTTATTATAGTCCATATCTTCTAGTCAACGACACTTACCTACTAAGGTTTTGGAAGGGTCAAACTGAAAAGCATCCATGATCGTCGTGACCCTTTTTAGTTCCATCCGAACAACATTGCCTTAAATCTAATTTGGACTTGAGGCCCCATAAATGATCGCAAAATTGTACCCCACTTCTTCCTCATCTTCTAGGACATTATAAGTCTTATAGGCCCCACGGGGTTCTACATGCCCTTCTTTTCCACATAGTCATCCAGATGTCCTGCTTGGGTGATTGGGCATAAATATTGTATATTTATTCCCCTAATTTCGGTACATTTATGAACCCGAGGGGTGAAACCGATATGGATTTAAGGTACATTTATGCTACTAACCTTCGTTGGCAAGTATTTCATGTTTTTTGTTTCTCTTATTTGTTTTACAGGTTAATTATGCAAGCGGTACAAAAGATAAAGTGAAACGATGAAAGAAAGGCTAGGAAGGCAAGTTCAAGGGCATTTTGGTAATTCTAAAACCATATCCCGGAGGAGGAGTAAACTGGAAAGTTGAAAATCTCAGAACAACGAGAACACTGGAAGAAACGGCACCCAAATCCGAGATACGGTTGTTGAGTTATGACCAGTTGAAGTTGAAGAAAAATCCAAGGGAGAAAGGAATTAAAACAAGAAAAATTCTAAGTGTTGAGTGAAAGAAAAAGCACCCCAAGCCAGCAAAAATTCTCGAACCCAGTCGCGAACCGGTTTGGGGGGTGAACCGGTTCGGGGAATATTCGAACCAGTTCGGGGGTCCTGAAGCGCGAATTTTTCTCCTTCATTCTGATTGGTTCAAAGAATTCCATTAGGTTAAAACTCCTCCAAAAACAGTTAGGGACGTAAGTAGTGACCTAGGAATGGCAGTTCAAAAGAGTTTTTTTAGTTTTTGGTAGAGAAAAAAAGAGAAGAACATCTAGGAACATAACTTCAATTAATTGCTGCAAGATCAATACAGTCCTGGGTTTGTTTTCAAGTTGTAATCCAAGTTTTATTTTTATGATTATTGTTCTTGCATGGTAATTTTCCTTTGTGATTTGAATCAATTTTTGCGTTCATAACACTTAGCTACGTATTTCACTCTAGTGTCATCATGAGTTCTTTCACATGCAATGTTACTATTTCATGCATCCTTCAGTTTAATATGTCTGGCTAGGTTTAAAAGGCCGGGATGCATGAACCAAGCTTGATGCGTTAGTGCGTGTGTATAAAATTAATCCGATGAATTTAGTGATTGATTATGATCGTATTGTGTAGTTACACAATAATTGTAGATCTTTATATCTCTTTTACCTCTGGGTACTTGTGATGATTTAGAATGCTATTTGAGTGTCACTACCGCAATACTAATTTACTCATCCTCAAATTAGGTATGGCGCGGGCTTGAACCTCGTATACATAATGCTTGGGAGTACTAAATTCCGGGTCAGATCAATCAGATAAATTTATGATTAATATTATAACTGCACTACACTAGGGTTGGGGGATTGTATTCCCGTCCTATTTCTCTCATCATTTAAAACAAAAAGTTTCAAATCATCGTTCATTCTTAATTTCGGTAGATTAGTATAGTTGCACTTCTTCATAATTTCATTATTGCATTTAGCTGTAATCAATCTCAAAACCAAATCAATTTTTCCTTTTCTTTTTACAGTCAATGTTAGGATCCCTCAGTCTCTTCCCGTCGTCACAACTATGTTGTCCTTTTTCCTTGAGGATCGATACCCGGCTTACTGGGATTATTACTTGAGCGACAGGCTTACACTTGAGCTTAGAGTGAACGCATTTCTGAGACACATTTTCAGTCGCGTCAAGTTTTTGGCGCCGTTGTCGGGGAATTAGGTAGACTTAGGATTAGATCGAGTCAATCCAAAGCTTTGACCAAAGATTTCAAAAAATCCAAAAACATAAAAAAATTCAAAAAGCACAAAAATATTCACCATCATCTCTCAGAAGCTTTAATGAAAATTCTGAAACCACTCCCACACCCCATAATACTCCAACCAACATTCACGAAAATCCAATTGTGGAGTATAATCCCGATAGTCCCCACACTCCAAACGCCCCACAGTTCTGGATCCCACCTCCCACACCGTCTCACACAATCTCCAATAACACTCCGTTTTACTTCTTAGGACACACTCTGAGAACACCCAGTGAGAGCACCGAGTCAATAAGTGAGGAAGTGATGTCGCAACACGGCAGTGCACCCGCCGGTGAGGAAGAGCCCCCATACCGCCCGATGAGAGAATTCTTATATTCCGAGCGCACTGTCACTCCGGGATGCATTATACTCCCGTATAATTCTGGGCAATTCCGTTTCAAAAATGGAATGATCCAGATGCTACCACATTACCACGGTATGGATTCTAAAAAGCCATACCTCCATATTAGGGAATTTGAGGATGTATGCGACACGCTCAATGATCAAACCTGCACCCAAGAGGTGATCCGCATCAAACTCTTCCCTTTCTTGCTCAAAGATAAAGCTAAGACCTGGCTATGGTCTTTACCTCCGAGCTCGATTCCATCTTAGAACGAGTTGCAATCAAGATTCCTCAAGAAATTCTTCCTGCCACATCGAACAATTTCCATAAAGGCTCAAATTCAATCGTTCAGACAATCTGAAAATGAGCCATTTCATCGATGTCATGAGAATTTCAATGAGTTAGTTACTTCATGCCCCCATCACGGATTTGATGCAGCACAAATCATCTCTTTTATCTATAATGGGTTGAATCTCAATTCCAAGCAACTTGTTGAAACCATGGGAAGTGGTACCTTTGTCAATTTAGACGCCCAAGATGCAGAGCTTCATTTGAGGTATGTAGCCGAGACTATCCAATCCTAGGATACCTCCGGCCCTAATACTCAAAATTGAAATCGTCAAGCGACCACCACTCCGGCCGCATCCGGCCTATATCATGTAGAAAGGAATTCTATAGCGGACAGTCGGATTGATATACTTGAGAAAGAGATGCGAGACCAACGAGGGATTTGTGGGAGAGGTCTAACTGGATCCACACCGAACCCCGTCGAGAAGGTGTGTGCTATTTATGAGGGGGGCCATTCAACTGAGGAATGTCCAACGATACCCGCCTACAAAGTAATGCTTCAGGAGCAAGTTAGTGGTATAGGAGGATTTAAGGGTAATTTCGGTGCCCTGCATGGGAATTCCTACAACCCTTCATGGAAAAATCATCCCGATTTTAGCTATGGGAAATAACATGCCTCAATGAACCCTCCTTCGCATGTTGCCCCTCCTCCACCACAACATTTTCAACAAGCCCCACACATGCAAGGACATGTGCAAGCACCACCACCTCAAGGAAATTATATCCCACCACAGCGGAGAACTCTCGAGGATACTATGAATTAATTCATCGCAAGCCAGACCGCAACCAATGCCAAATATGATCGTCTGATTGGCGACATAAATGCGAATCTGTCAAAAATACAATCCTCATTAAGTATCCAAGAGAAGGGCAAGTTTCCTGCCCAGGGCCAAAGACCTCTCCAAGGTCAAACTAGTGTTAGCTCGACACCCCATGACCATCATGAGCAGTGTAGCACAATTACCACTCTACGTAGTGGGAGAGTAGTTGACTTGTCACCTCCCCCACAAGACGTACTTAAAGACAAGGAGATTTCGCCCGGCACGAAAGAGGCCGAAGATGTCCCCTCGAATGAGAGTGATAAAGACGACACTGGTGAGCCCGAGGTAGTAGTGAAACCACCCACCGCGACACCGTTTCCTTAAAGGTTGATTCCTTCACATAAAGGAAACCCACGTGATGACGTGCTAGACGTATTGAAGCAAGTAAGACTAAATTTACCGTTCCTCGATGCCATTAAGCAAATTCCAGCCTATGCAAAAGTCATCAAAGACTTGTTGACGGTAAAGAGAAAAATGAAGGTAAAAAATAATGTCTTTCTAGCACAGAACGTGAGCTCCATTCTACTTAACGATCTCCCGCTTAAATTCAAAGATCCTGGTGCACCCACCATTTCCTGCATCATTGGAGAAAATAGAATCGAAAAAGCCTTACTTGATTTGGGAGCAAGTGTCAATATCCTCCCTTATTCCATTTATAGGCAACTTGATTTGGGCGATCTCAAGCCCACAAAGGTCACTCTCCAATTAGCGGATCGAACAGTGAAGATCCCAAGAGGCATAGTCGAGGACGTGATCGTCCAAGTTGACACTTTCTACTTCCCGGTAGACTTTGTCATTTGGGACACGGAGCCCTCCTTCACCTCGAGCAATCATGTTCCCATCATCCTTGGGCTCCCATTCTTAGCTACGGCTAACGCAATCATCAATACTCGAAATGGGCGAATGCAACTCACCTTTGGGAACATGACCTTAGAGACTAACATCTTCCACATAGCCCAACATACCGGGGAAGAAGAGGATCTTCACGCGGTGAGTCTAATTGATGAGATCGTTGAAGAGCACATTGAGGAAAATTTATGTGGAGACGCCTTAGAATCGTGCTTAGTGTCTATTCATGAGAGCGAGGGAACTTATACCGCAATTGAAAGAGATAGAGAGGGATTAGAAGAGAGAGAAAATGGTGGAGTTAGAGATCGAGAAAGTAAGGGAGGACGTAGGCACTACTCGAGAGAGAGAGCTAGGGGACATGAGCATGGAAGAATTTGAAAAAGAATTCGGTCCAGTGGATGAAAGCCTTACTGTTGAAGTCCAATCCCTATTGGACTCTTGTAGTCACTTAGACGAAAGTGAATTGAAAGAAAAAATTGATGAATTCCTTCGTTGTGACAATCCACCCACACCACTTGAGGTCCCGAAGGCGAGTGAGGAGAAAAGGTGTGGTTCACCCGACTTAGAGCCCGACCCATGCATCTTAAAAATTAAAAGAAACCTAGGTGTTCCCTCCGAGTCAGCGCACGCAGACCACACTTTGAGCCAGCATCACGAGGATCCCTTTCCAATGAGTCTCCCGGTCTATCCTTTATCTATGGGCGAGGTCACAACTTGTTCCGATTGTTGGATTATAATCCTAGGATGGGAGAGACGAGGAGAGAATCGAACCCCGCGAGTGGGGTCGGATGAGTTTGTGGAGAGATGAGAGGTCGTCGCACCCCCGACGCGTATGGGGTGATTTTTAGTGTACTATTGAGTCATGTGTTAGGGTCATTTAGTGTCTTTATGCATTTTTCATATTTGTTTGTTTTATTTTTTCGCACTTTTTTTATTCGCTTTGAGTTAGATTTTAGTCCTTTTTGCTTGACGACAATGCAAAAGTCTAAGTTAGGGGGGGTCACAAGTGTGTATTTCTAAAACTTACAAATTTTCAAGAATGCCCAAAAATCTCAAAAAAATCATAAAATTTTGAAAAATCCAAAAATATTTTTGTTCAAAATAAATAAAAATTGGAATTCAAATTTTTCAAAAATATCATTAAGAGTCGGTTTAAAGTCTCAAGTTGTAAAAATTCAACATACACAAAGCCGGAATTGACTAAAGATGGAAATTGAGCGAAAATTGACGACTTAACGAATAAGTGTGGAGATTAACAAACCCGGTGAGATTCGAGCCTATCACTTTTTGCGAGTTTTTAAATCAATCCGAGTTAATTGTTAACTCAAAGTTCTTTTCAGAGCCTAAAAAGTCGTCGAGGATCTCAATCCTTTCATTTTGATCGGTTTTGAAAAATGTGTGATTTTGCTTTGAAAAACGTGCCAAAAGTGCTATCTAAACTTAAATTCATCTCGAAACGCATATGGTAAATTAATAAGTAATTCGGACGATGAAGTAGGCCCTCGTTTGCCACCCAAAAATATTGGCCAGAAAAGTAGCGAAAAATGACCCCTTTTTGTACCCCAATTTAAGCCAGACAAGCTGTCCCTTTCGTTTGATAACCCGAAAACCCAAATAGCCCAGAATTGCGAAAAATGGAAAAATTCAGAATTTAAGTCCAAAAAGTGCATATAAAGGGGCAAGAAAAAATAGATATGCTCAACAAAAATAGCAAGAAAAGAAAAGAAGTGAAAAATAGAGAAATTGAGAAAAAGAAGAAAAAAAATGAGCAATAGCTCGAAAAAAGCACAAATGGACATCACTAATAATATTTCCAATTCCGAATTTCCCAACCATTTCCATGTTATCCAATTACACCTTTAACCCGAAAAAGTCCTAACTGAGTCCGAATTACGAAATTGGTTACCGCGTGGAGAGCTAATACACCAAAAGATAATAAGGGAGATTAAGTGCACAGAAAAAGAGGCAATGTTCCCATTTTTTAAAACCGTAATCCGTTGATGAGATCCTTTCACCATGAGATTTTCGTCTTTCTACTTGTATGCGTGATTTTACTTCCATTACATTTACTCTTTATATCGCGCATACCGAGAGAATAGACACAATCCGAGAGATTCGTTTGTGAGAGCATTCGGTGAGAAATTGAAATCAAAACGAATTTTCGAATAAGTAACGTAATGATCAATCGGTGAAAATTGGCGGTTATATTTCCGGCCTCGCACACACGCACTATGGTTTGAGACTTGTAAATATGACTTCATGATGACTATTTTCTGGAAAAGTTTGAATTGCACAATTTTTGGGTATTTTGAATTTTCTTTGAGTCGAATTTTGCGGGTATATTCTCTGTAAACCCTCACGAGAGACAACTCGTCCTACTAGGGTTACCTAGGGGTTTAAAGGCTTGTTGCATATGCTAAATGCAATCGCTTGCCCGTGAAAAAGGTATTCTATCCCAATAAAATGTGATTTTCAAGAGTTAAGCCTTTCTAGGATTCTTTTACATTGCTCGGGACGCACAAAGTTCTAAGTTAGGGGGGTTTGATTGGGCATAAATATTGTATATTTATTCCCCTAATTTCGGTACATTTGTGAACCCGAGGGGTGCAACCGATATGGATTTAAGGCGCATTTATTCTACTAACCTTCGTTGGCAAGTATTTCGTGTTTTGTATTTCTCCTATTTGTTTTACAGGTTAATTATGCAAGCGGTACAAAAGAGAAAGCGAAACGATGAAAGAAAGGCTAGGAAGGAAAGTTCAAGGGAATTTTGGTAATTCTGCAGCCAGATCCCAGAGGAGGAGTCAACTGGAAAGTTGAAAAGCTCGGAACAACGAGAACACTGGAAGAAACGGTACCCAAATCCGAGCTACGGTTGTTGAGTTATGACCATTTGAAGTTGAAGAAAAATCCAAGGGAGAAAGGAAATAAAACAAGAAAAATTCTAAGTGTTGAGTGAAAGAAAAAGCACCCCAAGCCAGCAAAAATTCTCGAACCCAGTCGCGAACCGGTTTGGGGGGCGAACCGGTTCGGAGAACATGCGAACCGGTTCGGGGGTCCTGAAGCCCGAATTTTTCTCCTTCATTCTGATTGGTTCAAAGAATTCCATTAGGTTAAAACTCCTCCAAAAATAGTTAGGGACATAAGTAGTGACCTAGGAACGGCAGTTCAGAAGAGTTTTTTTAGTTTTTGGTAGAGAAAAAAAGAGAAGAACATCTAGGAACATAACTTCAATTAATTGCTGCAAGATCAATACAATCCCGGGTTTGTTTTCAAGTTATAATCCAAGTTTTATTTTTATGATTATTGTTCTTGCATGGTAATTTTCCTGCGTGATTTGAATCAATTTTTGCGTTCATAACACTTAGCTACGTATTTCAATCTAGTGTCATCATGAGTTCTTTCGCATGCAACGTTACTATTTCATGCATCCTTCAGTTTAATATGTCCGGCTAGGTTTAAAAGGCCGGGATGCATGAACCCAGCCTGATGCGTTAGTGCGTGTGTATAAAATTAATCCGATGAATTTAGTGATTGATTATGATCGTATTGTGTAGTTACACAATAATTGTAGATCTTTATATCTCTTTTACCTATGGGTACTTGTGATGATTTATAGTGCTATTTGAGTGTCACTACCGCAATACTGATTTACTCATCCTCAGATTAGGTATGACGCGAGCTTGAACCTCGTATACATAATGCTTGGGAGTACTAAATTTCGGGTCAGATCAATCAGATAAATTTATGATTAATATTATAATTGCACTACACTAGGGTTGGGGGATTGTATTCTCGTCCTATTTCTCTCATCATTTAAAACAAAAAGTTTCAAATCATCGTTCATTCTTAATTTCGGTAGATTAGTATAGTTGCATTTCTTCATAATTTCATTATTTCATTTAGCAGTAATCAATATCAAAACCAAATCAATTTTTCCTTTTCTTTTTTGAGTCAAAGTTAGGATCCCCCAGTCTCTTCCTGTCGTCACAACTCTGTTGTCCTTTTTCCCTGAGGATCGATACCCGACTTACTGGGATTATTACTTGAGCGACAGGTTTACACTTGAGACTAGAGTGAACGCATTTCTGAGACACATTTTCAGTCGCGTCATTGGGCCAACTCCTCCAAGTGGGATTTGAGCGCTTTGCAATTATTCATTTTGTGCCCACTCTCCTTGTGATAGGAACATCTCAAGGAGATGTTTCTTTTTTACGGGACCCTTATCATCTTCCTCGGCGACTTGAAGAACATAAAATCCTTGATCTTACTTAAGATATTAAATATTGGTTCCACGAAGACGGTGTTAATTTCCCGGTGGGCCTTAGTGGGGTCCATTTTATCATTACTCTTGGACCTGCCATTTTTCTTTTTACCACTTCTTGGGAGCGTTATCTCTATCTACATTTTTAGTCATCTTTGACCGAGCATTTTTGTGTTTGGTGTCGACTAACACGTCTTATACTTTATCATACTTGTCGATTATGGACATCAAGTTGTCGATTGTGTCGGCCTCCTTCTCTGTGAGAGATTGGTGTAGCATAGGGTTTTTTGGCAGACTAATCTTGAATGAGGCGATGGATACCTGCTTGGTGAAATCCTCCACTTCATTATAGGTTTCCCAGCACCAAAGAGCGTAATCCCACAAGGTCTTTTGGAGCTTCTTCCTCATAATGAGGCGCGAGTCCATCCTTTTAGGATGAGAACTGTTGGTTATGAACGTGGCCATGAATGTTTCCATGAGCTTTTTGAAACTGGCGACAAACCTATGTGGTAGCTTCTCTAACCACTTCTGTGTGGTATCCCCCAGACTAGAAGGGAATATGCATCACAATAGATCTTCATTGTTATTCCAAAGAGTCATCTCTTATTATTATTGGCGAACATGATCAATGGGGTCAGTCTTCCCGTTATAAATTTTGAACCGTGGCTCGGAGGTTCTAGTTCCTTAATTTCTCTCGAGAAAGGAGATCTCATCTGACTTATAAGGTCTCTTGTGGATAATTTCGTGGTGGATCTGGCTCCTTGATGGGTAGGGTGTTCATCCATTTCTCGATGGATGAGGTTGTAAAGATCTTTCTTGCGATGACCTCCTTCCTGGTTGCTTCTTGCCGGAGGACTCTTGTTCCTAGAGTGCTCCTTATCGCATCGTGGACTACTTCCTCTTATGCGGGTTGTACTCGCCTGAAGGTTGTGTGTTTGAGAGTAGCATTTGCATTTATTCCCATGGAGTTCTTGCTCCATTCTCTCTAGGCGACGTTGAAAAAAAATGTTCTCATCCTGTTGACGGATAGTGGCTTCCTGCTATTGATGGAGACGTCGTTCATAGGCGTCTACAAGCTGCGAAATCTGGGTTGATTTCATTTGTTCGCTACTATCCATAGTTTGTTCATCCTGAAGACAATAATGCGAGTTGGGAGTGTTGTGACTCTTGTTGGGGTGTACCTCAAACCTGAATCTGGGTGCGGGAGGGCCGATTTGATCGTCCTGATGTTCGTCATTAGGCGAAAGAGGTGGGTTGCGTGGGTGAGACATAATTGCTCGTTGTTTTTAATTTGACTAAGAAAAAGAAATTTGTTCCTACAGTCGGTGCCGATTGTAGGCGGTGAAATCCTACTTAGATTAATTCAAAGAAAATAAAGTTAAGCGGTAAAGGAAAATCACACGACACAAGATATATATGGTTCAACAATGTGCTTATGTGCATGGGGTGGTTCATGCTCTTATTTATTCATCAACTCTTAATAACAGAGATTACATGGGTGAGGGTTACATTTATAGGGAACATATATATAATAAGTCGTGTAGGACTCTATGGCCATGGGATGTAGCTGCGATCCGATTGAGTAGATGCGGGCCCGATATCTCCACTGACTGGATCCTATTTTGTTCTTATCTTCAAGCTATGATCGTTTATTAGGACTACCAAACACATGTTAGCTCTTCGGATTAAGTTGGTTAATTTCCCCACAATATATATGTATATATTATGATATTGCACGTATAATACAGAATAATTTTATATACATACATGAATTTATAATTTTATTTGTTACACATGTACTATATATATACTTTATATTATTACATTACGTAACTTTGTGTACATGTAAATATATATTTTATTTATTTTAATTATACACATATATATTATGTATTATATATATATATATATATATATATATATATATATATATATATATATATATATATATATATGCATATATATGTGTGTGTGTGTGTGTGTGTGTCAATGTTTTTAATCGCAGTCGCGCAAGGTGTCGCGTTTTGGCCCCGGGGTAATATATATTATGTATTATATATATATATATATATATATATATATATGTGTGTGTGTGTGTGTGTGTGTGTGTGTGTCAATGTTTTTAATCGCGGTCGCGCAAGGTGTCGCGTTTTGGCCCCGGGGTCGCGTCGCGCATCGCGCAAGCAATTCGTGCATTTCATTTTTTTTATTAGAAAAATATATAAAATAACATTTTAAACTGAAATTTGTAAAATAATTAACATTTTAAACTGAAAATTATAAAACAAATAACATTTTGGGCTGAAAATTATTAAAAAAATAAAAAATATATAATAATAATAATAATAATAATAATAATAATAATAATAATAATAATAATAACAACAACATTTTAAGCTGAAATTTTGTAAACAACTAATATTCAAACTAGAAATTATTTAATATTAACATTTTAAACTTATAATTATTAAATATTAACATTTTAAATGAAATTTATAAAAACAAATAACATTTTAAAATCAAAATTATTAAACAAGTAACATTTTAGGCTAAATTTTTTTAAATTAGTAACATTTTAAAATAAGAATTATAAAATATTAACATTTTAAACTGATATTTATTGAAACAAATAAAAATTTTAAACTAAAAATTAATAAAACAAAAACATTTTAAGCTGAAATTTTGTAAATAAGTAACATTTTAAACTGAAAATTATAAAATATTAACACTTAATCTGAAAATTATAAAAACAAGTAAATATTTGGAGCTGAAATTTTGTAAATAAGTAAGATTTTAAACTGAAAATTATAAAATATTAAAATTTAAACTCAAATTTCTAAAAACAGATAACATATTTAAACTGAAAAATATAAAACAAATAACATTTTAGGCTGAAATTATAAATAAAAAAGTTGGTCTTTGTACTGAAATAAGTAAAAAAAATCAGAGAGTAAATCATCAATAATCAACATTTAAAACAGGAGCAAACTAAGAAATACATTTTTTTTGAATAAAATAAAAAAGAACCAATTGGCTTTGATTCGGTTTTGTAGAAAAAAACTTTTTAAATTGAAAAAAAAAGGACACAGAAGTTACCTCTTTTGAAAGAGAACCAGTTAGTCTGAAAAAATAAGCCCACTTTGAAAAAGAACAAGTCCGGTTGATCATCTCTAGCTTTTCGGAAGGGAAATAGGGTTTCGGAGGTGGCTTTCAGATTATAGGTCGACTTTTGGAAAGGAAAAGGGTTTGGTTTTTGGAGGTGGACCTCGTTGCTTCAGTTGTTGTGTTGTGGAGAAAAAAACTTGAATAGCATACCTATTGCGCGAAATAGCGTGAAATAGCGCACGATAGCGTGAAATAGCACCCGCAATTTGAACATCGCGCAAAGTAAAATGCGCTATTTCGCGTTTTGGCTTCGCTGCTATTGCGTTCGCAATAGCGCGCAATTAAAAACACTGGTAAATATATATATATATATATATATATATATATATATATAGATATGGTGTGTGTGTGTGTGTACGCATGAAAATATGGAGAATGAACTATTCTGAGTTGAAAAACAGAATAAAAAATTTGGAAAACAGGATTTAAACACATAATTATTATAACCCAGTATTTAAACACATAAAACGGTGTAATTCATAACCAAACATACTCTTAGCTTTGCAAAATACCAAATTATAGGTCAAAGTCAAACTGATGTAATTTTAATGTAGAATAACATTATTCATCTAATTATGATAACTATGCCATGAACCTCAACAAGTACAAGTCCAGACCTTCCAATAGAACTATACTAGTTAAATGGATGGAACATTTCGGTTCTGTTACCAATTCCAAATTAGGGAACTATTATATAAAAGTTACCCATAAAATTGAATCACCCCACGTATGGTCTAATAAGATCCAAAGGGCTATTCATTAGTGCCGGGTGTCAATATTGAAATCCGGTAGCCTTAGTACCGGGATATCCCTTTGGAAATTAAATACTCAGCCACCACGGGTTTGTTTAAGCAATGGTTAGAAAAAAAATTGTGAAATTAAGTACACCATGACCCTACCAAAAATGTGGAACACATTTTCCCGCTATGCTTCACTGTTTCTTGGTATAAAATGATACTGCAGAACTGAGACTTCATTATAACTGAATTAAGGAGTGCAAGAAAGGAAGCTTTGACAAAGCTAGAAAGCATTTACTCCATTGTAACACAATCAATTATTAATATAAGAATAAAGTAATCAATTTAAAACATCTATCAAGTACTGAAATATGAAATGGTAGGAATTCAATGGAGACCAGGGGCGGCCCTGAGCATGTGCTAAGTGAGCGATCGCACAGGCCCTCCCGTTGATCCATTTTTATTACTTATATATTGAGGGCTCATTTTTTATATCAATACAGGTAAACGGGCCTATTTTACAATTTTTGCACTCGGGTCTTGTCAATTTTTATCAATCTCAGGACTGGCCCTGATGGAGACGCACTTTACATTAAAACAACTCACTGCTGTAGGACTGCATATGCTTAACGAGTAAAAGCACAGAACATTGTTTTTACAAGAAATCATGTTTAAATGCAAATCATGGAAATAATCTTCTCATATAGTGAACACGGTGTCTTCAGAAAGTTTCACCCTCTTCCATTTGTAAAAGCTCCTCTGATGGATCGCAATTGAGTTGCAGCGTCACTGCTGATCATTCGTTCCCTAGGCAATTCTGTTGAACAAGCAACTCCAATTCTCAATATTAAAATCAAGCATTCTTGACTTCTGTGACGTCGTCTATCACTATTCTCTTCTTCCCCATCCAAAAGAAGCACTGGGTCTGCAATCTCTGCCACTGTGTCAGGCAAAGCCTCCTTAACATACTCGTGAAGAGTCAAACCGTCTTTAAACATATCATCAGTGGGTCTCTTCCCAGTGAATAGTTCCAACAAGAGAATCCCAAAGCTATACATATCGCCATATGTTGATACCTCACTTCCCATACCATACTCTGCAAAGTACACATTACAGGTTGTAAGAATAACAACTTGGTTATTAAGTAGAAGAAATAATTGAAAGATAATGAAGAAAGAGATAAAGAGATCATTTCCTTCTTATAGATAAGAATAACATCTTGTCTCTCAATTAAGCATAATTTTTATGGTTCTTGGAGCAAACTAAATCCAATCGTGCTTTGGCAGTTGTAAGGGAACTGGCCATTTTGACATAACTGCTATGCAATGTGATGGTACTAAACTTAATTCTAACACATCAAAGAACAGAAAAAAGAGATAGAAATACTTGACCATGAACAAACTAGCAATGCTAACGATATCATCAGATGTGAGATACTTCTTATCTTGAGTTGAGTATATAACACATTGAGGTTAAGGAAGAAAGAGAGCAAGGACAAAAACATAATCACTAATTTACCTGGAGCAGCATAACCAATAGATCCCCTTACTCCAACAGAGCTTGCTAGATTTATAGTTAATTCACGATTATCTTCGCGGATGAATCTTGCCAAACCAAAGTCTCCAACACGTGCAGTCATTTCATTATCCAAAAGAACATTGTTTGGCTTAAGATCGCAGTGAACTATTGGGGTTTGGCACTCATGATGAAGATAATCAAGAGCGCAAGCAACATCAGTGGCAATATTCAACCTCTGAAAAAGGGTTAACTTCTTGGGCTGCTCAAGTGATGAATCCTCATATAGACTTGGATGAAGCCACTCTTCTAGACTCCCATTATTCATGTACTCGTAAACCAAAGCCTTGAAATCATTACCCTGATAATCAACTCCTGAACACGCAGTTATCACCTTTACAAGATTTCGATGTTTGATGTTCCTCAATGCCTCACACTCTGCCACAAAGCTTTTGGAAGCTCCTTCCTGCCAAAGATTAAGTACCTTCACAGCAATGAATGTTCCATATTGAGCAAGAATTCCCTTATACACAGACCCAAAACTACCCACGCCAATCAAATTGGCTGAAGAAAACCCGTTAGTTGCTTTGAGGAGGCTTTGATAGGACACTTTCAATAGCGATTTTTCTGTTGAAACTTCAGAAGTGCTTTTCCTGGTCCATCTAAACCAACAAGTGTACAGAAAACACATTAACAAAGTTAATCCTAGAATCCCCAAAGATATCGACAATGCTAATTTTAAGGCAAGATGCGATATCTTCTTTTTAGACCCTCTGAAGTTGCATTTGGGCAGCTGCAATTCAGGCACGCCACCACAGAGTTTATTGTTTCCCATTACCAATGTTGCACTAGCATTCCCAAATATCCCCTCTCTTGGTACAACACCCTCAAAATCATTGAATGACAAATTTAAGTTTAACAATTTAAATCCCTGCAAGTACTCTGGGATTTCACCAGATAGATTATTGTGTGAAAGATCTAATTCTTGGAGCCCTCTCAAATTTCTCAGAGGAGGAATGATCCCCCTGAAAAAATTCCCTCCCATGTATAGGCCTTGTAACATTATACAGCTACCAAGAGTGGAAGGAATTTCACCGGATAACATGTTGTAAGAAACATTCAGATAACTGAGATTTATCAGATTTCCAACCTCCACAGGAAGGGAACCGCTCAGATGGTTTTCAGATAGACCTAGATATATCGATATGGATGAGAGACTTACAAGTTGCGGTGGTATGTTTCCACTTAGGTTGTTTTGAGAAAGAAACAACACTTGCAATTTTTGACATTTCCCAAGACTGGCTGGAATGCTTCCCTCTAGATTGTTACTTCCTAAATCAAGCTGAGTTAACAAACTCAGATTCCCCAAGGAGGATGGAATTGTTCCAAACAGTTTGTTTTCAAAGAGATGCAATACCTGAAGCTGTTGTAGCTTTCCAATATCAACGGGAATAACACCGGTAATCTGGTTACTGTTCATTTGTAATCTCTGCAGCTTGAGAATATTCCCTATCCCCGTTGGAATGCTTCCATATATCTGATTGTTATCTATAGACATTGTTTGGAGATTTGTTGAGAGGTTACGGATGGATTCAGGAAGTGTCCCTCCAAAATTGTTACTGTTGATACCCAACACCTGTAAATTGCTGGCATTGGTCAAGGAGGAGAGAAAACTCAAGTCATCCGCTTCCCCATTTCCTAGATTATTGAATGATATGCTTAAACACACGAGTTTGTGCAGCTTTTCCATACTAGGAACTTTCCCTCTAAGTTCATTTTGTAACACAAAAAGGTATTGTAGATTTGATGCGTTGGAAATAGAACTTGGAATGGTCCCCGTGATGTGATTATTACCAATGTTAAAGAATTGAAGATTAGGCATAGTGATCCCCAAGTCCTTTGGAAGACTCCCAACAAGTTTGTTTTCGGTCACATCAAACCCCGTAATGTAAGAGCTATTAAAAATCGACGTAGGGATTGTACCTGATAATCTATTTCCACCCAAGGCAATTGTTTCAATATTTTTCAATCGGCCGAATGCATCTGGAATAGACCCACTAAAGTTATTTAGTGTAGCAGAAAGAATTTGGAGAGAAGACATGTTACTAAGAGGAGAGATACCTCCTCTCAGATTGTTGTTTTGAACATTTATGAACTTGAGCTTTGACAAGGAACCAATCCTCAAGGGAAGATTTCCTTGCAACCCGTTATAAGAAATATCTAAGAAAATGAGGTTAGAGCAACTAGATATATTCGCGGAAATTTCACCGCCAAATGAGTTATTGTTCAGTTCCAAAAACTCAAGGCGTCTTAGACGCCCAATTTCTGTTGGGATCTCATTACTGAAGCTATTGTTTTGCAGGTCTAATTCCCTTAGAAAGCTCAGATTTCCAATGTGAGGAGACATGGACCCCACCAGATTCTGAGACCCCAGGTTCAACATAGTGACCCTTTGATGGAGGTGACCACATGTAACACCTTGCCAATTGCACACGTGGATAGATTCATTCCAGTTGCTCATAGCCAGGAGAGGATCCTCGATTATTTTGGCCTTAAATGCTAGCAATGAAAGTCGATCCGTTTCAATCCCCCTGGAGTTAAAAGCAAACCCCAACTTCAGGAAGCTCAGGCAGCATGTTAGTACTATCATTATGACATTATGGATGCAATTGCAACCACTGTGAATACCCATAATTGTACTGGTGTATTGTGATGCCAAATGTATAGGTTTCAGGACCTTATTTAAGGGGGCAAAGACTCATTAACTAACAATACAAATGTTTTAGGTCATAGTCAACCAAGACTCAAGTTAATTCTCCCCGTCAACCAACCTTTGGACTATAATTCACACATTTGATCAATATTTGTACTCTGCTTTGATTAATGATATGGCATAAACTTCTACATATGTGTTGAAAAGAGCGATAAGTTCCACCACAGGAAGTGGCATGGACCCCAGTAGTGTGAAAATGGCAACTTTGGAAGCCTATTACACGAAATTAGCGAAGACTCGAGACCCATTGACAAAAAGGTTGTGTATTCTTGTTGTGGCTCAAAATTGATACCAACTATACACGAGCTTACCCACAGTCAAACTCATGAGGAATGTGAAAAAATATTAGGAACGTAAAGTCTTTCGCGGGGAAAAAAGAAGAGAAAAGGCAAAGGGATGTGAAGGGACGGACTGTTAGATTCGTTGTCTTCTCTAGGTTAGGTGACAGCTATGTGGAATATAGAAATTAGATTATGTATTTTTAGGACTTAAAATAATATTGATTATGGATATAGGACAACAAACACTTTGTTTCCATTTTTAGTCCCTATTTTCAAATTAAAGGGACACGTGGCATGCCGTGATTGGTCGACGTTTTATGAATATGGGTCCGCGCCAGCGGCTTTATTCAAAAGTAGGGACTAAAACTTTAAATAAAATGTTTGCTGTCCTATTTCCAAAATACATATTACAATAGGTTCTGAATTTACAAAGCCTTTATAAAAATTCTACTAAGGCAACACCAAAATTTATACCCTGATCAACGGTGTAGAATATTGCACGATATTTTATAACACAATATACAATTATTTAAAACATGCAATCTGCCCCGTATAAATTTTGGCCACCTTGCCCAGAATATCTGTCACTCTCACATCAGAAATATAACAGACATTATAAAAGAGAGTAATGCTATGAAATTACATAAACAGGCGGAGTTTCCAACATACCTCGTAAAAACGTACATATGTATTGATGTGCGAAAACATGTTAACAAATGATATTAAGTGTAACTATGAGCCAAAAACAAAGTGAGACACACGCAATAAATATAGGATAGAGATCACACACACGGGAACAGGGGCGGACCCACCCCATCCCGAATGGGGGCGGCCGCACCCATGACTTTCTCCAAAATTTCTGATGTTATATTAAAAAAAAAAAATTAGGCCTATGTGTAAAATTTTAGAACTTGGGGGTAAGGGCTAATATGTAAATAGCTTAAGTTAATAAAACCTAAAAACTTAAGTTAACAACACTTTCTCTTTCATCTAAAAAGCGACAACTCTCCTCTCATCTCAAGTTCTCATTCTCAACCTCTTTCTCTTTCGATTCAATCTAAAATAAAGGGAAGCAAGAGCAAGACAACCAACCAACATGACACCACCTAGGCTAAAAAAAAGGCAGCAAGAACCAACCCTTGCTTTCGGATATTTTTTTAGTATATTTTAATTTGTTTTTTCAGTTTGTTTTAATATTTAGAGTATGTTTTAATTTTTTTCCCATATGTAATTCAAATATATGTTAGTTATTTTGTTGCTAAAAATTTAATTGGTTGTTGTTCCTAAAAACTAACTTGTTGCCGAAATTTTAATTTTTCCCTAAAATTTGTTGTTATTGCTGAAATTTGTATTGTTGTTGTTGAAATTTTAATTGGTTGTTATTGCTAAAAAATAACTTGTTGCTGAAATTTTAATTTTTCCCCAAAATTTGCTGAAATTTATTTAGTTTTTTTGTATAATTTCTTATTTTATAAAACTTTGTTGCTTAAATTTTATGAATATTGTACGAAACTTTTATGGATAATGTGTAAATTTTTATGTATATTTTTTTTTCACTTCAATTTTTCATCCACTGAGTTTATAATTTTTTTAGTTTAATTTTATGAATGTTTAAATTAGTTTTATTTTTAGTAGGAGTTCAAATTTAGTTAATTAATACCTCAACATTTTTAGGGTTAAAAAATTGCAAAAATGAAGTAAAAACAGGACCAACGACCAAAAATTAAGTATAACCTCCCATAACCGACATTCTTTATTTCCTTAAAAAAATGAAACATGTCCCATGAACTTTTTAACCTTCACTTAACGGGAACAACGACTAAAAATTAAAATACATGGGATGGGAGGCAACAAAATCATTCTGCATGGGACGAAATATTTAAGATCCCCAAAAAACACTTTTTTTTATAGTCTCAAATTCCTCCCCCCCCCCAAAAAAAAAAAAAAATTTAATAAATAAACAAAAACAAAAATCATTTCAATTTCAACCCAAAAAACTTAGGGTTTTAAAATCTAGGGTTTTAAACTTTCAATTTCAAATAATTAAAATTTTAATTAAGGGATACATACTCATTCATTTGGAGGCTTGGAGCTATATTTCTTTGTTATAATTTGTTTGAGTATGTAAATTTTGTTTGACTAATAATTTGTATATTTGTTGTAGGTGTTTATTTTGTAGCATACAATTTGTTATTTGGGATATTTATAAATTATACTTTGGGGTTTCTCTCAAGTTGGTTGCAATTTAAAAATTGCAAAATTAGGTTTTATTGTTCTTGTTTAGTACTTTAATATATAATATTATTATGTGATTCATTTTTATATTTATCTATTGTTGTGTGATTTAATATGTCTACTAGCATACATTATACTTGTTATTAGCAAAATGGAGAGAAACATACTAGAGAATGACTAATATACTCCATATCCATCTATAAAAATTGTTGCGTTTCTTGTAAGTTATTCAAAACGTATGGAAATAAAACTCAATTAGAAAATGAAGGAGTATATAATTGGAAGAATACGAGTATGAGACTTAAGAGCCATGAAAATAGTGGTGACCATGTGAATAATATGAAACAATGATGGGAATTAATACTCAGATTCTAAAAAATTGAAACAATTGACCCCAAAACATTTTGATTAGAATTCCAGTGAGGGAATTAGACAATCATCGGAAGAATCGTTTAGAGTTAATTAATTATTATATATAATCACTTCGAACTAGACTTAATAATTTTAAAAAAATGAGGATACCTTTAGGTGTTTGTTTGATTTGAACAAGTTAAAACTTTAGATGATGATAGTTTAAATAGTTATTGTATTAAGCTTGAAGATTATTTAACACGTGACAATCGTTGCGATATTGATGGAAATCAATCGTTTTTAGAATTGCAAATTTTGAAAATGTGTTTACTAAAAGAAACTAAAAAATCAATTGAGGTGTTAGACTATGTTAAATAAATGAATTGTTATTTTTCAAATGGTTGGATTGTTTATAAAATAATTTTGACAATAGATTTTACGGTTGCCTCGGCCGGAAAGACTTTTTTCAAAATTAAAAATAATAAATTATTATCTTCGTTCTACCATCTCACAAGAAAGATTAAATGGATTAACCATGTTATCAATTGAAAAAGATTTGTTAAAAAAATATTAAATTTTATGATTTAATTGATAGTATTGAATAAAATATACGAGAATAACACATTTTTATCAATTTAGATCTTTTTAATATGTAAAGGGCCCCCCAATTAGTTGTTAGCCTAAGGCCCCTAAAATGTGAGGGTCGGCCATGTTAGTATATATTTTTATTTATTTTTGGTTTAGGGCTCACAATTTAAAAAAAAAGAGTTCTAGGATACACCCACCTAAATTGTCACAATAATCTTATTTGGGAAAACCGTCACCTCATCCAATCAATTTTTATCAAATACATTTAACTCACTTTCTATGCGGTGTGAGTTTTTCAATTGTCTTCTCAACCAACTTTGGATCAAGATTTTAATTTTGATAAATTCTCATTTGTTCCACCAAAAAATTAAAATACCTAACTAACTTTATATTAAATTATATATTATTCCCAAATCACATTTTTTAAAAAAATTGATATCATCATGATCATACAAAATCCAACACACATCCAACTAAACAATCGACAAATTCACTTAAAAAAATATCGAGATAAATTTATAAAAACACGTGTAAATTACCGTGGTACATTATTCTTTATATGGTTAAGACACTTTATTAAAATATTATATGAATTGATTAAAAAAATTTATTAAATCATTTTTTAATAAATAAAATAGTTTTCTTTTTTTAATTTTTAATAAGAAACTTTTTTCTCTTTTTTGGGTCTCTTTTCATTCTAGTTTTTATTTATTAAAAAAAGAGAAAAATAGTTTTTTTATATTTTTCGTCCCATTTTATATTCATTAAAAGAAACAAAATTGTCATTTTGTTCTATTTTTCGTCCGAGTTTTAATATAGAACATAATTTTTATTCTTTTTGGTCCTTATTTTTATTTATTAAGGAAATTCCCATTTTTATTTATTAAAGAAACAAACAACTATTTGTTTTGTCTCTTTTTCCTCCTTGTTTTTATTTATTCAAAAAATATAAAGTATGTATTTACAATTTCTTTCCCTTTTTCCCTATAGTTTTTATTTAGTAAAAAAATAAAAACTGACTTTTTTGTTCTTTTTTTGCATCCCAGCTTTTATTTAGTAAAATATAAAAACTATTTCTTTTATTCTCTTTTATAAAAAAAACGTTTATTGTTCCTATTTTTGGTTCCATTTTTTAATTAAAATTAATAAAAAAAAATGTTTTAGAATCACATAGAATAAGAGTAGAGAGAGGGTTTTGGGTTTTGGGTTTAAATGGGAGGAAAATAATGCATTTAATAGGGTATTTTATAAAATTTAAAATAGGTTATTAGTTGCTTATTGGTGGGGTGAGTTGACGCAATAGGTTGGTGAAAATAAAAACTTAGTTTAAAAATATGGTCCGATGATGATATAGCACTTTTCAATACGGTCCTTGTACAGTAGTGTATACCAATTTTTTTATGTAATGTATACGTTAAACTTTGGAATGTGTACTTAAATTTTTGTAATTCATACCTGTTAGTTTTTGTATACACTCTCACACAGCGACTACTCTAAGGTGAGTGACCTTAGTGTTAGGGGGAAAAACATTACTAGAGTAGAGCCAAAAAAATATTTTTGACCGAGTGCCGAATTAAGAAGCTCCCTAAATATATTTTTTAAGTTTAATTTTTCAACATTTACGGGATAAGTATAATTTAGAACTCGATAAATACACTTTGAAATAAATTTCATCCTTACACTTTGAAATAAAATTCGTAATAGAAAGTTGTTAACAATTAAACTTTAAGAAGTGCTTTTTTGTTTTTTTAATTTTTAATTTTTTAATTATCATGAATTTAAATTAAAGTGCATTTGATTATAAAGATTAAATTTATCAATAAAATTGTTGTGTATTTCACTTAAAAGAAAGCTTTTTATAGTTACTTTTATATTATTTCTTGTGTAATGTGAGGATGATAAGGATATTTGTTTTCTTCATAGGCGGTTGTGAATTTTTTGACACGAGTAGTTTTATAGATATAGTCTTTATTGACACCCTCATTTGTGTTTAATGCAATTAATAAGTGTGAATTTCTCATAATTGGTAAAGTTTGACTCACCAATACACTAAAAACACACCACGATCTCAATAAAATGTGTTACTAAAGGGTGTCTACATAAAATTATTCTTTTTTGACACATACAACTTATTCCCTTTTGTCGTTTTCAGTGGACCATCAATTTAGTATTTCATTTCGGTCACAATAGAATTTCTCACGTGGAACAATCAACCAGTTGAGAGTCCATCAAAATCCTTGATTGAAAAATAAAAGTATGTTTACGTAAATTATTGTTTGCAAAAGATAAAGGGGAAATGTTGTTAATAAGGGATGACTTCAAAATAATATATATATATATATATATATATATATATATATATATATATATATATATATATATATATATATATACAGTCCTGCTCTTGTGCGGACTAGTCCGCATTTTAAAAATGCGGACCGGACATGTGTCACCTGGCAGTGAGCGCAGAAAAAAGAGAGAGTGTACCTATAATTTAGGTGATAATTTCTAGGGGCACCTTTAAGCGACACATGTCCGGTCCGCATTCATAAAATGCGGACTAGTCCGCACATGAGCATTATTATATATATATATATATATATATATATATATATATATATAGAGAGAGAGAGAGAGAGAGAGAGAGAGAGAGAGAGAGAGAGAGAGAGAGACCATCTCTAATGAGACAATTCAAAATAATGTAAACTTAGATTGTTTTGTGTACATTTTTTGGTTTGGGTTTATAGTGGGACGATGGGAGTGTAGTGCTGAACGGTTTATTGTCGACTGCCCAGGGGTGGGCCCAACCTGGGTGGGTAAATATTGTCCGCCCAACAACAGTAAAAAATCCCCCCCACTAGCCGTTATCCTACGGTTGTAATATATCCGTTAATTGCAAAACAACCTTATATATCAGAGTTAATCCCTCATATTTTTCACACACATTAATTTCTTTCTTCTTTTATCCCAAATATCACACACATTAATTTCACAAAGTCAATTTATTTTTTGACAAGATGATTCATATTCAAAGAAAATGGTGTTCAAAAGTTACGAAACTAAATGAACATGCGAGAGATACGATTATTGATCCTAACGCACATGCTAATGACAATCGGTTCAACATGCATAGTAGTATCCAAGGGCCGATTGAAGTCTATGCAAAATTATCCGACGTTCCGGAATTACAAGAAGCCATAGACCATTTCGGGTGTAGTCATTTGTTTAGTAAAAGTTTTCCTAACTCAAACAACCGAATGACTGGAGTCCTAATCAGTAGGTGTTCGGAGATAACACATACATTTCACCTACTGTATGTGGAGTTGGGGATTACCCCTTTTGATTTTGTGCATATAACTGGTAATATTTGAATATCATGCTACGCACTCTATTTGTGTTTATTATTTATATGTCAAACTTGCAACATTTAATATTTCCAAAAAAATTCGATTTCAGGAATTGAAATTGGAACCAGTCCAATTTTCCCCCGGTTTCCTACTTCTAGTCCTTATACTGTGCAGGAAATATTTGAATTATATTATCCCGAAATAGGCCACCCACGGTACAAAGGAACGAAATATTTCGTACACAATGCTAAAAGTGTACATGTTCCATTGGTGTCAACAAGCTCCGGAGCATAGATTACCGAGCGTTGAACAAATCGCTCGGTCTTCTATTGTTTATGTCATGAGTTCCATATTTTTTTCGACAGGCCATAATTTAGTGTTTGTGGATTAGGCAACTTACTTACATGACCTAAACAACATGGCTGCGAAGGATTGGGGTTCTACCATTCTTACACAAGTACGCACTTGATGCATGCACTACAAATGTTCAGAAAATAGTTAATTATTTCTAGCAAATAGTAGAGGTAAAGTCTTCACGAATTCAACATTTCAATTTTGTCCATAAAATTTAAATGTAGTTACCAATTATTAATTAGTTGTTCGTCAAAATCACAGTACTACGGCTACGAGGACCTCCACATGTTGTCTCCCATCTTGTATGATGAAGCATGGAAAAGATGTCCGCATATTTTATCATGGGACACTAATCAACGTGGTGTTGTTTTGGGATAAATGCGGCTTAAAAGTTAGGCCATGTAGGAGCAACTCGAAATGCGATCACCCGAGTCAATAATATTGCTACCTTTTATGTGATTGCCACAAAACTAGTTCACTGCTGTTGGAGTTGCACATGATTTGGCTCAGAGATAGTACATGATTTTCGATCTGGAGTTAGGTGAGACTTAGTATCTCGGAGACCGCTGCTACCGTCAAATGACAAGACACATTGATATTCCCGAAAACCCATCGTATCCTATGGCATTCATTCCTCGATATATATATATATATATATATATATATATGCAACAAATGACAATTGGAAGCCTGCAATTGCTCATGTGACAGACACATCGCAGGTGGAATGGATTACATTCTGGGAAGCTGTGAGTAAGGGTCCAATACTACGACAGTATTTCGGTGGTAGAACCATTTTGGGGTTGGGTTTTCCTCGATTGTAGCCTCTGATTTACGGGTACCCATCGCACCGACAGATAGATGGGAGGCCCCACATATATATGATACACAAGGCTAACCTTCGTCCTCAAATTTGATACCTTTATCACGGGAAGTTGAGGTTACATATTTAAGTATGAATGGCACAACAATCATTCAACTAGATCCACCTAGTACGTTGATTGACTTAGCACAGATTGGATTTTACTCATGCTCACAATGTTGTGGTATGGTTTTTTTAAAGAGGACTATATCCAAAAATTAAGATCTAAAACATTATAACGGGAGCTTATATGGCAGAGGTGGTTGCAGGATAAAGAATAAGAGATTGCAAATCTGCAAGGCACGGGATCGAGTTCAACTCCGGGACACTACCCCATTATGAAACACACACCGCCATATATATATGGAGATGAATATCCTATTGCATCTTCGAATATTCAAGATCCCGGAGGATCGCCTACTCAACCATCTATTGTCGATGATGCATTTGGAATTTTCAACACATTTCCTCATTACCAATATTTAGGTCAAGGTCCAATGTAAAGTCATAATTACATTGTAATAATTTGTTGTGATAATAAAATCCTTTTTTATGAGTAATAATTTGTTCATTTATTATATTATTGATAAATTCAGGTACAAACACTCATACTGAAAGACAAAATAACTAAAATTATATATTCAAACGCTTTGGTCGAACCTAGTAGAGGAGGTATAACAAAATGGTTTCCCATAACGTACTTAACATTTTGGTAAGTAAGATCGTTGCACGTCGAAATCAACATATTTTTTGTTGTAGTTTAATATATTAGGTTCATACTCTTCCCCATCATTTTCATATATGCATTATGAGAAGTAATCATAACTGAAATTGCTATAGTAAAAAATGTCGTTATCCGATGCCAACGCGGTGTCGCTATAAATGTTAATTAATTGTTCCTAAATGTGACCCCCAAATAGCATCGCTCGTTATGTTTTGTAATAACATTGTAAGTGCCTCTCCATCTGCCATATCTCCTCCTCCTGAAAATAAAGGCAAAAAACTCTGCTTCTCCAAGATACGATATAGGCCAAAGTGCGACAGGACAATTTTTGGCACGGGTAAGTGATGCTAGTGGCAAAGATGCTCCAAATCACACCTTTTATCATATTTTTTCGGCCAGGTTAGTTATTCCCAAAGATACTCAACTCTGTCTTCGGGTTCTGAACTGAGAGATATTAGGAATACATGACCATAGTCGTTAAGTAAATGTCGAGTAGTATCAATTGGATAACTTGGAAAATTACTTTTTTCCCATAACACAAGTTACCGGCAATATCTGGTATGATCCCTTGTAAATGGATGAGTTGTAAGGAATTGAAGCCATCTTTATAATTTAATATATTGGAATTTGTTTTGAATAGAATGGTAGGTAACAAATTATACAATACAAAGTATTTATAGGTGACTATGCATCCAGCAAGACGAGTTTTTCTTTACCGTCCAAATTTGAGTGGTCACCTGCTAGATAGGTTTTTGTCTACCGTCCAATACAAGTTATCAGTCACATCATCTTCGGCTTGCAAACCTTCCTAACGGGTATTTTTTTACTATCCAAATATGAGTGGTCACATCATTTATACTATCCAGAATAATAAATGTTAGACATCAGTATGAAACTTCAGCCTGCAAACTTGTCGAACGTTTTATTTTACCTTACAAGTACGAGTGGTTACATTATCTTTATTATCCGGACTAACAAATGCTAGATGATACTATACAACTTCAGCTTGCAAACCTCCTGGGCGGGTTATTATTTTCGGTATGGATAATTGTGCGATCTTTAAATAACTAGTTTTCGATTTCCTTCAATGCAAATCCCTTGGTAATCCTTGTTATTTTAGAGTTCACACAATGAATCACCCACAATGGTCAACTGCCGAGGATTATTAGTTTCTCACCGAAATAACATATAGATATTATGAGAAGGAGGCCAGATTGGTTACCCCTGGCGAAATACGTACTATATGCGGGGGTTTGAGGAATAGCCCAGGATTTTCTCCCCGTTTTCATTATCTACATGATTTTCAACATCGGTGGCTGGTGTTAAATTCTACATTAGACCTTTAGCAACTAATGGTGACAACTGGAGATTTTGGTTAGAATGCATCGACCTTCACACTCATTGCGCATAATGATGAGGCATGGGAAAGGTTGTGTGAGCAAGTCCCACGACATAGGGACATTCGTGGAGAGCCTTCGTATTTATTTAATGAATTTAGGATACCTTTGTACTTTCATCAGAATATCTAAATTGTATTCGAGTTTTATAACTCGTATATTTATCTTTCTGTTTAAAGGCATCCATTTTCAATTGAGCATCTATTTCTATTTTAACGAGTATTGGATAATTTATTATGACACTAATAAGGAACAACAAAAACATTGAATAATTTATTATGACACTAATAAGGAACAACAAAAAATTGAATAATCATTCTGACACTAATAAGGAGTATTAAAAACATTGAATAATTTATTCATGAATTATCCATCGAAAGGAATGGAATGGGTAATAAGGTTTGTTGCGTAATGCCTGACCACATAGATGACAGTTGCAAAACCTTTCCCATGCATCTTCCTAAAAAATTACCAACATGTACGTTTATTCATCCCACCCACAACCAACAACACTTATAGATTTCTCATATAAGTCAAACTTCATTTTATGCGTGAACCAACATATACGAATTTCGTTTTTCGTACGTCCTCTACTAGCATTAGGTGGTGTCACACAATGTCACTCGATGTTTATAAAAGTGATTGATGGTACTCGATAGTGAGACTGAAAGGTAAATCAAAGCTTCTTATGAAGTTAAGTAAATGGAAGTCTTCATTTATTAGCCATGGTTGTGAATCCATTATGCAAAAGTAGTAGATGAATGAGTTTTCATTCTAGTCATATTTATACAACGTCTGTAAACCTTACAGGCAGGTTATTGTTTACCATCCAAAAATGAGTGGCTATAATTCAGTCTACAAACCTACCGGACAGGTTAAAATTTAACATCTAAATATGAGTGGTCACATCATCTTTATAATACAGAGTAATAAATGCTATACGAGATTGTACAACTTCAACTTCAGTCTCCGAACCTATCAGGTGGGTTATTGTTTACCATCCAAAAATGAGTGGTCACATTAGTCTACGAACCTGCCAAACGAGTTATTGTTTACCACCCAAATATGAGTGGTCACATAATATTTATAATGTAGAGTAATAAATTCTATATGACACTATACAACTTCAGTCTGTGAACCTTCCAGGCGAGTTATTGTTTACCATCCAAAAATAAGTGGTCACATCAGTCTGCGAACCTGCCAGATGGGTTGTTATTTATCGTCCAAATATGAGTGGTCACATCATCTTTATAATACAGAGTAATAAATTCTATACGACACTATACAACTTCAGTTTGCGAACCTAGCTGGCGGGTTATTATTTACCATCGAAAAATGAGTGGTCACATCAATCTGCGAACCTGTCAGACAGGTTATTATTTACCGTCCAAGTATGAGTGGTCAGATCATCTTTATAAAGAATATTAATCCTATAAATATACCACATCTCATTTAACATTATGACAAACATACAATTACTTCCCCAAAGAACAAAAAACATTTTAAACTCCATCAAAATCATGTCTAATAATGATTTGGAGGAAATAATACTAGCTCAAATCGCCCAAAATTATGATCTCGACTCAGATGATGAAGCTGCCACGATACATAATAGATTGCAAAGTTCAATATATCAATCGTCCATAATACATATGTGTCCATCCCAATCCGATCTTAGGCGGATCGAAGGGGTCTCGCGTCCCGCTCAGGGGTGCTTCGGCCGTCGTCGGTGTGGGATAAATGTAAGGAGATAGAGTGACCTGTTTATTTTTCTCAAAACAGATAAAAGAACATGTCGTCGCCTCAAGAGAACTGCATTAAAGACAAATTGATGCATACAAAACCAATACTTTGAAGGGTTTGGGGGCTAAGTTATGGAATGGGAAGGTGTTAGGCACTCATCCCGCCCTTTCGGTCTCTCATGGGCTTGTGTTAATGTTTCCTTTATTTCTTCGTGAAATGTGTGTTCTTTTATATATAATGGAGATAAGAATCACTCAACTCATATTATGGAAAAGATAGAGTGAAATCATCCAGAATGTTCCCAAAGATAATATATATATATATATATATATATATATATATATATATATATGATTTATGCGCTTATCACGATATTGACCACTATGGAGAAATGACAACATGTGTCGGATGGAGCGCTAACAAAGAATTACGAAGATATAATATTGCAAGAATTAGATGAACTATAAGAATAGGGATATTATAAAAATTAGAAAATAAAAAGTTGGACTCGAGTCTCGAGTTTTAATCTAAAACGTCGGCCTACATAGCCTATAAAGGCATCAAAGTCCACGTAGTTCGCATGCGGCATGAGGTTGGGGTTTTATCCCATAGATTCAAATGATATTTTATTAAAAAAGTGTGTGTGGGAAAAAAGAGTTTTAGTTTTGGAAAAGTGTGAAAGATGAATTCGTTCGGAATTTATGGGTATAACCCTCTTTTTGTTGATTTTGGGTTTTTTTAGAAAATAAAGTATGTGCAATATACTAATAAAAATATAAAGATTAATATGTGTCAATTAATGTAAGAACTAGATTATGAATCTAATATAACTAATGCAAAAATAAGAAATTTAAAGAGATAAGGGAAGGATTTGGACCTTCTTTGAAGAGTGAGAGTTTTCCTTTGATTTTGGATGAACTCCCTTTGATGCTTGATATGAATATTGAATGAGATCTTGCCATATTGGCTATGAAAGGGATGGGAATGTGAACTTGGATAAAATTTCACATAAGGAAACTTTGTTGATTGAGAGAATATTACTGAGATCAGTGATGCTGATGGATCTGAGCTGTAGGTGTGCTTTGGAGTGAGATCATGCCCTACTTTTATAGGGTCAGGGGGTTTTCGATTGTCATAGCCCTGGTCCTACCAATCGACATGTGACCCTAGGCACACTGCCAATAGGCAGGGTCTGGGACCTACTAATTGGCAGTGTCGTGCAGATTTTCCTGGAAAAATAGTCGTAGAACGTAATTCGTTGATCCGAATCACTCACGGGGCATACCGTTAGAAAGTTATTTTAGAGACCTTCAAGAGTCCTTCAGACTGTTCCCGGATTCAGGAGCTGACTTTGGGTCAAATGTGGCTCGGAAATGCATGTCGGTTCTTTGGACGGGAGATCGTCGGACGCAAACGGGTCGTTCGTCTGTATGGTAAGTCAGAATTGTGCATGGGGTGGATCATTGGAAAGGTTAGGAGATGTACTTTTGCATTCCAAAGAGTTTACCTCGATTTAGATAGTTGACCTTGGTCAACCGGGGCCCGAAAGCGCTCGATGACCTATCGAAGTAAAACAGGTTGTTCGTCTGTACCGTAAGTTAGAATCGCGCACGGGGAAGATCATTGGAAAGGTTATTCAGTACCCTTCGAAGATTCATTCAGTATTAATCGAGATGAAGAGTTAAATTTGGTCAAACGGAGTCCAGGAGTGCCCGGTAGCCTCTGGATCAATTTTTAGGGGAAAATGGATCGTTTGTCTGAATGGTTATTCCATTTCGCGCACGGGGTGGACCATTTGAAAGGGGTTGTAGTGACCTTCAAAGTTTCAAAGAGCTTTTTCTCTGACGATAAAGTTGACTGGTGTTGAACGGGGCTCGAGAGTGCCTGATGGCCTCTAGATCGGTACTCGAAGTATAACCTAGGGTGTTATGGTGAATCGAGGGAGGTTCTAGGGACCTAAGGATAGACTTGGGGGGTCCTAGAATGTGGTGTATATAGCATAGTAGTGGGGAAATTCATGAGCAAAGAACAGTTCACCACGACAGAGAGACGGCTGACCGTAATTTATGGAAAGACTATGTGAAACCTTATGTGTATGATACTTATTTAAATAGTTATGCAATTTCTAATCACAAACTTATTTAATTAGAGTCAATTTATGAATCAAATCAATTCAGTCCTTAAACTCAAATAACTATATTCGTGTAAGTGTCAACCATTATAAATAAAGTATGCGACATAAATTTCAAGGAAAATCCCCGCAGGGCAAAAAAAATTTATTTCTAGAACTTTGACAAGTTTACGAGACCATTGACTTCCATATAACTTCGATCAAGTGTAATGCACGGTGTATTTGTCAAACCTTCAAAGCGTCAGCTAGAAATCAACAATGGTTCACATGCAGCTATGCCACAATAGACACGTAGTCCTAACATGTAGTATTCAGCAAAGAATCAATACGCAGAAGATCCTCAATGACATGCAGTCATAAACTTAGTAGTGACTCACTCCACAATAGCACGTAGCTCTCAGTTATAGAGATCTCCCCAAAAATAATGAAACAATAGCAAACTATGTTTTGGGTTCCACAAAAACAACTCACACAAAAGCTATTAGGATTGTGAATTGTAAAACAAAAGTTATGAACCCTCAAATATGGTTGGAGAATAGAAAAACGTATTTTGTCAAAACCAGTTTTTCTCCATACGAAAATCAGAAGCCTGACACCCTTATTTATATTAAAAATCAAGGCGGTAACGTGTCAGCTTAAAATACCTCTCATTCGAATGATAAGTGGCGTCGTTCGAGCGAACTTCCATCTCGTTCGAACGAGATGTGATGTCGTTTGAACGACAGTCACTGATCCCCTTAAAAATGAATTTTAAAATTTTAAATATTTTTGAATCCTCAAACCTTAAAACTGTTCACCGGATCAAGAGATATTTATCCAAAACTTTTATAAGGAAATGTTTTTGAAAAATAAAAACCATTTATTAAAATTACAAAAATAATTTAACTTTTATAAAAAATATCCCAACACTTTTAATATGAAATGTAAATGAAACTTAAACACATTTTACGAGATTCATCTTTGTTAGGCTTGAATGTTTAAGTCTTCTTGAAATTTGGATTCGTCTCTTGCAGATGCAATCTTCTCAATTCTTCGACGACTTGTAAACAACTTGTAGCGGTATACGACATACTAAATTATGACGGATAATGTCCTTACAGACTATTTTCAGGAGAACCCAACTCACCCAGAAGAAATGTTCAGGCATCGCTTTAGGATGAACAGGTCGAGCTTCAATTGTATTTTTGAAGTCATTTGTGAAAAATATTCATATTTCATCCAGAAATCCGATTGTGTTGGTAGATTAGGATTAAGCTCGCACAAAAGATTGTGTGTCCACTTCGTATGTTAGCGTACGATATGTGCGGGGATTTATAGGATGAATATTTGAAAATTGTTGAGACAATGGTGATTAATACTTAATTTTTTTTATAGGGCTGTTGTTTATCCCGGAGTATTGCTGTACATCTACAACGAAAGATATTGCCCACATGCAATCTGAGATTGAGCATCGTGGTTTTCCTGAGATGATTGCTAGCATCGATTGCATGCACTAGGAATGGAATAACTGCCCACACACATGGAAAGGCCAATATCAAGGACAATGTTATGCAACCACTATAATTTTAGAGGTCGTGGCATCTTGTGACACTTAGATATGGAATACATTCTTTGGAATGCCTAGTGCATGTAATGATCTAAATGTTTTGGCCAAATCCCATGTGTTTGGAGAACTTCTAGAACAAAATCGAATCCTTATGAACTTCGAAGTCAATGAAAACATGTGTCACACGGGTTACTAACTTGCAGATGGTATATATCCACCTCTCGCAATTATTGTCAAAAGTTTCAAGAGACCAACCTCTCAGAAACAAAGCATGTTCACACGAGTGTAGGAAGGTTGCCGAAATGATGTTAAAAGGGCTTTTGACATCGTATAACAGCAATTCCATTTCATTAGGAACTTGGCAAATTTGTAGGAATATAGAGACTTACGTATAATTATGAAGACATGTGTGATATTACATAATATGATTGTCGAGGAGGAGCTGCAGGACTGGACTTGGCGTGTTAACCAATCACTACGTGAGCCACTGCCCTGCTAAGCAGGAAAAGCCTCGCTGGCTATTATCAGTACCAGGTGCAGGAGGCGAGGATGAGGAACAAGGATGCCCATAACCAGTTGCGTGCCGACCTTATGGAACACATTTGGAACCGTCATGTAGAATTATGAAGTTGATTGCTATTACTATCATGCGTGTTGTTGATTTCCTATATCATTATTTTAGGTGTTTTGCTAATTTTAATTAATGTAGAGCTATGTGTGTACTTAATTTAAATATGTGTTTTTCTTAAATGTGCCATACGAAATATTCAGAAGTACAACACAATTTAAATATTATTAATAAAAAATAATAATTCATAACAATGAAAAAGAAATTAATAAATAATAAAATTGCATAACATGAAAAACATATAAATCTATCTCGCTATTCTAATAAGTTTCGATATGCTAGAGTCCGACGATGCACTATCGCATTCATTCACATCTCATGAAAGGCAAGTTGTTGGGGAATAAAGTTAGTAATATCCATGTACATAACTCGATCTTCACTGCGTTCGAGTTGAGCTTCATAGTCCTTGTTGCGAATTATAAGTAAATCTTAATCGTGTCAGCGTTGAGCTTCGTAATCTTTGTTTCGAATTGTAATTAAATCACCAATCTTCTCATTTATATTTCTTCTGATTGCTTGGAATTCGATAGATTTTTTGTTGTTAATTGTGTTGAATTCCTCGGAGTTATCTAAAAGGGCCATGTGTGTAGCCAAACTATTGGCGGTCGCTCGTTTCTTCCCTTTCTGTTTCGTCACTTTACGTCCCATCGGTCTATTTAATGGATTATTGAAATACCTTGGTTGGTGTCGTTCGAATCAAGCATGCTTTCATTATTTTCCTCATCCGTATTTTGGGATCCAATGGTTGACATGGCATATTTGAGTATATCCTTGAGCAGCTAGTAACAATAGTCGTATGCAAATTTACGACCCGCAGCGATGCGAAAGTTTTCATGGGCCTGTTGGATCTAAAATAAAATTTTATAGAATTTGTGTTATAAAACGATGAAATCAAATATAATTATAAACTGAATGGAAATAAGTGTAATTACTTAAGTAACCTCCGATGTCCCACTATCTTTACCGAATTCGTATGCTTGGGGAAACTTCGCTGAATACAATAAACAATATTTGATTATATTTCAAAATTTCCCCTGCAACGCATTTTCGATGCATTTGTAAATAACAACATCGCTAGTGTTATATTCGTTAGTTATTTTATCCCACAAGGTGGTACCGACTTGGTTTGTCCGGATAGGACCATCGATAGAATATTTGTAATACCTCATCATGTTGAGTGAAATTTAGTAACGGACTATAGTTGGTGGGAGTAGTGAGGGTAAGTTTTGTATTTATAATAAATTTTATAATCGTTATTTAATTTTACAGCCGTTATATTTGTGCCGTTAGGGCAGAAAAATATTTTTTTTTTATAATTCAACTTGGACGGGTAAGGCTTAATTGCCCACGGTCTGGGTGGTGGACATTTGTCTGCCCAACTATAGGCCCCATCAATTACACATTCTGTAGTGCCAATCTAAATTTACACAACCCTTTGCTTTTCTCTCTCCGAATTGTGCATTGTTTCCTACCCATTGTGGGAGGAAACAATGCAAATATACCCCTTAAGCCTCTCCATTGGAGATGATGATAAGCACCCAAAAGTGTACATTTTATACCCCGAATATTCATATTTTAGTTGCTATTAGTTGCTAATTCTTGGTAATTTGGGTCTTATGTGCTTAAATATTTATCTTGTAGGTCAAATGTCCGTTTGCGGTGTCAAAAGCTATATATCAAGGCAAATGCGTGTTGAACGGAGCTAAATACCCAATCCCGTAACTCTAGCCTACCCTAACCTACCCTAAATCGAGTTGTGTGTGTTTGATTTGTTCCCTTTCATATTTTTTAGATTTTTTTAGATTTTTAGTTTGAGTCATTTTTATTTTTAGGGTTTATTCTAGATTTGTTTACTATTTTCTAGATTTTATTTTCTAATTTTTCTATTTTATTTTTATTATTTTATCTTTATTTTTATTAGTTTTTAGTTTTTATTAGGATTAGATTTTTTTTAGGATTTCATTTATTTTTTTACTTTTATTTGATTTTACATTTATTTAGGATTTTAGTTTTAGTTTTATTAGATTTTATTTTTATTTTTATTTCTTTTTAGTTTCATTTTTAATTGAGTCTTTATTTTATTTTTTAGATTAGGAGTTTATTTTTAAATTTTAATTTTTAATTAATTAGTACTATATTTTTAGGGGTCATAAATTAAACACACACACACACACACACCCTACTACTTTACACACTTATACACTCATTTTCTCCCCTCACCCTCAAACTAACACTATACACCCTCACCCACACTAACACCCCACCATTCAACTTCTTCCCCAAACACTAAACCTATTTATCTCTCCTCTCATATCCCTCCATTAACACAACCTTATACCACCATAATCACAGAATGCATTCAGCACAACAACTCCACCATTACCCCATAACCCGTAAACCCGGCGATGCCAACCTGACTCGGACATTCCCAACTCCAGCCAGACAGCACCAGACCCGTGACTGTCCCGAAACCACCTACTATTCTTGCTCCAGCCGCAGAAACCCAAGCTCCGACCAGCTAAAACTCAAAACCGCAACTCCCCTATACCCGGATATCTGTCCGAACCCAGAACCCATTGCCGCCCAGCCCACCACCTGCGCCGGCGGCCACCATCCAAGCTAAACCCGTCGGACCTGCCACCGCCGTCATAACCCTCTAAGCCCACGACTATCGTCCTGCCATCTTCGACGGCCAAACCCGAGTTCCACCACTCATCCCCAACCCGCAACAGCTTCGGCAACCTACCCGAATACCTCCAAACCCGGTCGCACCCCCAGCCCTCACCTTCGAACCAATCCCCAAACCGACCTTGTCCAACCCTTGCTCCACCCAACCACTATCCAAGCTAAATTCAAGACCCATTTCACTCTTTTACCCCCTTGTCCAAAATCATGTCACCTGCCAAAGACCAAACAAACCAATTTTCAAGCAAAGACCAAGTCAAACAATCCTCACACGTCAATTAAAATCCATTTAATCCCTTTTTCACATTCTACCCCCAAAACCCCTCTAAACCAAATCAGATTTGTTACCACCCCACTTCCCACATGATCTCACCTCTAACTCATGCACATTTGTGCATTTTCCTAAATCAACCCTCACCCACACCTTATACAGCCTCTTGCACCTTTATCCTTCCATTTTTACCCCCATGCTCCATGCCTACTATTTAAGGATGGAAGACCCCATTAGAAGACTAGAGATTAGAGAATTCTAGAGGGAGAAAAACTAGGTTAGAAAATAGGGAATTCTAGAAAAAAAAATATTGTAGAGAGGAAAATTAAATTGTACTTAAATTTTGTTAGTGTTTGTACACAATTGAGAGAAACTTGGATTTAATACAAGTGCAATTTCTTTTCTCCTACATTTTGGTTTGAATTTCTTCTCTCTATATTGTTAATTTCATTTAGTAACTTTTATTAGATTGTTATTAAGTGAATTATGATTATGGTTGGCTAATCACTCCATTCAAGAAGTGAAATGAATACCCATATATTCAATTGAATGTATTAATTCATCTAGTTTATTTTGTTTCATTTAGCTAATTTTCTTTTCATTTCTACATGAGTTTATGCATTGAGAAATGGTAAATTATCCTTAAAAAATGATTAAAATCTAATATACTCTTAATTTTTGGATTCAAACTAGAGATAGAATGACCCACTAATTAGAGTATATTATATTTTATTATACTCATACATTAAATTTTAGTTGGATTTATGATTTATTATATGATTATACTCTTTTTTTTTTCTTTTTCTTTCTTTTTTATTTAGCGAGTGATTTATATAATTTTTCTAAATCAATTATTCATTTGAGTTGTGGGGATGAAAATTGGATTAACTAATTTTATATTGGTTTGTTTTGTCAAATGATGAGAATCAATTGATAAAATAAATTAATATTTGGAAAATTAGTAAACTAGAATAATTAACACATTTAATTGATAAAGTGGAGGTTAAGTTTCATTCCTTGAATATTCCTAAAATTTAATTTCATCTCATTATTATTACTTAGTTCTTATTTAGCTCACTAGTTAGTTTGTTAATTTCATCTCTCATTTTAGTTTAGTGTTACTTCACATTTCCACCTAAAAAGTGTTTTAATATTTGAAAAACATAAAAAAAAATTTAGAAAAACCCAAAAGTCTAAAAAAATAATCAAGTGAATTATATTCATTATTTTCTCATTTTTAGCATGTTCACACCTTAGATTTGGATTGATACCTCACTTACAATTATACTCCACTTTTGTCTACTTTTATAGGTTTGTGAAGATTTTTGATTGAAGAGCTTTTACAACAATGACACACCGAAAAGTAATTTATCAGATGGCCTTAGGTTTATTTTTGGATTGATTGGATCGCCAGTTGACCATTAACCACCAACATTATTTTATCACAAAACTACCACTCACGTATTGATTTACTACCATATTTAATTTTAACTTCAGCCTAATATTCTTTAAATAAATTTAACATTTTTATTTGAGAGACAACTTATGACTATAAGCTTATAAATATGTAAATTTATATGTAGTAATATCATATGATCATATCAAATTTAGCCTTAGACCTCATGCCACTGATAAGGTCATAGGTGTCATTGAGACGAATGATAAGAACATCTTAAATCTAAAAATGAGAGAGAGAGAGAGAGAGAGAGAGAGAGAGAGAGATGAGGTGCGTGCTCATCCAAATTTTGTAAAAAAAATATAGAACTCAAACATATAAAAAAGGGATATCTTATTTGAACCCACAAATACTCTTTCTCTTTATCATTACGAGTTTTCATTATTTTGTCAACCACCATCCAAACTTTTGCTATCTCATGGTTTAAAACTATTCCTCCACTTTGGAAGCCTAATCACACTAAAGAAAGAATACTCCATTTGTTTTGTTTTAAAGGAGTGGGTTGCTACGTCAAGACAAGAATAAAAAGAAAAAAAGAAAAAAAGGTAGCTCTTCATTGTTGAAAAAATAATAGAGAGTTCCTTTCAAAAACTTCAAAATCATTCTTCAATAATATTTTAATTTGTATTCCGAGCAAGTTTGTTGAAAGTGTTAGTAGTATGTCAAATAATTACTGCACATAGTTATATCAAACTGAGTTGATTTTGGGCTTGTTTTATCCTGGGGACAATGTGACTGTATACTACATGCACAAAGAGGGTAGAGCCGCAAAACATCTTAAAGAGAGCGATCTAGTCCACTATTTAAACCAATAATTGTTTATTACAAATGTTATAAATAATTGAGGTAATATTATTTTGTTTTATTGTGCAGTATATATTTTGATTCCAAAGCATGCGGTTCATATTTGGGATAATCGTATGAGGTAACAATTTTATTTTGAGTAGTAAACTACATATTTTTTTGAGTATTTGATTTCTTCATAAAACTCTCTGCTATAATTTTTAATTACAATATATAAATTTTACCAATAATTTTAAGACTGTTTATATCTAGCATGAAGACCGAAAATAAATCTTTTGGCCATCAATGGTTATATTTATTACGCCGAAAATGATAAAGGGCCAATAAAGTTGCTGCCTCTAGAAATTATAGTTTTTAACTTGTACCGCTAGACTACCTAAATATTATATTTTAAAAAGTAGAAAAATAACTTTCATTATTTAAGCGTATCTGAAATCGGTCAATATTTTTTTTTAAGAAATTAAAATTGAACAATAGTGAAACCCTTCATGAAAAACTCTTAAATAGGTCAATCCAATTTTTTAGCTATGAATGTGAAATATCATTTCACATAATATGTTATAGTTGGATATTGAATTGTCTGCATTTTTAGACAATTCACTTAGAGCCACTTGTGGTTAAGGCGTCAAATAACAATTTGATATTTGAAAAAAAATTAAAAAGTTGTTATATGGTATAAATTAAAATTTGATATTTCAAAAAAAATAAAAATTCTTTATATTGAATCAAATTAAAATTTGATATTTGGTATCAGATGAAAACTTGATATAGGAATCCAATGGAAATTTTCTATAAGGATTCGTATGGTATACAATAAACATTTACGCCTTGGGCCATGTTTACTACAAAATAAAATTTTTTAAATATTTTTTGAAGTGTTTATATGAAAGTGAAGTTGGTAGTTTTCAATCATGCTAAAGTGATCGATGATGGGTGGAAAGAAATCTGAAATTTTTGTTATGAATTTGTTGGAATATCATCTTTGTTTTATGATGATATATATGGTGAAATTTCATGAATTTTGGCATGCATATAGTATGAGGAGATTATGAATATTGGGCTTTGAGATTTCTAAAAAATGAGTTGTATATCGTTTATTATGATTTTTACAAATCTAATGCACAATGCTAAAAATTTTGGGCAATTTGTAGTGAAATGAGTTTATTTGAACTTATACTCAACGTTTTTGAGGAATTCTAATTTTTTTTATAAAACTATACTCATAAACAACGATTCTAGAAAATTTCATATATTTTCAATTAGCGGTTTGGTAGTGGTGTAATTTCAAACTTGAAGTTTTTTCTTTCGAACAAATATTTTGGACAACAATATTTTCTTAGAAAAATGTAACATGCGGTGTTCCCAACGGATTCAAAATATTTTGAAACCTTTATAAATTTTTTATTAAAGGATTAATGAACTACTTAAAAAATTTGGACTCAAATTTATGGAAGTTGATTTTTTTTTTTAAAATTGTATAAAGACTTATGCAACATTTGAGTTTGTAAGCGTAACCTCTAAAATTTTATATGAATAATTATTCATTTAGTATGAGTTGGAAAAGGTTAATAATAAAATTGTATTCTACTCTATTGAAATCAATTTGTGTGCTTCATATAGGTGTAGAAATAATTTAGTTGGTTAATTTTTTTTTGACCAAATGTTATGTGTTGGACAGAGTTTAAAACTCCAACACAAATATTTTACCTTATTTATTTGTATATAAAATCAAATATGTTATGCTTTTAATATGTTGTTTGATCTATTTATGGATTTACACCTACAGAGGTCTAATATTACGAGTAAAGATCTCATATGTCGAACTTTATATTGAGTAAATATAATTCATACGTTGAAATGATAATGATTGGAGGATATCATAATTGAGCTTGGTGAAAATACAATCTTTACTTTGGTAAAAATATTCTAATTGAATGATTTTGAATAGATGTTTAAACTCTAATACGAAATATTATCTAATACATTGTGAAAAATAATATGTGAAAATTCGTATGTTTCATTTCTTTAAGAAATAGATTATGTAATTTGTATATGACTTTGAGACCCTTGAAAATATGAACTTATGACTAGAACGAATGAACATGTATTTTTTTATTCGGCTATACCCGAAAGTATTAAGCATGTATTATTTTAAGAAATAAGATTAATTCTTATTTAATACTGAAACTCTATGAGTTTAGATTCCATTTTATCAAATGAAGATATAGTGGGGGAACATTACATGAGCTTCTCAATGTTATACCTAAAGAATAATGGGGGCACTCAAGCGAGTATATCTCAACTATAATTGAAGAACATTTGAATGTAATCTAAAACTTTGGTGTTCAATATAACTCTTAATTATAAGAGTTGTGACTTAAAAGTAAAAGATTGGTTATTCTATTGAAAAGTAATCCAAAAATCCTTAGAGAAGTCCTGTCATAAATAATTGATTGAATTCACTAGAATGAACTAGAAATTAGTTTATAATTGATTTATCTTATAACTTTAATATAATAAGATGTATACATCTCCTTTGAAGAAATAATGAGACCATTATCATTTATAAATCATTACACTTAAAAAGGGTTTTGTCACCTTTCATCTGCAAGGACTTATCACGATAAAAAACCTTAACAACAAAACACGGAGGCGTTGTCATGGTGTTTGACCCTGACACGATGGTGACAACCTATTGTCATGGTCGTGTGAGGATTAAAGACTGTGAAAATACCTCCGTATTTTGTTATCACGATCGTGTCAGGGTCAAAGATTGTGACAACAAATCTGAGATAACATAAACCCTCCACTCTTTTTTCTTATCCCTCCTCTCTCTCCTCTGTCTTTTTTTTCACAAAACCGCTGCTATACTCTCTCTCTACTCTCATCGACGAATCCATTATCCTCTCTCTCTCTCTCTCTCTCTCTCTCCGGCGACTACCACCATAACCCACACGGGTAATGCTCGCTCTCACCCTCTCTGATTTAATGATTTCTCTCTTAAATGTATGTGTGTGTGTGTGTATGTGTTTTTGTGTGTGCGAGGTTGTGTGTGTGTGTATATATATATATATATATATATATATATATATATATATATATAGGCATAATATATATATAAATATGTGTGTGTATGTGTAAGGGTTTTATGTTTTCTGAAATTGGGTATCCGAAATTGGGTATGTGAAATTTGGGTGTGTGAAATTTGGTTTGAAAATTGGGTATGTGAAATTCGGTATATACACATTAGAATAGTGAAATTGGGTATGTGAAATTGGTTATATACGCATTAGAATAGTGAGATTGGGTATATATGCATTAGAATAGTGAAATTAGATATATGAAATTGGGTACAATAGTTGCCCGCTTGTTCAAACGCACTACTTAATTCAAAATTTGAAATATTGAAACCGAACATTAGTTATCCGTTTGATTTGGCACCTCGGACCTAGGGACTTCCAGGTATTGTAGTATATAACCTAGGTATTATAGTATCTAACCTAGGGTTCTTGCATTTTTTTATAATTTTGTTGATATTAATCCATGAATATATGCTTGTTACCCATAATAGGTGATTGTTCGTAGTATCTATGATGGGATATCTTCTATACAAAGAGTGGATGAGTGAGACAAGTAGACTAGAGGTTGCGTATCGTAGAGGTGCTAGTGAGTTTATAAAATTCGCAAAGATATGTCTTAATGATGAAGAGTTCTCGTGTATGTGTCACATTATAGGAATGGTAAGGTGTTTGAGTGGAAAACAATTGAACTACATCTTCTTAGATGGGATGTGCAAGATAATTATCGATCATGGGTTTTTCAAGGGGAAATGCATGTTCCTTTTATCCCCTAGCAACCTTCACAACAATCATCAAGTAGGATATACGTACAAGGTCGGGAGGATAATGTAGATCCTAATATGTTGGAGGATTTAGTTGGTGATCCATTTTTTGGGATTTGAATCAATATTTATTGGTTGGTTAGTGAATATTTTAATTTGGATTTTAATCAGTTTAAGTATTATTTGAAATAATTCTTAGTACAATTTATGATATGTAGACCTGGCAAAATGAGGCACGACACGATAACACGACACGACACGACACGAGGGTTTGGGTCATTAACGGGTCAACACGGTAGATCCATTATCATAACGGGTTGGGTTTGGGTTTGCACTCTTACCCGATTATACCCGATTATACCCATTATTACCTGTTAGCGTTTTCGGGTTTTATTGGGTCGTGTGACCCGAAACAATATTACACCCATTATAACCCGTTAATGGATAAACAAATAAATTTTATATATATATATATATATAATTCCTAATTATAATAATCGTACTCCACTTACTCTTTGTTTTATCTTATCCCACACAACACAAGAGTACAAGACCAAAACATCTTTCAAGACTTTCATTTGAACTCCCCCACCATCCGCACATCTGGAGAGAGAGAGAGAAGAGAGCCTAAGAGAAAAGAAAACAACCCTAACCCAGGTCGGCGGCACAACGGCAGTGGCTTCCGAGGTATATTTTCTCCCTTTTTTTCTTCTAATCTCTTTTAATCTCTTTACATTTTCTTCTTCTAATCTCTTTATCATGTGATTTTTTTCAAGATCCAAACGATTTTTTTTCAAGATCCAACACTTTTTCTCAAGATCCAAACGATTTTTTTCAAGACCAAGACCTGTATGATTTTATCAAGATCCAAATGATTTTTTTCAAGCGATTAGGGTTTCAACTTCCAAACGATTTTTTATATATGTTTGTCAAAGTCATTTTTTTTATATATCAACGGTGGTTTCATTTGACATGTGTCTAAGTCATTTTTTTTATATATGACTGATTTTTATATTTTTTATATGAATGGTGGTATTTTTTTATATGACTGATTTTTATATGATCTGTGCCTAAGTCATTTGAACGGTGGTAATTTTTTATGGAACTCAGAGGTTTAGTCCTCAAATATCAGTTTTTTTTATATGAATGGTGGTATTTTTTTATATGACTGATTTTTATATCATCTGTGTCTAAGTCATTTGAACGGTGGTAATTTTTTAGGGAACTCAGAGGTTTAGTCCTCAAATTCAGAGTTTTTTTAGTCCTCTAATTTTTTATATGACTGATTTTTATATTTTTTATATGACTGATTTTTATTTTTATGTGACTGAATTTTATATTTTTCTCAGGTTCTATGGAAATGGATATTGGAACTTCTTTGGATATGGCTCTCTCTGAAGATGATGTTGGTGAAGCTGTTGAATTGCAGCTAAATGAACAAGAGGCTACTCAACAACAAAAAGATGCTACTCAACAAGTTGTTAAAAAGGTGAAGAAAAAATCCGGTATTCCCTCAACTCATAAAAAAAGATCTCGTTGCTGGACTTTATTTCAAGAATTACCGGTAGGTGAGGATAACAAAAGGAAAGATAAATGTCGTAAATGTGGCATAATTTATTTGTGTGACAGTCAGTATGGCACTCGTAATATGTTGGCTCATATGAATAATTGTATTAAAAATGAAGCTACTGACATTGGCCAACTTATTTTGTCCCAAACTAAAGGTTCTATGTCATTGAAATCTTCCACATTTGACATCGAGGTGTTTCATAACTTACTAGTTGAGGCAATTATCAAGCATAACTTGCCTTTTAATTTTGTCAAGTATGAGGGTCTTAGGGATGTTTTAAATACATTTCTGAGGATATCAAGCTGCCCTCTAGAAATACAGCTAAGGCAGGAGTGTTGAAAATGTTTAAAAGAGAGAAAATTAAACTTCAAGCTCAACTACATTCAGTGTCTGGGCGAATTTGCTTGACTTCTGATCTATGGACATCCGTAGCCACTGATGGGTACCTAACCCTTACAGCGCACTTTGTTGATAGCAATTGGAAGTTAAACAAACGAATACTGAATTTTTGTCTCATGCCTCCTCCATACACGAGTGTTGCTTTGTCTGAAAAAATTTATACACTGTTAAGTGAGTGGGAGATTGAAAAGAAACTGTTCTCTGTCACATTAGATAATGCTTCAAGTAACACTGCTTTTATTGATATTTTAAGAAGTCAGTTGAATCTAAAGGGTGCCCTTGTATTGAATGGTGAGTTCTTTCACATTCGTTGTTGTGCACACATTTTGAACCTTATAGTCCAAGACGGATTGAAAGAAATTGATGAGGCTGCGATTAAAGTTAGGGAGAGTGTGAAATAAATTAAAGGTTCACCCCAAAGAAAATATAAATTCTATGATTGTGTTTCTCAAGTGTCGTTGCAGTGTAGTAGGGGATTGCGACAAGATGTTCCGACAAGATGGAACTCAACCTATCTAATGCTTGATAGTGCGATTTTTTATCGTCGTGCTTTCATTCATTTACAGTTGAGTGATTCCAACTATAAACATTGTCCTTCTCCAGAAGAATGGGATAGAATCGAAAAACTTTCCAATTTTTTGAGTTTGTTTTATGAAGTAACACTCTTATTTTCTGGAACTAAATATCCAACTGCCAACTTATTCTTCCCTCAAGTTTTTATCATTCAACTTAAGCTTAAAGAAGCAATGGAAGGGACGGATAGTTTTTTACGTAGAATGGGAGTGCAGATGAACTTAAAATTTGAGAAATATTGGGTTGAATATAGTGTTATTCTTGCTATTGCTGTCATGTTGGACCCGCAGTTCAAAATTCAATTTGTGGAGTTCGCATATGCGAGGTTACATGGTACCGATTATCACGAGTTTATCCGTGTACGCGACACTTTATTTGATCTTTTTGATGTCTATAGTCTGAATTACTCGCATCTTGTAAGTTCAAGTAACTCTGATTTTGATACTCATCATCCTTCCCATAACTCCTCCGGGGATTCTATATTTCAGGTACATATTTCCATTTAATGCATTTTGATACTTCATATTTTGACACTCTGATTTCCATTTAATGCATTTTCATACTTCATATTTTTTTTTATCTAACTTATAAAATAAATAATATAGGACTTTGATAATTGCTATAAAGAGGGTGCTTCTGATAAAAAAAATGAGTTGCATAAATATTTTGATGAGGAAAAGTTGGGAAGAAAGCGAGATCTAGATATTCTTACTTGGTGGAAAGGGGAACAATTTCGCTACCCCATACTTTCTTGTATGGCTCGGGATATATTATCCATTCCAATCTCAACTGTTGCTTCCGAGTCTGCATTCAGTATTGGAGGTAGAGTTCTTGACCAGTATCGTAGTTCTCTTCTGTCCGAAATTGTCCAAGCATTGCTTTGCACTAGGGATTGGCTTTTTGATAAAATTGGTAAAGTCGCCATATTCAACTATTAATTTTCATTTTTTCTCCTTACCTTATATTAAATTTTTATTTCCTCAGCTATAGGTAAAGAAGAAGCTGCTGATGTGGATGAGTTGACGTAGGATATCTTTAATTTGCACATAAGCCAAAAATCTAGTGCAGCCCAATGTTCTAACACTATTTCTATCGACGAGTAACAAGGTTGATATTTAATTTTAACTTAAATTTTCTTTTTCTTTAAATTTCTGGTGTATATAAATTTTCTAATTTTCTACTTTCTAGGTTTCATCCAAGATATATATGCAGTTATGGCGTTTTTGAATTGCAATCGTTCTTCCAAGTAATCCACTTTTTTGGTGAGTAATTTTCATATATTTTACCATTTCATTTTACCACCTAATGTATTATATATATTTGAAATAAATGATCCATTGTTGTCCACTTTTAAACAGTTTTACATGGCTGAAAAATGCTGTGAAAAATGCTGCTGTTACTATAAGGCGATGTGCGCATTTTGGTCATTTCGTGACATCCGCCGTTACATATATTTTGATTACTGGTGAGAAAATTTTCATTAATATTTATTTATTAATTAATATAGTATTAAGTATGTTAGATAACTCATTGTAATTTTGCTATTTCTATCGACGAGTAACAAGGTTGATATTTAATTTTGACATAAATTTTCTTTTTCTTTAAATTCTGGTGTATATAAATTTTCTAATTTTCTACTTTCCAGGTTTCATCCAAGATATATATGCAGTCATGGGGTTTTAGAATTGCAAGCGTTCTTCTAAGTAATCCACTTTTTGGTGAGTAATTTCCATATATTTTACCATTTCATTTTACCATCTAGTGTATTATATATACTTGAAACAAATGATCCATTGTTGTCCACTTTTAAACAGTTTCACATGGCTGAAAAATGCTGTGAAAAATGCTGCTGTTACTATAAGGAGATGTGCGCATTTTGGTCATTTCGTGACATCCGCCGTTACATATATTTTGATTACTGGTGAGAAAATTTTCATTAATATTTATTTATTAATTCATATAGTATTAAGTATGTTAGATAACTCATTGTAATTTTGCAATTTGTAGGAAGAATATGTTGAAAAAAAGAGGAGTTACTGCCAACAGTTTTGAAGTTGCGTTGCTGTTAACAGTTTCCAACTTTAGTGTTGAATGAATGGATATTACTAATGATGGAACTTTTGTAATTAATGTTGAATGCTGTTACTTTTGTAATTAGTGTTGAAGTTCTCTTGTAATTAGTCTTGTAATTAGTTTTTGAATGTTATTACTTTTGTAACTAGTGTTGAAGTTGTCTTGTAATTAGTGTTGAATGCTGATACTTTTGTACTGAATGGATATTACTAATGATACAAATTTAGTGTTGAATGGTGCTGCTAATGGTAGAACTTGGAAGTCCAAACTATTGACAATTAAATAATGGGTATTAATGGGTAACGGGTGTTAACGGTAATGGGTGTTATCGGGGATTGGATGTTAACGGGTTAAGTAAAACACGTAATGGGTGTAAACGGGTTAAGTAAAACACGACCCAAATTCACCCATTAACTAACGGGTGTTAACGATTTGGGTCGTGTCACCCGTTAAAATTATTGGGTCGTGTTCGGTTTTAAATTTATGTACCCGTTAAGCTAACGGGTCGTGTTCGGGTTAGGATGATTTTATACGAAAACGTTAAAACACGACACGAACACGACCCAACACGACCCGTTGCCAGGTCTAATGATATGGATATGTATTCTTCTAATGTCGTTGTTAATTTATCATGCATATTATCTAAAAATTTCAAACTAATTCATTATTTATATTTCTAAATCATCTTTTTATATATATATGTTTCTACTAATAACATTTTTTTCCTGATATGTCTTCATCAGGTCCTGATCAGAGAATCGGAAATGAGGGAGTCTCGTCACGAACTAGGCCCTTAAAATGGGGTAAGTTAGGGAGCATAGGGGAGAACTAGCCGACTATTGATGTAAAAAAGTAGGTTATCCTTAATTATTTAATCACAGATAAAAATAAATAAGACAAAAGATTTTAAAGCGGTTCAGCCTCGAAGGAATGGCCTACGTCCACTGTTTTGTTATTGATGACTATTTGGAATTCTCGATAATAGATGTTTTACCAAGAAATTCCGAGTCCCCTGCTAATGAGGAGGTTACAATGTATTTATAGCCTTGAGGCTGTACATATGAGAGAATATTACATAGCTGTCCAATAGGCGTGTACATCTGTATGATAAGAATCAGCATTTAATGCGCATTCAATCCTCTTAATTATTCGGTTACAAATGCTCTGTATGAGGTGCAGCTCGGACCGCCTAAGTAGTTTGGTACAATAAAGTTCCTCGGAGAACACTTGCTGCTCGGAGCGCTTGAGTTGGTCGGGGAGGTTGAGTTCCTCGGAGTCAAGGTGTTGTCAAAAATATTCTCTGGTGCCATGTAGATTGACACGTGTCTCCATATAATTGGTCCATGTCAGCAGGTTAAATTTGGTATCAACAGAAGCCCCCAATGTTTCGTGGTTTGATGTTGAAGAAAAGTATGGAACATTTATGCCGCCTAAACTTTATGAATTTTAGACAATCGTTCGTTGTACATAACTCCTTTTATGAGTACATAGTATCAGGATTTTAAAGTGTTTCAAATTTCAATAACCGCTTCGTGTTTTGTGCCTTTTTTTCTTTTTAGCCGCCGAATACGCAATTGCCCATCTTGGTAATCATTATTTTTCTCCATTCTCGAGGTAAAGTATTTAAACACTTCAGAAATCTCGATCGTCTTTTACTTTTTCAAATCTACATCTTTAGAATTTCTTCACTTCTTCTCTGTCTTGTGCGTTCGTTTCTTCCATCGTTCGTTGTCACCTGATTCATCTTTTTCCTGTAAGATCTTCTTCCTTCTTTTTTATTTCTTTTGTTCATCATGGTTTACGTCGTTCAATCTTTTGAAAAATTTCGCTCTGGTTTTTTTATTCCTTCCTGGGTTATATTGGAAGAGCTTTGTGAGCCTTCTGACTATTTTCGTTTGGCTGAGGGACATTGGTTCCCCAGTCTCTTTGTAGCTGAATGTGGCTTTTCTTTTCCTCCAAACCCCCTGTGTTTGGAATTCTGTTAATATTTTGAAGTGGTACCTGCAAAAATAGCTCCCAATACCTGGAGAATAGTTAATGGAGTCCATAGGTTAAATCAAATTTATGGAACCCGATTAGGAATTCCGAAAATTATGTTTTGCTATAGATGGGTTGTTAGTAATAGCACTTTTTATTTAAAAACTAGGTTTTTAAATAGGGCTTTAGTTGTCAATATCCCCGATGCCAACAGGGATTACTTCGAGCATGGGGTTGTTATGAAAAATTGGCAACATGCTCCATTAAATGGAGATGATGTGTACCAGGGTCCTAGATGCCCTCCCTATGGCAATGGGATAGGATGATTTTATTTTGTTTTATTTTTGGAATTATGTTTTCTTTGTGTTTGATATAATGCGTTATTGACATTTAAATTTTTGTTTATTTGCAGTTGATAGCAAAAAGAAATCCCCTAAAGAAACTGATGTTAATTTGAGGCACTTGAAACTTATCTGGAGTTTGCACTAAACTGTTGCTGATGAACATATCAGATCAGCCTCGTACTTGTTGCAGTACAAGAGTTACACTTCTTCTTTCAATGCTCGTCCAGTAATAAGTGACATAGAACCAGCACCAGCACCAGCTTCTGAAGGTTCCTCTCCTGAATCAAATATTCCTCTCAGTGACAGAATGAAGAGAAGAAGAGCTCCCTCATACTTTGACAAATCAGACTCTACCAATGTAGAGGCAAAGAAAAATAAGGAGGATGTCCCAGAGGAAGGGACAAGAAAAGTTGATGCACCCCCTCCTGCTGCTGCTGCTGCTAAGAAGGTTGTCGAGAAGCCCCCTGTGGCTCCGAGCAAGATTGTGGTCGTTTATCCTCCAAGCGAGGTTATAGTTATATCACCGACCAAGACCACATCCTTGTTCGAAAATGTTCCTGCTCCCAAGAGGAAGTTCAAGAAAAGCTCCTCGGATAAAGTGGCTGAATCCATCTCTCAACCTCTAACTGCTGGAAATGGTGTTCCCACTTTTTTTGCTCTGAGCTCTGCCATGAGCTCTGTGAAGTCTTGGATTATCCCTGAAATCTAAGGTCTTGAAGACACTCTTTCTCGGGATAGGGTTACCACCTTGGAAGCTCAACATATTGTCTCAGTAAGTATTACTAATCTAAACTTTCACTTTTTAATATTATGTACTTGCACTAACTTACAATTGTTTTCTTTTTCCAGTTGGTAACTTGTTTCAACACCATTTCGAAAAAGGATGAAGCTATTAAAGCTTCCAGCTCCTCATCAGGTGTGGAGGAAGCTCTTGTAGGTCTGACACAATCATTAAAGGATTCTCGTCAGAAGTATGACGAAGATAAAATTGCATGGGAAAAGAAATTAAAAACCATTGAGCAAGAGAAAGAGAAAGCTATGGAGGCCTCTCAGGAGTTGGAGAGGAAAATGAAAGAATGTGAGAAGAAGAATACTGAGCTTGAGGAAAAGCTCAAAAATACTGGAGAGATTGAGACCAAGCTTAAAATTGTTGAAGAAGAATTGGTCAAACTCCGTGAAGCTGATCGTCAGAAGGAAGAGGCAGAAAGGAAATTGAAAGTGGCCGAGGAACTCTTATCTGAGAAGCTTTCCTCGGAGAAGGTGAAGAGGAAACTGGCTGTTAAAAAGTCCTTCAGTGCTGGCTGGGACAAAGGTTGGAACAAAGGCCTAGCTGCTATGTCCTCTCAATTGGATTTTGCTAGCCTCAAATTCTTCAGGGACGGATGGATTGCTGCTCTGCAGGAGTTAAAGGTCTCAGAGAGTTCTGAGCTGTTTCAACGTCGTGTTCACGGTCTTCCTCCTTCCCCTGGCGAAGAAGAAGAGGACGAAGCTGCCTCTGAAGAATCTTCAATGATGGTTGGGGATCAGGTCCCTACAGTTGAACTTCTCTACGAGCAGCCCCAACCAACTATTAGTCCTACCGAGCAGCTTCAATCTACCATTACTTTTGTCGAGCAACTGCCAATATCCTCCGAGCAACCAGCCTCCTCATCTCAGCCTTCCGAGGAAGTCGTAAAACACAAGGAGAAGGTATAAAGTTGCTCGGGCTTTAATTTTATTATTTCTTTTGAATGTAACCCTGAACCTTGTACCTGTCTTTTAATGAATAAAAATTTGAGTTTTTGTTGTTCATGTTGACTTTCTTTATCTTGCTCTGCCTATATTGTTTATTAATCCTGTTTATGGCTTCTCTTTGCTAGTTTATGGCCAGGATGGAACTCTTGTTAGCCTACGATACTGAGCTGATGAAAAAATGTAATGAATATTTCAAAGCTGGCCATACAGATTTGGATGAATCATAAATTTTTGATATCCTGGGTTCAGATGCCTCTGAGCGAGCAGTGGAAGCTTACCAATATCTGAAATGCTTACTCAACCGAGTTGTTGCCAATAACGTGGCTTATTACGAGATGATTGAAGATCTCCAAGGTATCATCGAGGAACTTCAGCAACAATACAAGGAATCTTCTGCCCTTTTGCATCAGGGGTATGAGAAAAAGTATCAGCAGCTAAATGCTGACAAAGGCTATGATAAGTTAGTCGCTGCTTATGATTTTAAGGAGAGGACCTTGAAGATTGAGGTCAAAGAGCATAGGCAGATCGCGAAATTACTGGAACAGGAAAATAATAACCTGCGAGGAGAGATATCTCAACTGAAATCTGCAGCCTCTACATCGAGCGCTTTGGTCCCTGTTAATAACGAGGGTTTCTCTTTCTTGGAGGTCAAAAATGCCAACTTGAGAGATGAATTAAAAACCTTAAAAAGTATTGGACCTTCTACCTCTGCTCGCTGGCGAGCAAGAGCTTATCGGGGACGAGAAAGGGCTGCTCGTATTTCTATTGAGGAACAAAGAACTCAATCAACTTTGGAGAATCATGCCTTTCAGTTGATGGCGAAGAATTAATCATTAGCTGAGATGTCTAAGAAGATTCAGACCTTCGACGAGTAACTTGCTACCCAAAATTCTGCCTTGGAGAACAAAAAAAATTTGGTGAAGAATCTTCTCGAGCAGTTAGAGAGGTTGACCTACCAATTCCACAAGCAACCCAGAGAATTCTAGATGGCTGGTTATAATGAAGCCCTCTATCACCTTGATGACCAGATCCAGCAGTCGAACAACGAGGGGTACAAGCAAGGATGGTTGAATGCCTTGGGTGTGCTGCAGTTGAACAGGGTCACAATTTATGGGATTACTATCCCTGCGTTGCTCGAGTTGCTAGTGCCACCTTTTAAACTCGATATGAGATGGATTCCTGCTCGGGCTATTCCTCAATGCCTGATTTCAAAGTATCTCGGTGACTACAGTCTTCACTCTAATTTTGAGATATCTCGGCCAGAGCACCTGCTTGTTCGTCCTTCTATGATGAATATTCGAATGTTGAAAGACATAAACTTCACAAACTCCCCCTATGCCTTAGATGATCCTCCTGCCGGAATGGCTCCTGCTTCAAAGGCAGAGGGAAAGAAACCCATAGAATAGGATTTTATGTAATGACTTATACTTTTCGTTACTTATGTAATTCTATTTAATTTGAATGAAATTTTTTTATAATACATTTGTAATTTTATTTAGTATGAATGAGAATTTATCTTTCGTCATTTTCTTCTAAATAATTTGTAGAATGTTTTTGCTTGCTGGTTATTTATTTTATTGCAGTGATTTATCAATCTTAGATCTTTATGTGATAAAATATCCTTTATCTCATGATCCTGTTCAATTTGAACAACTGAAGATGATTGTAATTGGCTTACCGACCAACTAGAGTTTATTAAGATATTTGTTTCTGACCATCCGGAGTTGATGAACTTTTATTCCCCGACCAACCGTAGTTAGGGGATTTTTATTTGTCAACCATAGTTGGTAGAGCGACCAACCGTAGTTAGTAGAGCGACCAACCGTAGTTAGTAGAGCGACCAACCGTAGTTGATGGGATTTTTATTTATCGACTAACCGTAGTTGGTAGACTGACCAACCGTAGTTGGTAGGGTTTTATTTATCGACCAACCGTAGTTAGTAGACCAACCAACCGTAGTTGGCAGGGTTTTTTATTTATCTACCAACCGTAGTTGGTAGACCGACCAACCTTAGTTGGTAGGGTTTTATTTATCGACCAACCGTAGTTAGTAGACCGACCAACCATAGTTGGTAGGGTATTTTATTTATTGACCAACCGTAGTTGGTAGACCGACCAACCGAAGTTGGTAGGGTTTTTATTTATCGACCATCCGTAGTTGGTAGACCGACCAATCGTAGTTGGTAGGGTTTTATTTATCGACCAACCGTAGTTGGTAGACCGATCAACCGTAGTTGGTGGGATTTTATTTATCGACCAACCGTAGTTGGTAGACCGACCAACCGTAGTTGGTGGGATTTTTTATTTATCGACCAACCATAGTTGGTAGACCGACCAACCGTAGTTGCTAGGGTTTTTATTTATCGACCAACTGTAGTTGGTAGACTGACCAACCGTAGTTGGTAGGGTTTTTATTTATCGACCAACCGTAGTTGGTAAGGTTTTATTTTGAACTTGATGCATAGTGTGTAGCACTAATACTCCGAAAAAATTTCATCAAAATGAAAGAATTGGATAAATACTTCAACACTTTATTCATACTGAAGAAAACTTCATTTATTCATTTACATAGGAATCCCTACTGCTGATAATACTTGCGTAGATGTTCTGCATTCCATGCATTTTTAAATTCTTCCCCCTTCAAGGTTTCAATCCTGTAAGTTCCTGGGCGAACAACCTCTGTTACTGTGTAGGTTCCATGCCAGTTAACTTCCAATTTGTTGTGTTTTTGAATCACTTTCTTTAGCACATAGTCCCCTTCTTTCAAATCACATTTCTTTACTCTCTTATTGTAGAACAGAGCTGTTCATTGCTGGTAAGCAGCATTCCTGATTGCTGCTTCTTCTCTAACTTCCTCGAGCATATCCAAATCTAATCTTCTCATCAAATAGCTGACAGGAGAATTGAAATTCATCACTCTGTGTGTTGGGAGGCCCAGCTCGGCAGGTATAACAACTTCACTTCCAAATGCCAACATGTACGGAGATTCTCCTATTGCTGCTCATGGTGTAGTACGATAATCCCATAGTACAGAATGTGGCTCATTGATCCAATTTGCCTTCGCATCATCCAGTCTTTTCTTCAAACCATTCAGCAGCGTTCTGTTCATCACCTCAGTTTATCCATTGCTCTGGGATGGCCTGGTGCCAAGTGGATTTTCAATATATTTGACTGATGATAATATGCAGCGAACTCCTCGTTATCAAATTGAGTTCCATGGTCTGTGATGAATGCATGAGGAAGACCATATCTACAAATGATGTTCTTCCATATAAATTGATATACCTTCTCATAAGTCATATCAATAAGAGGTTCAGCTTCCACCCATTTAGTAAAATAATCCACAGCAACGACAAGGTATTTGAACCTTCCTCTTGTCGTCGGAAGTGGTCCGACCAAGTCCATTCCTCATATGGCAAATGGCCAAGGGGATGTTATGGGTGCTAACAATGCCTGAGGAGTTCTTCGAAGGGACGAGAAGCACTGGCATTTGTCACATTTCTTGGCATACGCTATGCAATCAGCCCTCGTCGTCGGCCAATAATATCCCTGCGTCATTATTCTTTGCAAAAGCATCCGACCTGCAACATGAGCTCCACAGGACCCTTCATGGACCTCTTCAATCAAATCTTTCACCTCGGAAGGGTGCACACATCTTTGCAGACCTGCTATAATTCCTCGTCTATATAGAATACCATTAGTCAATACATAGCGAGTAGCTTTAAACTTTAATTTCTTGGCTGCGAATTTGTCGGTTGGTAATTTCCCTTCTTTAATATATTCCCTGATGGGATCCATCCAAGATGGTCCTAACTCAAGGGTAATAAAGTTCATCATTAGATATTCGTCTATGCTTTGACTAGCCAAGACTTCTATTAGGATTGTTCTTCGTAGCTCGGTGTATGTGGCTGAAGCTAACCGAGCTAAGGCATTCGCTTTTGCATTCTCTAATCTTGGTATTCTAATTATCTATACTGCGATCAGGCTTGATAAAACTTCCATTGCTTTTGCATGATACCTAATCATTAATTCTCCTTTGGCTGCATATAATCCCAGCATTTGATTTACGATCAATTGCGATTCACTGAATACGATAACCTGCTCCGCCCCCATGGTTTTTTCCAAGCCAAGTCCTGCAATCATAGCTTCATATTCAGCCTCATTATTAAAAGCCTTGAATTGAAAACGCAAAGCATACTCCACATTGACCTCATCCAGGATGTTCAAAACAATCCCTGCTCCATAGCCTTTAATGCAAGATGAACCATCCACATATAGATTCCATATAGGTACCTCATTCTTAAATTTTATATTGGATAAAGTTCCTCGATGGAATAATTGTTGCTTCCTTTTATCCTCCTCTAGTACTTCTTGCTGCTCGTCGACCATCTTCCCCTGATCGTCAACTGACTTAAGTTGATCGGGGTTTAAATTTGATGATCCTGTAACATCCACAGGTTGGTCGGTATTCAGCTTTTGCTCCTCGGAGGTGTCAGGATAAGTGAATTCTGCGATAAAATCTGCTATTGCTTGCCCTTTAAGTGATGACCTAGGCTCATAAATTATATCATATTCACCAAGTTCTACTGCCCAGTACATCAATCTCCCAAATTTTTCTGGTTTATGAAGAGCTTGTCTTAGTGGCATATCGGTATACACTACTGTGGTATGAGCTTGGAAGTACGACCTCATTCTTCTACTTGCTTCGATCAACGCTAGTGCCAACTTTTCTAGTCTTGGATATCTGATCTTTGCTCCTCGGAAGGCCTTTCTAGTGTAATAAATTAGTTTTTGCACTCCATCCTCCATTCTTATCAAAGCCGAGCTAACGGCATTCTCCGAAACTGCCAGATACAAGTACAATCTTTCTCCCATAACTGGCTTGGACAACAGTGGGGGTGCTCCCAAGTATTTTTTTAACTCTTGAAAGGCCTTCTCGCATTCATCATTCTATTCAAACGTTTTTCGGAGTGTTTTAAAGAATGGGAGGCATCTATCAGTTGCTCATGATACAAATCTATTAAGTGCTGCAACTCGCCCTGTGAGACTTTGCACTTCCTTCTTCGTCGTTGGAGATCGTAGTCCCAATAGAGCCTTGATCTTTTCTAGATTTGCTTCAATACCTCGTTGGTTGACAATATACCCGAGGAACATGCCTTCTCATACTCCGAATATGCACTTGGTAGGGTTCAACTTCATTTGATATTTATCTAATTGATCAAAGGTTTGACCTAGATCAATTAGATGGTCAGCAGCTCTCTTGCTCTTCGTTAGCATATCATCAACATAAACCTCCATATTGTGACTGATTTGCTCTGCAAACACCTTGTTCATCAGTCGCTGATATGTTGCACCTGCATTTTTTAAACCAAAAGGCATAACATTATAACAGTAAGTTCCCCTAGGGGTAATAAAAGAGGTACTCTCCCTGTCTTCAGGTTTCATTTTAATCTGGTTGTAACTAGAATAAGCATCCATGAAGCTCAACAACTCATGTCCATAGGTAGCGTCCACTAATTGATCAATTCGGGATAAAGGAAAATGATCCTTTGGGCATGCCTTGTTGAGGTCGGTGAAGTCTACACACATCCTCCACTTGTTGTTCTTCTTCTTTACCATTACCACATTAGCTAACCAGTCTGGATATTTGGCATCTTCAATAAAGCAAGCTTTTTGGAGCTTCTCAACCTCCTCTTGTATAGCTTGGTTCTTCTCGGGGCTAAACACTCTTCTTCGTTGCTTCACATGTTTGATTTCCTTCTTCACATTAAGTTCATGACACAAGAAAATTAGGTCTATTCCTGGCATATCTTTGTGGCTCCATGCGAAAGTTTGTTTTCTATTTTTTAGGAAGGCTATCAATTCCTGTTTTAGTAGGCTGTCCAACGATGAACCAATTTGAGTGTTCGTTCTGGGTGTTCATCGTCCAGAATGACGTTTTCAGTAGCTTCCACCACCTGACCTTTTACGAGTTGCGATTCGTCTCTAGGATCTAACGTTTTAATTTCTGCACCTTCATCCACTTGATAGGTGGTAGTCTTTTTCTTGGATTCTTTCAGTTCTTCTTGCTCGACAGATGAATAATAGCATTCTCGAGATACTTTTTGGTCACCCTTCACAATTCCTACTCCAAAGTTGGTTGGAAATTTTAGGCATTGATGTACAGTAGATGGTACTGCTTCGAACTTCTTCAATCATACTCTTCCCATGATGATATTGTAAGCTGATTGAATATTCTTGTCCATCATAAAAAAGCGCACTCTTTCGATTCGACAAGCAGGCCATGTAGCGATGAACATATCCAACTTGATTGTCCTAAGTGAAACCGAGGAGTGGTCGATGGTATGGCTCCAACTGGGATAGCTTTAGGTTAAAACTATCAAAACATGGGTAGAACATAATATCTGCCGAGCTACCATTATCCACCAAGACTCGCGAAATTACTACTTCCTTTATCCTCATTTTGATCACCAATGGGTCATCATGAGGGTATAGCACACCTGCGAGGTCATTCTTAGAGAAACCGATGACCAGTTTATCTTTGTTAACCTTCCTCGGGCGATCTTCTTTAGCTAGATTTATCCGTTGAATATACGAACAGGCTTGAGCCTCATTGAGGTAAGCTTTCCTTTCTGCAGTAAGGTCTCCACCTCCTGCATCTCCACCAGTAATAACATTGCAATCAAATGACCCAAAACGGATAGAAAATACCTCACGTTCTGGCTGTCTTGGTCTTTTAGGGAGATCGAGGTCGTCTTATAGATCATCTTCATGATCTTTTTTCTTGTTTTCTCCTGCTCGACGAGGAGATCTAGATCTCCGTATTGCTCGGTCGTTGTTTTTTTCTTCATTTCTATGATCAACATACTTGGCCAGCTTTCCACGTCTGATGAGCGCTTCAATTTCATTCTGAAGAGCTATACAATTTTTGGTCGTGTGACCATGGTCTTTATGGAACTCGTAATATTTGGCCTTATTCCTTTTGTCAGGGCCTGTCTTCATTTTCTCAGGCCAGTTTAACTCCTCGCTGTTCTTGATCTCTTCCAGAACATGGTTTATATCTACCTTCAAAGGAGTATAGTTTCCAAATTTCTTTAACTGTTCTAACGCTTGCCTTGCTTTTGACTGCTTGTTACCATAATTATTCTTCTGATCCTTCTTTTCAATCTTCTCGGCCTCAACTTTGGTTTCCTTAGTATCCATGCTCTTCTTTGCTGCCATAACTTTCTCGGCATTCATGATTTTGGCTGCTTTTGCCATTAATTCTGACATGGTCCTAGGTGGATCTTTGGCCAAAGTATAGTAAAATTTATTTGGCAACAATCCACTCATCAAAGCAGTGATTGCTGTCTTTTCCTCATAGTCAATAACTTCAAGCTTCTCGTTATTGAAACGAGTAATATAATCCTTGGTGCTCTCACCTTCTTTTTGTCTAACGCTTAGCAAGTGTGCTACTCGCTTAACTGGTTTTGCTCCAAAATAGAAGTTTCCAATAAAGAGCTCGGCAGTTGAAAGAAAGTTGCAATCTTCCCCCGAGGAAGATTATTGTACCATATTTGAGCAGATCCTGTGAGAGTTCCTGAAAACGCCCTACATCGCATCTCGTCTGGAACAGCATAGATATCAGCAGCTGCTTGATATTGTTCTATATGTAGAATAGGATCAGTTTTTCCATTATATTTTGGTGTTACCACTGAGGCTTTGAACTTTGATGGTGTGGGAAAATCCACAATTGCCTGGATAAAAGGTGTCCCTTGGACAAAAGTTCTTTGTAGAGGATTTTTGGCTTTAGCCATTTCCCCTAATCTATCCTCCAATATCTGAATAAAGCCTTTCCATGCGTTATTTGCCTCCTCGGGCCTGTTGGTCCGAGTAACTGATCGTGTTGAATTTTCCTCTTGCGATCTTTCACGACGAGCAGCTGGTCAGGATTGGGCAGAACCTTCCTTTAAATCAGAGAATCGTTGAAAGTTCCTCGACACCATCTTAGGGGGACTTTTATTCCTCCTAGGACCCAAACGATCAAAGGGAGAAACTCTACTCAATCTTTCAAGAGCACTGGTCCTTTTTGGAGATAAAATATCGTTTTGTTCAGTATCTGTGGCTCGTACTGATGAAGTTCGGCCAGGTTGATAAGAAAAATCATTAGATCTATCAGTGCCATATGAATCGACATGTCTAGATCGAGATTCCTCTGGGAGTAATGTTTCTCTAGTTCGTGAGGAAGTCAATTGGGTATTCCTCTGAATGCTTCGTTGTCCTGACTGGGCAGGTGCTCCACCCTGGATAGTTTGCATGAGTTATCGCATGGTTTCTTGCATGGCGGTCTGGCCCTGAGCTAAATTAGCCATTATTCCAGCCAGATCTTGGACACTTGGAGGAGTGGATGGATTTGGGGGGTTTTCAGCGTTTCGATTACTGGATTCAGGATTATCAGCCATTGGGGATGAATTGTTTTGGTGAAAAATGATAGTTTCAGTCGTTTCCCACAGACGGCGCCAATCTGTTGATGTAAAAAATTAGGTTATCCCTAATTATTTAATCACTGGATAAAAATAAATAAGACAAAGGATTTTAAAGTGGTTCAGCCTCGAAGGAATGGCCTACGTCCACTATTTTGTTATTGATGACTGTTTGGAATTCTCGATAATAGATGTTTTACCAAGAAATTCCGAGTCCCCTGCTAATGAGGAGGTTACAATGTATTTATAGCCTTGAGACTGTACATATGAGAGAATATTACATAGCTATCCAATAGGCGTGTACATCTGTATGATAAGAATCAACATTTAATGCTCATTCAATCCTCTTAATTATTCGGTTATAAATGCTCTGTACGAGGTGCAGCTTGGACCGCCTAAGCTGCTCGGACTGCCTAAGTAGCTCGGTACAATAAAGTTCCTCGCAGAACACTTACTTCTCGGAGCGCCTGAGTTGGTAGGGGAGGTTGAGTTCCTCGGAGTCAAGGTGTTGTCAAAAATGTTCTCTGGTGCCATGTAGATTGACACGTGTCTCCATATAATTGGCCATGTCAGCAGGTTAAATTTGGTATCAACACCGACCTTCCAAATTGGGGCCTTAGAATTGGCCAAAATGATTATTGGCCCAGGGTACACTGATTGGAGGAGGGTACCCGTTGAGCTTAAGGTGGCCGCTTGGGGGGCATTACATGTATATGCTTGATTCACTTATATTTTTTTTATTTGATAATTTAAATACTACTAAGTCACTTTTTTTGTATTTGTTGGACAAGAACAATTCGATTTACCCCCAAAATCAGACGACGCCACGTTGGAACAACTAAGGGAGCAATGGAAAATGTGAAAAAATATGTGTGCACGGTATTTTGTTAGGGACCGGGAGTCCATATTATGACATAAGGACACCGTACCCAATAAGGAAACAATATCATTGGCAAACTGGAAACTGTTTATCGATAATGAGATATCAGATAGGCAGTTGTCCTCTCATGAATCGAGGAGGGCAAATCGGTCCAAGAAGTTTGACATGCACTACTTCGGCGTACGTCTTATGCCGACGTGGAGCATATGATGGTAAATTTTGAATATTATTTCATTTAACTTATATTTTATTCTTTTTGGTGGTAATTATATACTACTTCATTACATTTGCATTATTTTATTTCAGGTGAAGGGGATTGGTCTTGGGGGTAAGCCACATAGGCTCAATGCCCATGTGATGATTCTAACAAAGAAAAGGAAGGAAAATGAGGTTGATTTGGCTGTGGCCGCCACTATTATAATCTATAATTGTATTTATATTATTAATTCATTACTTATAATCACATACTTTTTTGTTATTTCATCTAATCGCGTACTTTTTTTTTATTTTATTTTAGGAAAAGCTTAAAGAAGTCCACAACTCACAAAGTGACGTTGAGAAGGCATCTCTGAGTATGGATGCACTTATCCAAGCGTGCGGGATGGATCATAAAGGCCGTACTTGGGGTGTTAGCTCCCGGGTAGGGAAGTCGAAGCTCATTGGGATTTCATAGAGAAATAGTGGATTGTCACGCAAGGTTGACGAGTTGAAGACCAACTCGGACCACAAGTTTGACAACATCGAAAAATATTAAATAAAATGTTTTTGATGGTTAGGCATGCTATTCAAGGTCGAGTCATGAAAATCTCAGGGAAGGGAAATGAGAAAGTAGTGGATGAGGGGACCACTATTCCATCTTTCTCACCCTCACGGATAGACCCCTCATCTTCGTATGACTTATTTGCCTCCCCCTCGTCCCAACTGTCCATACTAGATTTATAATTTGTTGGAAGAAATCTATTTAATAGACTTACGGGGAGGCAATAGAATTGTCAGGGGATTGAGGGACCCGAGTATATGCCCAGGTTCCATGGTTCATAACCATCTGCTACAGCGTCACGAGGCTCGGGTCCGTAGCACTGACGTTTTGGTAGGGAAAAAAAGATGAAACCCTGTGGTTAAATAAACAATGTGGCATCTGGCATAATGAGGGATGTGTTGTTTCTTATATAGTATGGCCTATCTTTCTCCTCCAACCTGAGAATCAATGAACTTTTTCTTTTACGTAATAATTTGTTTATAACATTCAAATTCGGGTTAATATATTGTGTTCCTTATTTATGTTTCCTTCGTGATTGATTATTATTAATATTTGTGTTGATTGATGTTGGTTATTGTTAAAATATATATTTGATTGTTGGTACATGTTAAATAATATAGTGCTGGGCAGTGGTAGTGGCCATACTGCCCAACAGTGTTTTTTATTCTGTTGTCTTGTTTTGTCACGGACATTGACCGTGACAAGTACTTGAAAAGGACTATTTGTCAAGGATTTTCCACGTCCAAAGTATGCGACAAAGAAAAACTTATCATGGACATTAACAATGACATGACCGTGACAAATGAAACTTGTCGTGGACGTTAACCATCACAAGTCCTTGAAAAAACCAGTTGTTACCCTCATTCCTATCATGGTCTTTGACCGTGACAAGTTCGAATTGCCAAGGTCTATGACCATGACAACTAGCCTGTTTTGGTGTAGTGAATATAAGTTTTGATTTATCGATAGTAAGATAACTTAGTTATACACGATGCATGTTAAATTATTGTCATAAAAATGGAGTCACTCCATATTTTAATATACATGATGTTGAGTTAAAATTAAATGCATATAATATCGCTTTTCGAATGGTGATCTAGGTATTACTTGGACCAACTAGAAGTTAGATAATTTATGAATATGGAAGGCACCAATAAATAACATGATATTGTGATAATTTTTAATCATAAAAAAAGAATGAATTGATAATAATATAAATAATATTTATCATTAAGCATGTTGAAATATGAATGCACTATTATTTTTTTATGCAATTATGATTAGCTAATATTTGGTTATGATATTTTTTTGCCAAGAAAACCAAATTTATGCTAAGTCATAGTGTTGGCATAATGAGTTTCGATGAAACAAGAATATTACTTGCTAATATTACAAGTACAAATATGGATTATTAATAGATCGAGTACCTTAAAATACAATAATATCTATTTATTAGATATATGCTTATTGTGAACTATCTTGTACTCCACATGAACTAACTATAAGAACACTATATATAGTGTTAAGAAAGATGAATACGTGAACATATTAAGTAGTCTCCACTGAGCTACTAAATACAATTAGCTTGAAATTATTTATTTCATGGAAGTACTATGAAGGTTTATAATTGAAAAGTGCATTCTTATGCTATTGAGAAATATTATGTGTTTTGATAAAAACCATGAACCTAGAATTGATTTTGAATCAATTAATGGATATGTGTCTAACACATATTATGATGTTATTTTTTCGAACTCCAAGAAATATTAATTATTGACACAGTTAATGATGGAGTTTATGGTGATACCATTAGCTATGTCCAATGGGGAAATAAAAGGTTGAAAGACATATTATAAGATACCCTTTATGGGAGAAATTGATACCAGTTAATTTATCCACAATAATATAACCATGGATATTGTAAAATTTTGGAACCTTTATTATAACAACAAGAATGACAAATATGTCTTAAGAATAAAATAGTTTTAGAATTTAAAACTAATGACTTATGAGTGTGGCTTATGTTTAGATTGATGAGAACATAACCTGACTATCCGTTGACAAAATGACTAGTACAGTAGAAGATGTTTAACACCTAGGAAAGGATGGGACTAAAGTCCATTGATAGTTCAATCACTTGTGCTGGTAACCCAACCCACAGAATGGAGATCCCAAAAAATAGGTTCAAAGGGTAATAACAAGTCACAAGTGATATGGGTTGAATCATGCTCATATTTTATAGAATATAGATGAACAAATTTCTCTTTATCATTACGGGCCTTCATCATTTTGTCAACCACCATCCAAACTTTTGCTATCTCATGGTTTAAAACTATTCCTCCACTTTGGAAGCCTAAGCACACCTAAAGAAAGAATACTTCATTTGTTTTTTTTTAAAGGAGTGGGTTGCTACGTCAAGAGAAGAATAAAAAAAAAGTAGCTCTTCATTATTGAAAAAATAATAAAGAGTTCCTTTGAAAAACTTCAAAACCATTCTTCAATAATATTTTAATTTGTATTCCGAGCAAGTTTGTTGAAAGTGTTAGTAGTATGTCAAATAACTACTGCACATAGTTATATGAGACTGAGTTGATTTTGGGCTTGTTTTATCCTGGGGACGATGTGACTGTATACTACATGCACAAAGAGGGTAGAGCCATAAAACATCTTAAAGAGAGCAATTCAACCCAAGAATCATTTAATACAAATTCTATAAACAATTGAGGTAATATTATTTATTTTTATTGTGTTGTATATATTTTGATCAGTAAACGAAAAAAGATTTATTTTGAGTATTTGATTTCTCCATAAAACTCTATGCTGTAATTTTTAATTACAATATATAAATTATACCAACAATTGATATTATATATTAGGGATAATGAATAAGGTCAATTCATGTTAGCTAACTATCAAGAAATAATTACTAATTAAGCATATGAGTAAATGGAGTATAGAGAGAATAGTGAAAATACATTATTATTGTAAGAGCATATTTCAATAGCTTAGGTTTAAATAGATTTTGGCGTATCCCGTTACCCATTCGACTCGAGTCGTCATGAAGATTCGAATATCCAACATCTCCAACTTCGAATCATCTCCACATTATGAGGGTATAATAATATTTAGAGTTTAAATTTATTCCTTGAATTTTTTTGGGATGTTTGATTATTATTAAAACTGAAACGAGATTTTTCATTTAAAAATCGAGGCATTTTTCTCTATTTAAATTTTTTTCAAAGTTCGTATATCTCATTCTAACGAGATCCACTTTTTGTTTGAAGTATCGTTTGAAGTTTACTTCGATCGAACATCGAATGAGGGCGTACTATTTTAGGTCGTTTGAACTTCTTTCAAACAAGATAGCTTGGTCATTTGAATGAGCTTCAAAATTTTCTCGAACGAGTCACCGCCTCGACACTTGTGTTCGCTTTATAAATACATCTTTCGTGTTTATTTTTGTTACGACTTTTGCCAGAAATTTTTTTGCACATATTTTGCAAAAAAATTCAACCTTTAGAGTTTATAAAATCCTTTTGATCCAAAAAATTCATTCCCAAAATACATTTTGTGAATTTGTTTGTATCCTTGCATACCCAACTCTTAGGATAGAGTTTCTTCATAGCAAACCATTGTGATTCTTGAGGGAATCATTTTTGAAGACAAAGGCTAATCAGTGGATACCGAGCGCTGAAGGATGCATGTGGACTACTCCTCATGGATTAGTATTCTTCAGAGATTTGGGAAGACTAGCGCATTATACTTGTGGCAATTATTAAGTAGTCTATAAGTCGATTGTCTTGTAATTTTTCTAAAGTGCTGAATAAAAGGTTTTACCCACAAGGGTTTTTTCCCTAAATTTGCCTTATCTTTTTGCATGTTTTAATTTATTTATTTTATCACCTAGATTCTTGTTTAGGATAAAAAGATAAAAATTGGATATTGTATGTTCCGGACACTAAATTATATGAATATTCCATTAAGATATAGATAACGCACGCTCAAATTAGTATCAGAGCAAGTTTCACCAAGTTATCATGTAATCTTGATTCTTCAAAAAAAAATTCCCTGATATCATTTTGTTTTAAAATTGTTGATATTTGAAATAACGGATTCTAATAGAGAATTTGTATAATCGAGTGCCCATCTTTGATGGTACAAATTATGCATATTGGAAAGCTAGGATGAGGTCTGTCTTGAAAGCTATAGATGAAAGAGTATGGTTAGTTTGTGAAAGAGGGTGGACTCCTCCCACAATCACTGTTGATAATTTCATAAATCCTAAACCTATTTCTTCCTGGAATGATGAGGAAGTTAAATGGAGTAAATTTATTTCTCGTGGACTTAGTGCTATTTCTGGAGTCGTTACCCCTGATGAGTTCCGTCGCATCATGACGTTCACTATGTATAATGAAGCATGGGATACCCTCCAGCTCACTCATGATGGCACCAAAGTTGTAAAAGCGTCAAAGCTTCAAAATTTGACCAACCAACTTGAGACCATCACTATGTTAGAGTCTGAGTCATTCGATGAGTTTTATGCACGTTTATCGGACATTGTTAATTCGAGTTTTAATTTAGGTAAGAAAATTTTGGAAACGAGAGTTGTGAAAAGATTTTGAGGTCACTTCCCGCTTGATTTATTCCTAAGTTCGTTGTGCTTTATTCGTTAGGGATATACTAGATACTCTTAGGTTAGAAGAACTTTTAGGAGATATTTCAACGTATGAGAATGATATGTTCCCTAAAACTATTAAAACTAAGTATATATGGATGGCTTTAAAGACTCAAACTAAGAAAAAGAAGATATAGAGAGTTTGTGAGTCTGAATCTGAGGGTGAGTGTGATTTTGATGACTTGGCCTTATTTACAATTTTTTTTAAAGTTTCTCAGTTATTCCAAAAATATTCTTCCAATAAAAAGATTTTTGAGAAAAACAAAAAGAAGGATGAGGTCAAGAGTAGCGGTGATAAAGAGGAAGATATAAGGTGTTATGAGTGTGTGGACAAAGGGCACACGGGACATGTGTGTCCCACTAGGCTAAAGAGAAAGGGAAAAGAGATTGCAAATAAAACCACTCTTAGTGATAGTGACATTGAGTCGGTTGATTCAGGGGGAGAATCACCACATGAACCATGCATTCCATTCATGGATAGTCATGTAAGTACTTCTAGTTTGTCCCACACCGATGATGACTTATCTTAACGTGAGAGCCTCGATGATGTTTTGATTCATTCGGGAGATAATGAGAGTGAGGATGGTATTTCGAGTGAGGGAGAAGGGGACCTCTGAAAAGCATTTAGTGATATTTACATCGAGATGTTGAAGACGAAAAGGTTTAATGAGGATTTGTCACTTGGGCTGCTAGATTTGGACAGAGAGGTGAAAGTTTTGAGGCTTTATGAGGCATCGACGAATCAACTCGAGAAGGTGAAGGTTTCTTTGTGTGAGAAGTTGATAATTTTAAGTCAAGAAAAGAGTGATTTAACCAACATTATGGTTAGTCTTATGAGAGATCTTCAATATTCAGTGGAGACTAGTGAGAAATTTAAAGCCTATGTATCCCAACTTGAGAGAGATCTCAAACATGCACTTTAGAGGACACATCTAAGAAGGTAGGAAAAATGCGCCTTGGTCCCATTTTAGCTAACATTGAGAGGCTAGGGATAGAATATGACAGTGCATCCACTTTCCATGTCGCACCCGAACCATTTCCTGAGTTTGTGTTAGATCCATATGGACCTCGAACGAACCCACCTAAGAGAGCTCGTCCTAGACATTTTGAGAGAGGTGAACCCAACCCCGTGTATCTTTGTTCCCATTTTAAACAAAGGGGTCACCTAAGAGAGTTTTGTTTTTAAGTTGGGGAGAGTGTGTCATAGTTTCTTACACGTTATGCTACCACGCGAGTACCCACATGAGTTCCCGCACGCACTCTCACACATGTTACTCCATATGCTCCCGCACATCACATGAGAGATTTTAAGAGTTTTTGAGAGCAAGTAGAGTATTTTGTCCAGACTTCAAAAGATTTGATAGAGGGTTTTCATAGGATGCCATCTCCTTTGGAGAACTCCTCTGTGCCTAATAATTACGGTTGAGACTTATTACTAGCATAGGATGATTTTCATGTTCATATCTTACATGCCTATTACTAGTATGTATTATCATTGTACTTATATTTTCCTTTTTGATATATTTTTCAAAAAATCCAAATTTTGTTTTTGTTTTTCTTGAATGTTTTTGGAAAAATACAAAAAGATTTTCGGTTTCCTTTAAAGAAAATGTGAAAAGGCAAAAAGATTTGATTTTTTGATAAAAATTTTGAAAAATCCAAAAATAGTTTTGTATTTTTTACACTATATGTGGATGAACATTTAAGATGCCTGATTCACCCATTCATTCCATATCCACATGAATATTTTGTAGTGTTTTGAGATGTGACATCATTCCATGTATGTGCTTTAAAATGTGTGGAGTCATTAAGGTGTGATATGATGACAACTTGCTACATGTTTGACTCCTTGTCACCTTTAATCCATACGAGCACGAACTTATTTGAGTATTTCAGTTACCTTTCACGTGTCGATTGTAGTGTTTCCATCTCAATCCTGCTTTTAAAACGAAGCAAATGTGAAAAACAACATAATAAATGTAGTGCATATAAGAACCATTGCCCGGATTGAAAAAATAGAAAAATATTTATCCGATAAATTTGGTATTTTTCAAGAAATGGAATCAGGCTGCTAAAGACAAGTTGACTTTGCGTGAATAGCCACCATTTGAAAAAGAAAAAGATCCTAAAAGACTAAAGGCACATAAAAACATAAGTGCTAGGCAAATTTCTAAGAACATTGATGATTAGCTACATATGAGCATTAATTTCTTCAAAAAGATTTGAGAGAAAAAATTCAATATGTGAGTCTTAATTGAGTTAAGTTGAAGATCAATGGGTTTGCACGTCCTTAAAAATCTCGAAAAAAATTACATAGTTTTGGGCATTATTGGTATGAAAATCACTTTTGATCTTGATTAGAAAATTAGGTTATGTTAATTTGACTGGAGTTCACCATTTTTACACCTAAGGTAGACTTCGAGATCTTGCGTTAGTGGTGTCTCATTCATTCGTGCACATATGTTCTGTTTGTTTACGTTGATTAACCTATAGAATATGTTCACACCCCTACATTCTATTTCCATGATTCGGGTATTTTTGTGTTTCTCCATGGTGTCTTGTAGATGTAAAATTTTCTTCACTTGAAAAAAATTGAAATATTTCAAAAATAGTTTGTGGAACTTTTGAGATTATCATTGCATGTTATACATTCATATCTTCTTATGATGACATCTTATTCTTATTTATAATGCTTTACAATTCATGATTAGTTTATACTCCTTGTCTATTTCGAACAAAATAAAAGGGGGAGAACAAATTATAGGGGGAAATTTTATGTAGTTTATTTTATATGTCAAACTCGATGCATCATGAGGTATTTACTTTGTTTCATATGTGTAGGTACTATTGGATGAACATATTCGCATTACACTCGATGAAGAAAAAGTTCCCAAGAGATGACAAAGAAGAAATGGATATTTGAAGACTTTATTTTGAAGACATCATTATTCTTGTACCTAATTAGGGTTTGGAAGGGTATTAGGACATTGTTTTTGTCTTAGGGTTTTTTATCATAATTTGAATTTTGGTTTTATGTTTGTTGTGAAATAGCCAAAAGGGGGAGATTTGTAAGAGCATACTTTCAATAGCGTAAGCTTACATAGATTTTGGCATATCCCATTACCCACTCAAATCAAGCCATCATGATGATACGAATGTCCATCATCTTTAACTTTCAAGCATCTCCACATTATGAAGGTATAATACCATTTAGAGTTTAAATTTACTCCTTGGATTTATTTTGGGACGTTTGATTTTTACTAAAATCGAAACAAGGTTTTTTATTTAAAAATTGAGGCATTTTTTTTTATTTAAATTTTTTTCAAAATTCACGTATCTTGTTCAAACGAAATGGGAATCTCGTTCTAATGAGATCCACTTTTTGTTCGAAGTCTCATTTGAAGTTTACTTCGTTCGAACATCGAACAAGAGCGTACTGTTTTAGGTTGTATGAAGGTTACTTGAACTTCGTTCAAACGTGATATATTAGTCGTCTGAATGAGTTAATGTTCGTTAGAACGAACTGCTGTTCTCGCTCGAACGAGCTTCAAAATTCATTCAATGGGTCGCCGCCTCGAAATTTGTGTTCGCCTTATAAATACGTGTTTCGTGTTTATTTTTGCTAAGACTTTTTCCAGAACAATTTCTGTACATATTTTGCAAAAGTTTCAACCTTTTGAGTTTAGAATATCTTTTTGATTCAGAAAATTAATTCCCAAAATATATTTGTGTGAATTTGTTTAAACCCTATAGTTTGTATCCTTGCATACACAACTCTTGTGGAGAGAGTTTTTTCACGGCAGACCCTTGTGTCTCTCGAGGGGGCATTGCTGAAGATAAAGGTTGATTGGTAGATACTGAGCATGGAAGGCTATGTGTGGACTGCTCCTCACCGAGTAATATTCTTCAGAGATTTGCGAAGACTAGCGGATTATACTTGTGGAGGTTATCAAGTAGTCTGTAAGTCTACTATTTTGTAATTTTGCTGAAGTGCTGAATAAAAGGTTTTACCCGCAAGAGTTTTTTCCCTAAATTTTCCTTGTGTCTGTGCATGTTTTAATTTATCTGTTCTATCACCTAGATGATTATCTATGGTAAAAAGATGAAATTTGGATATTGTGTGTGATGGACACTAAATTATATGAATATTTCATTAAGATCGAGATAGCGCACTCTCAATTATTTATGTGGTTCAACCCGTAATTATATCTTAGATCCATGGATGCAATGAATCTTCACTAGAATATGTGTTTACAGTACATGAAGAAGTGTATGCATCCCTTAACTGTCTATAATAATATATAAGTGAGCCCTTATACTAAAAGAATATCCATAGGTTGTGGTATTTATATTTTTCCTATTTAACGAATAACCCTTTCTTTATGTGTTTTCACATAGAGAATTATTTACAGATGAAGAGGTGTCAAGGGGCTTCTTACAGTTGGAGATATTGTAATATTATGAAGAAAATGAAAGAGAAAAATAAATAATATGTGAAAATATTTGTCAATTCATGAGACATGTTTCAATTCGTAAATATACATAACTCTTAAAATATGTATATTCATGAACCAACATGACCATTAGTATAATGCATATTCATGAAAAAGCACAAATGAGTCTTTGAAAAACGAGAAGATCCCACAATTTTTCATTAATCATTTTTTGTGAGGTCATTCTCTCTTTTATTATTATTTCTCAATTTATTCAATCAGCTTCACCGATTGTTGAGGGGAATCCTTTAGGATTTATAACTAAAGATTTAATTGGATTGTTGTAACTTAAGCGTAATTTACCAAGAACCTGGTAGCAAACTCTTATAATGGAGGTAAATAAAACCTTAAGAAAAGTGATTATGCACACCTCAATCCACTATTAATTCATGATTAATGTATATCCCCTTCAATCTTAAGATTTTATTTTCAAGGTCTAGAAGAATGTGAAAACTTTCCAGGTGGTGATTGATGATCTTTAATGGAGGATTCTTTATTGTTTTGCTGCATATTATACGACTAATTTTGATGAGAAGGATATAAATATATTCGGTACGAGTTTATTGATTTATATCTTGATAAAGGAGAATTCTTAAAGGAATATATAAATTTCAATATATGTCTTGTGGTTTATCTCTTCGAAGGTAAACACAACAAATATCCATTTATGGTGTCTGACATGTATTGTGTTTGTTAAATCAGTGGTTTGCATGTTATCGTTTGTTTAGTTATGAGTTGTTATTAGGATTCGGGGTTCGAAATAACCAATATTCACTCTGTTCGTAATCGTTATTTTATTTTATTATTTCTGAAGTGGTGTCATTTGAGATTTTTTTTTCCCGCGCCTTCATCAAAACACTCTACAATTAAATACTCAAATGAAGTGGATTAATATCGAACACTATATCTAACTGATATTACGGATTCCGTTTCCACATATAATGTACAAACCAATTCTTAAAGTTGGGAATGAGAAGTTATTAAAAGAAAGTGGCATCATGACTTTATAAATGCCACTGGCTATGATTTTGGAACATAAATGAAGTTCATCTTTTGGCCTTAACATGCCCGTGGAGTCTTGAAAGACTTTAAACATGGAAAATTCTATGGAATGAGATGTCATTATAGTTTTAAAGCCCATATGATACTACACGAGCTTAGCATATTAAGGGCCTGTTTGGAAACCCAATTCCAAGGTTTGGAATTCGAATTGAAAGGCCAATTTGAATTCCACGGAATTGAAATTGGTCTTTCAATTCCAATTCTAAGCCTTTGAATTGAATTGCCAAACGGATCCTAAATGTTAATTGTCATTTAACAGACATATATATGCTATAAATTATATATGTTGATATCGTTTTAAGAATCTAAATTTAGTTCACAATTGGTCATATCTTTTATTTTATTTGGATTAAATTATTAGTTTGACATATAAAGCATATATACATTACGTATTATACAATTCTGGAATATTATCCTTAGTCTTACTCAATAATTAAAACTCTAGGATTACAACACGAGTTTCATGAAAAAATGTGTTATTAATGTAAACATAATTTTTAGTGACGGTTATGATAAATAATCACAATTAATAGTGAACAGTCCCTACTTTTAGCGACGATAACGAAAGAGAGTCACACTTTATAGTGCCCATTTGTTATTTTTGGTGACGGTTTTGAAACTTTGTCACATATAAAAATAAATATATAATATTTATGTGGTTCCATAAAATTATGAGTCTTAGAGTGATTCTTATCTTTCTTCTAATTACTTAAATGGATCTCGATTATTATGTGCTAAGTTTGTTAGTTGTTGCATTAGTGACATGACATGCACATGTTTTGATATTGCATTAAAAAGTGAGTTTTATATGAGATATACATCTTTACCTATAGTTGATAATATTTTCATTTGATGCCTTACTAAATTATTTAATCGGTAATTAATAAAGTTCAAATTATCAATCTCGATATGTGTGAGCGGACAATCAAGTTTTATTATTTGGATGTATGATTGGCGATCATATTCTATCTAGGGTAATAAACCAATAAGGAGTAGTTATAAACATAGTAATTGTATTTATGATATGTTTCGGAGCTGATCGATTAAACGACTGCTTTAAAGGTTGTAAAATCTAATCAAAAATTCATTAAAGACATTGTTGTGATTGTGAGATTGAGGTTAAGTAAGAAAATTGTATCTTAGGAGGACAATGCGAAATCACTCCACATATATGTATACAATTTTGCACCAAAAAAATGATGTGACCATAGTATGAAATTGAATAGTAATAAGATACATCTTTTGATGTAATATTATTGATATGTAGATAAGGTATTTATCTACTTCGGGGAAAGTATTGTTATAAGAAATGTCCTATTAAAACCATAGGAAGTCAAAATGTTAGTTGGATACCAACGAAAGGAAACACACATATATATATATATATATATATATATATATATATATATATATATATATATATATATATATATATATATATATATATATATATAGGAAAAATATGGAAGAACAAGACTGTTAGAAATATTTGGTATGCAAATGATAAAGGTCAAGTATATTCTCATAAATAATAAAAATGGTGGATGCTATGTTATTTGTCAATGACCATCTCATTAATCTTGAAATAATGGGTATGCCTATCTAAGGAAAACTGTTATCTAAGATCGAGACCTCTGAACATATTCGCTGGTTGTGTAAGTCAAAGAAATAGAATGACTATGAAATACATTGCTACATATAAAGTTGTGGCCAAAATGAGTGCTATCTATTTTTTTGTATTATGATTTTGATATACTTTTTTGAGAGTATACAAATTATGTAATATAGACATATTAATTTAAGACATAATGTTAAATAATTAATAAAAATGACAGTATTGATATGTCAAGTCAGGTAAGAATTTAACAGTTACTTTGACTAAAGAAATATCGAGAAATTTAGTAAATGACACATCTAGTGAACCTTTTTTTTTCTAAAATCGCTAATAATGGTAACCCAAATTTATAATATAATTACCACTATTCCAAAGTTTAATAGGTAATTTTTTTTGTTGATAAGTGATTGTTTGTGCACTGAAATTATTAAATTGTCCCTTCGAGGATGTTCAGTAATATTATGAAGAAAATAAAAGAAAAAAAATAATATGTGAAAATATGTGTCAATTCATAAGTAAACATAACCCTTAAAATATGTTTATTCATAAACCCACATGACCATTAATATAATGCATACTCATGAAAAGACACAAATGAGTCTATAAAAAGGAGAAGATCCAACTATTTTTTGTTAATCATTTTTTGTGAAATACGTCTCTCTTTTCTCTCTTATTTCTCAATTTATTCAATCAGTTTCACAGAGTGTTGGAGGGAATCCTTTGGGATTGATAACTAAAGATTCCACTGGATTGTTGTATCTTGGAGGTAATTTTCCAAAGAACCTGATCGCCAACTGCTATAGTGGGGAAAATAAAACCTTAAGGAAAGTGATTATTCACACCTCAATCCACTATTAATTCATGATTCAATCTATATCCCCTTCACTTACTTCCTAAACAAATCCTCCTATATATATATATATATATATATATATATATATATATATATATATATATATATATATATATATATATATATATGGATTTATCAAGAAGTGAGAGTATTACACATTCCTCAATTAGTGAGGGCTCCCATTTATAGGATCCACATGAGGTTGCACCCCGACCTCACGTGATCTGGTAAAGGGTATTACAAAATTTTAAATATACCCAAATATGAATGAGTCATCCATCATGGACACAAATAATAGTAAATGCTAGAGAATGAGTAATAGATAGTAGTTAAGACATTTGGTTAGGCTAGTCCTATAAATGATGATGTGATGGGGGTTAAAGGGAGAATGGACGAATATGTGTCACGTGGACATCACATGCCTAGTGGTTATCATCTGACAAATATTGGGAGATCAAGATATTGAATGATTATAGATATAAAGGGAGATAAGTCCAAATCTTGGAAGATCATAATGGCGAGTTGGGAGACCAGTCCTTGTAGGACTCCATGACTGGTAATCAAGATGAACATGAGGAGACCTAGAGGAGCAGGATGCATAAGCTTATAAATAAGGGAGACCTTACCCATTATGAGGGTATTGATTGTAACTTGCACGTGGTGATTTGGAGTCTCAGCTAGAAATCCTAGAACTCCAATCGCCATAGTTCTTCCTACATAATAAATGTTATCGTCTAAAAATGGAATTTGATTGGTGTCTCATCTACAAAAATACCAAATCAGAGATAATAAATAAAATGTAGATATTAAATATCATAAGGGGGTGAGGACAAGAGGATTAACAATAAGATATAAGTGGTTTAGCCTTATAATTGGCCTCCGTCCACTGGATGACTTGCTATTTTTGGATATCTTTCAATGGATACAAATTTATCTAGAGTTCTATACAAATGAGAGTGTTTTTATGTGTAAGATACAAGTCTCTGACTGAGATCCATTCATTGATCCTTCTATCTGGAGGGATCCCTACCTTAATAGTGATTTTAGTAGAAGGAATAAGTGTGCTGGCCAACATGGGCTAGGTGGGGACCTCCCGGATTAGTGGAGCACTTACGAGTTATTAAAGGGTTTTTTCCATCATATGGGGGAGATTAGAACATGTCAATCATATGAAAATCCAAAAGGATGTTGTTTGACCAGTCACCAAGGTCCCATGTTATCGCTTTGCCTTATTGTCATCCATCTAAGCAAGTGAGGTGAATGAACTCTAGACTTCTGAAGCTCATGTGTTGGCCTGACTTCGACTGGGGTCTAGGTCCTTAAGTAGTGAAGTGCCTTTCTACAAATATGTTATAATAGAAGCCCTCAAGATTTTTCTTGCAACTACGAAGGAGTAAGTGAAGTTTTCTATGTCATCAGTACTGACCACTTTTTTCCAGTTCTTGCCTAATGAATTTGCTCGGCCGACCGAACTGATCTCCTTGGAAATTTATTTTCTAAAAAACATAAACTTCCACGTGTTTCCAATCAGCCAATTTTCCAAAATAAAAGTTCTGAGCGTGTGAGGTCTGTAGGTATAAAAGAGGGACAAAAATAAGTTTCGCCTTTTTTCAAAAACTGAACCATTCGAGTTACCTGAGAGAGAGAGAGAGAGAGAGATAAATTTTGACCATACAACTTCCACTTGAAGATCTTATTTGTTCCTTAATGAAATCCAGTTTTTCTGCCAAGATTTTTTCACGTAACTTTGCACAATTTTCTTTTGTTTTCTTTTATAAAAAAACATTTCTCTTTGCTTTGGCGATTTGTGTTTTGTTGAATCTCTAGTATCCCATTTATTTTTTATAGGGTTTTCTTTCACCGACATAAGGGTTTGTTAGAATTTCATTTTCGGTACGGTGTATTCGACTAGGGTAAATTCTGTCTTGGACTTTTTTAGGAGTATTAGTGGGTGCCTTGTATGAGTGAGTCATCTATAATTTAGAAACAGATCTATAACCTTCATCAATTATACCCCAGGGCTTTCTCGACAGGTTTCCCCCTCCTTTACAAGTTCTTCATCCAAAAGACGATGCAGAAAATCCTAACTTTGTCCTGTCACTATCCTCTTCCATTTCTTCAGCCCCCAAGTGTAGAATACATAACCTCTAAGTTTCATACCTCAGTGAGTTTAGATAGTGCCAATATTAAGGTAAGAGGAAGAAATTACATGGACACCAGCAATTCCACCGCTTCTGTCAAGTTGAACTCAGAGGGGGGGGGGGATTTGTTAAAAACCACCCTTTTCTCTTCTCCTGTAGTATTCCCTCTTTTAGTCAAAGGGATGGAATCGGATGAGTCATATGCTCCTTATTTTGATCTAGACACTTATGATACCAACTAGTACAGGAGTGATGTACGAGCTGGAGTCTTGGTCGATATTAGGGTCCTATGTTCTATCCCTGATGAGGTCATCATTAGGATCCTTGATAAATAGGAGAGGGATTATGATCGAAGGAGTTATGATGAAATCTATCTTCCTCTCTAGGCTTTTCAAATGGGAGTTCGTCTACCCTTTGACCCTTATATTAGGTCCATTCTAAAAGGACTGGGTCTAACCATTACCCAACTTCCCCTTAATACTTATAGATACATTGTAGGGGCTATGATTTTTTGGAAAAAGTATGGAGGTTTTGACATAGATGGGGCCATATTTAGATTTGAATATGGTTTGAAGGAAAATTACTGGACTCTGGGGTATTATTTCTTATCCCTGAGAAATTCCAACAGCCAAATGGTCTATGTCTCCTAAACCAGTAACCACAACTCGAAGACTAAGAATGTATACATCTCTAGTTCTTAGGAGTTCTTCCCAAATGGTCCAGAAAGGGGAAAAGTGTTCCTAAGGATTGGACCCATTCTGATATGATCTCCAACAAGTCCCCCTCTTTGGATAAAAACTAGTGAAGCTCATCAAAAAGGTCTGCACATTTGATCCTATGTTCTTTGAAGATATATACATACCTAAGAGACTAGGAAGAATGACCAATTACATGGGTTTTCTCACAAGTGTTAGTTCATCCTAACATTAGCCGGACTTTGTCTTTATTCCTTACTTCATACTTTTATTTATTTGATAGCATTTCTGTTGTCCCTGTTTTATTGTAGCCTCCACCCCCAACTCTAGATCTTTTGTGATGTTCCCAACCAAAGTTTCTCATGATCGCATAAAGGAAATCAAGGCTAGGAAGTTTTAAGAATTGATCAAGAAAGCAGCTATTAAGAAGGCTAAAGATGAAGCGCACATAAAATAGCACAATGAGAACCCTCCTCGACTGACCAATGCTGAGGTTGCAAGATTGGATACCGAGGAAGCCGAGAAGAAAATTAGTGATAAAGGGAAAGGGAAAGTCTCCGAGGGCCAATGGGGGTAAAAAAAGATATCACTGTAGGATCCTTTCCTCACTGATACCAAGATGCCCAGCAAATGACTCAGACCCTTTGAGTTGGAGCCCCCAGTTGATTAGGATGAGATGATAACGGATCCCATTACTATACTGCTCAACGTTGCAAACACCCCTGCTGTTTTGGTCTATATGGGTTACAATCATGATTTTTGTTTCATGCGGATCTTGGATGTGGACACCATGTGGAATTTTACATCCTATAAAGCTTATACAGTAAGTCAGTTCGTCTCTTTACTATATTATGTCTAGCTTAGCTCATTATTATTTCCTCTTTGCAGAGTAACATGGGTGCGACCATTTTGAGGGAGCAGGCCAAGACTACTGAGAATGCATGTGATGATCTCAGGGCTACTAAGGATGTGGTTGAGAATAAGGTAAAATCCTTTAAGGACGGTCTGAAAAAGTCCCAAAATAAACTTCCTGAATGCGATGATCTACTGGTATGCATAATGGAGGAGATCAATAGGTTAGACAGTGATCTTAAAGTCGCTAAGGAGGATCTTGAGGCTGTAAAGGTGAAACTTGCTGAAGCCTTGGTGACTGCATCCATAACAGAAGAAAAGGCTGTGAAGGATTTCAAAGCCTCTGAGGAATTTGTCACCAACATTACCATAGCCTTTCATAAGGGCTATGATGAACTGAAGATGATGGTATCCAAGCACTACTCGGATATTACTGAGGTCGTCATGGCATGGGAGGGAGATGATAATGAAGCCAAAACCATGGATGTGGAGGAGGAGGCAGCCCGCCAAGCTAATGAATTCTCTTTTGAGGACAAACTCCAAGTGGTGTAAAGTGAAGCAACTATTGGTTCCTCAAGGACCGCTCCCATAGAAGCTACTGAGAAACTAAATTTGCTTCTAAAGGCACCGATACTGCTTCTTAGCTTTTACCTCTTTTGCTTGTATTTTTTTTGGGTCAACTGTAATTTGACAAATTAAGTCCTAAAACATTATAATCATCATATTTTGATTAATATGAAATCTCCAATGTTTTTATCTTTACATGTTTTTTTTATGATAATTGTATGTGAATTCATTTTGCCAACTATTATTCATGGAATCATGTTCTGATGTCTCTTTGCATACAACATACTAATTTTTGTGATATAAGATGAACTTTGTTTGAAATGTTCTTTAAATCAATTGGGTTGGCCTTGGCCAACCTGACCTATCTTCGTTTAGTGCAATTAAAGACGTGCATTTGATCAATTGGGTTTAGCCTTGGCCGACTTGATCTATAATTATTTGGTACAGTTAAAGACGTGATTTAGATCAATTGAGTTGACCTTGGCCAACCTGATCTATATTTAAACGTGCTTTAGATCAATTAGGTTGGCCTTGGCCAACCTGATCTATATTCATTTGGTGCAGACAAAGACATGATTTTCCAAATATAGGGAAGGTATGTGATCGGATCTCGTCAATACATCCTTAAACTGGGTTGGCCTTAGCCGATTGATAGACGGGGTTTTACCGCAGCGCGGTGCGCGCCGGTCGTTTTATGGACGGCTCACCTGAAATATATAAAAACCTAAATTATGACTACACTCAATATGTCAGTATAGCGGTAAGTCGGGTATCGAAAATCCACAGAGACGAGTTGCTAGAATTTACAAGATCTAGTAGTCCGAAATAAAAGTGTAACAGCTGATTACAAACTAAAAGGAAAAAGATGCATAAAAGGGAAATATTAATCTAGGCGAGTGTATTGAAACTAGATTAAGAAAACGAGTAAAACTATAGGTTGCGTCGAATATCCCTCACTCGAGTTAATTTGTATAAAATGGTTACATGGATCGACGAGTTATTTAGAATGCGTCTCGTTTCGACAGTTAATTGAACCAAGAGTTGTCACGCCCCTAAATCTGCATAAAAGCCTAATATGATTTTGGCATCAACAAATATCCCGAAAATTACGCACGAAAGGTCGTAAGCATGAAACATACATGATATGCCCCGTCAAATCTCCTAGGTGCAATAACTAGGATAACGCAACCGAAATAGACACGTAAACTCCATCACCTAAGCAAAGCAACGCGTCAACTCGAGTGAGTTCAATTCAAACACAACTTAATTTAAATTAACTAGTAAGCATAGTAAAAATGAAGTAAATGAAAGCGTGTAAATAAACGCGGTAAATCTATACTGGGAAGAGAGTAAAGAAAGCACGTAAACCTAAATTAGAAAACTTTTAAATTATCTAGAAAGCAAGAATTAATGGAAGACAACTATATTAAATGGTAGGGAAGATGAATAGTTCACACTTACAAACCCAAATGGGGTGTCAAACCAAGAGAGGAAGAAGAATGATCTCTCCACATGCAAACCCTAACTAAAACTATCTAACCTCTAAAAATATCTAACTATATCTGAAAATAGAAACAAAATTCCTTCATATAGTAAGTTACAAAAGAAATAAAGGAAAAAGAAAAGAAAAAGGAAGAAGAGAAAAATATCTGGCATAACCGGTTGACCGGTCGCAGGGGTACGATCGATCGGTCCCTTAAGCAAAAACCTACTGTCTTCATCCCACAGCAAAATATGAAACCACGATCGATCGGTCCCAGGGACGTGGTCGACCGATACTCTATTTTTCTGCAATCTTTGTTCCATGACGAGGGGGAAAAGTCCAATAAAGGAGAAGGGCATAACTTTTTCGTCCGAACTCCAAACGACGCACCGTTTGCGGCCACGAGATGCTAACTCAACGAAATACGCATCTGTGGAATTTACATGAGATGGATAAGAAATGTAAATTGACTAAAATGACCTTGAAGTAGCGTCCAACGACGGAACTTCTCTGAAATGCAACAAATCCTCACTTTTAGCATTCCAATACCTATAAAAGCACAATTAACCACTAAAAAACATGTATATATCCAAATCCAAGGTTATCTGGTTAATAAGCATAAATATAGGCATTAGGACTATAAAAGTGCTAGAATGCATAAAGATAAAGGGCGAAAATATGCAATATTTGATACGAATCACACCCCCTAACTTAAACATTGCTAGTCCCTAGTAATGAAACAAACAAAACCAGACCACAGAGGGTGGTACAAGACGTATATATGCATCAAAATATAAATGCTACTTTCGTAGGGAGAACGATTTCATTTAGCATATGCAATAAGTTGTTAAACCCCTAGGTTACCCTAGTGGACGAGTGTCGTCTCGTGAGGGTTTTCACAACTGATACCCACAAAATCACATAGTTTCCTCAAAATATGCCCAAACCAACATGCGACAAGCCCAACAATAGGGAAAATGATTTCATACGCATTATTAACACATTGAACGAATTCAAAAAAAAGTCCAAGTCACTAACATTATGGAATGCACCTCATAGAATTAAAACCTTAAAATGTGGGAGGGGCGAGCACATGAAAAGTGTGATTTGGAGAAAAACTTATATAAGCCGGATAAACATTAAAGCAATCATCATTCAATCCTCACGGGCATTATGCTCATCAAGTGAATTCACTCGAAACAGGGAGGCAACATACGGAACATGCGAGCATAAAGAGTAAATGTAAATGGAAACTAGGCCGCACACATGTCACAAATGAAGAACTCTATATATAAACTGAAAAATTACAATCTCAATGAAAGGATACCGTACATTAAAAAAAGCGAAATGCATTTTCACAGATTATCAAAACTATTTAAACTTTTGAATTACATCTATTTAGGATCACATAGAACTTGTATAGGGTTGTAATGTAGGCTAGGCTAGGGATTCAAAGTGTTTGGAAATAAAAACTTGGAATAATGGGATGATGCGGGCAATATCAAAATTGAAAAACAAGTTCCAAAAGACAATAGATATATTATCGGGGAGAGTAATCAAAGCTTATTGAACTATATACACAACATTTACAACTTTCTCTTTTCTTTATTTTCTTCTTTTTCTCATGTTTTCTTTTCTTCTCTTTTGCTTTTTACTTTCTCTTTTTCATCACTTTTTTCACATCTCTTTTCTTTACTTTTCAAACTCTCATATGCCTAAATTGCAACTGATATCATAACAACAACATTCAATCCCATGTAACATTCCAAACAAAGGTATGTAAAGTGTATGTATGGGCTAAAACTCCAATGCGGAGTTAGTTATGGGATTTGGGTTATGAAACGAAAGGCTATATTTAGCCTCAACGGGGTTGACGAGGGTAAACATAAAAGGGTGAGGTCAAGGTCAATATGGGTCATATAACAAAGATGGCCTATGATCATTTACAAAAGTTTATGTAATTCTCAAGTCAAAACAATATATGAAAATCATGCTCTAATAACACATTTCAAGTATGAACTCAATTAATGAACGGTCAAATGAAAGAATCGAGAGATTACCGATGAATTCAACGTTTTCAAAGAGGAAAGAATAGTGTATACACTCACAAATGACGAAAGGTACAAATTTTACTCGGTGTAAGTATATACAATGCAACAAAAGATTATCGAGTTATAGAAATCTTAAACCAAATCAATATAACGATAAAAGTGCATGTGCTCATGGGATTAAAGTTTAATTCATGAAGTTATTCATAATATCAATAATTTAGACTAAAGTCCAATAACTTCTAAAATCGAGAACATGCATCGTTGGGTTGTCAATTGGATCGGGCAATTTTTGAAATTTATGATCGGAAACAAAGGCAAAATGCCCAATAAAGGAGAAAAAAGAAATAAAATCTTTTTGAAATTTTCAATTTTTCTAAGAAAAGCATACTAAGTAACTAACATGTGTGCAAAAATATGGACAAAAATAATAAATGGATAGAATATTCCACACCCCCTAACTTAAAACTTGACATTGTCCTCAATGTTAATTAAGAACCAAGTCAAAGAGAGGAAAAGAGAGATATTACCCAAAATTGGAGTGATCCCCATAAGAACATGTCCAAAGAATCTACAAAATAAGTTAGTACCGAGCATAGCAAAAACAAATAACAAAAATTTAACTAATTACACTAGACTAAAATAAAAAGGAAAGAAAAACTAAAGAGAGAAATAATAAAAAGCTAACTATATACAACCTACTATTTAGGCTTCACACTAACTATACACTAGAAGTCTAAATAGCTTAGGGTCCACCGTGAAAACAATTTGACTTTGGAGGATAACTAGTGTACCCTCACATACAAGCATGCCTTCCGAAAAAAATGGATTCCGTTTGAACAACGGAAGGCGTGTGTAAGGCAGAAGAACTGAACCATCGTCAATTAAAATTTTTGGAGGGACGATGGGGGGTTTGGATTGAACGGGTGACAAAAACATGTGGGGACTGAGAAAAGCTGAATATCCTCCCAAAGATTTAGCAAGTGTAATAGGAGGTGGCGCACACAAAGGCAAATATGAGATTATGGAGGGCGACTCGAGCAAGTACTCCTCATCGACGAAAATATTTAATACATTAAAGTTTGAAACCGAATCATCGGGTACTTGTGACGGTGTGATAATAGAGAATGAAAATGGGGATGAAAGAAATTCAAACTCATGAGATGAATCATCATCACATGAAGTTTGAGTTTCAAAGGAAATAATATCATTTTCAATGAAATGTTTTTCTTTGGGGGCCAAAGAAGAAATCATTTCATTGCAAATCGATATTAATTCATTTTCATCCTCTCTTTCAATATCTATTATCCAATCAACAAAGTCTAGAATGGTTTGTTCCAAAGTAGGCACAAAGTCCTCATTTGGTTCAAAACATTCCTCGACTTCGAAAGTCTCGGAAGCAAAATCGTCGTCGGACTCAAATAATAAATCCAATTCATGTTCCCAAAGATGATTTTCTTCCCGATACTGATTTTTAATTTTCTCATTTTCATACATATGCAAGCCCTTACCAAAAGTCATAGGTAGAGGTGCGGATGCATGAAAATGGGAACTTTGAAAATTACCATCGGACTTAAATGAAAAGTCATTAGTACAGGAATTTTGAAAACTATTGCAATTCGTTTCAAAATTCCTATTATAAGGAGTTAAAGGCCCAAAATCATTATCATCATCATCAAAATTCCAATAACCCAAATTTTTTACTTTCGTTATACTCGCCCAAAGTAATATTTGAACTTGCAACATTTTGGGACTATAAGTATTCACCGAAATTCATAGGCTTGTGGGAATTTTGAAAATTATAACAATGATTACCGAAAGAAGTGGAATAAGACATGCTTACCCCAAAAATGGCTCGAAATGGCGAATTCCACAAAGTAAGTGCGCACGGGAAATTCAAGAATTTCTAAGTGCTCAAATGTGGAAGTCCTGCAAAATATTAGCAAATAATACAAATAGAAAGAAAATACTATGAAATGCTAAATCAAATAAAGTCTAAAACAAACTCATCCCCGACAACGGCGCCATTTGATAGACGGGGTTTTGTCGTGGCGCAAGAGTCACCTGCACGCCGATCGTTTTATGTTCGGCTCACCTGAACTATACAAAAACCTAAATTATGACTACACTCAAGTGGTGAGTATAGCGGTAAGTCAGGTATCGAAAATCCACAAAGACGAGTTACTAGAATTTACAGGATCTAGTAGCCCCAAATAAAAGTGTAAAAGGTGATTATAAACTAAAAGGAAAAAGTTGCATAAAAAGGAAATATTAATCTAGGCGAGTGTATTGAAACTAGATTAAGAAAGCGAGTAAAACTATAGGTTGCGCCGAATATCCCTCACCCGAGTTAATTTGTATAAAATGGTTACATGGGTCGACGAGTTATTTAGAATGCATCTCGTTTTGACAGTTAATTGAACCAAGGGTTCTCACGCCCCTAAATCCACATAAAAGCCTAATATGATTTTGGCGTCAACAATTATCCCAGAAATTATGCACGAAAGGTCGTAAGCATGGGACATACATGATATGCCCCGTCAAATCTCCTAGGCGCAATAACCAGGACAACGCAATCGAAATAGACCCATAAACTCCATCACCAAAGCAAAGCAACGCGTTAACTCGAGTGAGTTCAATTCAAATACAACCTAATTTAAATTAGCTAGCAAGCATCGTAAAAACACAGTAAACGAAAGCATGTAAATAAACGCGATAAATCTATACTAGAAAGCGAGTAAAGAAAGCAAGTAAACCTAAATTAGAAAGCTTGTAAATTATCTAGAAAGCAAGAATTAATGGAAGACAACTATATTAAATGGTAGGGAAGATGAATAGTGCGCACTTACAAACCCAAATGGGGTGTCAAACCAAGAAAGGAAGAAGAAAGAGCTCTCCACCTCCAAACCCTAACTAAAACTATCTACCCTCTAAAAATATCTAACTATATCTGAAAATAGAAACAAAATTCCTTTATATAGTAAGTTACAAAAGAAATAAAGGAAAAAGAAAAGAAAAAGGAAGAAGAGCAAAATATCTGGCATAACCAGTCGACCGGTCGCAGGGGCACGATCGACCGATCCCTTAAGTAAAAGCCTACTGTCTCCATCCCATGGAAAAATATAAAACTGCAGTCGACCGGTCCCAGGGACGCATTCGGCTGGTACTCTATTTTTGTGCAATCTTTGTTCCATGATGAGTGGGAAAATGACGCACCGTTTACGACCACACGATGCTAACTCAATGAACTACGCATTCGTGGAATTTCCATGAGCTAAATAAGAAATGTGAATTGACTAAAATGCCCTTGAAGTAGCGTCCAATGATGAAACTTCTCCGAAATACAACTGATCCTCACTTTTAGCATTTTAATACCTATAAAAGCACAATTAACCCCTGCAAAACATGTATATATCCAAATCCAAGATTATCTGGTTAATGAGCATAAATATAGGCATTAGGACCGTAAAAGTGCTAGAATGGATAAAGATAACGGGTAGAAATATGCAATATTTGATACGAATCACCGAACTGGTTTATATTCATTTGGTACAGTCAAAGACGTGCTTTTCCAAATGTAGGGAAGGTATTTGATCGGACTCATCGATACATCCTTTCCTAAAAATGTTTTTGTGTAGTCAAAGACGTGCATTAGATTAATTGGATTGGCCTTGGCCTACCTAATATATATTCATTTGGTGTAGTCAAAGACATGCATTAAATCAATTGGGTTGGCTGAAGCCAACCTGATCTATAGAAATAGATAACGGTTTAATCAAGACTTAGGGAAAAAATGTTTTTATATAATGAATCTTTTTGCCCTTAAAACTTTAATGAGTTCCATTGGTTGCTAGTAATGATAATATTTTTTAAGGTGCTCTGAATTCCATTGGTTTTTGAATGGCTCTCCTTCCAACGTTTCAATATGATAAGTTCCAAGTCGTACCACTTCGGCCACATGATAAGGAATGTGCCATTTGGCTTCCAATTTGTTATATTTTTGCGTGACTTTCTTCAAGACATAATCTCCTTCTTTGAATGTTCTCGGCTTAACTCTTTTCTTATATAAATTAGTCGTGCACTACTGATAAGTTGCTGCCCTCAGTGCGGCTGCTTCTCTGACCTCATCTATGAGATCTAAATCGAGTCTCCTTACAAAATCTCTTTTAGAATCAAAGTTCAACACTCCATGACTTGGTAGGACGATCTATACTGGAACCATAGATTTGTTTCCAAAGGCTAGCATGTCAGAGGTTACTTCATGTCAAAGTTCACAATGTAGTTCTATAAGTAACATCATACTCTGCAACTCATTTATACAATTTCCTTTAGACGCTTCCAGTCTTCTCTTCATCCCATCTAGCGGAGTTTGGTTTGTGACTTCTATTTGCCTATTGCATTATGTATGAGCTAGTGATGAATACAAACTCCTTATATTAGATTTCTCATAATACTTCTGGAAATCATCATTGTCAAAATGGATCCCATGATTAAAGATGAAAGCTTGTGGTCTTCCATACCTGGTTATGACATTTTTCCATATGAATTGAAAGATTTTTGCATAGGTCATCTCAATAAGAGGTTCGGCCTCTACCCACTTGGTGAAATAATCTACTACCAATACTAAGTACCTGAATCTTCCTTTCAATTTTTTAATGAGCTGACCAGATCCATACCCTAGATGGCAAAAGGCCAAAGTGATGTTATAGGCACTAACTCGGCACCTGGTCTTTTATGTATTACTCCATACTTCTGGCATTTGTTGCACTTCTGCGTGTATTTTTCATAGTCTTTTCTCATTATTGGCCAGTTATGTCCCTGAATGGATATTCTTTTTACCAATGCTTGTCCTCCTACGTGAGCTCAGCATGAGCCTTGATGAATCTCTTTGATAGGACGTATGAATCTGATTAATGAGATTGTGAATCCTCTCTTATATAGAACTCCCTTATCTATTACATACTTGGCAGCTTTATAATGAAGGTTGTTTGCCTCTTTCTGGTCGATTGTTAGGATGTATTCCTCCAAGTACTTGATAATTGGATCCATCCATGATGGTCCCATGGTAAGTCCAAGAAGGTTCACTTCTTCAACATCGATACTCCTATATGCCAGTATCTCCACAGGAATAATTCTTTTGATTCCGACTTTTGTGGCTGATGTTAGTCGAGCCAATGCATCTGCCCTGGTGTTCTCATCTCTAGGTATCATGATCATCCGGAGTGATTTTAGCTTGGGGATTAGAAGTTTCACTTTGTCAAGGTACTTCATCATGTTCCCCTCTCTTTCTTCGTATTCTCCCAAAACTTGATTTACCATGAGACATGAGTCACTATGGGCCTTAATCTGCTCGTCTCTTAATGAAATGGCTAACTCCCATCCAGTGATTAAGGCTTCATATTCTAACTCATTATTGGATGCTTCAAATTTGAACCGCAAAGTATATTCTACCTCACCTCCATTGGATATGTTGACTATTAGGTCAGCTCCACTACCATTAGCACATGATGATCTGTCTATAAACACCTTCCACACCGAGAGTTCGTTACTGTAGTCCCCTTCTTTTTAGGGAACTATTTTTGAATAACCTGGTGGTGGATTTATCATAGTATATTTGTCTATCTTCAGAGGATTTCTTATCTTCAGGGATTTCTTTTACCTATTCGACCGAATTTTGGATCTGCTCGGTAGGGATTGCAGATGAAGCCATCATCGCTTGATTATCTAAATAAGTGAGGCAATGAAGTTTTTTACATCTTAACCTTTGATCACAGTTCTTGGCTCATATGAAATTTCGTACTCCCCCAGCTCTATGGCCCATGCCATTAACCTTTCAGAATTTTTAGGTTTATGGATGGTTTGTTGAAGTGGGAGATCGGTGTAAACCACTATGAGGTGATCTTGGAAATATTGTTTCATCTTTGTGGATACTACTATCAAAGTCAGGTCTAACTTCTCCATTATAGAATTCCTTACTTCTACTCTAGCAAAAGTTTTACTTGTGTAATACATAGGCTTCGGAATTCCCTCGTCGTTTTTTATTAGAGTTGAGCTGACCGCTAATTTTGATACAACCAGGTATAAGTACAATTTTTGTCCTAGGATTTGCCTAGGAAATAATGGGGCCTTTCCTAGTTATCTCTTTATCTCTAAGAAATTGGTTTAATATTCTTTCGCTGACTCAAAAGAGTTTTTGATAATGGTAAAGATTGGAGGCATTTATCCATGGCTTTGAACACGAATCTATTTAGAGCTGCTACTCGGTCTGTCAGACTTTGTATTTATTTCTTGCTCTTGGGGGGTTGCATGTTGTTCAACGCCTGGATCTTATCAGGGTTAGCCTCTATGACTGCCTGGTTCACAATAAAGCCCTGAAATTTTCTAGGTTTGACTCCAAATACACCTTTAGCTGGGTTTAGCTTCATCTGGTACTTTTCCAACTTGTCGAATGTCTAGTCGAGGTTTTTTATATGGTCGTCTACTTTTATGCTTTTATTTATCATGTCATCCACATAGAATTCCATGTTCTTCCATATTTGTTTTTAAAATACTTTATTCACCAATCTATGGTAAGTGGAACCTGCATTTTTCTTCCAAAAGGCATTACATTATAGCAAAAAGTACCTCGGTTGGTGATGAAATACATCTTCTCCTTATCTGCTAGCTTCATTTTGATTTGATTATAATCGGAGTATGCATCCATGAAGCTCAATAACTCATGACCAGCTGTTACATCCACCAATTGATATATTCGTGGTAAAGGATAATAATACTTAGGGCATGCTTTGTTCATATCTGTGAAGTTCACACATATTCTCCTTTTTTTTTATTTTTCTTTGGCACTATGATCACATTTCCAACCAGTCAGGGTTCATGATGTCTTCAATGAACTCGACTTTTTTTTTTTAATTTGGCCACTTCTTTTTGTATTTCCATATATTTCCCTTCTGAGAAAACCCGTCTTGTTTTATTGGCCTGACTTTTTAACTATATTAAGTTCATGTAAGATAATGGCAGGATTTATTAAAGGCATATCCATATGACTCTAAGCAAGTTCATTCTTTCTATCTCAAAGAAATTTTTCCAGTTACTTCTTGAGGACTTGAGATAAAGACGAGCCGATCTGGGTTGTCCTCTCAGGATGATCATCATCCAGTATCACCGACTCAGTTGCTTCAATGGCCTCTCCAACTATTAACTTATCTTCATCTAGAGGATCTAATGTCTACTTCTGATAGGTTTGGGTTAATTTCTTCTTTTCCTCCTCGTTGGCTGAGGTCAAATAACATTCGTGCGCTTCCACCTGGTTTCCTTTTACTACCCCGACACCATAGTTAGTGGGGAATTTGAGGCATTAATGAAAAATAGAGGCTACAACCTCAGATTTCTTCAAACCAACTCTTCCAAAGATGATATTTTAATCTGATAAGATATTCTTATCAAGGTTGAAAAATCTCATTTTCTCTATTCTGTAAATCGGCTAGGTTCCTATCATGACGTCTAACTCAATGGTACCCAATGAGTATACTTTTTCCCCCGAGAATTCGATCAAGGGGGGTGATACTCTTTTAGTTTTCTATAAGACAACTTCAATCTTTGAAAGATATCATAGAACATGACATCAATAGAGGTCTCATTGTCTTCTAGGATCCTTTTCACATTTTTACCATGTATCATCATAATAGTTTCCAGCGGATCATCATGAAGATATAGTAATACTGAGAGGTCATCCCTCGAGAATACTATGATCGGTCTTTCTTTGGCAACCTTATGAGGGTATGTGTCTACCACCGCTTCCATGTTAACATATATATCGTTGAAACAAGCTCTCACCTCATTGAGGTAAACTTTTCTTTCAGCTGGTTCATCACCCCCGCTAACATATCCTCGGTAATAAAGTGTCATCCAAAAGATATCATGTTCATATCTTCCATAGGTTTAGTAGGCCGAGTTGGGAGGTTAGGATCCTCATCTTCTTGATTTTACCATGCTATCTTCTAGTCTTGTTCCCTTGCACGAGGTTATCTTGATCTTCTTCAATCTTCCAATCCATACGAGTTTGAGATGGTCTGCCATTCTTCTCAACATATTTATTGGGCTTCCTTCTCATGATAAGGTTTTTAATTTTGTCTTTTAAGCCCAAGAAACCTTGGTTTCGTGTCCGTGATCTTTGTGAAACTTATAGAACTTGATTTTTTCCCTACTTCCACTAGGAGTTCTTAATTTCTCAGGTCACTTTAGTTCACCACTTCCTCGGATTTTTTCTCGGATATGTTGTACTCCTATGGTTAAGGGAGTATATTCATCAAATTTCTGGAATGTACTTTTCTCATTCTTCCCCTTAGGGGTGTCTTTTTACTTGTTCTCTAAGCTTCTACTATCTTTGAACTTTTTGTGATTGAATTTTTTCATAGCCATGGCCTTCTTCGCATTCATGATCTTTCCCGCCTTGGCTAAAAGTTTAACCATGTGATTGGGGGGATCCTTGACTAGTGTCCAAAATAACTTTCCAGGTAACATGACATTAATGATTGCTATTATGGCCACCTTTTCGTTATAATATACCATTTCTAATTTCTCGACATTGAACCTAGTAATATACTCCCTTGTCATTTCATCCTCTCATTGACGGATGATTAGAAAGTGAGCCACCCTTTTTCTAGGTTTGGACCCAAGGAAACAAATATTTGCAAAGAGGTCAGCCAACTGTTTAAACTCTCATATTTCCTCTCTAGGCAAGCCATTATACCACATTTGATCAGGGCTGGTGAGAGTGATTGAAAAAGTTCTTCAACGCATCTCGTCATCTATAGAGAATATGTTGCAGGTGGCCTAATATTGTTCTAGATATAAGATAGGATATGACTTTCCTTCATACTTAGGTGTGATCACAGGTGGAGAGAATTTTGTGGGCATAGGATAACTAACCATGGAGATCATAAATAGAGACCAATGCACAAAGATTCTCCGTAATGGATTTTTTATTTTTATGAGGTCACCCAGACGATCTTCTATTTTTTTTAATAGATCCCTTCCGTGGCTAAGCTTCCTCGGTTGCAGTGTTAAGTTGTCTACAAACTTCTGCCAAATATTCTTCCCTTAGAAAGACCTACTCTAGTTGGTTTGATGCCTTGGCATGACCCCTTTAACTATCTCATAAACGATGATCTGCCCTCTTATGTTTTGCTCATCCTATGCCTTCTTTGGGGTGCGGATGTATTCTATCCCCATTTCTTCTCAGCCTGTCAAATACTAGAACCTTACTAAGTATCTTAAAGGAGATTATACGTTCTTTCGAGTATGTCTGTTCATTATCATCATCAGTTGTTCGCAGGGTAGAGGTCCTTCCAGATTGGTAAGATGATTCCTCTTGTTCAGAAACTCGTAGCCTTACAAATTTGTTCACCTCGGATCCCATACTTAATCTTCTGGGATTTTCCACAGCTTTACCTCGCCTCTCTTTCCTCCTATCTTAATAGGGGGTGTGTGGAGGTATTTCTTTTTTCTTTTTAGTACTTCTCTCTATGGTCGGAGTGATTGGAGGTGAATATGCTCGTCTCTACGAGGCCAACACACTTTGCGTAGGTGGGGTCATGTTTTCTTGTATAGCATCCTAACTTTTAACTAGGATGCGCATGAATCCAACTAGGTCTCCTATTCTAATAGGAGTTGAGGGAAGTGCATCTTCCTTTTCTATGCAGCTTTCTGGACGTTCGGCCATTGTTGCGAGGATTGCCCGGAAAAATAGAGTATAGTCACAGGAAAACAGAGTACGCTAGGATTTCTTGGATTTTGACAGCGGAGGACTTTTTGACTGAGTTTTATGTAGAACCCATATGTGGGACTGTAATCCGGGGACTTTAGGCAAGAAATTTTATTGGTAGAAATAGTAAAAATGGGTATGTAATAGGATTTAGAGGACTTTAACTAGGAACATGACACTTCTATAATTAAGAATCAAAATTTAGTTGACAAATAGCTGGGCCTTTAGGCGTTTCCCAAAGAAGGTGCCATTCTGTTATCATCTAAAAATGGAATTCGATTAGTGTCTCAACTATAAAAACACCAAATCAGAGATAACAAAAAAATGTAAATAGTAAATATCAGAAGGGGGTGAGGATAAGAGGATTATCAATAAGGTATAATTGGTACAACCTTATAATTGGCCTACGTCCACTGGATGACTTGCTATTTTCGGATATGTTTAAGGGGATACAAACGTATCTAGGGTTTTAGACAAATGATAATGTTTTTATGTGTAAGCTACAAGTCTCTTACTAACATTCATTCGTTGCCTCTTCTATCTAGATGGATCCCTCCCTTTATAGTGATTTTAGTATAAGGAATAGGTGTGTTGTCTAGCATGAGCCAGGTGGGGACCTCCTAGATTAGTGGAGCACTCCCTGAGTTATTTGACGTTTTTGTCCAATAAGTGGGGGATTTTAGCACATGTCAACTAAATGAAAATTCGGATGGATGTTGTTTGACCAGTCACCAGGGTCCCAGGTTATCGCTTTGCCTTGTTGTCATCCAACTAAGCAAGTGAGGTGAATGAACTCTAGACCAGTCGAGATCATATGCTGGCCTGACTTTGTCCGGGGCCAAGGTCCTTAAATAGTGAAGTTACTTTCCACAAATATGGTAGAATAATAAAACAGTCTCCCTCCCTTCTCCGTGGACATAGGCAGATCTCCCTGCTAAACCATCACTACACCAAAAACACCAATTTGACACACCTTGATATTAAAAATATGGCACAATTTAAAACTGTGCCAAATTTTGGCATTGTTTAATAATAATCTGGCACACTTTTAAGTCGTGCCAAATTTGGGCATTTTTGAAAGTGTGCTAAAATTGAGAGCACTTCACTAAAATATAAATATCCTAAAAAAAATTAATCCCCTTAATGATTTTTGGTCTCCCGCTCTCTCTCCTCTCTCCCGCTTGCCTCCCGTTGTCTCTCTCTCTCTCTCTCTCTCTCTCTCTCTCTCTCTCTCTCACACACACACACACACACAAATCCCTAATCCCCTCAATGATTACAACCAGTACCAGGAGAAGAAGATCAGCGGTGATCACGTGGTTGCTCCGGTAACACCGGCGGTGGTAGAGCCTAGGGTTTTGGAATAACCGGTTCATGTTTGGTTTGGGTTATTTGGTTTTGGCAGAGAAGGTATGGGGAACGGGTTTAAGTGGGTTTAACAAAATGGGTCTGAGGGTTGGTGAACGGGTAAAGGTATGAGGTTGGGATTTCGGGTTTGGAACTGCCAGACGGGTTGATGGAGCCAAGGGTCTTTTTTGTTACTTTTTTCGGCCGTGTTTCTCCGGTGGCTCAGTGATCTGGCGACCTCATTTTATTTAAGATCCAGAGCTGCGTTTTTTTTCCAGATCTGAGTTTTCATTTATGACGTAATTCCTTTTACCCCCTTTATATATATATATATATATATATATATATATATATATATATATATATTTTGTGTGGCCAGCTATTTAAATTTTTTTGAAACAAAAATAAAAACAAAACATATTGGGTAATCTTTATGGCTTAATCTAAACTGTTTGGTATTTAGATTTAATTTGGTTTAACCCTGTTAGTGTTGAGCTATTTAGTTCTTGTCTAAATTTTTTGTTGGTCTAAAATTTATTGAACCGTTTTTAGAACTGTTAAGATTGTTTAGTGCTTACTTTCTTTGGATTGATTTTTTTTACTTGTGCAACAATTTGGAGCAGAAAATGACCATTTTCAACTTTTGTTTAACTAGTATTTGTATCTGTTTTTGGACAATTGGGTTTCTTTTATTATTATGTTTGATGTGCGAGTATTTATTTATAAAGTATTAGTTTATTTAGTAATGTTGACACTTAAGGATCTTTAGATTATATTGTCACTTCTCTAGACCACTTAAATTTATTTATTATTAACTGATAGTTGTATGTGATTGTCAGTTGTATATCGTGTGTTCTTTCTACTATTTGTGATTGTCATTTGTGTTCTCTTGGTTACTGTTGGTTTGTACTCCATGTTCATTTCACTTTCTCTACTTGCATTTTTTAGACTAAACCCCGTAAACTAATTAAAACATTCAAAATAATCTCAGTTTTGAGTCCTTGGACCGAATGCTGATCATGTGAATGGTAAATGAGGTCATTTTTTTCCATAATTAAAACATTATAAATAATCTTTGGGATTTATTGGGTTGTAAAGGGTTTGAGTATGCGGGTTGGTGGGTTGGAGGTTTGACAGCGGCTGGTTCAGGCACCAGAGGGTATCTCCGAGTTATGGGTTCAAGTAGCAGTCGTTCGACCGATGAGTTAAGGATGTTGGGGCAAGGGTCGACTGCCGAAGCAGTAAGTATGAATTGTGGGTAAACCAACTTGACACTCTCCTTCTGGTAGTTGTGGCTTTTAAACCAACTTGACACACTCTCTAAGACCTCTCAGCCAGAAGCTAGGTTTCCCCTCCGCCGCACGGTATGTTTCAATCACATTCATTTCAATTGGGTTCTATTTTCACTACATGTATTTTTCTCTTTGGCTTCGGATTATTCTGAGATTGAACCTACCTATGTCTTGAATGATATTTGTAAGAATGTATTTATCAAGCACTGAGGTACAATTGGGCAGCAACTTCTTCACCAATTAAAGATTTACTGGTTCTTGTATGATAAGATGAAGTGATGGATACTAATTGTGGGGTATTTTTTTTTATATATTTTAGAGTTAGTTTTCTTGTAATGAGGTGGACATCTTGTCCACTATTTTGCTTAAAATCCTTTTCATTTTTATGATATTTTTCTATTTTTTATCCACCCCGGCCCACCCACACAACAAAAAAGAAATATCTGCGTAATGCCTTCGGTTTGCTGTAAGGATGTTGAGTATTTTTTTAATTAAATGCTAATAAAGATTATATATTAATCTCAAATGGAAATTATGGACAAGAACATCGAAATCTTCAGCATGTTGCATCAAGCATACCTTTTCCTGTAAGAATGTTTCTCTGTTTATACAGAACATATAATGTTGTGAAACATATGGTAACTATTAATAGTTGCTTCTCTATTTATACAGAACACTTCTTACCTCAACTTAAACAACAAAGGGTCTTGTCATTGATATCCACTTTTGAGTTCCCTCCCCTACCCCCGATATAACAATCTCAGGAGCCTATCTTATACTGAATTGTTTGCATATGGCTTGTGTACCTTGTTAAGATGTTATATTGTCCTGTATTTAAAAGCATAGTACTACTGAACATTATGGATTTGCATGGAGTATCAATGACATGCTAATGACATGCAAGTTGTGTCCTTGTTTTGTTATTGTTACAAGTCATGATATTTGCCAACTCCTTATCTCATTCAAAGAAGACATTTATAAATTTATAAATGAACACGCAACATATATAATTTTCTGGTCGTAATTACATATTTTCTTTATCTTTATTATATTTTCCTTGTAAACGGAAGATTTCAGAATTTGTAGACATTGTTGGACCAAATGGGATACTTTCGAGAAGTTATGGCACGAAGAGTTCATCGGGTGGCTATAAAAATACAAATGAAATCTGGTTAGTCTCAAATTCTCTTTAAATGTTGCAGCGTTAAATAAAAAAGGGCCTGAAATAGCGGCAACAAGTAGCCAAATGTAAAATGGCTTACTTTATGAGCTTATTTCGTTAAATTGGTGGAAGGGATTTGTTGGAGGTTTGGTTTTGGAATTTACTGCTGCTGTTGAGTTTATTTTAAATGTTAAAACATGTTGGATTTAAAGAATAAACAAATGAAGTGACAGCGTAGTCGCGGGTATCCCCATTTGACAATATGACGATAATTTCAAAACACGTAGATTAGGCTTAAAAATAAGCCATTTGAGGGTGAAAACCTAAACCAGCCACCAAACGTCCCTGTAGGAGGCACGGACACCTCGCACGGGACCAATATAAGTTGTAGGAACTGATCGCGTAGTTCCCGGTCTCCCGGTTTGAGAATATGACGATAATTATCAAAAATCAACACTTAGACTTAAAAATAAGCCGTTAAAGGGTGAAAACCCAAACCAGCCCCCAAATAACCCCGTAAGAGTCACGAACACCTCGCACGGGACCAATGTAACTTGTACGACCTGACCGCGTAGTCACGGGTCTCCCGGTCTGAGAATATGACGATAATTTCAAAATATGTCGATTTGGCTTGAAAACAAGCCGTTTAAGGGTGAAAACCCAAACCAGCCCCCAAACGATCCCGTAAGAGGCACGAACACCTCGTACGGGACCAATGTAACTTGTAGGAATGGACCGCGTAGTCACGGATCTCCCGATTTGAGAATATAATGATAATTTGCAAAAACCAAGACTTAGACTTAAAAACAAGCCGTTTGAGGGTGAAAACCCAAACCAGCCCCTAAACGGACCCGTAAGAGGCACGAACATCTCGCACGGGACCAATGTAACTTGTATGAACTGCCCACGTAGTCGCGGGTCTCCTGGTTTGAGAATATGACTATAATTTCAAAATATCTAGATTAGGCTTAAAAATAAGACATATTAGGTGAAACCCCAAACCAGCCCCCAAACGACCCTGTAAGAGGCACGAACACCTCGCACGGGACCAATGTAACTTGTACGAACAAACCGCATAGTCGCGGGTCTCCCGGTTTGAGAATATGATGATAATTTCAAAATATGTCGATTTGGCTTGAAAACAAGCCGTTAAAGGGTGAAAACCGAAACCATCCCCCAAACGACCCCGTAAGAGGCACGAACACCTCGCATGGGACCAATGTAACTTGTACGGACTGACCGCGTAGTCACGGGTCTCCCGGTTTGGGAATATGACGATAATTTGCAAAAATCAACACTTAAAACTTAAAAATAGGTCGTTAAAGGGTGAAAACCTAAATCATGCCCCAGATGTCCCCGTAAGAGACACAAACACCTCGCACGAGACCAATGTAACTTATAGGAACTGATCGCGTAGTCACGGGTCTCCCGATTTGAGAATATGACTATAATTTGTAAGAATCAACACTTCAACTTAAAAACAGGCCGTTAAAGGGTGAAAACCCAAACCAGCTCCCAAACGACCCTATAAGAGGCACGAACACCTCGTACGGGACCAATGTAACTTGTACGAACTGACCGCATAGTCGCGGGTCTCCCGATTTCAGAATATGATGATAATTTCAAAATATGTCGATTTGGCTTGAAAACAAGCCGTTGAAGGGTGAAAACCCAAACCAGCCCCCAAACGACCCCGTAAGAGGCACGAGCACCTCACACGGGACCAATGTAACTTGTACGAACTGACCGCGTAGTCACGGGTCTCCCAGTTTGAGAATAAAAAAATAATTTGCAAAAATCAATACTTATACTTAAAAACAAGCCGTTTGAGGGTGAAAACCCAAACGAGCCCCCAAACGGACCCGTAAGAGGCACGAACACCTGGCACGGGACCAATGTCACTTGTAGAAACTGATTGCGTAGTCATGGGTCTCCCGGTTTGAGAATATGATGATAATATCAAAATATCTAGATTAGGCTTAAAAATAAGACATTAATGAGTGAAACCCCAAACCAGACCCCAAACGGACCAGTAAGAAGCACGAACACCTCACACGGGATCAATGTAACTTGTAGGAACTAACCGCGTAGTCACGGGTCTCCCGGTTTGAGAATATGATGATAATTTGCAAAAATAACACTAAGACTTAAAAAAAGGCCGTTAAAGGATGAAAATCTAAACCAACCACCAAACGTCCCTGTAGGAGGCACGAGCACCTCGCACGGGACCAATGTAATTTGTAGGAACTGATCGCGTAGTCCCGGGTCTCTCGATTTGAGAATATGATGAAAATTTGCAAAAATCAACACTTAGACTTAAAAACATGTCGTTAAAGGGTGAAAACCCAAACTAGCCCCCAAAAGACCCCGTAAGAAGCACGAACACGTCGCACGGGACCAATGTAACTTATACGAACTGACCGCATAGTCACGGGTCTCCGGGTTTAATAATATGATGATAATTTCAAAATATGTCGATTTGGCTTGAAAACAAGCCGTTGAAGGGTGAAAACCCAAACCATCCTCCAAACGACCCCATAAGAGGTACGAACACCTCACATGGGACCAATTTAACTTGTAGGGCCTGACCGTGTAGTCACGGGTCTCCCAATTTGAGAATATAATGATAATTTACAAAAATCAAGACTTAGACTTAAAAACAAGCCGTTTGAGGGTGAAAACCCAAACCAGCCCCCTAACAGACCCGTAAGAGGCACGGACACCTCGCACGGGACCAATGTAACTTGTACGAATAAACCGTATAGTCATGGGTCTCTCGGTTTGAGAATATGACTATAATTTCAAAATATGTCGATTTGGCTTGAAAACAAGCCGTTAATGGGTGAAAACCTAAACCAGCCTCCAAACGACCCCGTAAGAGGCACGAATCCCTTGCACGGGACCAATGTAACTTGTACGAATTGACCGAATAGTCACGGGACTCCCGGTTTGAGAATATGATGATAATTTGCAAAAATCAACACTTAAAACTTAAAACAGGTCGTTAAAGGGTGAAAACCTAAACCATCCCCCAGACGTCCCCGTAAGAGACACAAACACCTTGCACGGGACCAATGTAACTTATAGGAACTGATCGCATAGTCACGGGTCTCCCGGTTTGAGAATATGACGATAATTTGCAAAAATTAGCAATTAAACTTAAAAACAGGTCGTTAAAGGGTGAAGACCCAAATCAACCTCCAAATAGCGCCGTAAGAGGCACAAACACCTCGCACGGGATCAATGTAACGTGTAAGAACTGATCGCGTAGTCGCGGGTGTCCCTATTTAAGAATATGATGATAATTTCTAAATATGTCGATTTGGCTTGAAAATAAGTCTTTGAAGGGTGAAAACCCAAACCAGCCCCCAAATGACCCCGTAAGAGGCACGAACACCTTGTACGTGACCAATATAACTTGTACAAACTGGCCGCGTAGTCACGGGTCTCCTGGTTTGAGAATATGATGATAATTTACAAAAATTAACACTTAAAACTTAAAAACAGGCCGTTAAAGGGTGAAAACCTAAACCATCCCCAAACGTCCCAATAAGAGACATAAACACCTCGCATGGGACCAATGTAACTTGTAGGAACTGACCGCGTAGTCACGGGTCTCCCAATTTGAGAATATGACGATAATTTACAAAAATTAACACTGAAACTTAAAAATAGGCCGTTAAAGGGTGAAAACCCAAACCAACCTCCAAATAACCCCGTAAGAGGCACGAACACCGCGCACAGGGCCAATGTAACTTGTACGAACTGACCGTGTAGTCGCGGGTCTCCCGATTTGAGAATATGATGATAATTTGAAAATATATCGATTTCGCTTGAAAATAAGTCGTTGAAGGGTGAAAACCCAAATCAGCCCCCAAACGGCCCCGTAAGAGGAACGAACACCTCGCACGGGACCATTGTAATTTGTACAAACTGACCGCATAGTCGCGAGTCTCTCGGTTTGAGAATATGACGATAATTTCAAAATATGTCGATTTGGCTTGAAAACAAGCCGTTGAAAGGTGAAAACCCAAACCATCCCCCAAACGACCCCGTAAGAGGCACGAACACCTCGCTCGGTACCAATGTAACTTGTACGAACTGATCACGTAGTCACGGGTCTCCTGATTTGATAATATAATGATAATTTGCAAAAATCAAGACTTATACTTAAAAACAAGCCGTTTGAGGGTGAAAACCCAAACCAATCCCCAAACGGATCCGTAAGAGGCACGAACACCTTGCACGGGACCAATGTAACTTGTACGAATAGACCGTGTAGTCGCGGGTCTCCCGATTTGAGAATATGATGGTAATTTCAAAATATGTCGATTTGGCTTGAAAATAAGCCGTTAAAGGGTGAAAACCCAAACCAGCCCCCAAACGAACCCGTAAGAGGCACAAACCCCTCGCATAGGACCAATGTAACTTATACGAATTGAACGTATAGTCACGGGTCTCCCGGTTTGAGAATATGATGATAATTTGCAAAGCTAACACTTAGACTTAAAAACAGGCCGTTAAAGGGTGAATACCTATACCATCCACCAAACGTCCCCGTAGGAGGCACGAACACCTCGCACGGGACCAATGAAACTTGTAGGAACTGGCCGCGTAGTCCCGGGTCTCCCGGTTTGAGAATATGACGATAATTTTCACTCCTATATGTAATTTTTTAGTTTGAGTAAGCTTTTTTTTTTATAAATTACTTGGTTACTAATATCTTATCTTTTTAGTATCCTATTTTTTTGCATAATAACATTTTATCATTAGCATTTATTCACGGGGAGCACACAGAGAACTCAATGGTTTACAACAAGGGGTTTATTCATGATTCTATTTTTTTGTGTTATGGCCGTGCGGGCTTTTATAATTTTATTGTAAACTTTTATAGACGTGCGGGCTTTTGTAAGTTTATTTTATATATTTTGTGGCCGTGCGGGCTTTATGTTATCCAGGTTTTATATTATCATGCTTTAGAATGTCTAGAAAATAGAGGAAAATCAGCCCAATTTTTTTTGGTCTGTGAACTACTAAAGACTTATAATATTTTGAAGTTTGTATGAACATTAGTTTATCAACAATGTGCAAGATTTGCAATTTGTGAATTTTCTTGTTTTCAAATAATTATTTTTTTTCTTTTTATCAAAAATTTGGCACATTTCAAAATCGTGCCAAAAGTGAATCAAATTTTGGCACGGTTTTGAACTGTGTCAAAAGTTTTTCAAACTGTGCTCAATCTGGCACAGTTCAAAACTAGGCCAAAAGTGTGCTAGAAATATCAAATTCTGACACGGTTTAAAAGTACCTGAAGTGTTCCTGTTTGGTCAAATCAGGCATACTTTTGAGCCATACTAGAAAAAAAGTGGTCATTTTGGAACACCTAATTTTGGCACAGTTCAAAACCATGCCAGATTTGATCTGGCACAGTTTTAAACCGTGCCAGATTCCTGTTTTTAGTATAGTGCATGTACATCTAGTCTCCTTTATTCATACACTACATTCATAATTGTGTAAGGGCTAATCACTAATTACTTATTTTATTTTGGGTTAAAATCCCTTATAATTTTACATTGTTTGTGGGAAATGCAAAGTTCTCACCTTTATGAAGATCACTTAGCCTAATAATTATCATGAGTGAAAATTAACCTTACCACACCCACGCAAGGAGCTGCTTTCGGTCTGGCATACGTGTCGTTATGATGGACCACTTTCCTATTAGTCTCCCTTCTTTTCCATAAATTTTAAATCCAGGGGCTATCTCCACGAAGATCAGGGCCCAGTCAGAGATACCGCATATTGTCGATCGAGAGACCAAAAGGAAGGGTTGCTTCCTGTTTGTCTAGTATTTATAAGGAAAGACTGGACAATCGTGATCAAGGCATCTCCCATGTGAGGAAGTAATTAATCCATCAATTAGAAGATCACATATCTGATTCCCATACTCAGGATCGCCACAGGAGAAGGCCTCATTCTCTAAGAAATAAAGGATCATATCAAACAAGGAGGACCTATCATTCAATGATCCCCCGTACGACGTATCACTACCACGACATGATAATCATTCTCTAGGGATAAATTCCATCAATCGCAATCACCACCAGTTACATCCCATGGAGTCATCATCAACTATCAAGCCTGCCCATTCAGAGGCACAACTGAATAGAGTGAGGAGTGGATAACTCAGGGGACTCGTCTATAAAGAGTTAAAAGGGATTGTTGTTGTAAAAAACTAGACTTGATCTAATTAATTAATCACAAATAAATATGCATAAAGAAATAAGACTAAGGATTTTTAAAGTGGTTCAGCCTTAATGAAAATGGCCTACGTCCACTGCCTTGTATTAGTGGGTGTTTTGCCTTGATTTCAATTATGATCGCAAGTGATCGATTATCCTATTATGGAGGGGATTACAATGTATTTATAGCCCTGGGGCTGTCAATATGAATAGAAAATATGACATTATTTAATAGACATATACAATTATATATAACAAGAATGTTCATTGAATCTGTTTTTATCGCTTAATCTTCTTGGCTAGATGCTCTGTACGTTGAGTAGCTCATCATATTTGAGTAGCTTGGTACGCTGAGTAGCTCGGTGAATATATTTTATGCCACGCCTTATGACACGTGTCTTGATATAACGGATCCACGCCAGTTGACTAATTTTTGTATCAACAGAAGCCCCCAATGTTTCATAGTTGAGGTTGGATATGAAAGTGTGGAACATTATGCCCAGAGGTTGCTCAGACACGTTTACCCAGTCTCATTAGCTTATAGATCTCCAACACTTGAAATATTTAATGATTTTCAGCGCAAAATGGTAAAACTCATAAATATTTTGAGTCTTCAACAGACGCTTGGGTATTGGCATCGTTTTCATCATTTAGCCACCGGAAACGCAATCGTCATCTCTAGTGATCATTATTTTTTTTCGCTTCCCGAAGCAATGCATTTAAAAGCGGTAAAATCAAATCATCTTACACCTTTTGCCTTTTAGATTTTTGAACTTATTGACTTCTCACTTTTTCTTTTTACACTCGTTCCTTCTGTCATCCGCCTTAGCAGATTTCTTAAGTTTCTGTAAGAACTTATTCTTTCTTCTTTCTTTGCTTTAGCCACCATGGTTTATCTTATCGAATCGTTGGACAAGTTCCAGGCTGATTTTGCAATTCCTTCTTGGGTTATTCTGGAAGAACCTCCTTGCCCTTCTGATTTATTTTCTTTAGCTAAAGGACACTGGTTTCCCTCCATTTTTGTAGCGGAATGTGGCTTTTCTTTCCCGCCTAATCCCCTGTGTTTGGAATTTTGCCAATATTTTGATATTGTTCCTGCAAGAGTAGTTCCAAATACATGGAGGGTAATTAATGGCGTACATAGGTTGAATCAAATTCATGAAAATTATTTAGGGATTCCTGAAATTATGTATTGTTATAAATGGGTTACTAGTGATACCACCTTTTATTTAAAAACTAGGTATTCTCATAGAGCTTTAGTGGTCAATCTCCCTGATGCTAATAGGGATTATTTTGATCATGGGATTGTGATGAAAAATGGGCAACACCCCCCATTAAGAGGGAAAAATGTATACCAAGGTCCCAAATGTCCACTTTATGGCAACGGGATAGGTTGTTTTTAGTTTTTCAATTTATCTCTATTTTTGTTTGATGAAATGTGTCACTGACGCTTATTTTTCGTTTATTGCAGTTGAAAGTAAAAGGAAATCTCTAAAAGAAAGTGATATTAATATAAAGGTTTTGAAACTCATCTGGGGTTTGCATCAATCAATTGTTGGGGAGCACGTGAGGTTTGGTTCCTATTTGCTGCGATACAAAAATACCACTTCTTCTTTTATTGCTCGCCCTCTTGCTCCTCCCTTGGTGATGGATCTTGACTAGACACCAGCATCGTCAACGACTATCGAAGAATCTTCTTTTGATTTGGGTACTTCTATTGCTGACGAGGAAGAGGAAAGTGCCCAAATTCTTTGCCAAATCTGCTCCTGGTACCGATGGGGCAAAGAAAAGCAAAGAGGATATCCCAGCTGAAGGGATTAAGAAAAAGGATGTCATTACTCCTGCTAAAGATATCAATAAGAATCCCCTTGTTGCCCCTAAAGAGGAAACACCTTTGATTCAAATTATTGTCTCAAAAGAGGAAACACCTTTTATTGATGGTGCTCCATTGAGAATATTTAGAAGTGGTCTTGCTGAGAAAACTATTGATTCTGCTACCCAACCTACTGGAGTTGGGATTTCTTCTTTGAGGGATAGTTCTCCGGCCGTGCTCACCCTGGCTTAGCCAAAAAATTAATCAAATTGAGGACTCTCCCTGATTGTCGAGCTGTTAAAACTTCAACTCCTCGGGATAAGGTTACCAATTTGGCAGCCCTTCACCTTGCATCAGTAAGTGGTCTTTATACTTATCCTTATAATTCTTCATTGCCAAGTTCGTACTCTAATTCGTGCCTTTCTTCTTCTTGCAATTTTTTTGATAATATCGTGGAGAAGGATGAAGCCATCAAAGCTTAAACCTCTTCCAGTGGAGTATATGAAGACATTACTGGGTTGTCAAAGTCTTTGGGGCAGTCTCGACAGAAGTACGAAGAGGATAAAGCTCCATGGGAGAAGAAATTCCAATATGTTGACACAGCTCGAGATCAGGCAGTAAATGCCTCTAAGGAGTTGGAGGAAAAATTGAAGGCTGCTCTTTCCAGAAAAGTGGAAACTGATGGCAGGATTGAAGAGGCTGAACGGTGTAAGAAAGAGCTTAAGGAGAAGCTGAAGTCTTCTTAGGGAAAAAACTTCCTCGGAGAGAGCGAAGAGGAAAATTGCTGTGAAAAAGTCCTTTAGCTCTGGCTGGGTCAAAGGATGGAACAGATATGTAGCTGTTGTCTCTTCCTAGATGGACTATGCAAGTTCGAAGTACTTTAGAGATGGATGGGTAGCAACTCTGAAGGAGTTGAATGTTGTTGCTGATTCTGAACTGTTTTAGAAACACACTCATGGCCCTCTTCCCACTATTAAAGAAGAGAAAGAAGATGAAGTTGCATCGGATGAATCTTCTATGGTGATAGTAGAACAAGAACCTACTGTTACCATTCCCCAATCCTTCGAGCAAGTTCAACAGGTAATAACTTCTGTCGAGCAATGCTAACTGCCTTCCGAGCAACCAACTCCTTCCTCCAAATCGGCTGAAGATGTTGTAGGAAATAAGTAGAAGGTTTAGAGTTGTTCGGCTCTTTAATTATGTTATTTTTCTATTTTTCCCTCTTTGTTGTAACTTTGGTCGTACTTTCTCCTCCTGTGATCAATAAAATGTACTTTGTTAGTTATTATGAGTTTTGTCCTTTACTTGCTCGATCTTGTATCATTATTGATCCAATTTCACTTTTCCTTGCTAGTTTATTGCCAGGATGGAACTCTTATCAACTCATGATACCGAGTTGATGAAGAAATGTAATGATTACTTTAAGGCTGGTCATGCAGATTTTACTAAAGTATAAATAGCTAATATTCTCGGTTCTGATGCTTCAGAACGATCAATTAATGCTTATCAATATTTAAGATGTCTGCTTGATCGAGCCGTGGCGAACAATGTGGCTTATTATGAAATAGTAGAATATCGCCAAGAAGTAATCGAAGAACTTCGGCTTCAGAACAAAGAAACCATTACTCTTATGCATGAAGGTTATGAGAAAAAGTACCATTAGTTGAGTGCTGATCAGGGCTATGACAAATTTCTCTTAGCCCATAAGAAGAGAGAAAGGGTGTTAAAACTTGAGGCTGAAGAGCATAGGAACATCGCCAAGCTGCTGGAGGAGGAAAATATTTCTTTGAGAGAAGAACTAAGACAACTAAAATCTGCCTCTTCTTCTGGAGCTCTGGTCCCGGTCAGTGATGAGGGCTTTTCATTTTTGGAAACTAAAAATTCTGCATTGAGAGAAGAATTGGAGATTTTGAAACGAGTCAGACCTACTTCTTGCTCAGGGGGTAGAGCAAGAACTAGTAGGAGAAGCATTAAAGAGACTAGGACTCAACAAGACTTAGCGAATCAAGATGTTTAACTAAAGGTAAAAAATCAAGCCTTGGCTGAAATGTCCCAAACAATCCAAAATCTCACTGAGCAACTATCCAACCAGAGTTCTGCATCGGAGAGTAAAGAGAACCTGGAGAAAATGCTTCATCAGCATATGGAGTGATTGACTTATCAGTTCCACAAACAGCCTAGAGAATTTTTGATGGGGGGATACAATGAAGCTATATGCCACCTTGATGCTCGGGTTAAACAATTAAATAAAGAAGGATAAAAATAAGGATGGTTGAATGCCCTGACCGTAATGAAACTGGAGAAAGGAAATTCCTTATGGGATTGGTATGAGATTGGATTACTTGATTTGCCTGTGCCTCCCTTTAAACTAGATGTCAGTTGGATTCCAGCCCGTGCCATTCCTCAGTTTTTGATCTCCAAGTATCTTGCTGACTACCACCTTCATGAAGACTTTGAGATATCTCGACCTCAACATCTGCTTGATCGACTGATCTTGAGCAACACCAGAATGTTACGAGATTTTAATTTTATCAACTCTTCTTATGCTCTAGATGATCCTCCAGCAGGAATGGAGCCTGTACCTAAATCTGAAGGAAAGAAACCAATAGAATAGGCTATTCGTATATTGTTAATAATTATTAAATGAAACGTCATCTTTTGTAATTTAATTTTCCTTGGAAATGAATTCATTGTATGATATTTTACTTATCAATATATCTTTAAAGGGATAATTTTTCCTGTTTTGTTTTAATTGCCTAGACAATGGGACCCATTTGCTGCCTAGTTGTAGTGACTTGTCACCCATAAGTGCCTAAGCAATGGAATTATTTCATCCTATGGTCCTACTTAGTTGTAGCAATCTTATCTAGATTACTTTGGTGCCTAGGTAGTGGATGCCCCTTGAGGTCACCCATCTTCTTGCCTAGTTTTGGATGCCCCGTGAGGTCACCCATCTTCTTGCCTAGTTTTGGATGCCCCGTGAGGTCACCCATAATCAAACAGGCCATGCCTTGTATGATTTTAATGCAAACATTATTGGTTAAGTTTATTGATGCCGACCAAACTTAGTTGGTGGTTGATGATATCCGACCAACTGTAGTTGGTGGTTGTTGATATGGCTACCAATCGTAGTTAGTGGTTGTTGATATGCTGACCAACCGTAGTTGGTGGTTGTTGATATGCCGACCAACCGTAGTTGGTGGTTGCTGATGCCTTCGTGCAAAATTCAAGTGTAGTGTGTAGCATGAGTACTCTGAAAAAAATTGAACTAAAAGAATATGGGGAAAATATCATTTTTATTCATATTAAAATGACGGAATACATGTGAATCTACATTACTGATAATATTTACGCAGATGCTCTGCATTCTATTCTATAGGTTCCAGGTCGAACAATCGTTCTGACACGAAAAGGCCCATACCAGTTGACCTCCAGCTTATTATGCTTCTGAATGACCTTCTTGAGTACATAATCTCCCTCCTTGAGATCACATTTATTGGCCCTTTTATTGTAGAACACAGCAGTCTATTGCTTATACGCGGCATTTTGAATTACTGCATCTTCTCGGACTTCCTCGAGCATGTCTAAATCTGAATGTCTAATCAAATCGCTTACTAGAGTGTTGAAATTAAGCACCCTATGAGTAGGTAGACCTAGTTCAGCGGGTATGACTGCTTCACTTCCAAAGTCTAACATGTAAGGAGATTCCCCAGTTGTCGTTCGGAGAGTTGTTCGGTAATCCCATAACACAGAATGTAGCTCGTGAATCTAATTGCCTTTCGCATCATCCAACCATTTCTTCAGCCCATTAAATAGAGTTTTATTGGTTATCTATATTAGCCCGCTGCTCTGGGGATGGCCTGGTGCATAATGAATCTTTTGGACTGTTGACAATACACAGCGAACTCCTAGTTATCAAACTGGGTACCGTGATCAGTGATGAAAGCATGCGGCATACCATATCTGCAAATAATATTCTTCCAGATGAACTGATAGACCCTTTAGTATGCCATGTCAATGAGAGGTTCAACTTCCACTCATTTTGTAAAATAATCAACGGCGACAACCAAGTATTTGAATCGTCCTTTGGTAGTTGACAAAGGTCGAACCAAGTCTATTCCCCATACAGCAAATGGCCAAGGTGAGGTAATGAGGGTTAATAATTCCTGGGGAGCTCTTCGTATGGAGGATAACTGTGGCACTTATCACATTTCTTGGCATAACCTATGCAGTTAGCTCACATTATTGGCCAATAATATCCTTGCATCGTTATCATTTGCAAAAGAGTTCGACCTGCTACATGATCTCCACAAGAGCCTTCATGAATTTCCTCTATCAGATTTTTAACTTCTGATGGATGAGCACATCTATGAAGACCTTCCATTATACCTCTTTTATACATAACTCCATTATTTAAGACATACCTAACATCTTTAAACTTGAGCCTCTTGGATGCAAGATGGTCGGCTGGCAAAATGCCTCCTTCAATATACGCTCGAATGGGATCCACCCAGGAAGGTCCCATATCCAAAGTGATAAACTTTACCATCAAATCATCATCAATGATTTGGTCTGCAAGTATCTCAATAGGAATTATTCTTCGTATCTCGGTGCGACTAGCTGAGGTTAACCCAGCTAATGCATCCGCCCTCGCATTCTCCATTCTTGGTATTCTAATCACTTGGACTGCTGCAATATTGGATATAATCTCCATAGCTTTGGTGTGATACCTAGACATGAATTATCCTTTTGTCGCGTACAAATCGAGAATTTGATTCACGACTAGCTATGAATCTCTAAACACTGCAACTTACTCAACCATCAGTGTTTTGGCTAAACTGAGGCCCACAATCATAGCTTTGTACTCATCTTCATTATTGAAAACTACAAATTGGAAACGCAGAGAATACTCTATATCCAATCCATCTAGACTATTAAGAATTATTTCGGCTCTGCTGCATGTGGCACACGAAGAACCATCAACATATAAATTCCATACCGGGGTACAGTTATCAAACCCTTGATCTGACAAAGTCCCATGATGGAAAATTTGGTGCTTCTTTTTATTATCCCTCAACTTTGGGCCTTTATCAGAGGATTCTTATTGCTTGGTCACCATTACCTTCGGTAAATCTACTAACGGGAGTTAATCGTGGATGGTTTTGGATGATCCTCTAACATCCGCGGGTTGTTCTGCGCTGGCTCCTTGTTGGTTGGAGGTATCTAGGTAAGTAAATTCATCAATGAAATATGCCACCGCCTGCCCTTTGAGAGAAGACCTTGGCTCATACACAATGTCATATTCACCTAACTCCACCGCCCAATACATCAATCTTCCATATTTTTCTGGCTTGTGTAGAGCCTGTCTGAGTGGCATGTCGGTGTATACCACTACGGTATGGGCTTAAAAGTATGGTTTCATTCTCCTGCTCGCCTCGATCAATGCTAATGCATGCTTCTCCAATTTTGGGTACCTGATCTCTACTCCTTGGAATGCCTTGCTTGTATAATACACTGACTTCTTCACTCCGTCGTCTACTCTTAACAACGCCGAACTGACTGCACTCTCTGAGACAACCAAGTACAAGTATAATTTCTCTCCACTACCAGCCTGGATAGCAAAAGAGGTGTCCCCAAATATCTCTTCAACTCCTGGAACACCTTCTCACACTCATCATTCCACTCAAAAGTTTTCCTAAGCGTCTTGAAGAATGGAAGGCATCTGTCAGTTACTCATGAGGTGAACCCGTTGAGCGATGCAACATGCCCCGTGAGGCTTTGTACTTCCTTCTTCGTAGTTGGAGATTGTAATTCTAGCAAGGCTTTGATTTTATCAGGATTTTCCTCAATGCCTCGTTGATTCACAATATACCCAAGGAACATGCCTTCTTGTACGCCAAAGATGCACTTGGTCGGGTTCAGCTACATCTGATATTTCTCCAGCTGGTCAAATGTTTGGCTCAGATCAGCTATATGGTCAGCAGATCTCTTGATCTTAGTCAGCATGTCATCGACGTAAACCTCCATGTTCCTACCGATTTACTCTGCGTACACCTTGTTCATTAGTCGCTGGTATGTGGAACCTACATTTTTAAGACCAAAAGGCATAACATTATAACAGTATGTTCCCCTTGGGGTAATAAAAGAGGTACTTTCCCTATCCTCTGGCTTCATCTTAATTTGGTTGTAGCCAGAATAAGTATTTATAAAGCTCAACAATTCATGCCCCGAAGTAGCATCTACCAGTTGATCAATTCGGAGTAGAGGAAAATTATATTTTTGGCAGGCTTTGTTCAGATCTGTGAAATCCAGCACATTCTCCATTTATTTTTCTTCTTTTTTACCATCACCACATTGGCTAACCGCTCAGAGTATTTGACATCCTCAATAAAAGAGTCCTTTTGCAGTTTCTCTTGAATAACTTGGTTCTTCTTTAGGCTAAATACCCTTCTCCACTGCTTCACCGATTTGATCTCCTTATTAACATTGAGTTCATGGCACAAAAAGGTTGGGTCTATCCCCGGCATATCTTCATGACTCCACACGAAAGCTTTCTTTTTATACCTAAAAAATTCCACCAACTCCTGATTTATTATTGGATCAAGTAAAGCGCCAATTTGGTTGTTCTCTCTGGTCGTTCATCGTCCAGAATAATGTTCTCCGTCGCTTCCATGAACTGACCCTTCACAAGCTCTGATTCATCCCTGGGGTCTAGTGTTTCAATCTTCGACTCTTCAGACTCGTCTACTTGGTACGTGGTGGTCTTCTTCCTGGTATCCTCCAATTTTTCGTATTCTACGGATAAATAGTAGCATTCCCGAGCTAATTTCCGATCGCCCTTCACAAGTCCCACACCAAAGTTAGTCGGGAACTTCAAGCATTGATGTAGTGTGGATGGCACTACTTCAAACTTTTTCAGACCTACTGTTCCCATGGTTATATTGTAAGCTGATTGGATATTTTTATCCATTACAAAAAAGCACACTTTTTCTATTCTGCAAGCAGGCCAAGCACCAATAAGCATGTGCAACTTGATCATCCCAAGTGTAAAGACTTTTTCGCCGGAGAAACCGATAAGGGGCCTATGGTACAACTCCAACTAAGTGATTTTCAAGTTTAAACTATCAAAGCAAGGGTAGAATATGATGTCTACCGATCTACCATTATCTACCAATACTCTTGAGATGACTACATCCTTCATCCTCATCTTGATCTCCAAAGGATCGTCGTGAGGATACAAGACACCTTCCAGATCACTTTTGGAAAAACCAATGACTAGTTTATCCTTATTGACCTTCCTTGGACGATCTTTCTCTGCCAGATTTATCCGCTGTATGTAGGAACAAGCTTGGGCCTTATTGAGGTAAGCTTTCCTTTCAGCGGTATGATCACCACCTCCTATATCTCCACCTTTTATCATATTACAGTCAAATGAACCAAAGAGGATTGAAAATACCTCACGTTCAGGATGTCTAGGCTTTTTGGGGAGATCGGGGTCATCCTCCGGGTTATCTTTATGGTCCTTTTTCTTATCGCCTCTTGGTTAGCGAGGAGATTTGGACATTTGTCGTGTTCTGTTGTTGGTCTTCTCACCATTTTGGCGATCAACAAACTTTTTCAATTTCCATCGTCTAATGAGTGCCTCAATTTTATTCTGGAGAGTTATGCACCGATTGGTCGTGTGACCGTCGTCTTTGTAGAACTCATAATACATGGACTTATATCTTATATCGGGGGTTATCCTCAATTTCTCCGTCTAATTTAGTTCTTCAATGTTTTTTATCTCCTCTAGAACATGGTTTATGCCTACCTTTATGGGGGTATAATTTGCGTACTTACTCAAGTTCTCAATCGCTTCCTTGCCTTTCAATTGTTTGCTACCTCCATTATGCTTATGATCCTTCTTCTCCAACCTACCTTCAGCTTTAGCTTCTACTTTTGCCTTTACGTTCTTCTTCGCAGCCATAGCTTCTTCGGCATTCATAATCTTGGCTGCTTTCACCATCAACTCAACCATGGATTTGGGGGGATCTTTGGCCAAAGTGTAATGCTGCTTATTCCGTAAAAGACCACTCATCAGAGATGTAATGGTTGTCTTCTCTTCGTAGTCGATTACCTCCAGCTTCTCGTTATTAAAACGAGTGATGTAATCCTTGGTGCTTTCTCCTGCTTTTTGCCTTACGCTTAACAGATGGGCTACCCTCTTGATCGGATTTGCACCAAAATAGAAATGTCCTATGAAGAGCTCAGCCAACTGATGAAAGGTTGCAATTTTCCCCCGAGGAAGGCTGTTATACCACATTTAAGCAGAACCAGTGATGGTTCCTGAGAATGCCCTGCACCTCATCTCATCTGGGACAACATAAATATCTGCAGCAGGTTGGTATTGCTCTATGTGGAGGACAGGATCAGTCTTCCCATCATACTTCGGCGTAACTATAGGAGCCTTAAACTTGGAAGGTGTGGGGAAGTTCACAATTGCTTGTATAAATGGAGACCCTTTGATAAAGGTTCTTTGGAGAGGGTTTTTGGCCTTAGCCATTTCCCCTAACCTGTCTTCCAGCCTCTAAATGAAGCCCTTCCATGCATCATTTCCAGTGCCTGATCTATTTTCCCGAGCAATATATCGCACTTAATTCTCCTCTTAGGATCTTTCTTTAGGGCGTGATTGGGCAGAACTATAATACCCCGTAATTTTATTGATTTTTATTTAAGGGATTAATTGAATTAAATGAAAATTAATTGGGAATTAATCCGGATATAAATACTAGCGAGATGTGAGTTAGTATTTGATTATGATGTTAAAATTTAATATTTCTGAATATATATGGTAATATATGAGTATTTAAAATATTAAAATTGTCGCGAGGCAGAAATATGACAATTTGGAAAACTTAGTTGGGACGAGCGTGTCAGTCGCGTCAGAAATGAAATTATTTAAATTATAAAGTGAATTATATTTTTATCAACCAAATGTTCATTTTGAGTGCGCCAACGTGTCCAGAAGGGTCGAAATAGTCAGAAAACACTAGCCGGGGGTTTAGTTTGGGTCCCGCGACATTTTTAGGCGAAACCGGCAACCTAGAAGGGTATTTTGGTAATTTTAAAAATTAATGGATTAAAACCCACGAATTTTAAAGTTTATTTTTATATTTTTAAAGGGGCCACTAAGGCCATTACCAGCCAAAAGCATTAGAAGTGGGTTACAGGAGTTAGAGAGGAGTTATCATAGGGTTCCAAACCAAAAACACCCACCACCATTATTTTTGGAAGAGATTGTGACCATAAAGAGGGAAGAATCAACCTTGAAACACCGGCAACACACCTGAAGAACAAATCTGAGGCAAGTGATTTGATATTTTTAATTTCAATGAATATCTCTTCCATGTTTAGTGTAGAAACCTTATGCTGTGAATATTTTGGCGAAAACTCAATGGAATTATGGTAGAAGCCCTTAATCTTGGTTAAGAATTGCATGTAGAATGATTATGGACGAAATTTGGTATTCAAAACTTAACTTTGATGATTTAAAAACGGATTTATGATGAGTATTTAAGCATAATAAAATTATGGGTTCAAGTTCATAGGGTTTGGGGCAAGAATTGAGGATTTATGATTTTGACAGGTTGATTCGTAAGATTTGACCCCAAAAGTATGTTAGGGAATGACCTAGGGTGACTAAAAATAGTTTACAAACATAAAAATGTAATTTGGGTGGTCTTAGGGTGGATTTAGAGAAGAGAATAATGAAGAAAAACGAATTGGGAGATTTTTGGGCGCAATCTGCCATCTCGTTAGAAGACCTGCCCAGGTCGTTTGAACGACATCGTTCGAACGAGTTTCTAATGAGATGACAGTATCCCTTCTAATGAGTTGGTAGTTCATTTGAACGACCTCGTTCGAACGATATTTCTAACGAGTTGACATAATGGCCTTTTAGGCCTGATTTTATTTCGAACCTCCAGTAGACTTATATAATTGATTGTAATCCTTCCCTTGTTGATTAGTGGATATAGTTGTGAGATTGGAAGTACGTCGAGGATTAAAACTTAGAATTTTGTAGTAAACCGGATGATATTTATGGGTTAGGATATAAGTATCTAAAATTACGACGTGAGAAGGGTTAATAACTTTTAATGTATATTATTCGGGGATTTGTAATCGTGCACCATTTAATGACGGTATAGAAATGTAAAATATACCTCTAATAATATTGAGATATCTAAGAAGTGTGAATGCTTAGTATATGTGGTTATCTGTATATAACATACCTACCATACTTGCTATCACGGGAAGTCGGCGTTCGATCAGGGCCATCTAATCTTTGTGTGCCTACGGGGGGATTTAGATTAATTAATCACAAATAAATATGAATAAAGAAATAATACAAAGGATTTTTAAAGTGGTTCAACCTTAATAAAAATGCCCTACGTCCAACCTTGTATTGCTGGGTGTTTTGCCTTGATTTCAATTATGATCGCAAGTGATTGATTACCCTGTTATGGAGAGGATTACAATGTATTTATAGCCCTGGGGATGTCCATACGAATAGACAATATGCCGTTATTTAATATACATATACATCTGTACATAACAAGAATGTTCATTAAATCTGTTTTTGTCACTTGATCTTCTTAGCTAGATGCTCTGTACGTTGAGTAGCTCGGTACGCTGAGTAGCTCGGTGAATATATTTTATGCCACACCTGATGACACGTGTCTTCATATAACTGATCCACGTCAGCTGACTAATTTTTGTATCAATAGGGGGATTGAACCCAAATCTGGTTTGAAGTCCTAAGGACCTAGCAAAAAAGGTTATGGGGCACGATTCCTCATCCCCCTTTATTGAGAAAATAAAGTCCTTTGAGCTACCCAAGAAGTTCTTAATGCCAAAGGTGAAAAAAAATAGGAAGTCAGATCCCTCCTATCACATCAGGCACTATTAATAGACCATGTATCTTTGGAATCATCACGATACCCTAATGTATTGAGTGTTAACATCCACTTTAGGGGAAATTTATCTAAAGTGGTTTAAGAAATTGCCCCCAAATCGATCCTCTTTTTCAGAGACATGTACGATCAATTCACGACCCATTTGATCACAAGCAGGAAGGTAATCAAGGAAGTTGATTCACTGATCTCTCTTAACAAAAGGAAGGGATAGTCTCTCAGGAAGTATACCTAGAGGTACGGGGAGATATACAATGATATTGATGACTATAATGATAAGTTAGGGATATCTTCATTTAAGTTCATCTTGGAATGATCAGACGACCTCTACCAGTCCCTAACGAAGAAGCCGACCTTTATGATGGATGATCTAATGTCTTGTATTGAGAAGTATTCCAAGGTAGAGGATGAGATCATCAATACAGATCCCTCGATTGACTAGAAGAAGAATGAACCTAAGAAGTCCCCCAAGGGGGAAATCAACCGTCTTCGGCTAAACAGGGATTTATGAATGAAACCTCTAAGGGTCACCCTTGGTCTCAAGCTAATGAAAAGAGCTATAAGGAATTGGAAATAGTCTTTGAGGATACCATCTAAAAGTTTATCCCACATATCAAAGATACGACCTACTTCAAGAGGACTCTTAAGCTGTCCAACGATCCTAATAATAGGGTTTTCATACTCAGGTGCTCTTATCACCAAGATCCTGGGAACCTTACAAAAAATTGAAAAATATTCAACAAACATTTGGAGGAACGCGTTTGAGCAAGGCAACTCATGGAACACATTATCATAACAAAACTAAAAGTTTGACAAAGATCAATGCAGATCATAAGGCAAATGAGGATATTCCCCAGTAGGGTTGGTACAACTATTCACGGGTACACCAAACCAACTCAACACACTGGTAAGAAGCTCAAAGAGAAGTGAGAATTGTGCCCAATGTTCAAGAAGATTTCCAAGTGTACTTATCCAAACTTGGTCATTTCCAAGAGGGAACGAAGGGCCCTTTGACATTAACCGAGATATTGTGTTCACCGAGTACGATCTGGTCGGCATGAATCTGCAGCACAAGGATGCCCTAGTCCTCACTCTATGAATTGCAAACTTTAATATGATAATAATACTGGTGGATAAAGGGATTTATTCGGAGATCATGTACCTGAAAGTGATTTATAAGATTAGATTCAGCATCAAGGACCTTGATACTAACATAGGGTCGTTGATCGATTTTAATAGAGATATAGAAACCCCCTTAGGAATATCAAGCTACAAGTTAAGGTCGCCTCAACCAAAAGATAACTTTTTGTTAGCGTAGATAGATTAACTCATAGATTCCACATAATACAATCAATGCATGAGTTTCATGGATGCATACTCAGGCTACCACCAAATACTCATGTTCGTCCTAGATTAGGAAAAGACATCGTTCATCAAAACCTTAAGGGTTTACTTATATGAGGTAATGCCTTTCGATTTGAAGAACGTAGGAGAAACCTATCAGCAACTTGTGACCAAAATATTTAACAAGCATATCGGCTATATAATGGAAGTATATATTGACGATATGATCATCAAAAGCAAGAATGCGACCTACCACATGAAAGACCTCGTGAAGATCTTTAAGATTCTCAAAGAATATAAGATGAAGCTCAAAGCCTCAAAATGTGTCTTTGGAGTCAGCTCTAGTAAATTTCTCGAGTATTTGGTAACCCACTGAGTTATAAAGGCAAATTCAAATCGGATCAAAGCTCTATAAGATATCAGAAAGTGAACTACTATCAGGGATATTTAGGTCATCGCTGGAATGATAACTGATTCGAATCTCTTTATCTCAACATCCTCAGATAAGTATCGATCGTTCTTCTAGGAATTAGAGAAATCAAGCCCCATCATTTGGACAGTAGAGTGTGATCAAGATTTGGAAGGAATTCAAGAGTACTTTTAATCTCCTCCCTTGCTATCAACCCGCAAAGATGGGGAATATCTGTACTTGTACTTAGCCATCTCAAAGCACGCGTGTGATACCTATGCTCGAGATTGTACCTCCTTCTCCTGTAATTTGCATGCCTATTTGCCATGGACTTATTATAATGGAGTTTGTCTATTTTTAACTATTCTTGTGGCCTTTGTGCAATTAAAATGGGATTGAATGGCCTAAAAATTTAAATAAGAAAAGTTTTAGGGTCGTTCAAATGAAATGCTAGGTTGTTTGAATGATATCCAAATCTCGTTCGAACAGTTGATTCAAATGACCTTCCAACAATAATCACTAGTTCTCTTTTACCAGCCTCATTAGATCCTCATTGGAACCTCGTTCAAACAAGATGTGATGTCTTTCAAACGAGGTTTAGTTTCATTTGAATGAGACTACAGAAAAGTCAGATTTTTGCAGTCCAAATGTGCAGTCATGATGAGAACCGTTAGTTGATTTGATCCTTTAAGATCCCAATGGAGAAGATCAAACGAAGCAGGGTTTTTTGGTGGACCAAATATTAAAAGTCTAGGGGCATTTGGGGTATATGAGAGAGAGATAGATAGATAGATAGATAGATAGATAGATAGATAGATAGATAGATAGAGAGAGAGAGAGAGAGAGAGAGAAAGAGAATATTGGTGGCCATTCCACCACTTATCCAATGATTTTTATGATCTCTTTCTTCATTTCCATGTCCCTCCCTCCATTTCCAACCTTCCTCTACCTATCTCCAAGGTTTATACCTCAATTCTAAGCCTTATTTAGCCCCATTTCAAACCTCAATTCTAAGCCTCAATTCTAAGCCTATTTTAAAGATTGTAAGACCCATTTCAAACCTTGTTCAATGAATAAGTTGAGTTGAAGAAATGTTCTTGGATCTTTCAAGAAGAGTTTGTGTATTTCTTAGAGCTTTTGGAGTTGTTAGAAGCTTTCTTTAAGCTTTCTTGAAGCTTTCTTGGAGATTTAGGAGCCTTCAAGTCATCATTTCTTAATTTCTCCTCTTCAATTTCAAGGTAGGATTTTCCTCACTATGTTTCTAAGACTAAAACTCTAAGCTACATGTTACGATTCATGTTAGAATGTAGGTAGTCTTGCAAAGTTATTTTCCAGTATGTTTATGTAAAGCTTTCTTGTGGAAAATGCAAGTTTGAAAGAAAACTAAACATAAATGGGTTTTTGAGAAACAAGCATCATTTAAATATTTAAATATGATGAATATGCACATAAAATAAGATTTCATGTTATATCATGTTCATAACTCATATTATGGGATTTATAGGTTGAAATCCATCCTCACATGTGTAGAATCTTACAGTATGTTCGTAGAGGACATATAAACATGATAAATGAAGATTAAAATGATTTTCAAGATGAAATATAAAAGTTGGTAAATTATGCCCTTAAATATGTTGTAAAATGTTAATAAAATGAAGAATAATGAAGTTTAAGACAACATATGAATATGAGGATAAAATAGACATTTTGGTAAAAATGGTCTTCAAAATATTAAATGTATTTCTTTTTAAAGAAATATGAAGAAATGGGATTTTCTTGAAGTAAAATGATGAAGTATGGTTTTTTGACATAAAATGCGATTTTTTGATGTCATAATGATAAAAAAAAGTGTTTTTCAGAAACTAATGGCAAAATGAAGGGCAAAAGGGAATTTTGGCAAAACTAGAGGGTCCTAGTTGTTAGACTTCCTCATTTGACATTATCGATCATGTTTTTATGAAAAACGAATGAAATGAATGATGTGGAATGAAAACATTGTGAAACATGAATGTGAACCCCAAGAGTGATAAGAACGGTGGAATAATGTGGACATTTTATAAAATGTTAAAACACATTAATGTGGACTGAGACGAAGCTGGGTACAAATTAAGAAGGGCTCATAGACTTGTGGTGAAAGACCAAAAATCACTAGCCAAAACATATAGTAGCGTAGCTGGCGGTGTGGAGCACGTTAAAGTACGCGGTTATTTGGTAAATTTTGAGAATTAGATAATGTCGATAACATAATGATGGAAATGGAAATAAATAAGGTGGTGCTTAGGAAATGTAAGAAAGATAACCTAATGGAAATAGTAAAATGGATACTAGTGGATAAAGATGATTAAATGGTCTCTAATTATGTGAAAAGTTAGTGTAAAATGGACAAGTATGGGTATGAGCACATCGCTCGGTTGCATTTGCATGGTAGTTGCATTTATACTCGTTAAATGATAATGTTTTCGAAATTGCTAAAATAAACTTTATATGTATAGTATTTTCTTATAAAAAGGTATAGCTTAGTATTTCCCACCGTGCTGAGCATTCTCTCACCCCCCACTTTTTATGTTAAAACCCCAACCCCTAGGTACTTTCGGTAGGGACGCTGGCAAGGATGTTGGTAAGGCCCGGGAGGAGATGAATCGTCGTTAGAGCTCTACCATAGCATTTTCAAAAATTGGGTTTTGGAACATTTTAATTCATGACACTTTAAACAACCATTTATTCGGGCCTTGGGCCATTTGTTTTGATAATACAGTGGTTTTATGGTTTATTTCTCTTATTATTATTATTATTATTATTATTATTATTATTATTATTATTATTATTATTATTATTATTATTATTATTATTATTATTATTATTATTATTATTATTATTATTATTATCATTTTTGGGCTTAACGGAATCTTCTTAAATAAATCTTGCTAATTAATTAAATTACTTAAAGCGACAACTTATTTCTTAAATAAAAACCTATTTAATTGGTTTTCATTCCTTATAAAATGGTGCAAATTAAAGGATTTTATTAATATATAAAATTGGACTTTCTCTCTCCCCTTTAACACCTTGACTCTGGTGCAGGTTAACCCAATGGTTGCCCAAATCCGGGTCGGGGCATTACAAATGGCACTAGAGCATTAGGATCCTCGTGTGTGATAGAGTGTTTTATGCTTTCTTAGTACGTTTATTTATGCATTATTTTATAGTTTTCACTTTTGTTTTTGTTATTGTTGTTGTATTGAACTCTCCCTTCTTGTGTAGATGACTACACGTCGCGGTGGTGGTAGTGGATCTGCGAATAATGAACTCACGCGTATGGAACAGGCTATGTGTCATCTTGTCGACTATCTCTCTTAGTAGTAGGGATCCAACCACAATGGGACAGTTTAAAGAACCACCTCAACCTCTATCTTAAAGGAGTTCAGTAGGTTGAACCCACTGACCTTTAATGGGGCAGTTGGCCCCGATGCAACAGAGGAGTGGGTGGACGAGATCACGAGGGTTATGGATATCCTTTACATGCCAAATGGTCCTAAGGTCAAGATAGTGAACTTTCAGCTCATCGATAAATCTCGATGCTAATGGAACACCTACTTAGTCAGTGGGACGGAGATCGTAGACTGAGAAGGGTTCAGGATTGCATTTCTGGACCAGTATTTCCCTCAAGCATTTAAAGATGCCAATAGGGATAAGTTCGTTCATTTGATTTAGGGAAATATATTTGTCAATAAATACCAGGTGAGGTTTGAGAGACTGTCCAAGTATGTGGACGCGATTAAGAAGGATGAGGCCAAGAAAACGATGCTATTTGTCAAGGGCCTTAACCTTAGAATCCCGCGGGTTATGGTTGGTTTGGATCTACTAAAATTTAGAACGTAAGTGAATAAAGACATAAGGTTTGAGCTTAAGGTAGAGGATGGTAAGTTATGAGAAGAGGAGGGAGACCAGCGAGTCCCAGGGCTATAGTTGTAAGAAGTTTAGGAGTAGTTCTCGAGGCTTCTTTGCGAAGCTCAAGGCCTTTATGGGTGTTGGTTAATCTTCTTCACAGTGTAGTAATGATTAGAACCTTATAGCCCTTACCATAAAGACGTGTTTTGCATGTGGGTCCGCGGGCCATTTCAAGAGGGACTTCCCGTAAAGAGCTTTTAGGAACCAGTTGGGCAATTAACAAATTGTCAATTATGTACCTGGTAGGGGTTCTAGTTACATGGGCCCCAACCATCAGCAGAAGTTTAGATTTAGTTATCATTAGCCAGTAAGGAATAGTATGGACAGTTCACATCTCATCTAGGGTCAGATCAGTTGTGGGCGGGGTCAGGTGCCTAGTGGCCATAGTAGTACGTTCAACCCCGAATATGCCTATGCTATATCTCAATTTGCAGCTTATTCCGACGATCCATCAGTTATGGAAGGTATGATTCTACTGTTCATCACTTGGGTAAAGGCATTATTAGATTCAGGTGCATCGCATTCATTTATCTCGAGTTCTTTAGCATTCAGTTTGGGTTTAGAGGTAGATCAGTTTTACCCTTTTATCTTCACACGATTTTTAGTCGGGGGTAGTGTAGTTCTTGATAGGGTCTGTTGCAGTTGCGTTATCATTGTAGAGGGGTCTTGAAGGTAATCCTGAGATTTGGGATAATTTCCTAATTAGGAATAGTGTTTGAGGTTATGCAATCGAGGCAGATCAAGCGTGGAAACTCATCGAGGCAGCTTAGCATGGCAACTCACACTTTAGCTTATTGTGTTAGTTATATTGTATCTTTATTTATAATTGACTGTAAGCTATAACGGTTATAAAGATGTAACGAGAATAATAACGAGTTTTAGTGTGAGGTCAAACGGTACTTGCGAGAGACCAGGCTTGGTAGGGTCTGGGAGAGCTTTCATGCTCTATCGAATGACCTCGCTGTGGGAACTTCAGAGGGACTTGGTTTGGAGGATTGAGAAGTGAGGCACCGTTGGGTCTTGTCCTGACCATCTTAGACACACCTGGTAAAACACCAAGGGACCCTGGCCGTGGAACCTCAGGCGAAGCAGCTTGGAGTTCCATCGGGCAATGAGTTGAGAACCAAACGGCCCTCTACTTAATGTCACATCTACTGTAGGTGATGTCACTAGCCAGCTAAATAGTGTCAGGCCTGCACTTGAGTAAACCAACATGGTATTTGGGGCTATCAGGCAGTTGGTGAGCACCTCTGGGATAATAGCCCCCTGACACACAGTGGTTAGGAAAAAGGCATATCTTGACATTTAATGTTTATGACGTGGATAAAACTAGTGCATTAGGCATTTAATGTTGTGACATAAAGTATGAGGGATGTCTTTCATAGTCTTAAATGACTGAGTTGCCTCGGGGATGGTGAGGGAGGCTATTTAAGGACCCCAACTACCCCTGAAGAGAGGATGATCTTTTGAGATTTTAAGAAGTTATTATTAGAGAGAATACACATCAGAGAGATTTATTACAAAACCAGAGGTCTTATTCACTCACTATTGTCATTTATTACGAAGCTTTTAATACTTAACAGAGATTCTTGAGGGTTTTTTGGTGTGTTTGTCTGCCTACCAAGGTGTATCTAGGGTGCTTACTTCTCTCTCCCTCTAACTAAGTTACTTCTAAAGTTCTTTACTATCTTCTGAGTTATACATGATAGATTTGAGAGTTTAAACTGAGTCTTATCTTCATTAGGTTTGTGTTTGCATACTCTATCACTAATCCAAGGTTTTGGCTAATTAACTTATCATTACCGTACTCAAAAGGGGACGCCTCCATCTTATCTAAACTACCCTTTTACATTTGGCGAATCTACTGGGGAGGAATTCTTCTAAATAAGGAGTATGGCTCAGGATAATGTTAATAGAAGGCATAACTTTGATGATATCCAACATAATGAAGAATAAGCTGCGAGAGAACTGGAGGCTCTAAGGGATGGGGCTCCTCGAATAGAGGTACCTCTAGCTCAGGCGATGACAAGCATTCCAGGGGTGATATAAGCTTCCACGAGTGCAGGGTTGGGACCCACTCAGGTGGCACTCCTCATGAGTAAGTTTTATGAGTTTTTGCAAACTCTGATAGCTTCAACCGTGTTGGGACGATTTGAAGCCAACTCCTTCGTAACACCAGGGGAAGCCCCAACGGCCCCACCAGGTGCGGGCGTGAGGAGAACAGTCCCAGTGAGCATACCCTCTGTTGTGAATCCAGCAGTGGGAACATCAGGAGTATTAACGGCCCCAACTGTGATGACTACTCCATCCATAACGGGCACTCAGCCCATGGTTCTGTTTGTTGCTGCCCTGGTAGCATCACCCATGGAGGAAATGAGGAAAGAAATGCAGAAAGAGATGCTGAAGTTTATGCAAGCTTCCTCGCAATCTACGGGCAAGGTAGCTTCGATCTATGATGAATTTAGAACACCTTATCCTCAGGAGTACAATGATGAGCCCTATCCAAAGGACTATATTCCTCCTATTTTTGAAAAATACATAGGAAAATGTGGGAATCCGAAGGAACATATTAAGTGCTACGTTGAACACTTGGGGGCGCATTACAATAATAAGCTCAGGTTGAGGGAGTTTTCTAAATCCTTAACTGACAAGGCATACACATGGTATTCTCACTTAGCTCCTAAGAGTGTTTCTACGTGGGAGGAGATGCACGTATTGTTTGTCCAGAAGTTCTTTCTGGCAGAAGATGTTTTTACTTTGACCCAACTGGGTAGGGAGAAGCAAAGACCTGGGGAGGAAGTGGTGGCCTATGTTTGAAGTTTCAGGGAGAGATCCCTCGACGTGAGGGAGGAGGCCAAAGAGTCCAAGTTATTACATATATGTGCTGAAGGGCTGCTTCCTGAGTACACCTGTCATCTTATCAATGAGACACACGAGGGGACTTTTTTAGAGTTCCTGAAAGCGATAAGAAATATCTCTTTGGTGGTACGACCAAGTCTGATGGTGGTGCCTATGATGTTCAGACAACCGATACAACCCGTGGGGGGGAGGTCTCAGCCCCCACGGGTAAGGTACACCGAGGGAGGAGATGGGGGCAAGGTGTCGAAGAAGGATAATAAAAGGAAGTTTGGAAGAAATAGGGAGGATCCACCACCATTGCCTTATACAGTAGAGGAGGCTATCAGCTATTACAACGCGATGGTCCAAGGGGGAACGGCTACGAACCAAAAGACATTCCAGTTGGGGAACCCGATGCGGTGACAGAGGCGGATCCTAAGTATTGTCAGGTTCATCGGAGGATCCAGCATCCCACAGAAAGTTTCTTCACACTGAGAAGAATCATTGACAATTATGTGAAGGCATGGACATTGCAAATCCCTCCACAGAACATCAAGTGCATGGGGCCAATTTCGTGGTAGCCAATGATGAAGAGGCGAAGGAGAAAGAGAGGAGTACGAGGTAGCGTTGGAGATCTGTACTAAGGGAATGGCTAATGTAGTATTGGCATACGATGAAGCAAGCGCCAAAGACGTGGAGGACATGTACAGCGTTGAAGGTGAGGATGCAGATCCAGGCTTAAAGTACTATGCAATTTTAAAATCCCCAAAGTTCACCTGGTTCTTCGACCAGGTAGGGAAACCGAAAGAGAGCAGGTTGGAAATAACCCAAGTAATACTTGATATTGTGAGAAAAGATACAGTCCCTTAGCTAAAATGGAAGGGACCCATGGCCAGGTTGGTGAGGAGGTTTTTGTCAAAAGTGACCTTCAGCGATGCCGATAGGCCTGTGAGATTCTCTCATAACAGGCCATTGTATGTGACTGCCTGCGTCAACGAAATTTGTTTTTCAAGAACTCTCATGGATGGGGGAGTGAACAAGACACCAATGAATTAAAACCCAATAACTTAAACATGTTCAAGGAGTTCTCATTTGATTGAAAAACTTTATCAACTTAAGATTTGGCCTTATGTGACAAGATAAATTGAACTCTACGAACAAACAAACACAATGCATACAAGCCTAGCATATTGATGATTCTACAAACCAATAGAGTCATAACAATGAAAGCGTAACTAGGATAAACGGGCATTGTGCAAACCGTTGATATACCATACAAACTCCCTCAAAATAAGCATATTAATTTTTGAATGACTATATCAAAGTAAACAAATATAGGCCTGTGACACCCCGCCTAATTAATCCCAGGTGATCAGTCCTAAATCAAGTTAGAACAGGTTTCTCATTTGGTCCATTCTTAGCATCACTGTCATCTTATTAATTTACTAACCACGTAAGTGAGAAAAATAGACTGGTGCCAATTTTTATCTTTCATTATTTTAACAAAAATCCATGCGGAACATAAAACAATACAACAATCACAGATAACTGAAATAATCATCCACAAGTAAGAATAATTAACCGAATAAACCATCGGTCCAAATAATAAATTCCGTAAAGACAAGAATGAACTCCCAACAAGTCTAATACAAATAAACGGAATGTGAGAAACATGCTCGAATAACTAATCATGAATTTCTACATTAAGAATGAAGAATGAGGCGTCTATCAAAACCCCGCAACATCCACATATGCTGCAGCAACGGATCCCTGGAATTGAGTCAAGGCTGGCGTCCCTGTGGCTGGACACCTAAAAGGTTTTGAAAATAGATTTATAGCAAGGGTTAGTACCCAAAACATTTGGAAAACATTTAACAAATGATTAACTTGTAGTAATAAATAAATATGCATGCTCTTCATATTCTGGTTAGTATCGCACTCTCTTGAGGACTTCCTTACCCCTCCTCTAATGTACACTACTAACACTTTAATGAAATTACCGAGTTATTCATCTCGTGACTAGATAATTAACAAAGTTCCTTTATACCCACCCTACTCTAACTGAGTATATAGTGATTATGATTTTTAAGTCATTAGTAACATCAACTTAACTAAAACACTTCCCTTTTTAAATTCATATAACTTCGACACTTGTTATACATATGAAACAACTCATATTTTTTTATTAATAACCCGTATATAATTAATTATCCAATTATATACTTATAATCATATTTCAGCATTCACAATCATACTATAATATATTTAACAACTTACATCCACCCGAGTAAAATACTCACAGAATGTAAATTCTATAAAGTGCTATCCCACTAGGTACAATCACATAGCCTAGTTATCCCAAGTCAGAATTTCACACCAACTTGATAAAAATAAATAATTGGAGGCGGTCATATTCCTTCCCTGAAAGTGAGATGTCCCTCACCCATATAATGGACGCTATGACCTCGGGAATATACTCACCCTACTCCTCAAGCTAGGGGATTCATCCACTACGCGCAACCTCCCCCTATAGCACTATAGTATAAAATATCTAATCACTGATATTAATGTACACACCATATATATATACTATCACATCCGTATATATAAATATAAATGTCCCGGCTCTACCGTGCGCTAAATTCGTAACATAAGCCTATTAAAATTATTAAGAGTTTATGGTCCAACTCTAAATATTAATTAAATTTCACCTTAATTAATTAAGTTACTTTTGGTGTCGCCCCCACCATAAATTTGGACTTACTCTCGTAGCCCAAGATAAATTTACCCGAGTCAAAATCTCCGACTCTAATTTATTAGCCTCTGTCTAATTAAATTATTACATTTCGGTTTCGCTCAACCACTATCCCTGGACTCGATAATAGCTCCGTATTTCATCATGACGTGACAACCAAATTTTTCTGCCTCAAACCTTAATTAATTTATCTACAATTAATTATATTTAAACTCCTGTATTTAATTTCTCAATAATTAATTACATAAGATTTTTATATGAATTTCCCCTTTTATATAATTAACTGGCGAAACTGCCAAGTTCTGACGACCGTCGATCGATCGACCCCAGACCGTCGATCGATCGATCGAACAGGTCTTTGTCTTCTTCGCGTAGACGGGGCAGCCATGGACGAATTTACTTAAACCTTAATCTCTTCTAACATGAATTATAAGCCTTCTTATCACAAGTACATACCAGAAACCTTATTAGGATTCCCCCAGAAAGTCCACAACAATCATCAATTCGTCCATAAACTACTGATTTATAATTTTGGGGAAAAATCTATCTTTATCCTTAAACACATTTACACCCCAAATTTCTTCATCAAACTCGTTCTAATTTATCCGGATATCATTCTAACGGATACACATCAATATTCCAATATCAGATTTTTACATAAATCCTCATAAATTTTGGCAAATCAGATTAATATTTTCTTTTGTTTTTCAAAACCCCGTGTTTATGCCATGAACCCCAAAACGAATTTTAATTCATTACCTCACACAAATATGAATTGAAAGACAAATTTAATACTATTGCAAGTTATTCACTTGCCTTAGGTTTCGTAGTGTCTGAATTTGAGATGGATTCCAAGGTTGAAGATGACCTTTGTTGGCTCTTTTGAGATCCCCAAATGGCTTTGGCTGCTGTTAGGGTTTCCTAACCCTTTAATTCTTCTCTCTAATTAAGCTCAGCCCTGCCCTTTCTTCTTTTTATTAGGTTAATTACCCAAATCCCGTTTTTTGACTAATGGGCCAAGCCCAAGTGACCTAAATGCCCCCGAGTGGGCCTGACTATGTCTAAAAACGTCCCGTGACCCGCTTACTACCCCCGGGTACACTTTTCCGACTATCCCGGCCCATCCGGACTCAACTGTACACTCAGAATTTGCATCCGAATTAATTTATAAAAATACTTATCCCCCACCCAATATAGTCTATACCGACTTCCGGATGTGATAAATACATACCTCGTCATTAATACTCGAAACGACGTAATTACATTATTACTATTCACTTAGTAAATAAATTTTCCCTAAATATTAACCATTCAATCCCAGATTAATATTTATATATTATTTTACCATAATTAATTCATTAAATTACAACACACTAGTAATTTAGAATATCCGAATTAATTAAATTTTAAATATACCAAAAATACGGGGTGTTACATACTCCCCCCCTTACAAAGGAATTTCGTCCCCGAAATTAGATCGTACCTGCGGTGAAAAGCTCTGGATATTGTTCCCTCATATCCTCCTCCCGCTCCCAGGTAGACTCGTCAACATTGTGATGACCCCACTATACTCTAACCAATGGAACAACCTTGGATCGTAATTTCCGCTCACTATGATCCAGAATAGCCACCGGCCTCTCCTCATACGAGATGTCTGGCTGTAAGTCGATCTCCTCGAGTGGAATGTGCCAAAATGCTCTCTCGCTCCTTCGATATTTCTTCAGCGATGCCACATGGAATACATCGTGTATCTGCTGAAGATGTTCTGGTAACCCAAGCTTATACGCCACCGGTCCCACCCTTTCAATAATAGGGAAAGGTCCTACGTACCGCGGTGCTAACTTACCCTTCTTGCCGAACCTCATCACCCCTTTCATAGGGGATACCCGGACTAAAACTTGGTCCCCCAATTCTAGCTCCACATGTCTTCGAGAAGCATCATCATAACTCTTCTGCCTGTCCTGAGCTATCCGAATCCTTCCTCGAATTAACTCTATCTTGGCAGATGTCTCCTGGACAATCTCCGGCCCCAAGAGTTTGTTGTCCCCCACCTCTAACCAACAAGCGGGTGAACGACAAGGTCTCCCGTACAGTGCCTCAAATGGTGCCATGCCAATCGTGAATTGGTAAGAGTTGTTATACGCAAACTCTACCAAAGGAAGATATTTCTCCCATCCTCCCCCGAAGTCCAAAATGCACATTCTGAGCATGTCTTCCAGCATCTGATTAATTCTCTCAGTCTGTCCGTCAGTATGTGGGTGATACGCTGTACTCAAGCGCAACTCCGTGCCCATTGCCTCCTGAAAGCTCTGCCAAAAGTGGGTGATAAAGATTTTGTCTCGGTCGGACACAATATTTATTGGTACCCCATACAGCTTAACAATCTCTGCTATGAATAGCTGTGCATAACGCATCGTCTCAAAGTCTGTGCGTACCGGCAAAAAGTGGGCCACCTTAGTCAACCGATCCACAATAACCCATATGGAGTCGTGACCCCTCTGCGATACAGGTAACCCTGTGATGAAGTCCATGGAGATGCTCTCCCACTTCCACACGGGAATTTCTAATGGCTGTAGCATCCCTGATGGTCTCTGGTGGTCAACTTTCACAAGCTGACACGTGGCACATTTCGAAACAAACTCCGCTATGTCCCGTTTCATCCCTGCCCACCAATACTGCCTCCTCATATCTTGGTACATTTTATCCCCACCGGGATGTACCGCAAATTTTGAACCATGGGATTCTGTCATAACAGCGTGCCTCAAATTCTCATCCTCTGGCACCATTAACCTCCCATTAAAGCGTAGGCCTCCTTCTGAGCTAATTGAGTAACCCTCTGCTCCCTCAGCTAACAACTGGCCCACCCTATCCCGGCAAATCTGATCCTCTGCCTGAGCCTTCACAACTCGCATAATGATCTCAGGTGTGATGGATAATGCTGACATGCAAGCCTTGGCTATGTCATCCTCATATCAAAGCTCTCCCCATTTCGCTTTCCATACCTCTGATATCTCCCCAGTCGGCCTTCGGCTCAATGCGTCTGCTACCACATTGGCCTTACCAGGATGATACTGAATATCAAACTGGTAGTCCTTCACGAATTCTAGCCATCGCCTCTGCCTCATATTCAGATCCTTCTGTGTGAAGAGATACTGAAGTGACTTGTGATCCGTGAATAGAGTAAACTTCTCTCCTAGAAGATAATGCCTCCATATCCTCAAAGCAAAAACGATCGCTGCCAACTCTAGGTCGTGAGTGGGGTAATTCCTCTCATGGGGCTTTAGCTTCCGGGAAGCATAAGCTATAGCCCTTTCCTCCTGCTGGAGCACACCCCCAAGACCCCGTAAGGATGCGTCTGTGTAAACCCGATACTCTAGCCCTCCCTTTGGCAATGCAAGCACGGGTGTAGATGTCAACTTGTCCTTTAGCTCGTCGAACGCTAATTGACAATTATCATCCCACTTGAAAGGTACCCCTTTCCGAGTCAGATTCGTTAAAGGTCCTACAATCTTAGAGAATCCCTTAATGAATCGCCTGTAGTAACCGGCCAAACCCAGAAAACTGCGCACCTCGGTCGGTGTCGTGGGCTGTCCCCACTCCCTCACCGACGACACCTTATTCGGATCCACTGCGATACCCTGATCTGACACGACGTGACCAAGGAACTGTACCTCCCGTAGCCAGAATCCACACTTTCCTAATTTGGCGTAGAGCTGATGATCCCTCAGTGTCTGTAAAACCATGCGCAGATGCTCTGCGTGCTCCTCCACGGTGCGCGAGTAGATTAGGATGTCATCAATGAACACGATGACAAACTGATCTAGGTACTCCCTGAAAACCCTGCTCATGAGATCCATGAACACTGCAGGTGCATTGGTGAGCCCGAAGGGCATTACCCTGAACTCATATGATCCATACCGCGACAAGAAAGCGGTCTTAGGAACATCCCCCTCTCGGATACGCAGTTGATGATACCCTGACCTCAAGTCGACCATGGAGAAGTAAGACGCCCCTCTCAATTGGTCAAATAAATCATCAATCCGAGGTAACGGATATTTATTCCGTATCGTCACCTTGTTCAGCTCCCTATAATCCACGCACAAGCGGAGTGAACCATCTCGCTTCTTTACAAACAACACCGACGCACCCCACGGCGATGTACTCCGCCTAATAAAACCCTGACCCAGTAGTTGCTGAATCTATTCCCTCAATTCCCGCATCTCTGAAGGGGCCATACGGTATGGTGCCCGAGCAATCGGCCTCGTCCCCGGTGCCAAATCGATAACAAATTCGATTTCTCTGCTGGGTGGTAATCCTGGTATCTCCTGGAATACATCCTCAAAGTCCCTCACTACAGGAATAGAGTCTAAAGGGGCTACCACCTCCTGTGAGGTTTCCTCCTCAATGTAATATAAGTGAGTGCGCGACCCTCCCTCAGGAAGCGGCATTGCTATCAGGAACATCTCCTGTCCCGGAATGGAGAACACGATTGTCCTCTTATAACAATCCACCGTAGCTCGGTAACCTGCCAACCAATCCATGCCCAAGATGACATCATACCCCTCCATATCTAACACTAAGAGGTCTGCTGCTAAACTAAGCCTCCCAATCAAAATGTCTACTCCTCGACAAATCGAGCGAATCAAAGCCCCGCTGCCTACTAGCAATTCTACACTCATACGGAGGCTACCCGCTGTCTCTAATAACCCAGATCGTTTAGCAAAATTTGATTTAATGAATGAATGTGATGCTCCCGTGTCAAAAAGAATGCTACCCTCATGCCCATGAATGAAAAACATACCCTCAACCGTTGACGGCGCCTGCTGTGCTGGAGGATTGAGAACATCCCGAACGTTATACACACGTCCGTAGTGCATCTGCCCCTGCTGCTGTGGGGCGGGTGGAGCTGGTGCTGCTGGCGGCATCTGACCCTGTTGCCCCTGCTGGGCACCCTGTTGATGGCCTCTGCCCCTCTGCAGGCACTCCCTCTTGAAGTGTCCTGGCTGGCCACAGGCGAAACAGCGTTTCTGGTCGTCACCCTGCCGTTGGCCCTGCTGGCCCTGACGTTGCTGGCCCTGTTGGCCTCCCCCGTTGTTCCCTTGGCCCTGACGGCCCTGAGGAACCTGTTGTTGCTGATTAGGGACTGGTTGCCCCTTCCTGAACCCCTGTCCTCCCGGTCGGAACCCACCAGGCTTAAAATTCTTAGCCTGATTCCCTTGCTGAATGATAACCTGCTGTTGTGTGCCACTTGTCTCACTACTAGTAACCGCCTTGCCCTGCTGGCTCGTCTCACCTGCCTTCTTGTTCCCCTTAGCATGGAAACGATGATCCTGGCAATGTACAAGTGCGGAATTAACGACATCTGTATAAGTCACTAACGCCGGATTTCCAATCAAGTGCTGCCTGATCCTCCAGGCTAAGCCATCCATGAACTTTGACTTCTTCCGCTCCTCATCGCTTACCTCATTTGGCACAAAGTTTGCCAAACGGGTGAACTCCCCCTCATATTCTTCCACTGACCTGTCACCCTATACCAACTCGCTGAATTTCTTTCTCATCTCAGACTCTACTGCTGGAGGGAAGTACTTGCGGTCAAACTGCACCCAGAATTCAGAAATTGGCATCAAATCCCACTCCTCAGCGGTGGTAACGGACTCCCACCACTGTAAGGCTTCCCCCGACAGACGAAAGGTAGCCAGCATCTGTTTCTGCACCTCTGTACCCTCTAACATGTGCAGATGGCGCTGAATGTTCTTCTTCCAGTCACAAGCCTCCACCACATTGGTGCTACCTCGGAACTCAGGTGGGTGACCCTTCTGAAAGGTCTCCCTCACTCGCTGCCAAGACGGTGGTCCCACTGGAGCCTGAACTGCTGGAGCCATTGGAGGCGGTGCCTGGGGCTGTGGAAAATGAGCTGCCATATCTCGCATCGCTGTCTCGACCGCTTGGGCCACTATCACTGCCTACTGAGTGGTAGAAATCAACTCGGGTGGGGGTGGGGGTATCTGTGGCTCCTGGCGAGCCTCCCTCACCTCATCTCTAGCCTCAGCCCTCTCCGCTCTCTATCTCTTTGGTGGCATCTGAAATAGATTGAATTGTATAAGTACACAATTTATACAAAAACTAATAGCAGGAATACGATATCTCACAAGCGGAAAATATAATCAACAGTCCTAATAATAGGGCTCTATAACAACCGAACGCTACGCTGAAACGTAGAAAGCCGTACAGATCCTAAGGACACTAGAACCTGATGCTCTGATACCATCTGTGACACCCCGCCTAATTAATCCCAGGTGATCAGTCCTAAATCAAGTTAGAACAGGTTTCTCATTTGGTCCATTCTTAGCATTACTGTCGTCTTATTAATTTACTAACCACCTAAGTGAGAAAAATAGACTGGTGCCAATTTTTATCTTTCATTATTTAAACAAAAACCCATGCGGAACATAAAACAATACAACAATCACAGATAACTGAAATAATCATCCACAAGTAAGAATAATTAACCGAATAAACCATCGGTCCAAATAATAAATTCCGTAAAGACAAGAATGAACTCCCAACAAGTCTAATACAAATAAACGGAATGTGAGCAACATGCTCGAATAACTAATCATGAATTTCTGCATTAAGAATGAAGAATGAGGCGTCTATCAAAACCCCGCAACATCCACATATGCTGCAGTAATGGATCCCTGGAATTGAGTCAAGGCTAGCGTCCCTGTGGCTGGACACCTAAAAGGTTTTGAAAATAGATTTATAGCAAGGGTTAGTACCCAAAACATTTGGAAAACATTTAACAAATGATTAACTTGTAGTAATAAATAAATATGCGTGCTCTTCATATTCTAGTTAGTATCGCACTCTCTTGAGGACTTCCTTACCCCTCCTCTAATGTACACTACTAACACTTTAATTAAATTACCGAGTTATTCATCTCGTGACTAGATAATTAACAAAGTTCCTTTATACCCACCCTACTCTAACTGAGTATATAGTGATTATGATTTTTAAGTCATTAGTAGCATCAACTTAACTAAATCACTTCCCTTTTTAAATTCATATAACTTCGACACTTGTTATACATATGAAACAACTCATATTTTTTTATTAATAACCCGCATATAATTAATTATCCAATTATATACTTATAATCATATTTCAGCATTCACAATCATACTATAATATATTTAACAACTTACATCCACCCGAGTAAAATACTCACAGAATGTAAATTCTATAAAGTGCTATCCCACTAGGTACAATCACATAGCCTAGTTATCCCAAGTCAGAATTTCACACCAACTTGATAAAAATAAATAATTGGAGGCGGTCATATTCCTTCCCTGAAAGTGAGATGTCCCTCACCCATATAATGGACGCTATGACCTCGGGAATATACTCACCCTACTCCTCAATCTAGGGGATTCATCCACTACGCGCAACCTCCCCCTATAGCACTATAGTATAAAATATCTAATCACTGATATTAATGTACACACCATATATATATACTATCACATTCGTATATATAAATATAAAAGTCCCGGCTCTACCGTGCGCTAAATTCGTAACATAAGCCTATTAAAATTATTAAGAGTTTATGGTCCAACTCTAAATATTAATTAAATTTCACCTTAATTAATTAAGTTACTTTTGGTGTCGCCCCCACCATAAATTTGGACTTACTCTCGTAGCCCAAAATAAATTTACCCGAGTCAAAATCTCAGACTCTAATTTATTAGCCTCTGTCTAATTAAATTATTACATTTCGGTTTCGCTCAACCACTATCCCCGGACTCGACAATAGCTCCGTATTTCATCATGACGTGACAACCAAATTCTTCTGCCTCAAACCTTAATTAATTTATCTACAATTAATTAGATTTAAACTCCTGTATTTAATTTCTCAATAATTAATTACATAAGATTTTTATATGAATTTCCCCTTTTATATAATTAACTGGTGAAACTGCCAAGTTCTGACGACCGTCGATCGATCGACCCCAGACCGTCGATCGATCGATCGAACAGGTCTTTGTCTTCTTCGCGTAGACAGGGCAACCATGGACGAATTTACTTAAACCTTAATCTCTTCTAACATGAATTATAAGCCTTCTTATCACAAGTACATATCAGAAACCTTATTAGGATTCCCCCAGAAAGTCCACAACAATCATCAATTCGGCCATAAACTACTGATTTATAATTTTGGGGAAAAATCTATCTTTATCCTTAAACACATTTACACCCCAAATTTCTACATCAAACTCATTCTAATTTATCCGGATTTCATTCTAACAGATTCACATCAATATTTCAATATCAGATTTTTACATAAATCCTCATAAATTTTGGCAAATCAGATTAATATTTTCTTTTGTTTTTCAAAACCCCGTGTTTATGCCATGAACCCCAAAACGAATTTTAAGTCATTACCTCACACAAATATGAATTGAAAGACAAATTTAATACTATTGCAAGTTATTCACTTGCCTTAGGTTTCGTAGTGTCTGAATTTGAGATGGATTCCAAGGTTGAAGATGACCTTTGTTGGCTCTTTTGAGATCCCCAAATGGCTTTGGCTGCTGTTAGGGTTTCCTAACCCTTTAATTCTTCTCTCTAATTAAGCTCAGCCTTGCCCTTACTTCTTTTTATTAGGTTAATTACCCAAATCCCGTTTTTTGACTAATGGGCCAAGCCCAAGTGACCTAAATGCTCCCGAGTGGGCCCGACTATGTCTAAAAACGTCTCGTGACCCGTTTACTACCCCCGGGTACACTTTTCTGACTATCCCGGCCCATCCGGACTCAACTGTACACTCAGAATTTGCATCCGAATTAATTTATAAAAATACTTATCCCCCACCCAATATAGTCTATACCGACTTCCGGATGTGATAAATACATACCTCGTCATTAATACTCGAAACGACGTAATTACATTGTTACTATTCACTTAGTAAATAAAATTTCCCTAAATATTAACAATTAAATCCCAGATTTATATTTATATATTATTTTACCATAATTAATTCATTAAATTACAACACACTAGTAATTTAGAATATCCGAATTAATTAAATTTTAAATGTACCAAAAATACGGGGTGTTACAAGGCCTTGGAAAATTATTTTTCTTTTAATGCCATATTTTTTTATTAGGCCTTTTAACCACGTATTTCTTTTAGGTCCATTCCAAATGGTGGCTTACTCGTAAAGGATAATTTTCCTTTTGGAGCCCTTCCCCATGCACATTTACATATATCATTTTTTATATCTCACAGAAATCTCACGTGCAACGAATTTTAACATACACTAGTCCTCCTAGGTCACATAATACGTATATGACTAGATTGGTAGGAGAACACCTCACAAAGCTCAAATATACATGTGAAGTTAAAAGTTCAAAAGAGCTCGTGCATGTGTGTGAGAAGGCATATAAAAGTGAATTTATTAAGCAAGTCAAACTTAAACTACTCCATGTAAGCATGATAAAGAACATTTTAAGGATTAAAATTCTAACTAAAAGTACTAGCCACATGAAAGCGAAAAATAAGGGATTCAAACATAAGCATATGCCACAAAAGGTGTGTAAAACTAAAATACACTAAAAAAAATCTTTTTGAGTTTTTGAAATTTTTAACCACACAAACAAAAATATTTACTCAAAAGACACACAAAAATCATTTGTATTTTTCATTAAGCCTATATTACTAAAAAGGTAAAACAGAAATGATAAACAAAAATCTTTTTGTATTTTTCATTTAATGCAAACTAAAATAAATATAATATAAAAGATAAACAAACATCATAATTCTAGCATGAGATATATGATATAGTAATGACTAGAAAATGATAAATAAGCATGCAATTAGCATGATAATATAGCAAGAAGCACAAAACCTAAAGTATGCAAACAACTAACACATTCAATCTTTAGATTTAGCAATGAAGGTATCGTGTGAAAATAAATGAGAATAAAAAATCCTAAGGAATGATCTATGACGTTATTCCTAGAAGATTCTCCTAAAATATTGGTTTTGGCTTTATAAGTAGACACGTGGCAAGTATCGAAACCTAAACCACATGTGTCATTTTTTATTTGAACCGTTCCTAATATTTTATCTAATTTCTCCATACGACACTCCAAATCAAATTTGACTTTACTAGAGTCTTTTAATATATTTTCTAAATCTAAAATGTGACTCTAATAAACCATTGCGCTCTTCAAACGCGAGAAGCTCCTTTTTCAAGGATTCCATTAAGCCCTTAAGGCTCTCTCTCGCCTTCAACATACTGAAGCTTCTTTCGAAGATCTCTCTCTCGTGTTCTAAGGTCATCAACTAACGCACTCTCATAGACCACCTTGGCACTCTCCTTTAAACTCGCTTGTAACTTTAAATTTGCCCTTTTTAATTTTATAGATTCTACAAATAATTATTGAAATGTAAATTGAAGTTCACTCACATCAACCTCTTCTTCATTTTCACTCTCTCTCTCTTCTCCACTCTCACTACCATCATCTTTCATAGCTTCACATATAAGGGCCTCAAAAGTTTTGTGTATTAAGATGTCATCATTGGATGATTTCTCACTATCACTACATAACTAGCAATGAACACGGTGGAGTTGTGCTCAATGGGGGAATTGGATCCCTCTTTCTTATCACTATCACTAAGGGTTGCATTGTAGGAGATTAGTTGCTTACCCTCTCTCTTTACTTTAGTGTGGAACTCAAAAACCTTAGGGCCATACCCTTCACAACCATAACACCTATTTGACTCATCCCTATTTAAATTTTCATTAAACGTTTAAGGGATCTTTTCGACTTTGTCATGCTTAGATTTTTCAAATTTCTTAAAATCATTTTCAAATTTATCTTTGTTAAATTTAAGAAATTTATGAAATTTTCTAGCAAACATAGCCATATCTTCCGAGTCACTATCACTCTCTTCATCCACAACTTTCTTTTCCTCATTATGGGCTTTTAAAGCAATGCCCTTATCAATTTTCTTTTCGATTTTGGAGGGGAACGTATCTAGTTCGTAGGTTTGCAAATCACCTATTAGTTCCTCAAGTTTGGTAGAGTGTAAGGTGGGTAAAGAATTTAAAACGGTCACCTTAGGGATAAATCTATCGGGTAAGGACCTAAGAATTTTATTTACAACTCGGTCGCCGGGTATTTTTTTATCCTAAATTAAATAAAGAAATTACTATATCGAAGAGTCTAGCATAAAATTCATCAAAAGTTTCTTTTTCATTCATTTTGATGGTTTCAAATTGAGAAGTGAGGTTTTGGAGTTTTGAAGCTTTTACGACACTAGTTCCTTCATGAGTGAGTTGTAAAATATCCCAAGCTTCCTTAGTGGTTTCACAAGTCATGATACGTCGAAATTCATCCGGTTGACCGTGATAAGTAAAGCATTTAAACTTCGGGAATTAAAATTTGCAAGTTTAAATTCATTCTCACTCCATCTATCTGCGGGTTTGGGAACACACTCATTTTCTACTAAATATGTGGGTGGGGACCACCCGTTAACTACAAATAACCAAACCCTCTCATCGATAGACCTAAGTGCCGAACGCATACGTGATTTTCAATATGTGTAATTAGAATCATCGAAAATAGGAAATTTAGAAAATGGGTAAAAATCCATTTTTAACCAAAAATATTTAAAAAGACCTTAACGTAGAAAATTAGCGCTCCTGCTCTGATACCAATTTGAAGTCGCGTGAGTGCGCCCCCGATTTTAAATATCTATCAATATTCAAATATAAATTTCCTTTTAGATGCGGAATAAATATGGTTTAACTCAACAATTTAATTTTCCAAATTTATTTTATTTTCTTTTCTTTAGAAGATGGAAAATTATGGTGAACACAAATTTTAATTTCTAAAAAAAATTAAAATTAAACTTAATTAAGTGAATTATGGTTAGCACACACACACTTTAAATTCACTTAAACCAAATTAATTTGATTATCAAGTTTAAACAATTTAGGCAAGAATATAATCCAATTAAATAAGTTCCAACTTGAATTAAATTAACTTAAAATAAACTTTACCCAAATAATTAAACATGAACCATTTTAAATAAGAGAAGTGAATTAAACCCAATTTAATCTTTTTACCCTAAACATGCGTTGTAGCTGATATGCAAGATAAAATAAATTCACAACCACTACCCCGCGATGCACGAGGAAAAATCCAAAAAAAAAAAAAAAAAACTCAGACGGTGCTAGCCTTAAGTCCACTAAGTACGGGATTTTAAAAGTATAATACAAATGACTTACTCAACTCGACTCGACTCGACTCCTTTCAAGCCCCTGGCGCATCTTCTTGTACCAACCTCGGCCTAGTCAATAATCTCGGAATCCACCAATGAAGCTTTTAGAACCCGTCAATCACACACGGTGACTTTCACTGTATGAGAACGCCGCAGCAAAAAACAAACTTCTTCTTTTATGGGAAATAGAAGCAAAATCCAAACTTCTCCTTCTTGTGGCAGAGATGAACCAATGGTGCCAAAAAACTCCAAGAAAATGTTATATATATGAAGAAATGCTTGTAATTGTAAACAAAACAATTTTATGGGTGGGTGTAAACACATGTGTATAAAAAGATTTTCTAAATAAATTTGACACATGAAAACAAGGACTTTTGTTTGAAAGGATTTGCTATCAAAAAGCTCTCAAGGATGTTGCAAAAGTATTAGAAAAAATCTATCCCGAAGTTGGTTTAAAACTATGAAAAGAGAGTGGGACTAAAGAGTGGGAAAATGGGATAAAACTGCCAAAAAAATTTCCAGCCAGAAATCCCGTTCAAACGAGATTTTCATTCGAAAAAGGTATCGTTCAAATGACCATCTAACGATGTTCTAGTGGCCAAATGGGAAAAGTCATTGGCAAACTCGTTCAAATAAAATTCTCGTTCGAATGAAATGCTAGAAAATACAAATTTCATTTTAATCCCAAAAACTTTCTGAAAAAGTTCGAAAGTAACCTTCTGAAAATAAAATTCATTTTAAAATAAAATTACACCCATTAAAATTATTCCAAGTCTCCTAAAAATATATAAAATCATTCATACCTTTGGAGATTTGTAATATGAATTTGATGACGTGAAACGAGGCACTGAAACTTAGCAATGATGTTCTCTTAAAAAGAAAGGCTACAACGTCTTCAACTTTAACATGTCATAGGCTTGAAGGATACAGAAGAACACCATCCTATGATTCAATTGCTTTTGTTCATAATTGATCCAAGACTACATAAGACTCAATTGGAAATTGGTGTCCTTACACTTAACGACCATATCATCTTAGGACAATCTTGATTATCCCCATAAATGCCTTCATGGACTTGTGCAATGGCTATTAGACCTTCATATTCACTTAGGCACTCTAGGATAATACCATCAACTCCTCTTTTAAATAATTTTCCAACATACATAACATAACTAGTTTATCTTAGTCTGACAGCCCTATCACTCTTGATGTTTGGGTTAGTTAGATATTCAATTAATGGTTTTCTCCAATCTTCATGAACATACATTTTCTCAATTTCAACTAAGAGAAACATGTTATATAGAATTGGTAAGAATCCATCAAAGGAACTAAGTTCTAACTTTTCTTCGAAGCTATCATCAATATTGAAACCTGAAGCCCTTTGATCTATTTCATTGGCTTCTTTATTAACAAATCTCGGGACATAATTTAATGTGACTTCATCAAATTTAGACAATATATTCAAACACACTTGGTTAAATAAATATAGACCATCATTAACCCATCTATATTCACGAGACAACTGCCTTATGGCTAATTGGGAGTCCATATAAATTTATCTTACATAATAATTACAACTTCGAAGGATTTCTAATAACAACCTTGTATTCCACTTTATTATAGGAACATGTGTTTTCTTCGAGCATATATCCATTTTTGTCTTTAATATGTTTAGGGGACTCAATAATTACCATTATTCCTAATATTATTTCAGTCTGCAAACCATCAAACCACAATTTCTAAGGGCTTAAGGATATATCTCCTATTTCATATTCACCCTCAAGTTCATCTTCACATGGATGGTCTGCTAAGAAGTCAACCAACGCTTGGCTTTTTACAACCATTTGAGGTACATAGAGTTAACACCCGTTAACCAATCATATTTCTTCAGATCGATATTATCAACATATATTTGATCAAATCAAACTTCTAAATGACATATACTTATCTAGGAAACAAGTAATATCTCAATTTCATATCATCAAAATACAAAGTCAATCATATTTTTTCCATTGCATAATATGTATATTCCCAATCATTTAAAATATGCATAGATAATACACAATTTTTTCTTTGTGATTTTCACGATCGTGTGCCAATAGAACTCCAATTGAGGCATTACATGCTAAAACATATATATTTAGTGGTCTATCTTCTTTTGGAGGTGCCAAAACAGGTGGCATGACCAAGTATCACTTGAGTGTATAGACAGATAGCTCATGCTCTTCCTTACAATCCAACACATCTTGATCTTTTATCTTCAAGAAAGAAGAAAATACTTTAGTTTTCCATGTTCTATTAGATCTAATTCTACAAAGCACTTGACTTAAAAACCTTTTAATGCTTTCTTGGTTTTTTTGTGTGAGTGTGTGTGTGGGGGTGGGGGGGGGGGGGGGGGTGCTTTCAATTATAGCTTTAGCCTTGTTTTTATCAACTTGTATTACCTTTTGGTGAAGCAAATATCGTAGGAAAATTCCTTCAGAAAACTCAAAGGCACATTTGGAAGGATTCATTTTAAGTTTATAAAGTCTCATTCATTGAAATGATTTATGAAGGTGTGTTATATGATCAGTTAATTTTTTTTATTCGACAATTATATCATCAATATAACACTCCAAAAAGGTGCCAACCATATCATGAAAAATGATATTCACTCCCTTTCAGCATGGGACTATTTCATTCATTAATTCGAATGACATCTTAATCCATTCAAAGGTTCCCAACTGCTAAAGCACCTTAAGGTAGTTTATGCACATCCTCTTAGGCTATGCATATTTGGTTGTATCCTGAGTGACCATCCATAAATTACAGTATATAATGACCATTTTATCTATCAAACAATAAGTCTACCACTAACAATGGATATCCATCCTTTGGAGTGGATGCCTTTAGATTCCTAAAATCAATGCACACTCTTAATTTTCTATTTTTCTTGATTTTTGGTACTATATTAGAGAGACATTAAACATATATGGTAGTTCGAATGAATCATACTTCAATAACCTTCCAATTTATGTTTGTTATCTTTGTTGTGACCTCTCAAGTCATTTGTCTTGGCAGTTATTTGACAGGATTGTGTCCTTTTTTGATTACCAATATGTGTTCCACCAACTTCCTGCCTAGATTAGACAACTCATCATATTCCAAAGCAAAAAAAAATCCTTATATTTATGTAAAAGTTCTACAACCAAATGTTGGTCTTCTTTGCTTAGGTTGGCACTTATATATGTCACCCTTTTGTTTTGTTCGGTTACCAAGTTAATTTCTAACAAAGGATCGAGTTTGTTCACCATGAGTTCTTCATATTCTACTAGTGAACTTGATAATAACCATTGTTGTGAGGATCCTCGTATTCTTTGAAAACATAGTCAGGCCAATCAATAGTCTCTTCTTCACTAATTTTTGTGATTAAATCCAATTCTCTGAATGTTTTCAACACTACGGATAAAGTTTTATTTCCCTTCTCAACATTGATGGGTGTGCTACCCATTAATCAACTATTTATTTCTCCTTAGTTGATCCCAACATACCAAAATATAGTTCTTCCCAAACTTTATTATAGACCTCTTCTTCTGATGCCTCTAGAATCAATGCACCCACCTTTACAATTCCCACATTGTCTAGGTATAGCTCAGCCACAACGCAGTTAGAGTTGGTGTGGGAAGGAAATGGATATGCATCTACTTCCTCTACATTCCTATCTTCCTTTATCAACAGGAGTTTCTGGTGCATATAAGAGGTAGTACATTTGTTAGAATGAATCCAAACTATACCAGGTAAAGTACAAAAGCTTGGTTTACCATCAATGATAAAGAAATCAGCTTTTGATATTTTGTGTCTACTTCAATATCAACTGGTAATACACATTTGGTCGATTTCTTATCCCCAAAAAAATCGAATATAATAATCTAAATTCGGACTAATTTAGCATTTTGTTTATTTATCATAGAAAACATTGAATATGACATTATATTAACGATAAAATCATTATCTATCAATATTTTATTGATTAGGAAACCATTCACCCAAGATTTTATAAATAAAGGCTTTATGTGATTGGGAATGTCCTTAATAGGCTCTTCTAACCCATATATTAAATCCAAAGAAGACATAAATAAGTCAATATTGTCTACCTCTGATTTGTTGTCTTCATCCAATTCTATTTCTGGAAACTTGTGTCCCTCTTAAGCTTCGAACCTTCTTAGAAGTATCACAACCATGTTAATTGTCACTTGTTAAGGTGGGGACCCAAATTGGATGTGTGGTGGCTCATTTATTTCTGTCCAAGACAGTAGCCGACCAACCCAGCGTGCACAATGGACTACCCAGCCCAAAGCAGTTATTTATTTAGACTCATGCATTTAACATGCACTTGAATGCATAGGGAAATACTCAAAACGGTTACCAACAATATCGGAGGATATATTCAGGGACACCACTAGTTATCCATGAGCTAATTGAGTTACTTGTACAACTCAATCTCTTATTTTCTAAATCTATAATTTGAAAACCCTGGCTCGAGGCAATGGGAAGTAACCTCGATTATTAAGAGACACTAATAAGAACATAGTAACCTCCCTGTGGACATAGGCAAGTTGTTAAACCACATACATCTATTGTTGTGTGCGTGATTAATTGCTTTCATCTCGATATTACTTTCTTGATCACTTATTGTGATAATTCTTGCACTCACGGGATGAATTGATGGTGTGTTGTCCATTGATCAGGTCATATTGCATCCACAACTATCATTTTTTCTTTTTCCTCTTTTCCAGAGGAAGTTTCTCTAGATGAACTATATGCATCCGCAATCATAGCCTTCTTCAGATCCTTAGTCATTTCAACAAGCATGTTAGAAGGAGACTGACTCACTTCTTGCTTCCTATAATTTGTCTTAGAAGTTGAAGAGGTCATAACTTCTGACCCACTTGGATGTGGAATCTCTTAAGACTTTTTCCTCTCCTTGTTCTTTATTTGGATTTCACTTTTTTTAGTGCAAGAGATTACAATATATGTTTCTCTTTTCTAGAATTTTGGTGCCTGCATTAGGTGTCACATCCCTAGAGCTACCTATTGAGTTTTGACATCTTTGGAATTCATAGACATCTAATTGTATTGCTGAGCAAACTTTAGGTCTTCAGTGAAAAAATAATTAGGTACATGTAATACCCCTTAATTTTCTAAAAATAAGTAATAAATAATAGTTTGGGGATAAATAAAAATTTGTGAAAATTAGACTTAATTGGAAAATTTAATTATTATTATTAATTCATATTTGTGTATGATTGATTTTTATGTGTATGGTTATAACATCGCAAGTATTGTAGAAAAATACAAATTTATATGTGACATAATTAATAATTATCCAACGTTGGCATAAAATAATTTAAGACATATTTCGGGGAGTATACGGGTTCGTTTGGGTATTTTGAATAATTAGAAATGGTCCCGGGTCATGGGTACATAAGTTGAGGAACTTTTGAGCTAGTTTGAATATGGATTCGGGCTCATTTGGGGGTCCAAAACTTAGGTTTTTAACCCAACTCGGGAATAGAGATTTAAGGAGTGATTAATGAAGGGTAAACCACTCCCCCACTACTAATCAGACAAACCAAAACGTAACTACTATCAAGAGAGGAAAAAAGAAGAACCAAAAAGGGAGAAAAGGGTAAGAAATCAAAGGGCTTTCTTCCACGAATTACTAAGGCAAGAATTATCTTGCTTAATCTATGTTTTCAATCTATTTTCTTGATGCATTATGATGACCCTTAGAATCTCTAGGATTTAGGTTTGATATGAATGATTTGATGATGAATAAATATTCTATGCATGTAGAGGACTGGATTAATATAGATTTAGCCCCAGAAATGTAGGTATCGTACTCTTGAAATTGAGGTTAGATACCTTAGGGTTCGTGGTAGTTAATTGGGGACATCTTGATTATTTAATGTAGGGGATATTAATGTCGGTCTATAGACTAAAATTCTGATGTAAGCCCCATGATAGATGCCCCATATTATGAATTAAACAGTGTTGGAATTTGGAATGAAATCTGAGTTGAAATATGTATTTAATGTTCATAAATTCTGACGAAATTGGCATGAAATTGGGATTGAATCATGTAATTAATGATCCTAAGTGGACTAATTAAGTTGTAGGGACTCAACAACATAACTATGAAGTAGTATAAACCTTTGGAAGTGAATTTGGAATGAAATATAGGAATCCCGCATTGAAACAAACGAATAGATATGGGTTTTAGCCCAGGTCCGAATCGATTTAGCCTGACAGCGAATCGATTCAGCCAAGAACTGAATCGATTCTGCCCTGGGGGCTGAGTGAGCTAGGCCTGGGTTTTAATTAATGGTATTTTAAGGAGTCCAAACGAGTTGGTGGGACCATGTATGGGCCAATATGGAATTTATTAAAAATATAAATGTTCCCACATTTAATCTCGAAAATGATATTTAACTAGCTGGTTAAGTAATTATTCAATGGGATGGAATTAATAATTCACAGAATGGTAAATTATTAATAAATGGAAAATTGTGAACATTATGTGGACTTCCCTTGGTAGTTATTGAGTAGTTATGTTTACATATTATATGGGATAATAATATGTACTTATGTGTATTTGTGTAGACATACCAATGTTCGTGGACTGTCCTATCGGCTTAGGGGTTCATGCGTTAGGACCAGGTACCACATGTCGGCACATGTGGGCTTGACGATTGTGTAGGTCATATAGGTACTACGTAAAGGCACCACCTATGAGAGGGAGGTGTTAACGCTGACCAACCTTTGTCACCGCTGGGTATTGGCCGTGCACTAACATCCAGTGTAGGGACCGCCCCTAACTTATGTGTGTTTGTGATGTCCGCTTAGGATAAGAGATTCCTCTGGACTTGCCGATAGAGTACAAATGAGACACCAATTATAGATGCCTTTGTGTGTCGATTATATGAAAGAACATATATATAATTAACCGAAGTTTAAATGAGATAAATTAAATTATCTAAAGATGTGGACATAAACTACAAACCCTTATTATGTGATGCATAATATATGTTTATTCCATTTATGTGAGACTTATAAGACTGGGATATTATGGGCTTTGGAAATTAAATATATTCGGTTGACTTAAGCATTTAATTATCACCAAATCCATTATTATTATATTGACATGTTTTCACACCTATTTTGTGGAACTATTGGGATGCAGGAAATGTCACACTTAGCTAAGGGGTGAGATGCTAATCGCATGTGAGAGATGAGGGTGGATGTTTATTTTGCATCAACTGTATTATAGTATCTTAAATTGATTAAGTTAATTTTTACACACGTGGGACTCTTACCCAAATTTAAATGTTTTCTCCCCTAGGTTCTCCTAGACAGTGATAGTTGGATTGTCGTTGTAGTAGTCTTGCAATCTCTCTTATTCATCATTATTGAGATTTATTGATTTTAGTTTAGGTGCTCTTCTTCCAGAGTTAGTTATTTTATTTGGAACATTTGTAAATGCATAAGCCCGAGGCGTCTTTACATTATGTTGGGTTGAGTTAGTTACTTTGCATTTTGATTTTCATTTATTATTATGGGAATATTCATGAAACTTAATTATGGGCCTTTATATAATTATTTATATTTATGTTTGCACTGAGAATGGTTTTAATTGACAAGAAAGCCCTATCTTCAGCGTATCGTGCCTGACCAGCATTTAATTGAGAAAATAGGGGTTGTTACAGTTAGTTTTAATTGACAAGCAAGCCCTATCTTCGGCGTATCGTGTTGCATTCATTACATTCTTCGTTGCATTCTTTGATATGTAAAACCTATACTTAGGTTTCATTGTATTCTTACATTAGTAGTAAATCGAACTTTGTTTGCTTTCAGATGGAAAACGGATAGAGGGGAAGACCGAGGCGAGTAGTCCCACCTGTTGTCTAGGAGGAGGCTCACCCGAAGCTATGGAAGCCTCCACAGGCCCCACCAGACCCACAACTAATTACACATGCTGAGATAGCCACTATTGTGTCTCAGGTAGTCTCTACGGGTATGGCAGCCATGCTTCAGTACTTCCCACTGCCACAGGCACATCATCAACCACCACCATCACAACAAATGGCTATGCCATCTCAGGCACCGGGTTATATGTGGGACAGAGCGAGGGAGGCCTTTATTAAAGGCCAGCCTCCAGACTTTACAAGAAGTTCAAATATATTGGTGGAGAGTATATGGAAAAAGGATATTAAGAGGAACTTATGGATGGTCAAGTGCACACCGGTACATAAGCAAATTCTAACTTCATTCAGATTAGTGGGGGCCACACTTAAGTGATGGGAGGAAGTTACGACAGCTGCTGAGAGGAACAACCTCACTATTGATGAATTTTGGGAGAGGTTTGAGGGGAAATACTTTCCCCTAGACATGCAGTCTGAGATGAGGAGAAGGTTCAGGAGCTTAAGCAGGAGGGGTGTACTACCGCCGAGTACGAAGAGGAGTTCACCGCCCTCTCGTACTTCGTAATGAAAGATATTAACACTGAGTAGAGATGGATGGATAGGTTCATTATAAGATCGGCCTAGAACATCAGTAAGGATGTTCTGGGGAATCCATCCTTCATGATATACAATTAGTTGGTTAATGCTGCAGTTCTCCATTGCCAGGATCCCAGGGCATTTCTTAAAAATAAGGGATAAAAACTTCACGAAGCCGAGTCATTGACCTAGCAGGTCAAGGCGAGTGGGGGAAGAGGATCCGGGACCCAGAAGCACAGGAGTATCCTATTCACTGATAAGAATAAGACGTTTAGATGTGTAGATGACAGGAATAGGCAGGGTCGGTAGGGCCAGGGATAGTTGGGGAAGGGCCAACAGTACAGAGGCCATCAGGGCCAGGGACAACAAGTAGAGGTCAGCAGGGCCGACGACTTGAGCGGTTAGGGGAATTATATGTGTGGATAGAAGGGGTATACTTCGAAGAATTATCCTCGGGGTGACCGAGAATCCCAGAGGTTATAGGGGATAGTGAGATCCACAGGGATAACGCCCACATTTTCGGCTCAGGGGATTGCTGTACCAGTCGCTCCAGCACCCGTCTACCCACCACAAGAAAAAAAACCATTACAGTATAGGCAAATCTATCATGTTGCAGCCATAGATGAGCCAACACCGACACAGACACTCGAGGGTATGTTTCCCATCATGGTCACATTGGCTGAATTTTATTCTATACGAGTGCTTCTCATTCTTTTGTTAGCACAGGGCTTGCATGGCAGACATGTATGGTAGATTTTTCATCTGACATCGTTTTACACATAGATTTATCAGTGGGTAGAGGGTCACCCATACGATCAGTGTGTTGGGTATCGGGATTGAGATAAGATGACTAACCTACGTAGCTAATTTATTAGCACTTGATATGCATGAGTACGATGTTATTCTGGGGATGGACTGGCTAGATGCGTACAAGGCATGTGTGGATTGTTATGGGAGGTCCATCAACTTCGCCATTCCGGGGCAGGATATGTACCTAATTGTGATGCCGAACCCCGGGGATGGGTCGATCACGCATTTGTTCTACATCGATGAGGATACTTCTTCACGGGTTGTGGTGATGCTAGATTCCATCCTAGTGGTGAGTGAGTTTTCTGATGTTTTTAAGGAGATTTCGGGGTTACCACCTATTTGGGAGATCGAATTCCTGATCGACTTGATTCCAGGGACGAGATATATAGTCCATTCTCCGTATCATATGTCTCCTTTAGAGATGAGGGAGTTACGAGAGCAGATTGAGCAATTTGTCAGGGAAGGGATTTATCAGTGTTATTCATTAAGAAGATGGATGGATCTCTTGGCTTTGTATCGACTACCGGGAGTTGAATAAAGTCACTATTCTAAATAAATACCGATTGCCACGTATTAACGATTTATTTGACCAGCTGAGGGGTGCTGCGTATTTGTCAAAGATTGATTTGAGGTCTGGATACCACCAGTTGAGAGTCCGGAGCAGGACATCTCAAAGACAACTTTTGTTACTAGATATGGGTCGTATGAGTTTTTGGTGATGCCGTTTGGGCTAACTAATGTACCAAAAAATTTTATGAACTTGATGAACCGAGTGTTCAGGGATTACTTGGACATGTTTGTTATCGTGTTTATAGACAGTATCTTAATTTTTTTCTAGGACTGTAGAGGAGCGCACAGAGCATTTACAGGTGGTTTTATAGACGATTTGATATCATCAACTCTATGCAAAGTTTGAGAAAGGCGAATTTAGGTTGAGAGAGGTACAGTTCTTGGGTCACATTGTGTCTGAGCGGTGGATATCCGTGGACTCGGGGAAAGTTTCCATCGTAATGGAGTGGGGACAACCCACTACACCGACTGAGGTGCACAGCTTTTGAGGACTGGCAGGGTACTACCATTGATTTATCCATGGGTTCTCCAAGATAGTCAGGACCTTAACGAATTTGACAAGGAAGGGTGTACCATTTGTGTGGGATGATGTGTGTCAGCAGGCATTTGAGGAGCTGAAGACTAGATTGACTACAACACCAATTTTGGCATTACCTTGGGCAGGGGTTGACCATAAATTCTTCAGAGATGCATCTTTCAGGGGACTTAGCATGGTTTTTATGCAGGAGGAGAGGCCAATAACTTATGCTTCCTGAAATCTTAAGCCTCACGAGGGACATTACCCCACCCACAGCTTAGAGTTAGCAGTCATGGTTTTTGTTTTGCGAATGTGGAGACACTATCTCCTGGGGGAGAAATTTTAGTTTTTCACAGCCCACAAAAGCCTACAATATTTGTTCACACTGTGGGAGTTGAACATGAGATAAAGTAGGAGGCTAGAGTTTGTGAAAGACTATCAGTTCGACATTCAGTACCACCCGGGGAAGGCGAATGTCGTTGCAATTGCTTTAAGTCGCAAGCCGATTTTGGAGTTAGCGGCAGTGTGAAAGTCGAACTCGAGGTCACTTCGTGGGGACGATGACCTAACCCGCACATTTATGGCAATTCTCACCATCACCCCCGAGATTATTATTTTGGTGGTGAAGGCACAAGCAGGAGATCAACTTTTCCCAGGGCCGGTGAGACAATTACTAGCTGGGGGTGGAGCACTATTCCATCGGGTCGGATGGTGGTTAAAATTCTATGGGAGACTTTTTATCTCTAAATTAGAGTTTCTAATGATGAGGATTTTAGATGAGCCATTATGTATGAGGCTCACAGGTCATGATTTACGAAACATCTCAAAGGGTATGATATGTACCACGATATGCAGCATCAGTGTTAGTGGGCTGGGATGAAAAGGGATATAGCCAATTTTGTGCCCAGATGTGCTACGTGTCAGTTGGTGAAGGTGTATCATCAGCGTCCCACGGGTGTTTTACAGCTTTTGGATATCTCGGTGTGGAAATGGGAAAACATCTCCATAAACTTCATTATTGGGATACCTACATCGCAGAGGGGGCACGATTCGATATGGGTGATTGTCAAAAGATTAACAAAGGTGCATAATTTCTTACTAGTTTAGAAAGATTATAGCTTTGAGCAATATGCCAGGATCTTCCTGGATGAGATTGTTAAGCTGCATGGGGTACCGCTCATCATTGTGTCAGATAGGGAGAGGACATTTGTGTCCCACTTTTGGAGGAGATTTCAGTAGGCCTTTGGGGTAGAGTTGATATTGAGCACGTCATATCATCCTCAGATCGATGGGAAGACGGAAAAGGTGAATCTGATATTGGAGGACATATTGCGGATGTGCATTTTAGATTTTAAGGGGTGCTAGGAGCAATATCTACCTTTAGTAGAGTTTGCATACAATAACTGCTACCAGTTCATGATAGGGATGGCACCATTTGAGGAACTCTATGGGAGACCTTGCCGTTCACCCTCATGCTGGTTGGAGGTGGGGAAGAACAAGTTACATGGGACAAATTTCATTCAGAACACCTCAGAGAAGGTAGAGATGATTCGGGTCAGGATACAGATTGCCCAAGACAGACAAAAGAGCTATGTTGATGCGGGCTGGAGACATTTAGCCTTCGATGTTGGAGATCAGGTGTTGATTGAAGTATCTCCCATGAAGGGGGTGATGATATTTGGGAAGAAAGGGAAGTTATATCCCCGATACGTGGAACCGTACCCTATTTTGGAAAGGATTGGGCCCGTAGCTGTAAAGTGGTAATCGCTTAAATAAGCTCTGATACCAATTTGTAAAGACGTGACTTTGTGATAATTGATTAAATTCACAAATATCTAATTTGTCACACTTATTTAATTAGAGTCTAATTTTAAACAAACTAATCCAGCCCCTACACATGCATCAAAACATCATAAGAAATTCAACCCATGCATGATAAATAAAGACGACCGATATAGGAAAAAAACCCTTTTGGGTAAAAACCTTTTATAAAAACTTTGAAAAAATTCACAAGACCTTTGACTTACATACAACCTGATAATCACCCATAAGTGTGTAATGCACGGTGCCTTCAGCAAATCTTCAAAGATACGAGAGACAGCGAAATACCCTCCAGGCGTCGGTTCGTCGTCTTCGGCTCGTCCACACGCAGAATAACTACGCTCGGTATCCACCGATCAAATATGGAGATCCCTTCTCCACAGAGGTTGAACAAAAGCAAAGTTTTTCTTAAACACCAAACAATTCACTAAAGCATATGGGAGTTTTGTGAATTGAAAACAAAAAAGGATTAAAACCCTAAAGGAAGAAGCCAAAAAGGATTCTGCTTTCGCAGTGTTTCTGTTCGTCAAAACGCTGTGACTTCTTAATGAAAACGGAACCAGAGAATGAGATTTTATAGAAAATTGTGTTGCCTCGAAAACAGAGCTCGTTCGAACGAGATCAGCATGTCGCTCGAACGAAGGACAACTGTCGTTCGAACGAGATAGCGCGACATGCTATTTCGTGAGAACGACATGCTATGTCGCTCGAACAACTTAAGCAAAAAAATATTATTTTAATGTCCGCTTCAACACTTAGAAAAAATACTCATTCTCAAATTTTGACGAAAAAGTCCGCTCCAATACTTAAAAAATATTTTGTAAAAATATCCCAAAAACTCTAAGTGAAAAGTTAAGGGATTTAAACATAACCTTACCAAAGTAAACTTCGCGGAGACTTTTTGATGAAGAACTTGATCAATTCGGATCCATCTTTGATGTAGATGTCTCTTGAATGCTCTTTGATGGTGTAGCGGTATATGACATAATAAATTGATAATGGACCAATGAAAATATGTCCTTACAGTAGCGTATCAGTTGGGATTATCGGATCACTTGCAGCGAATGGATGACATTTTCCACATACCTTCATTAAGGAGGTTACTTAGAGATAAGGTATCATACCAGTACATTGATATCGACGAGATAGAGCTTCATCCAGACACTACTTACAAGGAGTGACCGCTAGTTATTCTGGATCGACGGGAGTGCCGACTTTGAACCAAAGTCGTTCCTTTAGTTCGGGTGAAGTGTGGACACCATCGGGAGGACAAGTCGACTTGGGAGAAGGAGGACGACATGCGCACAAAGTATCCCAAACACTTCTATCTAGGTACGTAATTTTTTTGATTTTGAGGACGGAATCCCGTTATTGGGGGGAAGAATGTAATGCCCCGTAATCTTCTAAAAATAAATAATAAATAATATTTTGGGATAAATAAAAATTTATGGAAATTGGACTTAATTGGAAAATTTAATTATTGTTGTTAAGTTATATTTGTGTATGATTGATTTTTATGTGTATGGTTATAACATCGCATGTATTGTATAAAAATAAAAAATTTATGTGTGACATAATTAATAATGATCCAACATTGACATAAAATAATTCGGGACACATTTTGGGGAGTATACGGGTTCGTTTAGGTATTTTCAATTGTTAGAAATGGTCCCGGGTCATGGATATATAAGTTGGGGAACTTTTGGGTTAGTTTGAATATCGATTCGGGCCCATTTGGGGGTCCCAAAACTTAAGTTTTTAACCCAACTCGGGATTAGAGATTTAAGGAGTGTTTAAGGAAGGGTAAACCACTTCCCCACTACTAATCAGAGAAACCTAAACAAAACTTCTATCAAGAGAGGAAAAGAGACGAACCAAAAAGGGAAAAAAAGGGCAAGAAATCAAAGGCCTTTCTTCCACGAATTACTAAGGCGAGAATTCTCTTGCTTAATATAAGTTTTCAATGTATTTTCTTGATGCATTATGATGACCCATAGAATTTGTGGTATTTAGGTTTGATTTGGATGATTTGATGATGAATAAATATTCTATGCATGTAGAGGACTTTATTAATATATATTTAGTCCTAGAAATCTAGGTATCGTATTCTTGAAATTTAGTTTAGATACCTTAGGGTTCATGATAGTTAATTGGGGACATCTTGATTATTTAATGTAGGGGATATTAATGTTGGTTTATGGACTGAAATTATGATGTAATACCCATAATGTATTCCCCGTATTATGAATTAAATAGTGTTGGAAGTTGGAATGAAATCTGAGTTGAAATATGTATTTAATGTTCATAAATTCTGGGAAAATTGGCATGAAATTGGGATTGAATCATGTAATTAATGATCCAAAGTGGAGTAATTAAGTTGTAGGGACTCAACTACATAACTATGAAGTGGTATAAACCTTTGGAAGTGAATTTGGAATGAAATATAGGAATCACGTATTGAAACAAACGAACATATATGGGTTTCTGCCCAGGTCCGAATCAATTCGTCCTTGGATCGAATCGATTCGTCTTGGTAACGAATTGATTAGGCCAAGAACCGAATCGATTTGGACCTAGGGGCTAAGTGAGCTGGGCCTGGGGTTTGGTTAAGGGTATTTTTAGGAGTCCAAGCGAGTTGGTGGGACCTTGTATGGGCTAATAGGGAATTTATTAAAAATATAAATGTACCCACATTTATTCGAGAAAATTACATTTAACTAGATGGTTAAGTAATTATTCAATAGAATGGAATTAATAATTCATTGGATGGTAAATTATTAATAAATGGAAAATTGTGAACATTATGCGGGACTTCCATATGGTAATTATTGAGTAGTTACCTATTCATATTACATGGGATAATAATATATACTTATGTATATTTGTGTGGACGTACCAATGTTCGTGAACTGTCCTACTGTCTTGGGGGTTCGTGCATTCGGACCGAGTACCACACGTCGACACAGGTGGGCTTGACGATTGTATAGGTCATATAGGTACTAGGTAGAGGCACCACCTACGAGAGGTAGGTGTTGACACTGACCATCCTTTGTCCCCACTGGGTATGGGCCATGCTTTGGCATCCTGCGTAGGGGCCAACCCTAACTTATGTGTATTTGTGATGTCCGCTTAGGATAAGAGATCCCTTCGGACTTGCTGATAGAATACAAACGAGACACCAACTGCAGATGCCATTGTGAGTCAAATATATGAAAGGACATATATATATAATTACCCGGACTTTAAATGAGATAAATTGAATTGTCTAAAGATATGGACATAAACTACAAACCCTTATTCTATGATGCATAATATACGTTTATGGAATTTATGTGAGACTTATAAGACTGGGATATTATGGGATTTTTCAATTAAATACAGTCGGTTAACTTAAGTATCTAATTATAGCCAAATCCATTATTATTATATTAACATGTTGTCACACCCATTTTTTGGGACTTTTGGGAGGCGGGAAATGTCACATTTAAATGAGGGGTGAGATGTTAATCACATGTGAGAGACGAGGGGGGGTGTTTATTTTGCATCAACTATATTCTTACATTTTAAATTGATTAAGTTAATTCTTGCACACCTAGTGCTCTAACCCAAATTTAAATGTGTTCTCCCCCCAGGTGCTCCTAGACATGAATAACTGGATTGTCACTGTAGCAATCTTGCGATCTCTCTTATTCCTTAATGTTGAGATTTATTGACTCTTGTGTAGGTTCTCTTATACCAGAGTTAGTTATTTTATTTGGAACATTTGTAAGGGGATAACCCAATACTTCTTTACATTATGTTAGGTTTAGTTAGTTACTTTGCATTTGGATTTATTATTTATTTGATGTTGGTTTGAATTCATTTATTATTATGAGAATATTCATAAAACTCAATTATGGGCCTTTAATATAATTATTTATATTTACGTTTGTGCTGGGATTGGTATTAATTGACAAGCAATCCCTATCTTCGGCGTTTCATGTCTAGACAGCCTTTACGTGAGAAAATAGGGGTTGTTACACACCCTTCACCATTGAGACAAGTTTTTGGACCTTTAAGGTACCTGAAACTCCCATAAAATGGTGTGACCTTGTGTAATACCCCGTATTTCTACGTATTTAAAATTTAATCAATTCAAGTTTTAATTGAGAAAATATGTTTTATTTAAATTACGCGAGTGAAGTAATTTAATGTGATTAAATGATAAATGTGATTATTAAATTTTAATCGAGCGATAGATACTGATTAATATTATGATATAATATCTACTAAGTGTGAATATTAAATAATTGTTGATTATTGTAATACGGCATAGTGTGATATGTGCGTATTTTATTTTATCTCAATCGGGAGTCACGTGTGGACTAATTTGAGGTCAAGATAGGAAATATATTTTAAGTGACTCGGATGATAATTTAGAGGTCACATATGATTCCAAATGGGTCGAAATAGTTAGAATAATGTACCCGGGGGAATAGTTTGGGTCCCGGGTCAATGTTAGACCAAGTCGGTATCTATTGAGGGTGTTTTGGTCATTTGGAAAATAGAGGTTAAGGGACCAACAAAATTTTAAGTGTTATATCTGACGTTTAAGACTCGAGGCTAGGGTTAGAAACAGTTAAACACAAAAGGAAGCCATTAAAGAGAAAAGAGAAACCAATTTTCAAGGCTTAGAATGTGTTCTTGAAGAATTTGGCCTAGATCTTGAACTCTAATCATCTAAGGAGTACGGATTTGAAGTGAGAACCGTCAATGCATCATAAACACCAAAAAATCAAATCTCTTATTTTAAGTCAATTGTTTATTGCAAATTCATATGAAGTTATAATGCCCATGAGTAGGGTTTCAAAATATACTTGATTTTATCATGATTCTTGGATGAAAAAGAATGGATTTTGATACATGATTGGGTAGGTTTGCATGTAGAATGATTTACTATCTGTAGAGAAGTAGAAATCATATGATAAATACCCATCATCACGAATTAAATCCGAGATTTTGAATGAATAATTGGAAAGAACACAAAACTAGGTTTTTGGAAGAGTTTTGGGTTTTAATTCATTCTTGACTGAATTATGTGAAGATTTGATATGTTTAGAACGTTAGAAATCATCCTAATAAATGTAAAAAATGGTTTAGGACTATTGGTTGTGATTTGTGTGAAGTAAAATGGGAGTTGAAATTCTTAATGGAGGAAAAACGCATGAGCTGGACAAAGAGGACGAAGTACAGATAGGCGAACCGGTTCGGTTCAGAGGGCGAACCGGTTCGGTCCTCTGTGAACTTAAAAAAAATTCCTATTTGGGACTATTTCTACTAAACGATCATCGTGGGAACATTTGGGACCTTGTTAGGATGTAATAAGGGATTTATTACATTTTCGTAGGCCTATATTGGGTATGGTTTGGTCTTATTTAGAAGATTAAGACGAGAACGAAATTTGGTTGATTTTTGTGCTGTAAATTATTCGAGAGAGAGATAATGAATTACAGGGAGTTTGGAAATTGAATTGATGAAGTAGACCAGTAGGGTGAGTTAGGCTTAACTACTGAAATTTATAAAGGGTTAACTAGGGCCCTTAGAGTTGAGTGAATACTTGAATTATTACGATAGTGAGAGAAATTGTAAAGTAAATAGTACGGTGAGTATACGAGAGAAATATACTATGTACAAGTTTGAATAATTAGGTTGTGTGAACACCTATCTTATTAATACTTAGGCGGAGTGAATACCTAAAGTATACTAAATGTATTGGAGTCGAGGGAACATCCGGACCAATACATGAGGATTATGTGAATACTCATGAATACGATAAGTGGGATAATTCATAAAAAAATTTATTACGGTGAGTATACGAGAGAAATATACTGCGTACAAGTGTGAATAATTTGGTTGTGTGAATACCTATCATATGAATACTTAGGCGGTGTGAATACCTAAAGTATATTAAATGTATTGGGGTCGACGGAATATTCGAACCAATACATGAATGTTTGAATTTGGGTCGAGGGCTATCCGAACCAATATCGAAAATAATAATATTGGGGTCGATGGAACATCCGGACCAAAATATATATATAACATTTACATTGGGGTCAAGGGCTATCCGGACCAATGTAAATGACATGAGATCTTGGGGTCGATGGAACATCCGGACCAATATATATATATATATATATATATATATATATATATATATATATATATATATATATATATATATATATATATATATATAACATTTACATTGGGGTCGAGGGCTATCCGGACCAATGTGAATGAAATGAGAAATTAGGGTCGAAGGAACATCTGAACCAATGAATCCTCAATGGGTGATACGAGAATATTATAGTGAAGTATACATTTATTGTATATATTATGTGTGAAATATATATACTTTACGATTAATCTACTTTTGTGTGACACTAGATAGTTAGATAGAATATATCTAAAAGAATGAATTAAGTCGAGAAACTTAATTAGATGATTCAGATAGTATCATATGTGAGAGGTTATCTACAATGTGTATTTTGGAATGATAAATTAAATGGAGAAACTAAATGTCTTGATTTAAAAGATAACATGGGAGAAACGTTAATTACGTTGATAATTAACATATAAGAGATGTTAATTCGGATAACGTACTGTATAGGCGGTATGGGAAATTAAATATGTCGATAGTCCAGATAGTTACTTATGTGTAGTAAGCTTGGGTAGTACAACTAGGTGGTCTAAGTAAAGGACAGTAAGGGGTAACTCAAGAGAGTGTACGTGAACCTAACATGTGTAATCGATAAACGATTTTGAACTATGATAAACCCTCGCTAAATATTTTCAAAATGTTTTGAGTACTAACTCTTGCTATTAAAATATTTTCAAAACTTTTTAGGTATCCATCCACGGGGATGCCAAAATTGATATTTTGCTTCAGGGATATGCAGATGAGGAACAGGTGGAATCTTGCAGATCTTTGGATTATACGTATCTATTCTTCATTCCTAGTGTATGAATCTATTTCAGTTACAGTTTCAGTTGGGCGTGTTTCCCCTTGCAGATTTATTATCTTAGTTCAGGCTTGTTTTGGATTTGATTTGGTTTGTTTGTAGCCAATAGTTTATTCGGCAAAATTTTCTAATTCATTCATTTTATTGTGCGTTGGTTTAGATATCACATATGGTGAATAATTTATATAGTTTTTCGCTTGGTTATTTAGTTATCTAATGGAAGTTAAAATTTGGCACCATCTTTTGAATACTAGGTGGTTAATAAAGTTCTAAAAAAAATTCGACAGTGATGCTAAGAATGAACCATATCTAAATCCTATTTTAAATTAATAAAGGCCTGATCACCCAGTATTTGATTAGGTTGGGTGTCACACCTTGTTTAATTAAAACCCGACCTAATGTATTGGTAGTTCTTTATAACGTCCTGACCCGAATTTAAGGGTCATCCGTGGGTCAACGCGATCTGGTCCGGCTGCGTTAAGTGTGGAGTGATGTGAAATAGCCTACATAATGTTTCTAGTCTATTTTAATTTATTATATTTATCACATAAGAATTCAATTACGATTTCCAGATCCATAAACATAATAATAACAAGTGCGGAACCCATTAGGCATGCCTTAGGGTTCTTGTAATCAGAGACACTAGCATTAATACTAAGAATCGTTGACATGTAAAACGCTTTCAAAAGACGAAATATTGATTAACCTACCGTATAAAGGGAACTATGTGAGCCAATGCCGAGTGGGGTTTCTAATAATAATGCAATATATAAATGAATGGCTGAAAGGAACGAATGTAAAATCATACATTAACCTGATTGCACATGCAATAACAAAACAATGTATGCATAAGCCGTGTTTTGTACAAAAAAATATTTCATTTAATTCAGGTTAAGATCCATTAACCCTCATATTCTATGCTTTACCATTTTATTACGAAAATTTTCCTTTAATCCATTAGTCTACATGATTAATGAGTGATAAATCATATTCTTTCATCCATCATTTACATTACTCCAATTTACTTCGAACTTTGTCTATTTCACATTAAATTACCATGTCCATGGCATTATCCAAAAATAGCATTTCTAAACACACTCATCAGGTGTCTATAAAGACTTATTTAAACTTATATGTCAACCCAAGCTTATAACCTCTATAGGTTATTTAGACACCCAATTTTAGTTTTTTCTACCTTCCTTCCTTTATCATTTACTCACCAACACATTACCGTGTTAACTCATTATACTCTTTCAGTCATTGTATCATGGGTTTATTAATTATCTCAATTTGATAATATCCCATAATCCAATTATATGCATTTTATCCCGGAATATCGTGTTCGTTTAATTTATTACTCATTTATCCTTCTAAAATGTGCCAATTTCCATATGATGGAGTTAAACAAATCCCATATATGTTTACGGGATTTCAGTATCTTCCATAAATGTCATAATCGTTACTTCCTTGACCAGTGGTTTTGGGTCTAAGTTGAAGACGTGCTTTAGGACTTCGGACCCTCCTTAAATTTTTATGGTACTCCTTTGTGAAAACTCATTCACTTTACATTAACTCCTTTTATTTGCGGTCCAACTGTTGTTTTCATAAATAAGCACTCGGCTTATCCTCGTCCTTTATTTGCATAAATGCATCTTTTGGTTCCTTAATTTTACTTTAAACGTTTTTCCCAGTCTGAAAGCCAAAACCCAAGTTAAATACCACCTTGCCATATTTGTTACACGTTTGGACAATATTTACTGTTTAGTCCTTATTACTTAATTCCAATGTTTAACCAACATTTTACTTTTACCAAAGTAAGATTATTCTTAATTTTACATTCGAGGGCCATTATCATCATATTTTTATTCACTTCAAAATCTTGTGTAAAAAAGTCTTTATTTTATCAAAATATTATAACTGGGGTAAAAGTCACGCGTACATGCTCCTTAGGGTCCAATTGGTAAACTATCCACTTTCAAGTTCTACATACATTTTATCCACTTAACGTCAAATATTTAAATGTTTACCATTTGAACCCACAATTAACATATTGAATTTTACCCCTGAGGGAAGTTTAACACACTTTCATGTCTTCTTTCACTTTAACGTGACATTATTTTGTGCAAATAATATGGTGAAAATATTAAACTAATATTTTCTTGTAAATCAACCTTTAATCATGTTCACAAGTAACCCAAAGTGACAATATGTGACTTTACATGAATTTTTACACATAACATATCACCATTTTTGCTTATTATTTCCCTTCATGAAGTAATATATTTCCACATGAAATAATAATGTTTTCCCATAATAATTGCATAAAAAAACATCATTTCTAATATTCTGAAATTTATTGAGAAAACTACCCAAATACTTTAGTCCCATTCTTTCATTTACTCTAATGAAATTATTAAGTTTAACATAATTGTAGCATTTTATTCCGTAAATCAACACTTTATATTATAAAATTTCAGAAATTGAACTTATTTTGAGACCCACTTTTAACACTTTATCTCACATAAAATCGTAACTTATTTCATACATGGGTATCGTGTGTGTGTGTGTGTGTGTAATTTTAATGCAATAAGAAAATCACCTCAAATATCCAAAATGTGAGAAACAAGTTGAAGAAGAAAACAACCCCCCACATCCAATGGTGACCTTAAAGGGGTTGCCAAGCCCTCACAAAAAATTCCTATGAAAGCTTTTTAAAAGAACCCCCTTCAACGCCATTAAAATGCATCTTAAACTTTCTCAAAAATACATAGCTTCCATATCTAAATACTCCATTTACAAACTCCTCATGCTATAATATAACAGCTTAAATGGTTTATGTATATCCGTATAAAGGAGTGTGTGTATTCTAAAAAGGGGGTTGAATAATGGTGCTATTCTAGCTTCAAAACTTTAAAAATAATTGTGCTTTCCCCTTTTAAAAAAGTGGGTTTTTACCTCTTTGAGAGCAACTATGGATTGGGTTTCATGGGTGTTGAGAGAGAGACTTGGCAATAATGATGGGGTTGGACTAATTAAATAATAAAAGGAATAAGGGAATAAGGGATAAGGATTAGAGAATCAATCTTGAACCAATTAGGCTTTGACAACACATCCATTAAGCCAACCAAATTTGGAGAACACAACAACAAACCAACCCACCTTTGACCATAAAACAAAACAAAACAACAAAAAAAATAAAAAGGAAAGGGTTGCTATTGTGGCTTGATGTACCACCTACTACAGCAGCATGTACAATCGCTACAGCACTTTCTACACCTATTGTTTCCCCCCTTAAAAATCCCTTTTCACCCTTGTTTCATCTGGTTTTACGCATAACTCTCTCCTTATTCTTTGCAAAACTCATTCATTTTTGTGTTGTATAGTTTTATAGCCAACCCTTTTTAACTAATTTGAGCTATACAGTTACTTTTTTTTAACCTTTGAACATAATATTTCTTTGGGAATACTTAAATAATCCTTTAAAATGCATCCAAGTATTTTTCTTATATTTTTTGTTACTGTAGAATTCTTGCTTCAAACATAAAAAAAAAAAAACTTGTAACCAAATATTATCCCTTTTAAACCAAAATAATTTTATTCATAAATTCATCATGTTATTTGATACATATTAAAGGATATTCTCTCAAAATAAAGGCCCCATCAAAATACATGTTCGAAATATCGTTCACACCCCGCAGATAAATACTACTTATCCCGAAATAATTTTTTTACCCAAAAATCATTATTTTTCCCAAAACACTTGTTTTATTTATAAATATTTTCAAAACTCATCCATTAATTTGCACACGCTAAGTAATATTGTATAAGATCCTACAAAAGTAATATTGTATAAGATCCTACTGAATGCAGAACTTTACGTAAAAACTATTATTTTTCCTATGTATGCAAACCCATGCAACACCATGTGGGCACCATGCAAAATGCAAGACATGTTTAATGCCCGTAATGCACATGAAAGCCCATGCAAAAAAATATTCTCATAGATTCTTATGTACAAATATTATAATGTACGGCATAATGATGTATTCAAGAGTCAGGCTATAGCATTTTCCCTCATTAGGAAATTTTATCCACAAAATTTCTTCCTTCATTCGTTACCATCGATACCTCTAAACCACTCATAACCACCAACCATCACAATATCCATGTAAACACTACAAACTTCATTGTTTCCCATTTATCGAATATGAGAGTTATAACCACTACTGGCCAAGCCCTAAGGATCACTACTAGCCCAAAATTTAAATCATAATTTGGCACATAAAGCGACACCTAATTCACCTTCATGGGGTCATCTTCGTCACTTACCACATATGATTTACTTTTAACCTTATACCAGGTCATACACTAGTATTCGACAGAGGATTTTAAAATTCTAAAGTTTTCAGTCACTTACGCAATCATTTTGTTCAAACCTAAACTCCATTCATATTTAACCCTATCCTTGGATAACTTATAAATCATGCATTTGTACACTACAGTAACCCGCACAACACACGGCATCACACATCAATGTTAAACATGACATTTACTAAGGATTGGTAACCAAACTAAGTCGAACATCAAATTCAATGACCACGTTTCCATCCCCAGAGTCCAAAACCTTTTAATTTCCCTGAATCAACTATTAAACTACGGAATCGTGTACCCACAACCTTTGTCGTACCCTATTCCTTACTGTCCACATACTCAGACCAGTAGGCTCCAAATAATTAAACAAATACATGCAAACGAGTTTAACGCCCATGCAGTTATGCACACATAGAGCAGGATGCTCTTGCAAACCTAAACGAATAATCAGATAGAACGTGCCCTCAGTTACCGTGATTTATCATCCATACTCGGCCCAAATCGCACCAACACTGAGGTAAAACCATGTCATACCCACCTAGTCATTGAGTAATAAAATTTCGACCATTAGAATCAAATAAAGCGTATTATGCAAATCGTACGACACCCCGTACCAAAAATCAAAAGGTTTTGCATGTACCTGGCAAACCCTATTTTCCTATCATGGATTCAACGTCACACATTCTAATAAATCTAATGAGTTTTCTCGAATTGTTGTAGTCATTGTCTATCCACGCGCCCTGCCCTAAAATGTCACTCTATAACGAGGTTGGAAAATGAAACCGTCAAACTTATGTAACTATTACGAGCGTATTATTATTGAGGAGACCACAACATTAGACTTCCTTCCTTAGACACGGTGCCTACCCCTTTTATTCTCTTTGATGAACACAATGTCCCATGAATAACCATCGAAGCATCGATGACCTTAAGTAAAAGTTTTCCTTAACCATTGTAAACACAATGCACCTCAATATTTATCCCAAGGATAAAACCACCTATATGCATCTTGATCACCATTTGACTTAGGACACGAGCAACTAGTGTCTAAGAACGTTGTTGTCGATAATCCTATCTCGTGGCATGCCCACCTTATCGATGGGTGTTGTTACAATAATGCCAACTATCACATGCTTCGTAATATTTCGAGGAAATATGCCTTCAATTGAGATGTAAACTAATTTCATCGATCGATGCTGACAGGTTAGAAAAGGTTGCATTCCTCAAACCATACCTACCCTTTTTACACCTTGCTTCTCAGTTGCCACTTCTCGATCGAGACATGCGAAGGGGAAACTTATTCCCGTCTCTAGAATTTTGATAGAAGTGTGTCATCATACATACGATGCGATCGTGACTCCATCGTATTAATAGAAGATCAGCCTGTTTTGCGCAATGATCTATTAGAGCACTCATCTTCTGATGAAGAATCTAAAAGTGATGAAGATATGTCTCCTTTAGAAAATATTAATACAAGTGACGAGTTATCCCAAGTTAACCCTATTAGTGTTCAACTTCACGATGATCGGGGAATTAATTTAATAGTTGATCTCCCCAAACTTGATTCAACATCGGCGGTGGATTCCAATCCTATCTCGAATTATGAAAATTCTTCTGCGGAAAATGACAATTGGAACATCGTCCGTAAGCGAACGCGTTCAAAAAATCGTAAGACCTAAATGCTTTTTAAATTATCTTTAGTATATTTTTTTTTGCAAGAGTCTTGCTTTAGCGCTTGTAAGTGCCCTTGGAGAGGCTTTTTCTCCATCTACTAATAAAATATATTTCTTGCCCCAAAAAAAAATACGATGAGATGACATTTGTCGTGCTTACTATTTTTTCTTGGATACCACTGCTAAAGAGCAAAGGAGACGTTACCATCACCCTTGAATGCCAACTATTTAAGAAGCCCAAAACACTTGTCTGTGACTTCTCGTTTTGTCAATTCATTACGCTAACCAAAATTTTTATTTCCAACACAACGTATGACTCCCAGGACATTTCCAAGGTAATAAGCTACCAAAATTGTACAAATCCTTACCTTTAACATAAGGCATTGACCACAAGTCTCCAAAGTTGCAAAACCATAATTTCCTATTCCACTAATAATTCATTAACACTAAAGTTGTTTTACCCCAAATGAAGTTTCTTGCAATACTCTTACCCAAAATACCAATACGATTAATATAATTCATCGATGGTGATAACCTTTCTCTAAAAGGTTGTAACTCTCAATACGTAGGGCATCTCAATGCTTAACTGTGACTTGTCTTAATATGCATCTTCTTAACCTCTAAAAACTACATATGCAACTCACCAACAAAAAAAATTACTTCTAACATCTGACGCAATGCAAGAATGATCCACTACAAATCAATACTTCCCTTCAGAAACTGACATCTATCACATTAGGTATCAAGCCCGTTTGAAATAGTTTTTCAATAATTCTTGAAATCAACCAATGTTAACTCGTAATGAACATTCATGCCTTGCTACCGACAGTTTTCCATGCCCCAAATCATGATACGATAATGTATATTATTGACTAAATGGAGAAGGAAGAGAAGAAAACTAATTCTCATTTACTTGATCTGAAAGAATAGACGGTGGAGCTATATATATATATATATATATATATATATATATAGCAGTCTAAAACAGAATAAAAGAATGTACAGCTGTACAAGTAAGTTACATAAGAGATGACCATCTAATCTACAACTAACTAACTCCTTAACTAACTGACAAACTAACTGTTTGTTATATCTAAAACTCCCCCTCAAGATGGACTGTAAATGTCTTTGACAACTATCTTGGAAAAAAGAGGTTGCAAAGTAGAAGAAGGCAAAGCTTTTGTGAAAATATCAGCAAGTTGGTGATGTGATCGGATGGGCATGAGTTTGATAGAGCCTTGTGTAACTTTGTCTCGAACAAAATGGCAATCAATTTCGATGTGTTTGGTACGTTCATGAAATGTAGGATTAGAAGCTATATGAACAGCATCTTGGTTATCACAAAAAAGAAGAGCCGGAGAAGGATCATTGATGTGGAAATCTTTGAGAAGTTATTGAAGCCATATAAGTTCACTGGCAGTGGAGGCTAAAGCACGGTATTCAGCTTCAGCAGAAGATCTAGAAATAGTAGATTATTTCTTGGCTTTCCAAAAAACTAAGGAATCCCCAATGAAGATGCAATAACCAGTGACAGATTTGCGTGTCTCTTTACAGGTGCCCCAATCAGCATCAGAAAATGCCTTGAGTTGAAGAGAGGAGGATGAAGAGAAGAATAATCCTTGGTGAGGAGATGACTTCAAATAACGCAGTAAGTGATGAACATCTTGAAGATGGGGCTTCCTGGGTTAAGCCAAATATTGACTTAATTTTTGGACAGCAAAGGTAATGTCAGGTCTTGAAAAAGTTAAGTATAAAAGTCTGCCAATGAGTCTTCGATATTCTGAACTATCATTTAGAAGAGGACCTTCAAGAACATTGAGTTGAAGTTTGGGATCCATAGGTATGCTAGAAGGTTTGCAAGCTAGAAAACCTGTGTCTTCAAGTAGCTGAAGTGTGTAGTGTCTTTGTGAGAGGACAATGCCTTGAGTGGAATGAGTTATTTCAAGCCCAAGGAAGTATTTTAATGAACCCAAATCTTTGATTTTGAAGTGACTATGGAGAAAAATCTTTAAAGAAGAAATGAGAGAGGAATTAAGAGCAGTGATGATGATGTTATCAACGTAGACAAGTAGAGCTATGAAAGAGGATCCTGAAACTTTGATAAAAGGGAGTAATCAGACTTTGAATGATGGAAGCCATAAGCAATGAGTGCTTGCGAAAATTTAGAATACCATTGTCGTGAGGTTTGTTTAAGACCATAGAGGGATTTATTGAGTTTGCATACCAGAGGTGGTTGAAGTTTGGAATGCTCCCCCTGTCTATTGTAGCCTAGAGGTAAGTTCATGTATACTTCCTCAAGTAGATCACCATTGAGAAATGAATTATTCACATCCAACTGAATAAGAGGCCAGTGTTGAGAAGAAGCTAGAGCTAAAAGGACTTTTACAGTCACTAATTTTTCCGCGAAAGAGAAAGTTTCTAAGAAATCAAATCCTTCTTGTTGAGTGTAGCCTTTAGCTACTAATGTGGCTTTATATTTTTCAATTTGTCGATGAGAATAAGATTTGATCTTGTAAATCCATTTACATCCAATTGAGTGTTTGACTTGGGGAAGAGGCATAATGGACCATATGTTGTTGTCTTTTAAGGCTTGTAATCTAGCATTCATAGCTTTCCTCCATTGAGGATATTTTACAGCTTGGTGGTAAAAGTGGGGTTCTGAAAAAGTGGACACAGTCATGGAAAAGTGCTTATAGGATGATGAAAAATAATTGTATGAAATGTGATTGGAAATCGGATAAATTGGGGATGAAATGGTGTGAGGACTGTTAGTGAGTATATTACAATGGTAGTCTTGGAGATAAGATGGGGCTTGAGTGACTCTGGAGGATCTACGAGGTGGAGTAGGTTGAGTAATTGGAATATGGAAAGTATTTAATATGGAAACATCAGGAAGAGGAAGGGAATGGTGGATTGTATATGGAGGGGGTGAATCAAATGGAGATTCAAAATAAGAAGGAATGATATCTTGAGGAGAATTAGGAAGAACCAAAGTAGGGAATGGGTCAATGAGTGATGTAGGAGAGGTAATGGCATGAAAAGGGAAGACATGTTCATGAAACACAACATCTCTAGAAACAAATACTTGTTTTGTAGAGATATCATAGAGTCTATAGCCTTTGATGCCTCGAGGATATCCCAGAAAAATACATTGTCTTGATCTAGGTTCAAATTTGGTATGATGTGCTGTGAGGGTAGAAGCAAAAGCAAAGCAACCAAAGACTTTGAACTGAGAATAGTAAGGAATAAAATTGTATAAGAGTTCATAGGGTGTTTCATTTTGAAGTAAAGAGGAAGGGGTTCTATTGATGATAAAAGTAGCAGTGAGAACACATTCAGACCAAAAAGGAAGGAGAATTCTTGATTGAAAACAAAGTGCTCTAGATACATTAAGAAGATGTTGGTGTTTTCTTTCAACAACATAATTTTGTTGAGGTCTTTCAACACAAGAAAATTTATCTATGACTCCTTTTTCTTGAAAAAATTCTGTGAAAGCTAATTCTGGAGCATTGTCAGATCTAAACATTTTGACTGGGGTGTTGAACTGCATGTCAATCAGTTTAAAGAATTTTGGTATAATATGCAAAACATCTGACTTGTATTTGAGTAGATAAATCCAAGTAAATCTACTATAATCATCTGCCACAGTCAAGAAGTAACGATAACCAGAATGTGACAAAACATGATATGGACCCCATATGTCACAGTGAATCAAATCAAATGGAGATTTAGCTAAATGATTATGAGAATCAAAAGGTAATTTTCTTTGTTTAGCTAATGGACAAATGTAACAAGGATTATGTTTATCATGTTTGGAAAAATCACAACACAAATTCTCCTTTATTACATTCAATCTTTCAAAAGGACAATGACCAAGTCTGTTATGCTAAGTGCTAGCAGATACAACATTGGCATGAGTAGAATCAGGACAAGGAATAAAAGAAATATTGTCAGAGCCTGCATTAGAATCAGCCGATGAAGAAGAAATAAGAGAGTTGGAGTTGGATATAGCCTCAGTGTGAAGAGTATAGAGGCCTTGAATGAGTTTACCCTTGCCAATCATTCTCTTGTGATCCTGAATAACACAAAAATCATAAAGAAAACTTACAGAAAGATTAGAATCTTTGATAAGAGCACTGACAGAAAGGAGGTTAAATTTGAATTGGGGAATAAAGAGAACATTCTTGAGGGTTATTCTGGAGTTAAGTATAATATCTCCATGCAAACTAACTGATATTTGAGTATGATTAGGTAAAACAACATTGGTATTTTAAATGCGTTTTAGTGAAGAGAAAGCATTAATATTGGAGCAAATGTGTTGAGTGGATACAGAATCAATTATCCAATGTTGAGTGGAAGAAAAGATTGGATGTAATGAAAATGAGGAACATATACCTGTGGTATAAGAAGTAGATGGCTGATCAGTATCATGTTCAGGCTTTGTGGTAGAAGAAATAGTAAGGTGGCTAGATAACATGTTCATAAATTATTGATACTAGTCAGTGTTCGAATTTTGAATAAAATCTCCACCATTATCAGATGTTGTAGGGGTGGAAACTTGATTAATAACTGCACATGATGAGGTAAAGGAGAATTATTCCTTTGTCTTGATTGAAAACCAGGAGGATATCCATAGAGCTTGAAACATTTTTCAATTGTGTGTCCATGAAATTTACAATGAGAACAATAAGGTCTATCTTTCTTCTGACTTTTGTGAATTCCAGAGCTGTGAATTCCAGAGTTGAATTGAACATTGTTGTTTGAACTTCCTCTATGTCCACTATGAGGAGTGGAATGATAATTGCCAAACTTGGAGTTATCTGTTTTAGTCATAAAAGCCAAGGTATTAATTGTGTCAACTGTATGGCTAAGATAAAAACCAACTTTTATTTGGTGTTCTTCTTGAGACACACGAGAAAACACCTTGTTGATAGGTGGTAAAGGATCCATGAGAAGAAGTTCGCCACGAATTTGTGTAAAAGAATCATGTAGCCCCATGAGGAATGACATGATGTATTCCATTTGATGATGAGACGTGAGATCCTTCACTCCACCATATGTACATTTTCCACAAGTGCATACAGGTCTGTAGTTGTATAATTCCTCCCAAATCATTTTCAATTTGGTGAAATAAACACTCACAGATTGTTGATCTTGAACCAGACTCATCAACTTTCGTCTTAATTGGAAGATTCTAGGGCCATTTCTTTGTTGAAATCTATCTTTGAGATCCAACCATATCTCATATGCAGATTTAGAGTAGATAACGCTACTAGAGATTTCTTTGGAAATGGAGTTCAAGATCCATGAGATGACAATGTTGTTGTTGCGAATCCAACAATTGAGGAGGTTTAGATCACTACCATCAGGTTTGGTAAGTGATCCATCAATGAAAACTAGTTTGTTCTTGGCTGATAATGCAATTAACATTGCATGACTCTAGGAATTATAGTTATCTCCTGTTAGAGGTTGAGAAACAAGAACAAGACCAGGACTATCCGAGTGGTGAAGAAAATAAGGGCTGGAAGGTTCAACAATAGCGGAATTTCCATTGAATGATCGAGCTTCATTTTCGAATGAACTCATAACATATAATGATGAAAAGAGAAGAATGAGATAGATGAAACTAACTGTTTGTTATATCTAAAATATATCCCGGTCACTATCATTATTCTTATACAAATGGTAGATGCCAAACTAAAGTACCCAACCCGTGGGTTATGGGTCAACCAAGCGTTCGTTATGCTACTCTGATAACCTAATTCCATAAATTGTCACCATTATATTAAGGGCTCCTTATTATAGAACACCAAAAGACGTTTCTCAATCCTCAACAAGTCTTAAAAAAAATTTACTACGCCATATGGGATGTCACCCACTATCCAAGAATATTAATGTTGTCGCAGGTTTCCGGGGTGAACACTAACTAAGCTATTTATCACTGTACTCGGGAATTCCAAAGAGCTAGTATAATGACTAAAATTCAGCCCATCATCATTAACAAAGACCTCCAATGATATCGAAATACTTAACTCCAAAGCCATAATCTCGTGTGAACATAAACCGAAGTCCCCCTCGTCTTACTAGGCTGTCCCCCAAATCGAATTCTGAACATCAAAAGATCAAATCTCGACCTAACAACTAAAAAACACATAAAATATTTGAACCTAAAGTTATGATACCAATTTCTAATACCCCGAACTGGATTTAAGGGTCAATCGTGGGTCAACCCAAACCAGTCTGACGGCGTTAAGTGTGGAGTGATGTGAAACAACCTAGATAATATTTCTAGTCCATTTTAATTAATTATAGTTATCTAATAAGCACGAAATTCTTATTTTCAGAAACATAAACATGATAATAACAAGTGTAGAACCCATTAGGCATGCCTTAGGGTTCGTGTAAACAGAGCCACTAGCATAAATAGTAAGAACCACTTACCTGTAAAACACTGTCAAAATACGAAATATCGATTAACTTTCCATAGCAAAGAAAACAAACTGAGCCAATGCCAAGTGGGTTTCCCAATAATAATCCAATATAAAAATGAATGACAGAAAGGAAAGAATGTGAAACCATACATTAACTTGATTGTACATGCAATAACTAAATTGTGTATGCATCAACTATGTTTTATTCAATAATATTTAACGTAACTAGGTTAAAATACATTAATCCTCATATTCTATGGTCTACTATTTTATTACGAAAACGTTACTTAGTCCATTAGTCTAGACTATTATTGGGATAGAAATCATATTATTTTATCCTTCCTTTACATTACTCCGATTTACTTTGAATTTTTTCCATTTCACATTAAATTGTCATGTCCATGGCATTATCAGATACTATAATTTATAAACACACATGCTTGATGTCTATAAAGACTTATTTAAACTTATATGTCAACCTGGGCTTATAACCTCTATAGGTTATTCGGACGCTCAATTTTAGTCTTTGTTAGTTTCCTTCCTTTATCCTTTACTCACTAACACATTATCGTGTTAACTCATTATACTCTTTCAGTCGATATATCATGGGTTTATTAATTATCTCAATTCCACAATTACCCATAATCCCATTATATACAGTTTAACCCGGAATATCATATCCTTTCTCATTTAATATTCATTTATCCTTATGGAATGTGCTAATTTCCATATATTTCCATTTAATTCTTTTTACATCCTGGAGCTAAAAGTACTGGCTTTCACCATATACCATAAATGTCGCAGTTATTGCTTCCCTCGCTAGTGGTTTTGGGTCTAACGCAAAGTTGCACCCTGGTACTTCGAACCCCACCCTCCTTGAATTTTTTCGACACTACTTGGTGAAAACTCTTTCACTTTACATTAAGTTCATTTATTTGTTGTCCGATCGTCATTTTCATAAAAAAATGCACGGGTTATCTTCGTCCTTTATTTACGTAAATGCATCTTTTAGTTCTTTAATTTTACTTGAAAAAATACTCCCAGCCCTAAGGTCAAAACCCAAGGTAGATATCACCTTTCCACCTTTGTTACACAATTGGACATTTTTACCATTTAGTCCTTATTACTTAATTTCAGTGTTTAACCAACATTTTACATTTCAGTGACCTTAGCTCAGTTTGTAGAGCCGAGGACTGTAGTGGGTATTAACTCAATGGATATCCTTAGGTCACTGGTTCGAATCCGGTAGGTCGGAATTCATTTACTCCCTCTCCCTAGGGTTTGCATAGCGACGACTGCTGCCTCCAACGTGGAGGCAGCCATCTAAACCTCTTCTCCCCCTTCTAAACATGATGTTAAGACTGCTTCATCTAGATATTTTATAGAGGTTATTGGCAATCAAACCACATCCTCTATATCTTTGAAAGACGTTGGAAACTATCGTGGTGAACCTGCCATTTTTTTCACAGATGAAGACAATTAGAAACTTGTAGCTCCATTCAAATACACGTTAGTAGGTAAGTTCTCCCATGGTAGACCTGTTATTGATGACATACGTAAATTGTTCTCCTCTTTTGGGCTTAAAGCAGCATTCAGTATCGGATTAATCGATCACAAGCATATCCTTATTCGGTTGTTCCATGAAGATGACTTTCATAGGGTTTGGTTGACGAATACTTGGTTTATTCATAAATAATACCATACGCGAGTATTTAAATGGACTCCTGAATTTCAGGCATAAGTAGAATCTACTCTTTACCTTGTTTGGATAAACCTTCCCCTACTTCCCATTCATTTGTATAACAAGCAAAGCATTTTCTCCATTGCCAATGTTGTGGGTTCTCCTTTAAAACTTGATCTTGCCACTACCCCTCTTTAAATACCTAGCCTCGCGAGAATTTTTGGATAAGTGGATTTGGTGAAGGAAAAGCCTATGAGAGTTTGGATCGGCAACAATGACAAAGGAAATGGATATTGGCAATACATTGTATATGAAGATTTACCTGAGGACTGCAATTATTGTGCGAAGAAGAGTCATGATACTAAGGACTATATTTTCAAGAAAAATAGGGATAACAGTAAAGAAGATACTGTTGGACCAAAGAAGAAACCACAAGGGGAAGAATTACCAAAGAAGAAAAAAGTAACTAAAGAGTGGGTGCAATAAAATTTTACAACTATCACAAAGCAACAAGAGGAAATTCTGCAAACTGCAGTGAGAAATGAAGAGCAGGAAGGAACTTATGAAGCTATAACATGTAAGGAAAACAAAAAGAAGGTGAAGTCCCTGTAGAGAATGAGATTAATCAAGAAGTTGGTAGTACAGTAAATTATAATGAAGGGCAACTCAAGAGTAAATAAGACACTATGGTGGGAATCAGCAAACCCACTAACACAGAATTTGAAGAAGGTGAGTTTTGCACTGATGCTAGAACAGGTGAGATGGAAGATACAGGGATAGAAGACGAATTTTTTTACGAGGTTAGAATCAGATCTAAATAGAAATATCCCAAAAAATTCAAGCAGGTTCAAGATGAATGCAAAGTGAGGTCTATTTCTATAAAAAAAAAAAAAAAGTTAAGATTATTCTTCCATTATACATTCAAGGACCATTATCATCGTATTTATGTTCACTTCAAAATCTTATGTATCATAGTCTTTATTTTATTGAAATATCATAATTGGGGTAAAAGTCACTAGTACATCCTTTTCAGCATCCCATTTGTAAACTATCCACTTTTAAGTTCTACATGCACTTTACCGACTTAATGTCAAATATTCAAAGGTTTACCATTTGAACCCATGCTTAACGTATTGAATTTTACCTCTCAGGGATGTTTAACAACACTATCATGTCATCTTTCACATTAAGGTGACATTTTTTAATGCAACTAATACTATTAAAATATTAACCGAATACTTTCGTGTAAATCAACCTTTAACCATGTTCACAATTAACCCAAAGTTACAATATGTAACTTTACTTGAATTTCTATACATAAAATATCAACCCTTTTTGCTTATTATTCCCCTTCTTGAAGTAATATATTTTCACATGAAATAATAGTGTTTTCGCATAACACTTCCATAAAAATCATCATTTCCAATATTCTAAAATTTATTGAGAAAACTACTCAAATACTTTAGTCCCATGATTTTATTTACTCTCATGAAAATATAAATGTTAACACAATGGTAGAATTTTATTTCATAAAATCAAAACTTTATATTATGAAAATTTTACAATTTGGAACTTATTTTAAAACCCACCTTTTACACTTTATCTCACCTGAAATCATAACTTATTTAATAAATGGGTAGTTGTGGTGTTATCGGCCCTGGACGGGACTCGGGAGAAGCGAACTCGTTGCGTCGGGTAATGGCTTCGTGGTTATTTAGTGTGATCCCTTTAGGGACGATATAGTGCTTATCTCTCGGTCCTGCTATCTCTCCTTGACGTTTGGTTATCAGTTCAGTGACTGATAATTACCCCTGAAAGTTGTTCAACACCATATTCAGTGTTTGTTGGTCGCTCCCTTTTTACTCCTAAGCATCATTATTCTGTGCGAGTGGTTGTGAGTTGTTCAGAGTCGCTACTTTATTTTATATAAAAACATATAAAAAAAAAGGTTCGGGTTAGCCCTTTTGGGCTAATCTTAACACAAGTTTAGGTCTGCGGATGGTCCATAGATTCTTGTTGTGGGGTTCGGGAATCGGGTTACGAATGAGGAAGTTGTTAAGCACCCCACTCTTTATTTATTTTTCCTCATTTATATGCTTATTATCACTCTTTACATAATACGATTAATTTTTAGTTTATCTTCCAACATCTCACAGCTCACAAGAATTACTTGGTATTATACCTATGCACTCGTGTAGCCATGAGATCAAAGCCTACATAATTCGATTGTACACGTGTTCAAATGTGATGTGTGTAAATGTATGAGGACTTGGCTTAAGGGGCGGAGTATCTATCTGTGGGTCAAAGGGTATCTTCGGTGGAGGTTCATAATGGGAGCGGATCCCAAAGTCACCGATAAAGATATTCATGTATGTCTAGCCATCACTAACCATAAGGTGTTATTAAACCTTCAGACTAGTTTGGAGGGGTATAAGGTGAAGGGTTTTGTGTTTAGGAATGAATTGGACCATAAGTCAATGACATAGATATATGTACCCATTATTAACATGGCTAAAATCCCAAAGGTACCGTTGTCCTCGGTCTGATCCGAAGTGATAGAGATTATCAATTTGTATGATAAGGGGAGTGGAGTAGAGATGGAGGCATCCCTAAAATATAATATGCCATGAGACATATTATAAGGCTTGAGCTCATGTGTTTGGCTCGGTAATACTCTTATATACCCAATCGGTCTTAGGATCAAAGCGTGAGTATACAATATACAAAATTATGGTATTTATGCAGCCTAGTCCTTAATACAACATTTCTTATGAGTTGGCATGATATATTCATATGTTAAAAGTACATTGATAAAAAATAAGTGTTTGCTAACTATTCCTGGAAAACACATATTCAAGGGTGCCGTTATTGATATGGACTTTGTTCACTCAGAGAAGTGGTGAGAATTTTCGGATTTTAGACTTCAGTCTTAATAAAGTTTAAGGATAATTCAGTTCCGGACACTTTCCTCAAAACAGTTTTGAAAAATATATTTTCATGTCTATTTAGTCGTATACGTTGATTAACAGTTATTTGACATATGAGTATGTAACTTCATCTCAGCAAATATAGGTTTTGGGTTAAAAACAAGGATTTAAAATACAAATGTTGTAAAGTGCATACATGGTCCCCTAATGGGGGTCGGGCTAAGTGAATTAAACAGATATGCATAGTTTATATCACTGTGTATATTTTGGGTATTTACCTGAGATTTTTGCAGAGTTTTTTTACCCATGTAGCGTAGGCGAATTTTTCCCTATGAGATGGAACCGTTCGGTTGGGTGGAGCTTCGTTTAGAAGAGCCAACTTTCCCAGGGTACGCACAGAGGCTTGCCTATGTATTTTGCAGGAAGCAAATTTTCTGAAGTACGAACTTCACTTTGTAATTTTCTGAAAAAAATCGAGATTCATAGTTGCTTGGGCTTGAAGAAATTTAGAAAGTCGAACCAATGTTGGTTTTTGTGATGCTTTTTAAGTTTAGTGGGGGGCTCTATTTATAATGTCTGGTTCGGACAATTTAAATGTTTCGTTAAAGAGATCCTTTAACCATTCAGTTAAAGTACTTCCACGTGTAGGGTGGATGAAAAGTGGTAGGCATGTGTGTGGGTGCAGGGAGAATAAGGAGATTTAGTAATCATTGCACCAAATCCTTAACACTTCGATTTAAGGGTCCCACACAGCTATTCCTCTTTCTTTTGCATGTTTTCTAGGATTTCTCACACCCCTCCCTAAAACTTCTTCAAAGAGTAGTTTTCACTCCTTTTATATATATATATATATAACTAATATGAATTTAAATATATTTTCATAATACAAATGCAATAGAAAATCCCCACCTCAAATATCCAAAGTGTGAGAAACAAGTTGAAGAAGAAATCAACCCCCACCTCCAAAGCTTGCAAGATCCCATAAAAATGTCCATAAAATCTCCTTAAAAGAACCCTTTTTAAATCCATTAAAATGCATCTCAAGCTTCACCAAAAAAATACATAGGTTCCACCCTCTAGATATTTAATTTACAAACTCCTCAAGCTACAAAATAATATCTTTAATGTTTTATGTATTTTCGTACGAAGTAGTGTGTGTATTCTAAAAATGAGGTTGAATAATGGTGGTATTCTTTCTTCAAAACCTTAAAATTATTGTGCTTTCACCTTTAAAAATGGTGGTTTATACCTCTTTAAGAGAAACTATGGAGTGGATTTCTTAGGTGTACAGAAAGAGACTTGGTATGAATGATAAAGTTGGTCGGATAAAACAACAAAAAGAACAAGGATATAAGGAATTCTATCTTGAATCGATTAGGCTTCAACAACACGTCCATTAAGCCAACCAAATTTGGACAGCACAACAACCAAATCAACCCACCTTTGACAATAAAAACACAACGACACAATAATAAAAAGGGTAATGATACTCTTACCGGTACTTAGTACCGGTTTAGTACCAAATGCGCTTTAATTGATTGTACATTGGTAGGACCCACAGCATTCCCTGGCGGGACCCACACCATAGTACCAACAAATAAAGCACAATCGGTACTAACCCGGTGCTAACACCCGGTGTATATAACATTTTCCTAATAAAAATAAAGGGTGTAAAGGATGTCGGTGTGGTTGGATGTACCATCTGCTACAGTAGCGTGTACAATCGGTTTTTATCCTGTTGTAGAGGGTCCCCATAAATATTCCTTTTTAACCTTGTTTCATCTGATTGTCTGCATAATTCTCTACTTATTCCTTGCAAGACACTTTCATTTTTGTTTCGTGTGGTATTGTACCTTACCCTTTTTAACTAATTTGCGTTATAACTTAACTTTTTTTCACTTTTGAACATAAACTTTATTTGGGAATACTTAAATAATCCTTTAAATGCACCCGACTTATTTTTCTTACAAAATATATTTATTACGATAGAATTCGTGCTCCAAATGTAAAAATAACAACTTTAACAAAATATTATCCTTTTTAAACCAAAATCATTTCATTAATAAATTCGTCACTTTATTTAATACTTATTAAATGATAGCAAAAAAAATCCCCCAACAAAATACGTGTTACCAAAATATCGTTCACATCCAGTAGATAAATACCATTTATCCTGAAATAATTCTTTACCCAAAATCATTCTTTTTTCCAAAACATTTATTTTATTTTTAAGTCTTTACAAAACCCGTTCATTAATTACTACAAACTAATTAATATTGTATAAGACCGTACTCGATGCAAGATTTAATGTAAAAATATTATTTTTCGTTGCATGCAACACCACGTGGATGCCATGTAAGGCAATTTAATTGCTAGTAATACACATGAAAGCTCATGCAAATAATTTTCTCATAGGTTCTTACACAAAAATATTGTAACGTGTCGCGTAACGATTTATTCAAGATTCAGGGTATTACATTATTGGTATTTTCATTACCTCAAGGATAAAAGGGGCCAGGGAATTGCCTCAACTCCCCTTGGACATTCCATTGGAAATCCTCTTGATATTGTTACCCTTAGGTTCTGGCAGCCTAACCACCAATCCCTTTCCTCTTGAATTTTTGTTGTTGATTTCCATTTATATAAACAAATTGACACATCTCAACATACTGTTATCCACACCTATATTTATGTGTTTTGTTACTTTATAATCTGGGTCAACCACTGTTTTAGGATTTGAAGCCTTAGACTCAACTTTAGTCTACATATTAAACCCAATATGCCCCTTGTTGTCTGGTAGTTGAATATATTACATATTTGTCCCCATCACTTTCACATTGGGAATGGATCTTCATCAACCCCTATGTTATTTCCTTCTTTTCATAGGAACTTGATTTTTTTCTTTCTAATAAACTCTTGTATCCTATCGTGAAAAACATAACAAGCATCGGTTTAGTGAGAGAAAACATTATGCCACTTATAATAATTATTTCATTTTACTTCATTTGGCATTTTTGCATCATCAGACAATTTTAACATCTTAATTTTTAAGAGATAATAAAAAATTTCACCCGCCCTAGTAATGTCAAAGGAATATTTTCTAGTCATCCCCTTAGATTTTAGGGCATAGGATTTTGTTGTGGTGTTCTTTTGAACCAAAGGATAACAAACTACAAGTTCAGTTCCAATAATTTCAATAGCATCTCTTTCAAAGTTTGGGTCTTTATAGTAGGATTTGAAGGAAAAAGTGTTTTTATCACGTTCGTCCTCTAAAAGAGCTTCATATCTAGACACTTTGGCAATTAATTCTAAAACATACCTTAACTTATTAACATCAAACTTCTTACGAACTCCAAATTTCAGTCCATTTTGGGTCAACCTAATAAACTCTTGAAACCCTTATACTTTTGACTCATTTGAGTCTAGACTGTATAAGAGCTCATCTAGTTTGGAAATTGTGACAAAATAGTGTCCATCCTAGAAACCAAAGAGCTTCAGAGATTGGGTTGCTTCTTCTTCCATACATCTTGTGATGATCCTGAGACTATAGCCATCACTCACACACTTAGAATTTTATTCTTGCATATCATATTGCACCTCTATGTGTATTAATGTTGTGAGTGTGTTTAAATCCCTCTATTTGATTTTTAATAATTTTTTTGGGAATTTTAAACATATTTTAAACAAGGTTTTATTTAATTAAAACTTGATTTAAAAAGTCTTGGGGTTAATATATAAATATGTATTGTTGTGTTTATTGGCCTAAAGTTACTCTGGGTAGAAACCGAAAGCGCTAGAGACTCTAGGGTTGGCTTTGTAATTATTTTGGGATGCGCGTTTACATTCGTCCTCAGGCCAACACTTGCTGTTATCTGATTGGCCCTATGTGTGTTTCTTTACAGAGACATACCATCGCTTGTTATCATCCCTTGGATCAACCCTTATCGATGGCCTGCATGTCTTTTGAGTGAATCCCCGTGTAAATCCTTAAGCCAATCACAGCCTGTTTAATCCACCGCCTGTTGTGAGCCCTTGGATTGTAGTCAAAGGAGCTTGACTCAATCTCAGCCATTGCTTTTGAACGATGCTCTGGAATCTTCCTCTCTTCCTATTTAAAGGCCTCCCATCTCAGCCTTCGAAAGCTTTTGCCATTTTGAAAAATCTCAGAGAATAGAGAGAGAAGAGAGAAGAGAGAAGAGAGAAGTTAGAGAGAGAAACCAGACCCAAGTTAGAAACCCTAACTTCGTCCAAATACTTCTCAAGCCCAAACTACTTACCTCTCCAGAAAAAACACCATAACCAAATAAACACCATCCTTAGTGTTTTCTTGGGTTTATGAGAATTCTGGTTGAGAGATCTTGGGTTGCTGAAATCCTTGTGTTCATAAATCTTATTTCCAACTTAGACATAGACTCAGATCTTGTTTCTGGTTCAATAGAAATCATAGATCTGTAGTTTTGCATGTCATAATACACTTAGTTGCATTTATTTCTCATCTTGAGAATTTCGTTGTTGATTGTTTTCTGTTAAAACATTTTCTTACTTCAGAATCAACAATAGATGTTTTTCTATTTCTGTTTTTACAAAACTTAACCTGACCTAGTTGGATTCGCACTTGGAGGGTTCTCAATCTCCATAATATTTTCAAAAGTGATTGAGAAAGGTCTTGACCGATTTCTTAAGCAAGATCTCCGTGGAATCTGGGTTATTTTGAAAGGTCAAAAAGGTTCTTGGTTTTGTAAGAAAGAAAAATAACAAATACACTGCATATAGACTTTATATGTTATTTGTTAGGATCGTATGTAACTAATAAGTGTGTGTGTGTGTGCATGCATGTGTTTTAGAACACTATTCACAAACATCTTCACACTACAAACACTGAAAGTGTTGGCTATAAGATTTGGTGAACATAAGTCGACGTAAAGTGCTGAAACAAAGAAGAGTTGACAAACTGAGACAACTACATCAACAAACAAGATCTGCAGAAAAGTTAAGGACGCCAGAGGGTACAATCCTGAACTTGTATAGATTTGTTTTTGTGTGCATGTTAGTAAAATAGGTTGTAACTCGCATATTTGTTTTAGTGATTGTTTTTGTTTTACTCCGTAGAGGGAGTTGTGGATGTTTCCTCAAGGTTGAGGTTTTACCACGTAAAAAATCCTGAGTATCAATATTTCTACATCTTCTCATCCCATTCTGATGTGTGCTGAGTTTAAAACATTTTAAACTGTTTACTAAAACTTGTTATCAAATCTTGTCCATATCTCGTACATATTTTTTGTTAACACATCTTGTGTTCAAAATCAGTTTGATTTTAGTAAAGAGTTTCTTCAACAAACTTTCGGAGTTGCTTAAATAGTTTATTTTCATAAACGGCCTTGGCAACGATATTTCAATTGGTATCAGAGCTTTTGGTGAACTTATTTCAAAAAGATCCTGAGTTTATGAAACAGTTTTCTCAAAATCAATTATGGACGAGAAAAACGAAAGATATGGTAACTTGACCAGACCTCCAGTCATTGATGGAACCAATTTCTCTTACTGGAAAGTAAGAATGATTGCTTTCATTCAAGGAACCCTGGGAGATGATGTCTGGGATATTATTGAAAATGGATACTCTTATCCAACTAAATCAGCCACTGATGGAAGCAATGAAAGGATTAAGAAAATATTGAGTGAGTTTACTCAAGAAGAGAATCAGGTTTCTCGAAATAATAACAAAGGCAAGAACGCTATATTTATGTCTATTAACGAACATGAGTTCAAGAGAATCTCATCTTGTACCACTTCCAAGGAAGCATGGGATACCTTGATTACTGCCCACGAAGGAGACTCTAGGGTAAAAGCTGCTAAGACTCAGATGTTAATCCAACAGTATAATACCTTAATCATGTCTGAATCTGAGTCTTTCGATGATTTTTATATGAACCTTACTGATATTGTCACTAAACTTCATGCCAATGGTATAACTTATGATAGACAAGAAATTGTGTCTAAAACTCTGAGATCATTACCACAGAAATTTGACAATAAAAGATATGCTATTGAGGAGATGTGTGATATTAATCTCACTCCTGAATTACTCAGTAGCAAATTAAGAACTGTGGAAATGGAATTAGAGTTTAAGAAACAATTAACCCACACTCATAGGAAAAATACCAATTCCAATCTTAGCTTTACCTCTAAGATGATTAAGCCTGAGTTAAACACCCCTAGTAATGATTCTGATGAGGACTGTGACTTAGAAAGTCTAGATAATCAGATTGCCCTAATGACAAAACAATTTAAGAAAATTGTTAAATTTAGAAACAGTGTTGCAAATAGACAGGGCAAGTCTAATTATTCTACTCCTTCAAATCACAAGCCCCATGAGAAACCTCATGACAAACAGAACAAGGACAACACAAGACCTCACAGAGACCTCAAGAAGACTGAATGCTATAGATGTGGTAAACTAGGACACATTGCTCAAGACTGTAGAGTTAATTTAAATGCCCAAAACAAACACTCTAGAGCCAACATCTGCAAAACCTGGGATGACTCAAGTGATTCTGAAAATGAGGAACCTGAGACATCTGATGGTTTTGATCCTTGTTTATCCTTCTTTGCCAAAATCATATATAATGATGATATGCCTATGCTTGATAGTGAGGATGAGTTTAGTAATTCTAGTTCTGTTGCTTTGAATCATACTTTAACTGGTTTAGATGCTTTACTTACTGAGAACATTAATACTTCTTCTTCGGGGTGTGTGAGTCAAAGGGGAATCGATACTGCTGATGTCAATGGGTGTGTGAGTTTAATAAATGAAACCTTAGGGGTCACTTCACACACTTCACTTAGTGACTCTGACAATGATGATCTCCCAGACATCCACACTCTATATACTAAAACTCTTAAGAAAAGCACTAGACTAGAAAAGATTGTGAAATATCTTACCAAAAAGCTAGAGGATTTAAGCCTAATGGTAAAACTGAATGCTGAAGAGTATACTACACAATGCATGTCTCATGAAAGTGAAGTTAAAGTGTTTGATGAAAAACTGAAAACTTTGACTGAAGCTAATGAAATTCTGGAGAAAAAATACAAAGGGACATTATTAGAATTGGAACAAACAAAAGAAAAGACAGCAACTGTTTTCAAAAAATTTACCAAATTTGAAAAAAATTCTAAATGTTTTGAGGAATTCGTTGCTGAATCTAAAACCAATTCTGATGATAGAACTGGAATAGGGTTTTGCCCCAATTTAAAGACACAAACAAAACATGTTGAACCTATCAAGTTTGTGTCAGGAGGCAAAAGACCTATTGAAACATGTCCAGACTTTCATTCTCTAAAAACTAAGTTTGACCATCAAAACACTAACACTGGAAATGCAAGTTGCTCTAAGCATGAAAGTTTACCAAAGGGAAAATATGTCTGCCCCCCTATTAGGAAAAGTGAACCTGCTTTCAAACCTGTGCTACCTAGGAATAAAATTCAGCCTCAAAATTTCTCAAAACCTTTGTTTAGAGACTTTCCTAAGGAAAACCCAACTCTGAGCAATCTTTATTGCTCATATTGTGATATATACGACCACTCGTTTGATAATTGCTATGCTAGGAGACTGATTAAACCTGTCTACAATTCTTCCATATATCCTAACTTTAACTACTCTAGGAGGAGTCGTAACAACTATGTCCTTCCCAGGCCACCAGACAAAAACTCTAACTATAGGAATAGAAGGACTAAACCTAAAAGGACATTTACTAGAAGGATTACCAGAAACTTTTCTAAATCAAATGCTCAGGAATTCAAATTTACTCAAAATCATGCGCAAAATGTTTTTCAACAAAAATCTAATGCTCGCAAATTTTATCAAATGAGAGCAAACAAGCGCAAACAGAAAACCAGAGCAATTTGGGTTAGAAAAGATGATCTAGAACCCCAGATGAAGTGTAATATTGTTGTTTCTGCTCTAAAAGCTGAACTTACAACTTCTGGTTGGTACTTGGATTCTGGATGTTCAAAGCATATGACAGGTGATGATACAAAACTTTTGAATAAAACCCACTTTGATGGTGGAAAAGTTGTTTTTGGTGATGGAGTATCATCCCAGATCATAGGCAAAGGAACTCTTAAAGAAAAAGGTCTTCCTGTTCTTGAAAATGTTCTCTTAGTTAAAGGTCTTAAGGCTAATTTACTTAGCATTTCGCAATTTTGTGACTCAAACTATACTGTCACCTTTTCAAAGAACAATTGCAAGATTTTAAATGAAAAGGGAGAATGCTTAATTACAGGATTCAGGACTCCTGACAATTGTTATACTGTCATGTCTAGTTCTGAAATCTGTAATGTTGCCAGAATGGATGACAATGAGATATGGCATAACAGAATGGGTCACATTAATTACGAAAATTTGAGTAAATTGTCCTGTCAACAAATAGTTAGAGGAATACCAAAAATTAAACCTATTCATAACATTGTCTGTGGTCCCTGCCAAGAAGGAAAAATTGTTAAAGCACCTCATAAAAGGGTTAAAGATATCCTTACCTCTAATCCCTTAGAACTCATCCATATGGACCTAATGGGTCCTTCTCAAACTGTTAGTCTTTGTGGACACAGTTATATTCTAGTTATGGTTGATGACTTCACCAGATTCACTTGGGTAGCTTTTTTAAAACAAAAATCCGATACTTTTCAAACTTTTTTAAAGATTCTTTTACGGATTGAGAATGAAAAAGACACTCAAGTGAATAGAATCAGAAGTGATAGAGGTGGTGAATTCAAAGACACAGGTATTGTAGAATATTGTGACTATAATGGTTACAAACATGAGTTCAGTGCTCCTAAGACCCCTCAACAAAATGGAATAGCTGAAAGAAAGAATCGAACTCTTCAAGAGATGGCACGTGTCATGCTCCATGCTAAGAACTTACCTAAGTATTTTTGGGTAGAATCTATTCATACAGCTTGCCATCTTATTAATAGGGTCTATCTTAGAAAGAATTCGAAACAAACCTCTTATGAACTTTGGTACAATAAAAAGCCTAATCTTAAGTACCTTAGAACCTTTGGTAGTACCTGCTATGTTTGCAAAGATAGGGAACACTTATCTAAATTTGAGAGTAGAGGAGATAAAGCCATATTCTTAGGTTATTCACCTAACAGTAGAGCTTATAGAGTGTATAATCTTCGCACTAAGACCTTAATGGAATCCATAAATGTAATTGTTAGTGACACTACTATAGAAAGCAAGACTAGTGAATTAACTATAGAAGAAGAATCGTCAAATGTTTTAGAAAATGACTCTTCTAAAATAGATAATTCATTACCTGTTGAGTCACCTGAAGTACCTAACTGGGTTTCTAAAGATCATCCCATAAACAACATAGTTGGTAACCCTAGTGAGCCAGTACGTACAAGATCCCAACTTAGAAATTATGCTCTCTATGCATGCTTTGTTTCTCTTGTGGAACCAAAGAATGTAAATGAGGCATTGAATGACTCTCACTGGATTTCTGCTATGCAGGATGAACTTTTACAATTTGTCATTCATGATGTATGGTATCTTGTTCCACGTCCTGATCACAAAAAGGTTATTGGTACTCGTTGGATTTTCAAAAATAAAACTGATGAAAATGGGATAGTAATTAGAAATAAAGCTAGACTAGTTGCTCAAGGTTATTCCCAAATAGAAGGACTTGATTTTAATGAGACGTTTGCTCCTGTTACTCGTTTAGAATCAATTCATCTGCTTCTTGCTATAGCTTGTCACATGCATTTTACATTATATCAAATGGATGTTAAATCTGCGTTCCTTAATGGAATACTTGCCGAGGAAACCTATGTAGAACAACCTAAAGGGTTCATTGACCCTAATTATCCTAATCATGTATTTCGGTTGAAAAAGGCTTTATATGGTCTTAAGCAAGCTCCTAGAGCTTGGTATGAGCGCCTGTCCAGTTTTCTGCTGGACAAAGGTTTCAAAAGAGGTGGAAATGACCAAACCTTATTTGTCAAACATTTTGGCAAACACATTACTATCGCTCAAGTCTATGTAGACGATATCATATTTGGATCCACTTCTACCTCAGAAGTAAAATCTTTTGCTGAAATTATGAGTAAGGAATTTCAGATGTCCCTTATGGGGGAATTACAGTTCTTCCTAGGTCTCCAAGTCAAACAACAACCAGATGGCTTGTTTCTTTCGCAGACTAAGTACGCATTAGAGATAGTTAAAAAATTTGGCCTCGAGAGTGCTAAAAGTGCTAAAACACCTATGAGTACTACAGAGAAATTATCTAAGGATGAAAATAGAAAATCTATAGACTCTACCTTATATCGTAGTATGATTGGCACATTACTCTATCTGACTGCCTCGCGTCCTGATATCATGTATGCTGTTTGTGTTTGTGCGCGTTATCAAAACAACCCCAAGGAGAGCCATTTAAACGCTGTTAAACGCATAATTAAATATGTTAAAGGCACTCTAAATTTAGGAATTTGGTACACGAATGACACACCTAGCACTATTATTGGGTACACTGATGCTGATTGGGCTGGGTGTACTGATGATAGTAAAAGCACTCCAGGCGCATGTTGTTATATTGGTAATAACTTGGTAGGATGGAGTAGTAAAAAACAGAACTGCACATTTCTCTCGACTGCTGAATCTGAATACATAGCCGCCGGTAGCTGTTGTGCCCAATTGTTATGGCTTAAACAAATGCTAAGTGATTATGGTATTTTAGAACCCACACTTCATCTCTATTGTGATAATCAAAGTGCGATTAATATTTCTAAGAACCCAGTTCAACACTCGCGAACTAAGCACATTAAAATAAGACACCATTTTATTCGTGAATTAGTTGAAACCAAGGAATTAGAAATCAATTATCTTTCTACTGATCTACAACTTGCAGATTTATTTACCAAACCTCTTGATTATAATAGATTCATTTCTTTACGTAAATCTATTGGTATGATTTGTGTTGAGTAAATACCTGTCATATTTTCCAAGTTCCTTCCCTTTGTCCATTTGAGACAAAATGGGGGAGAAATTTGAGTCTACTGCATATACTAAAAAGCTTGATCTTAGTAATTCTTTGCAGGTATTCTTCTTGTACAGTCATTCTTTATTGTAATAATAGGATGTTAAACTGTATATAGTTGAGTTATGTAATTTTTGCTTTCTAGGATTTGGGTAGATAGATCTTTTATAGGAATAGGATTTTCTTATTTGTTGTCGCCCTACGAGTTTAGATGACTCAAAGGAGATTTTGTCTCATATTTCCAAAGGGGGAGATTGAAGCCCTTATACTTTTGACTCATTTGAGTCTAGACTGTATAAGAGATCATCTAGTTTGGAAATTGTGACAAAATAGTGTCCATCCTAGAAACCAAATAGCTTCAGAGATTGGGTTGCTTCTTCTTCCATGCATCTTGTGATGATCCTGAGACTATAGCCATCATTCACACACTTAGAATTTTATTCTTGCATATCATATTGAACCTCTATGTGTATTAATGTTGTGAGTGTGTTTAAATCCCTCTATTTGATTTTTAATAATTTTTTTGGGAATTTTAAACATATTTTAAACAAGGTTTTATTTAATTAAAACTTGATTTAAAAAGTCTTGGGGTTAATATATAAATATGTATTGTTGTGTTTATTGGCCTAAAGTTACTCTGGGTAGAAACCGAAAGCGCTAGAGACTCTAGGGTTGGCTTTGTAATTATTTTGGGACGCGCGTTTACATTCGTCCTCAGGCCAACACTTGCTGTTATCTGATTGGCCCTATGTGTGTTTCTTTACAGAGACATACCATCGCTTGTTATCAGCCCTTGGATCAACCCTTATCGATGGCCTGCATGTCTTTTGAGTGAATCCCCGTGTAAATCCTTAAGCCAATCAGAGCCTATTTAATCCACCGCCTGTTGTGAGCCCTTGGATTGCAGTCAAAGGAGCTTGACTCAATCTCAGCCATTGCTTTTGAACGATGCTCTGGAATCTTCCTCTCTTCCTATTTAAAGGCCTCCCATCTCAGCCTTCGAAAGCTTTTGCCATTTTGAAAAATCTCAGAGAATAGAGAGAGAGAGAGAAGAGAGAAGAGAGAAGAGAGAAGAGAGAAACCAGACCCAAGTTAGAAACCCTAACTTCGTCCAAATACTTCTCAAGCCCAAACTACTTACCTCTCCAGAAAAAACACCATAACCAAATAAACACCATCCTTAGTGTTTTCTTGGGTTTATGAGAATTCTGGTTGAGAGATCTTGGGTTACTTAAATCCTTGTGTTCATAAATCTTATTTCCAACTTAGACATAAACTCAGATCTTGTTTCTGGTTCAATAGAAATCATAGATCTGTAGTTTTGCATGTCATAATACACTTAGTTGCATTTATTTCTCATCTTGAGAATTTCGTTGTTGATTGTTTTCTGTTAAAACATTTTCTTACTTCAGAATCAACAATAGATGTTTTTCTATTTCTGTTTTTACAAAACTTAACCTGACCTAGTTGGATTCGCACTTGGAGGGTTCTCAATCTCCATAATATTTTCAAAAGTGATTGAGAAAGGTCTTGACCGATTTCTTAAGCAAGATCTCCGTGGAATCTGGGTTATTTTGAAAGGTCAAAAAGGTTCTTGGTTTTGTAAGAAAGAAAAATAACAAATACACTGCATATAGACTTTATATGTGATTTGTTAGGATCGTCTGTAACTAATAAGTGTGTGTGTGTGCATGCATGTGTTTTAGAACACTATTCACAAACATCTTCACACTACAAACACTGAAAGTGTTGGCTATAAGATTTGGTGAACATAAGTCGACGTAAAGTGCTGAAACAAAGAAGAGTTGACAAACTGAGACAACTACATCAACAAACAAGATCTGCAGAAAAGTTAAGGACGCCAGAGGGTACAATCCTGAACTTGTATAGATTTGTTTTTGTGTGCATGTTAGTTAAATAGGTTGTAACTCGCATATTTGTTTTAGTGATTGTTTTTGTTTTACTCCGTAGAGGGAGTCGTGGATGTTTCCTCAAGGTTGAGGTTTTACCACGTAAAAAATCCTGAGTATCAATATTTCTACATCTTCTCATCCCATTCTGATGTGTGCTGAGTTTAAAACATTTTAAACTGTTTACTAAAACTTGTTATCAAATCTTGTCCATATCTCGTACATATTTTTTGTTAACACATCTTGTGTTCAAAATCAGTTTGATTTTAGTAAAGAGTTTCTTCAACAAACTTTCGGAGTTGCTTAAATAGTTTATTTTCATAAACGGCCTTGGCAACGATATTTCAACTCTGACTCAGGTAGTACTATTTTGCATTTATTTTTATCTCTTTAAAACCAATTTTATAAAAGTAGATTCTTTTTCATTTGGCTTAACATAGACAAGTCTGCCATAGATACTTCTTGTTCTGTTTTGAAGAATTGTGCATGAAACATATATTTCACTTGTTTTCAAGTTTTAACAATGTTAGATGGCAAGCTTATGAACCAGGATAAAATGCATCAGTGAGGGAACTAGAGATTGAGATGCTCATTTATTACAACATCAGCACACTAACTAGTGAACCTAGTAAAATTCTCTATTGACTTCCATCTCCTAAAAAGAGAGAAAAGGTTTGAAATTTAAAACCCTTAGAAAGTTTAATCATGTTTATCCACTCAGAGTATGGTTTTTTATATACTGGAGTCTACACCCCCAAGCCATTAGTCCAGAAATCTCATGTATGAGATCCATAATTTCGTTTCTTCTAACTCCCCTAGGTAACTGCCTATTTGGTGGTACAACTCCTTGGTTCATCATGGGTGTTGTTTCACCAATAATGGTAGAATTTAGGGAGGAACACTTTATTATGTCTAGAAGGGAAATGGTTGAGACACTTGAGGAATTTGATTTCTTATTCTTTGGCGAAGTTCATCCCAAACCATCTATTATTCTCTAAGCCCTCGGGTTCTTGTTCGAACACAGGATTATTGAGTACCAACAGTTCGAAGTGCTTGGAAACCCTAAATATGTCTCATTATAATATGGTTTATTCCTTCCCACTTCTAGGATTGATGTCCTTCCTACTAGGTTATTATAACTTTAATACTCCCTAATTTTAAAGAACTTTAAGTTAATTAAATTAAAAATTGGTACGTGTGTATACTTATCTGCTTATCTACACTGATTCGAGACGTCAGTAAATTATTTTAGTATTATTTTATTTTATTTTGGTTATGCATGTAAGTACTTTATTTAAATTAATCTACAATTAACACAAAGTTAAATTTAATTGGAATTAAGATAAATGTAAATTAAATTGGGTTTAACACCTTAAAAAGTTGGGTTTTAATCCCTATAGTCTAGTATATGATTTGGGCTGGACTTTCGACTATTCAAAGATGATTTTGGGATTAATTAGTCAAGGCCTATATGAGACTTAACCTCATTTTCGTGGTGAATCATGAAAAGGGAGATTAGGGTTAAGATGAATTATTTTAACACCTTAAAAAAAACTAAAGCTAGAGAATATAGGCTACTAGGGGTAAAATAAATTGGGGGCGATTGGAATTGGAGTGGAACCTCACATCTTTCTTCAAGGCAAGTTTACTTTGTATAAAGATATAATTGATTGTGTTATTATACCCTTACTCATTCGAGTCTAAATTTGAATTTAGTATAATTTGATTTAGATGTAATTTATAATTTTGGGAATTGTTTAATTAGGAAATTTAGGTTCAACTCCATGTTTTTAGAATAATTGATGAAATTAAATATGAATTTTTTAATAGGATAAATTAATAGTTCATTAATGTTAGATTTTTATAATTGAGGAAAATCCCATTTTATGTATCACGAAATTATTGAGAATTTTAGGATTTAGGGACAAAAGTGAATTCTACGGTTCAATGCCTTTAGCTCTGGAAATATGACTTGAATTGTTATATGAATCCGCTAGAAATTATAAGGTTGATAAGTGATTGAATTTTGTGAAGTTAGAGTGACAGTTTGGGAGACATTTAGAGGTGTTAGACCTCTATGATATACCAAAATCACAATTTTATACATAAGAATCGTGATAGGTAATGTAAGTTGAAGAAAACATATAGAAGGTTTCATCATTTAGCCATGCGAACATCCACAATTGTGGTCCATGCACATGAATCGTGCGAACGTATAAGTTTTAGGGTTGTGCGCACGACCAAGCAATATTTGGTAATTTCCCTAATTTAATGAGGAGGGAAGGTGGACGGACTTTGGGACTTGATTACAGTAAGGTACTTATCTTAAAACTTTAATTATATGGGACTAATATATAGCTAAGAGGTAAGTAACTTAGTATTAGAATGCTAAACTTGTAATATTTGTGTCATAAGTTTACTTATTTGGTGTATTATGTGCAATATATCGGGCATGTGTACTCATGGGATAAGTACTAGATGGAGTATCCTTATGGGACACGAGGGACGAAGACCGGTGCCCTGATGCAATGATGATGGATTTGACTTCGATAATGATTACCCTGGACACTACATGTCGAAATTCTCATAGTATCAAGAGTAGGATGTGATCGAGGTGTAAACCGAGCGTCCGTGTAATATGCTAGTCGTTGTTATCGGCTTCTAACCTCAATACAAAAAAAAACTAAACTTGTAACTACACTTCCTAAGGAGTATAGTGGCGAGTCTGGGTATCAAATCCACAGGGAATTAGGACGTGTGAACGTGACAACAAAGGTAAGGTAGTTTAATACTAAAGTTGATGTCAAAATAAAAGAAAAGAATAAGATGATTGATTTTTATGAATTTTATCTATGAATTAACTAGATTCAATTAAATTAACCTATGCATGCGAAATTAACTAACTAAGAAGTAATTAATATGAATGAAGAAATGGGTTAAGAATACACTCCCCCAAACCCTAGTGTGTATGCCAGTACAAAATTAGTCATAAATTAGATAATTGATCAGACCCAATTTTTAGTACTCCAAAGAATTACATATATGAGGTTCAAGCCCGCATCATACATAATCAAAGAATGAGTAAAGCAGTGTTGCAATACTTCACGCACGTTGCATCCTTAAGCACCCCGGTTACCTAGGACAAACGAGGTCAAAAGTTCTACAATGGTTGTGAAATAATACAGCACGATCTAATCACTTATTTAATTTAGAGGACAAATTTTATATCTATGCATACCACATCGGGTTGGGTTCATGCATCCCCACCCTTAAAAACTTAGCTTAACATGATTAAAATAAAGAAAACTTAAAAGTTAAAGTGCAGGAATTCATAACTAAATTTAGAAAATTGAGAACATGACTTGAATTGGGATTCGAAAACTAGAGAGCAACAATTAATTAAACTAACTATGAAAGCAGTAAAAACAATAAATTAAAATTACTTGCAATGGATGAATGATGAATCTTAAATAGATCTTTGAATCTTGAATAGTAGCCAAACTTCAAAACTAGGGTTCTTGGATACAAGAATCCTCTAAAAATTAACTACTAGCCTCCTACAACTTGATAAAAACAACTCCTCCCACTACCTAATAGGGTTTGCCCTTTTATAATACCTAAATTTGACTCTTACCTTGCCTCCCCACGTTTTACAACTAATAAAAATGAATTAAACAAGAAATTTCAAGAGTTTTGACTCTTCAGTTCTGAAAATGACTCTTCATTTCTGAAAATGACTCTTCATTATCTCGCAACTTCAAAACCTCGTAACTTCTTCACCGTAGCTCGGATTGAGGTGCCGTATTTTCCAGTGTTCTTGTAATTGGAATATCTTCAACTTTACAATTGGACCCACCTCCGGACTAAGGCTGAAAATTACAAAAATACCCTTGAACTTCACATTTTTTGCTTTCTTTCACTGTCTTGAGTTCTCCTTCGCACTAACTTGCATGAAATACCTATAAATCACATGAGAAATACACAAAACACGGAATACTTTCCAAATGGGGTTAGTAGAATAAATACGAGATAAATCCAAGCTATTTACACCGCACGGGATCATAAAAATACCGAAATTAAGGGGATAAATGTGAAGAATATGTGACTAATCACACCCCCTAACTTAGAACTTTGCGCGTCCCGAGCTATGTAAAAGAATCCTATCAAGGATCAACTCTTGAAAATCATTTTATTGGTATAGAATACCTTTTTCACGGGAAAGCGATTGCATTTAGCGTATGCAACAAGCCTTTAAACCCCTAGGTTACCCTAGTAGGACGAGTAGTGTCTCGTGCGGGTTTGCATCGAATACACCCACAAAATTCTTTATTGGTCCAAATAAATATCAAAATACTTAAAAATTTTACAATTTAAACTTTTGAAAAAATAATCACCATAAATTCATATTCAAATGTTTCAAACCATAGTGTGTGTGTGTGCAAAGCCAAAAATTCAACCTCAAATTTCCACCGATTGAGCATTACGTTACTTTTTAAAAATTCGTTTTGATTCAAATTCTTATAGATGCACTCACAAACGAATCACTCGAATTGTGGTTGTTTTCTCTCAGTATGCATGATATAAAGAGTAAATATAATGGACACAAATTCACGCATACAAAATTGAAAAGAAGAAAATATATGGTGAAAAGATCTCATCATCGGAATACAGTTATTAGGAAACGTGAAACATCATCTCTTAATCACACCATTTTAATCTCTTTTATTATCTTTTCATGTCTTAGCTCTCCATGCAGTAATCAATTTCGCCATTCGGACTCGGTTAGGACTTTTCAGGTTAAAAAGTGTAAAGAGTAAAATTGGGAATAGACGGATTGTTCGGAATTGGAAAATGTCCTGATGACGTCCATTTGTGCTTTTTCGGGCATTTTCTCATTTTTCTCTTTCATTTTCTCTTTTCATTTTTTTCTTTTTTTCACTATTTTTTTGTTGAGCATTTTTTTTTATGTTTTTCTCTTGCCCCTTTTTATTGCACTATTTGGACTTACTTGATGAATTTTCTCAATTTTCACAATTCTGGATTATTTGGGTTTTTCGGGTTATCAAACGAAAAGATAAATTTTATTTGGCTCAATTTGGGTTACAAAGGGATAATTTTTCACAACGTTTTTATGGCTAATATTTTTAAGTTAAACAAAAGAGGGCCTACTTCATTGTCCAAATTGCTAATCACATTACCATATGCATCTCGAGATTATTTAAGTTTAGAGATATATTTAGCACGAATTTTGAGATAACATTTCTCACATTTTCCATAACCGATCAAAACAAACGATTGAGATCATCAACGACTTATTAAAACGCTGAAAAGGACTTTGAGTTAATCATTAACTCGGATTGATTTAAAAACTCATAAAAAATTGAAAGGCTCGAAATCTCACCGGGTTTGATCAATCTCCACACTTATTCGTTAAGTCGTCAATTTTCGCTCAATTTCCATCTTTGGTCAATTTCGGCTTAGTGCAATTGATTGTTAACAATTTGAGACTTTAAATAGAATAAAGGTGACATTTTTGAAAAATTTAAATTCCAATTTTTATTTATTTTGAAGAAAAATATATTTGGCTTTTTTCAATAAAATTTAATTTTTTTGAAATTTTCTAAAAAAAAACACACATGGAAAGAACATGTGATCGAATCAGTGATTCTAAACAATAAACGGGAAGAATATCCCACATCCCCTAACTTAAATGTTGCATTGTCCTCAATGTGAATCAAGAACACAACATAAAGAGAGAAAAAGAAAGATATTACCCAAATGGAGCGATCCCCGATGAGTGCGAGTCCATTGAATCTACAAAACATGTTAGAACCAAGCATAGCAAAAAGAATAACAAAAACTTTAACTAATTACTCTAAACTATAAAAAAAGGAAAAAGAAAAGGCTAATTATGTACAAACTACGATTTGAAATTCTAGTAAGTTATACACTAGAAGTCAAAAAATTTGAGGGTCCACCCAAAATACAATATGACTATGAGGGATTAATGGTGTACCCTCACTAGAAAGCATGCCTCCCAAAAAAAAAAGAATTTCGTTTGAACAACGAAAGGCATGTGCAAAGCGGAAGAAATGAACCATCACCAATTAAATTTTTTAGGGGGATAATGAAGGATTTGGGTGCATAGGGGGACAAGTACCATTGGGATCCAAGAAAAATAGAATCACGTTCCAAAGATTTTTCAAGTAGTATAGGAAGCGGATCACATAAACAGAAAGAGTTCATCTTGGAAAATAATTTAAGCTTAGAGTCCTTGTCCTCAAAATCTTCTCCCCCAAAATTTTCAGTTGGATCTGGTGGAGTGACACGCCTAAGTGTATGGCCCGTAAGATGAAGCATCTCAAAATAACATTCCCATACAAGAATTGGATGAACATCCTCAAGCCATTCATCCAGTTCTTGTGATGGATTTAATGGTTCCATAATAGTGGGTACACAAGCAGAAAAATGATCTTCAACCTCAGTAGATTTTGGAATATTTATAAGAGGTTGATACTTAATAGAACTTGGATAACTCTCAATGATTTCATCCTCAAAAAGGTTAGGTGAAGCGCAAGTCTCGACTTTCTCTAAGTTGTCCAAATATTCATTAAACTCCTTGCAAGTTTCTGTAATTTTAACTCTATAGCAGAAAGGTCATCAGATTGCTTTTTGATAATAATCAAGAGTTCTTCCAAAGTAGGTTTCCTTAGTTCTAGCACCTCAGATTCCTCATTTGGTTGAAAACATTCTTTAACTTCAAAAATATCGGAAGAAAAATCCTCATTGGGTTCAAATAATGCATCTAACTCTTGCTCCCAATAACGATTTTTTTCTCGATATTCTTTTTCAAGTCTTTCTTCAAGCAATTCATTTTGATAAATTTGGATGACCTTAGCACTGGGTTTGTATTTATGAGACTCGTCTTTAGTGATATTGATCCAATGTTCATAAGTCTTGAACGCCTCCTCCTCACTATTATCATAACAATTAAAGCCACCAAAAGAGTTAAAGTAAGACATTTCAAATTGGGAAATTCAAAAACGTGACACCCCTATTTTTGGTTTTATTTTTTTTTTCAATTTTTCTGAATCTTTTTTTTTTGGATTTTTTTTTATTTTTATTTTTGATCAAATTCGGGATTACCCAACCTAACCTAAAGTCTAGCTAATTCCCCGGCAACGGCGCCATTTTGATCGAGGTGTAAACCGAGCGTCCGTGTAATACGTTAGTCGTTGTTATCGACTTCTAACCTCAATTCAAAAAAAAAACTAAACTTGTAAATACACTTCTTAAGGAGTATAGTTGCGAGTCTGGGTATCGAATCCATAGGGAATTAGGACGTGTGAACGTGACGACAAAGGTAAGGTAGTTAAATCCTAAAGTTGATGTTAAAATAAAAGAAAAGAAAAAGATGATTGATTTTTATAAATTTTATCTATGAATTAACTAGATTCAATTAAATTAACCTATGCATGCGAAATTAACTAACTAAGAAGGAATTAATATGAATGAAGAAATGGGTTAAGAATACACTCCCCCAAATCCTAGTGTGTATGCCAGTACAAAATTAGTCATAAATTAGATAATTGATCAGACCCAATTTTTAGTACTCCAAAGCATTACATATATGAGGTTTAAGCCTGCATCATACATAATCAAAGAATGAGTAAAGCAGTGTTGCAATAGTTCACGCACGTTGCATCCTTAAGCACCCCGGTTACCTAGGACAAACGAGGTCAAAAGTTCTACAATGGTTGTGAAATAATACAACACGGTCTAATCACTTATTTAATTTAGAGGACAAATTTTATATCTATGCATACCACGTCGGGTTGGGTTCATGCATCCCCACCCTTAAAAACTTAGCTTAACATGATTCAAATAAAAGAAAACTTAAAAGTTAAAGTGCAGGAATTCATAACTAAATTTAGAAAATTGAGAACATGACTTGAATTGGGATTCGAAAACTAGAGAGCAACAATTAATTAATCTAACTATGAAAGCAGTAAAAACAATAAATTAAAATTACTTGCAATGGATGAATGATGAATCTTAAATAGATCTTTGAATCTTGAATAGTAGCCAAACTTCAAAACTAGGGTTCTTGGATACAAGAATCCTCTAAAAATTAACTACTAGCCTCCTACAACTTGATAAAAACAACTCCTCCCACTATCTAATAGGGTTTTCCCTTTTATAATAACTAAATTTGACTCTTACCTTGCCTCCCCACGTTTTACAACTAATAAAAATGAATTAAACAAGAAATTTTAAGAGTTTTGACTCTTCAGTTCTGAAAATGACTCTTCATTATCTCGCAACTTCAAAACATCATAACTTCTTCACCGTAGCTCGGATTGAGGTGCCGTTTTTTCCAGTGTTCTTGTAATTGGAATATCTTCAATTTACAATCGGACCCACCTCCGGACTAAGGCTGTTAAATTACAAAAATGCCCTTGACACATTTCTTGCTTTCTTTCACTGTTTTGAGTTCTCCTTCCACTAACTTGCATGAAATACCTATAAAGCACATGAGAAATACACAAAACACGACATAATTGCCAAATGGGGTTAGTAGCATAAATACGAGACAAATCCAAGCTATTTACACTGCACGGGATCATAAAAATACCAAAATTAAGAGGATAAATGTGAAGAATGTGTGACTAATCAGGATGCTTGGGTTGATCTTTTCATAAAACTTTGGGTATGGGGTTATATGACTAGTGTGAAGGCATAGTGATTATCCCTTTGGACATGATTTGATGGTTATAGGTGTGGGACAACCTACAACTTTTCCTAGTATGCTTGAGCGATTCCAGAAGGCGGTAGGATATGCCTTCGTTATGTACGGCTTTAGAAGGGGACTTTTATAAGGTACGAGTATTGGATCTTTCTTGTATTAGTAACATTTGATTTATTAAGCATAATTCCACTAAGATTAATAAGACTTGATCATGGGAAAATATGGGTTAGAGATTAGATTCATGTGATATGAAGGTTGTTTTAGGTTGGGATAGCTTAAAAGCAAATAAAATATGAGAAAATAATGCGTAGTTTATTGTAGCCAAAACTCAATTATATTATTATACTGTGTAAACTTGTTGTTAACGCTGTTTATTTACAAAAATTTTAGGACATAGGCCACCAATACAACATCACCAATGATTCAGACTTGATCTTATCCTAGTTTCTATTCATAGAATGTAGGTGTCGAGCATTCATGCTCATGCTTATCTATTTCTCTAATCAATTATGTCAGATTTATTTATTAAGTCAGTATAATATTTTATTTGATTTTAATTTATTATGGGCTTGTATTACGAGATGATGATAGTTTGCGAGGATTCTATTACTATATTTGATTTTTTATCAGAGTATTGTGGTTATTGTGGTTCACTCATTTTTGTTAAATTATTTATATTATGCTTTTAGCTTTGTTTCCAGCCATTCTTAGAATGATACACAAATGTTTAGACTCCTATTTGATTTATTTTAGACCTGATCGATCAAGATTAGATTTTATGGGGTACCACGATTGCTATGAGAGCATTTCATCCAAGGGATCTTCAGTGTGTCCCTCATTTTCTGCGTAACGTTCTTTGGAACTTTAGAGCTTACTATTTAGATATTTTACTCTATTTTTTGGTGTGTACTTATATGTTTACTTTACTGGCTTTTAAATGGTGAACACACGCAAACTAGCAGGCCGACCGCGATGAGCTGCTAGCACCGACTTAAAGCCAATAATAATCCAGCACCATCTATATCCACCTCCATCGCCGCAGTTGGGATACCTCAGGCCGACTTGGCTGTTATTACTCATAGCTAATAGCTGTGACTATGGCATCCATGAAGCTGCAACAACCACCACCACTAGTGGTCACGTCGGAACCTACCTAACCTGTTGTATCATCTTGGAAGAGATCTAGTACTGTCTTTGAGAAACGACGCCCACTAGAGTTCTCGGGATCAACAGACCTAATTATTGCGCGGCAATGGAGGCGTGTCATCTACTGACATCTTCACCTATTAGAGTGTACCGATCTGTAGTGCCAGATGCTAGATAATTTCAGAATTATAAGGGATGCCCTACAATGGTGGGAGTTTATTACCACCATAGATAACCGGGCATAAATGACCATTATGTATTTTTTAGGGAAATATTTCACTCCATCACATCAAAAAGTCTTGAGACATAGGACGAATGCACAGTTACAGACTATATGAAATCATTTCTCAGCTAATACACTTTGATCTGATGATAGGGGATTGGAGGAGTATAAGATAAATTATTTTGTCAAAGGCATGCCATGGGGGATCAAGTGAGTATTGATGGGAAATCAGTCATACACTACGTACACTCATACAGTGAACGTCACATTATGACGTTGTCAGGATTTCACGAATATTTTGAGCAAGAAAGAATCAAAGAAGAATAAGGTCGGGAACATTCAAGGGCAGAAGCTAGTAGAGTTAGGTGAGTCGACCCAGGGGTAGGGAGGCTCACAGTTCTAGGGAGGGAAAATTCTGGGAAAGAATACCTTGAAGCAATTTAAAGGAGATGATGATTATCATCATTATGGTAGCCAGGGACAGGGCCACTCGAGCGAGGGAGAGTACGACCAGCAGGGCCATCGTTTGAGACGTCAGGATATGCCACATCCCGATTTTCCAAATGTGAGGTTTATCTTGAAATAATGTTAAACCATAAATAAGCCAAAATATTGAAACAATTGAGACATTTGCTGCTATTCAAATGTTTTACAACTGTAATCTAAGAACTCATTTTTATATCAGACTTCTATACATATGTATTTATCCTATTGATCTATGTTTATTATGTTCTAATAAGACCTCTCCTTGTCTCTATGCATAAATTAATTTCTAAAGTGTTAATCATTTCTTATAGGTACATGGTTAAGATAATTGGAAAGGAAATAATAAGAAAAACTTTGCTAAGTAGATGATTCTGATTCTATAACAAAGGATAAAACAATTTTTTAATATAGAGGAATTAAGTGAGTATAAGAAATGGAGAATTAAAAATAAAAATAATCCATTTGGAAGCATTATTAAATAACAGTATGATGATATAACCACTATTAGAAATATCAGGTTTAATGAAATCAGATTAAATGATATCATTGCATAAAAATCAACATAGGTTTTTTAAATCGAATCAAATGTAACGTAATTTAAACTACACAAATGAGTTCATAAATGAGAACAAGAAAATTGGGGCTATCACATAGTGATATCAACAATTGACGTAATCAAAATCATTGCGTGAAATAATATTCAATAAGAATCACCTATCATACTTCTGTGGGATTCTGAATGGTTTCGTACAAGTTTCTTTTGATGTCTCTAGTTGTGATTTAAGGTAAATGTTACTACAGATAATCATACAACAGATCTTTCTGACATTTTTATACAGTGATAAAAGCTTTATGTATTCGTAGTTTGGTTTGAAAATGAATTAGACTACGGTTAGGCTGTCTAGTATTGTAAAAATAATCTCAGGGAATCAATTATAGACATGCAAAGGCAAAAGGATCATGTAAGGTATATTGGTGTTATTCTAAATATATTCTATACACTTGGATAATTTGGATCTGATTGATAGATAAAATTTACGTAGTCTAGGCATACTGTAAGAATAAAAAGGGGTTTCTCATATGTAGTTTGTACAACTTACATGAATAAAGTCACTAACATCTTTATCATTCAACATGGAGATACTAATGTTAGGAGTATTTTTATAAGAGTACACAAAACTTAACTAAGTTAAATGCATATGTGTATGAATTCATAATTACTAATATTTGGACCCTTACTACAAATGATTCGTGAAACTAAGGTAGGATATCGATAAGTCATAATGATGTTCATTCTAAACTCGTTCACTTAGGGTGGTATATACAATCTAAAAGAGGGTGTCCTTATACCATATTGGATGTAATCTGAGCTTCTAGGTACGTCTTATTATTCCATTCAAATGAACTATTGGACTGTTCATGTTAATCTCCTTACTATATGCACGTACTAAGCTTTTTGAAATAATTAGCAGTTTTTATGTGGAGAAAATGGGTAGATATGGTGATTCGTTCTACTATCATCCATATAAAATTATACTATTGAGACATATGAGACTGTCCACTAATAAAATCCAATGTGATATGATCCCAATTCCATTCTGGGATTGGAAGACGTTGGAAAAGTCTAGCAGGACACTGATGTTCTATTTTTACTTGGTGATAAGTAATAAATCTTCTCAAAAGTCTTTAATATTGCTCTCATATAGGGCTACCAATGCTATTTCTTCAGTACATAGTACATTTTTTACCTTCCAGGAGGTATCATAAATCTAGAACAATGTGCTTCTTATGATACCTCTTATCGTAATGACGATTCGTCAGGTACATATACCCTATATCTAAATTGTAAGCTTGTTTCCCTATCGTACTATACTCTTGGGTTTTACTTATGGTTTGTGTTTTCATCCCAATGGAATATTGGAGTTATTGTTCAAAGATTTTCTTTCTCGAGTTTGGATAAGCAATGGTATTGGTGAATTTTAAAAAAGGTGGAATTGGCTTAAAGGTCATATTGGTCTATAATAACCGTACATCATAAGAAAATCAGGTTGTTAATTCTTCCAACAGGGTTATGGCTTAAGGCGTTAACCATACGTTTTACTTTTCTATAGGGGGGTAGTCTAACTGGAATATATAATTTCTCAAAGTCTCCATTCTACGTCTCCGTATCAATTTTAAATCCTATTGGGGAAATGTGTATTATAAACTTGAGTGACCTGAAATTACTTGAAATTTCTCGTCATATAATAGAAAATTAGGGTTTCTTATATTTATGTGGGGGACAATGCAATTATGAAAAACAGAAATTACTCTTAAATGTATATTAACTAGATATCTGAGACACTGGTAATAGGGTATATGTATGTAATAGGGATGGGATTTAAACCGATGGTTACCTTAATTTGGATGGTTATGGTACACCTCTAATAAATAACTTGTAATAATTTCAAATCTTAATGATGTAAGGGTTTAGTTAATAGTTATTCATAATCAGTTGATGCTTAGAACTATAGAGACCAAAAAGGTACTATATTTGAATAATTATTATGGGATAGCTTGTAGATATACTTATAATGGAGTTCTACAATCAATTAATTATCTATCAATAACATTTATTGGAGGATCTTATATATTTTGAAAATAAAAGAACTATACATAAAAGGAGCAGGCTAATGTAACATTTATTATTAAGTAATAGAACTCTAGGTTTTTGGAAGTAAGTTACCGGATGTGGCCATGGCGCTCTTTATAATTAATGCATGAAATTCGGGTAAGTATCTATCGGTTTATCGTTAACTAGTAATTTTCTGATGATTAATAGTAACTTTATAAAGACAGGAAAAAGTAATTCTAGACAAAGGGTTTCAAATAAGACATGGTATGGCATTAAAGTTTTGTTGATTAAGATCAACAAACTACTTATTTCGTATAAGAACTTTGGCGGAATTAAGTGAAAATTTTTATTCAATAGTTTATCGGAACAGTATATAATAATGATTATGGTCATATTTGAATTTCCAATAATATACTAAATTAGGGTGAATTTGGAAAAGTAATTAACAATGGTTATAAGGTGTATTGATATTGGTTAATAAATTAGAATTCATAGCCAGATTCATATAGGATTTAGGAAAATTATAGGTGAAGGATAGGATCCCGTAAGTAGCACCGTTATGTTCTGAAGAGTAGAACGGTTAAGCGTAACATTTCTAATGCCCTCTATTTTCCTCTTTATAAATTATCAATGTTCACTAATGAATTGTTTTACTATTTTTCCTATCTAATCCTATTCAGGTACCATTCTAACATAATTTATTCTCGTAATCTAGTGGGAATAATATATAGTATAACAAGAGTATAACGCGGAAGATGAAAATAGAAGATCAATAGAGAAGTATAGTAACTTTCAAAGGTTAAAGTTTTGGAATTCCAAATGAAGTAATTTATTTTCAATGGGAGTATCGATTGAATATTTTAGACAAAGAACTCTGATCTATAGACTAGTGGAGTATATTGTATACAATTCCTTACTAAGATAACTTTCTTAGTATGCTTATAAATCCTTAATCAAATTTCTCAAAATTATATTTTAAGAGTTTATTCTAGAAATCCCTATATAAATATCCTATCCTTACAAACTACTACGCATACCCTTAAAACCATTTCCCTAAGCAAAGTCAAAATATCCCATATATAATGTAAATTGAAGATCAATTTTTCTTAACTCACGTCTAAACATCTTATCCTCACAATCCATAGGATTTGAATCGCTTTCCTAATAGTAAGCTCAACTCATGTCCCATATGGGCTAACTCAAACCTGGCTCGTCATTAATACCAACTTGTCACATCCTGATTTTCCGAATGTGAGGTTTATCTTAAAATAATGCTAAACTATAAATAAGCCTGAATATTAAAACAACTGAGACATTTACTGGTACTCAAATTTTTTGTAACTGTAATCTAAGAACTCAATTTTATATCAAATTTCTATACATATGTATTTCTCCTCCGGATCTACGTTTTCTTTCTTCTAATAAGGCCTCTTCTTATTTCTATGCATCAACTGATTCCTAAAGCGTCCATCATAACCTATAGGTACCTCGTTAAAATAACTTGAAAGGAAATAGTAATCAAAACTTTGCCAAGTAGATGCTTCTGATTCTATAACAAAGAATAAAATAATTTTTGAATATAGCGAAATAAAGAGAGTATAAGAAATGGAGAAATAATATAATAATAATCCATCTAAAGCAATATAAAATAATAGTATGATGATATATATCCCCACGATTAGAAATATCAGGTTTAAAAGGGTTAAGGTTGTGGATGGTTTCCAAATAAATAACCCATAATTATCCGCTTAGAAGCTTTAGAGCAATAAATATACATACAACAAATCAATCCAACATAATTGAAGTGAAAGTAACCATGCCAAGCCAATACCAAGAAAGTCATTCCATATGGTAAGCATAAACTAGGCATTCAATACTCTGAGTCCTATAGGCTAAATAATATTGTCATGGATATAACGGTAGACTATTCCTTGGTTATAATGTATGCTATAATAGAACGGATTTAATGAAATCATATTACATGATATCATTGCATAAAAATCAGCATAGCGTTTTTAAATCGAATCAAATGTAACGTAATTTGAACTACACAAATGAGTTCATAAATGAGAACAAGATAACTGGGGCTATCACATAGTGATATCAACAACTGACGTAATCAAAAGCATTGCGTGAAATAATATTGAATAAGAATCACCTACCATACTTTCATGGGATTTTGACTGGTTTGGTACAAGTTGCTTTTGATGTCTCTCTCTATGATTTAAGGTAAATATTACTACAAATAATCATCAAATAAATACTCACTAGTTTATATATCATTTCTATAATGTGATAAAAGCTTTATGTATTCGTAGTTCGATTCGAAATTGAATTAGACTGACGTGAATATTCGGGTATTGGATATATATGTATATATAGTTTCTTGTAGGATCTGATTGCCAGCTTTTTGTAAAATGATATAATGACTCCAATTAACTTTTGGAAATGTAATAAAATAATATTTTCTGAGGTTTATAAATGAGTATTTTGATTCGTAAAAAGATTTATTGTACAAGCTTTACTAGATAAAATAATAATTTCAACTAATGTTTTGGGCATGTAATTGACACAATGGCCTAATTTTTGTGTCGTTAAAAATAGTGTCAATTATAAAATATTTATATACTAAAATATTCCTTTTGACGTTGCGAACCCAACAGTACATTTTGCGTCTTTTTTTTAGTAGCCGTTTGAAAGATATGAATTTTTAAAGATAGAAAAACGAGTATTTTAATGTGTATTTCTATATTCACCGTTGGTTTTTAAAAATAACGATGTTTTTCCTTTTGATATATAAACGTATTGAAAAATGTAATTATGACCAATATTTTTAACCCTTTCGTGACTTATCGCGGTTTTTCTCTTTGTTCCTTATAACACACGCGCATATATAGATACATACCGATACATGTATATGTTTTATTTATTTCTTTTAAACTTACCCAATAGTGTCTATATAAATATATAAAATAGCAAAACAAAATAATACACACACACACACACACACTAAAATACACATTAACATACACGCGCGCACACACACACACACATATATAAAATAATAATGCTCTAGTGCGAACCAGTCCGCATTTTAAGAGTACGAACCGGACATGTGTCACCTGACAATGAGTGCAGAAAAGAGAGAGAGTGTGCCTATAATTTAGCCGATAATTTCTAGGCTCAACGCCAGGTGACACATGTCCGGTCCACGCTCTAAAAATGTGAACTGGTTCGCATAAGAGCAGTACTATATATATATATATATATATATATATATATATATATATATATATATATATATATATATATATATATTCGCGCAGTAAATATCTTCTCACATACCTATATATACCCGTTCACATCCAGCATATATACGTAACTTGTATGTATATACACAGATATATATTCGGGTATACATAAAAAAATAAAAACAAATAAACAAGAAAACCATACATTGTTTGAGGTTCATCCATGGTGGGTTTCGGTTAGGAGGAGGAAGAAGATGGTTGTTTGGGTTCGTTGGTTTAGTTTTTGTATGAGAATGCTCTGGGTTTTTTTTTCTCCTATGCATCGGTGGTTGTAGGAGAAGATATTGGTTAGGTTTCTTTATTTTGGTGTTAGAAGCTATATATAGGAGATTATGGGGGAAATAAGGTGGGATGGGTTTTTAGTATGTGGTATGTGTTGCATAGTTGATTTGTGGCCGTAAAAGATGGCATGTAGTTTTTTCTATTTTTTTGCTAACAGGCAAGTAATAGGTAAAATAAGGGAGAAAATGACGATTTATATCTTAGGTATTTCTAGTTTTATCCCCTAAGTTTAATTTTAGGAATTAAACTTAAAACCCCTTAAGTTTAAATACACAAAACTTATTTTGGTTAAAAACTAAATTTGAGTTTTTGTTTTTAAAGTAACTTGGTATAAAATATTTAAGTATACATGGTATTTATATACGTAAAATTTGTAGGAAAAATCTATTCAATTCTTAATAGTTAAAAATTGTTATTTATTTGGTTCTAAAAATGACAATTTGAATAGTAAATTATTAAACAAAATTACTTTTTTTTTGTTTACACCAGGGTATCCACTAGCGACTTAGTGACTAATCCTTTCGCTGATTTGTAGGCACCTCGATGGGTGGGACAGCTGGCCCATGGATTTAAGGCTGCTCCATGCCCAAGGCGGGAATCGAACCCCCGACCCTTGGTTAAGGGAGGAAGAGCCCCTTCCGCTCTACCACGCCCCCTGGGTTTAAAATTACTTATATTCAAGATATGCATTATTACAGGATAGCTCCCAAGGGTAGGGACAGTAGGTTCGTGGTTAGGATTGTCCCATCAAGGGATAATGCTAAACTTTTAGGGAGTGGGGACATTTTTTTGTAGTTTACCTAAGAGAAAGAAGACATGACATCAGGGGTAGAAGCTATATCTTACATCCCCGCCACAATACCAAGCTCTTTAAGCCCCACCAATGTACCAGGCCTTGCCACCAGCACCAATGCAACCGACTTTACCTCCAGCAAAAGCATGCCCATAACTTCATTATGGGCGTGTCAACAACGTCCATCAAGGGGGCCAGATAGTGTAGCCTCATACAATTGAGGGTATGTTTTACATTTATGGTAAATATGCATGGGTTCTATTTGACACAGGTGCATCAGACTCATTTTCTAGTTATATATTTTTGCATCTACATTGGGATTGATAGATATAGTTGACTCTTCACATACGGATACCCTAATACGAAGGGGTTCCGCAACACACCATATTTGTAGAGGCTTGGCAATAAAGATTGGTCGGTTGTGTTTTTCTGCTGACTTGTTGTTATTATATATGTCAAATTATGATATCATTTTAGGCATGAATTGTCTATCCTAGTATCAAGCGTGGATAGATTGAAGTGGGAAGGTGATTGCATTTTCTATTCTAGGACAAGATGTATTCTTAGTTGTTATGCCTATGCTCGACGGAGGGTCTATCACACACTTATATTATATATATGAGACTTCATTCGAGGAGGTCACCATATCGTTAGATTTGATACCTATTGTCCAGTAGTTTATGGATGTATTTGATTAGGTGTCAGGGTTACCATCAGCAAGGGAGGTAGATTTTTGTATAGATTTGGCACTAGGAACTAATCCCATCGTAAGGGCACCATACTGGATGTCTTTGTTAGAGATGAAGGAGTAACGGGAGAATATCCAATAGTTATTAAGCCAGGGGTTCATATAGAATAACAACTCTCTATGGGGAGCTCCAATCTTGTTTTTGAAAAAGAAAGATGGTTCATTTCGGTTATGTATAAATTATCATGAATTAAACAAGGACATAATACGAAACAGGTTTTCATTGCCACATATCGATGATCTTTTGGACCAGTTAAGGGGTGCATCATTCTTCTCTAAGATTGATTTGCGCTCGAGTTATCATCAATAACGTATCAGGGATGAGGATATACCGGAGATAACTTTTTTTACACAATATGGATCTTATGGATTTTGGGTCATGCCGTTTGGGATGACCAACGCACCAGCAATATTTATGGATCTGATTGACAGAATATTTCAACCATTCTTCATCATCTCATCATTGTGTTTATTTATTACATCTTGATATATTCGTGGTCGAAGGAAGAACATGAAAAGCATTTGCGATTGGTTTTACAAATACTACGAGAACATAAGTTATATGCCAAGTTCTCTAAGTGTGGATATTGGATATAAGAGGTACAACTCTTGGACCATGTTGTATCCACAATTAATATTTCTGTGGATCCTAACAAAGTACCTATAGTGGTAGAGTGGGGATAACCCATAATGCATACGAAAGTTAGGAGTTTATTGGGTTTGGCGGGGTACTACAGGAGGTTCACTCGGGGGTTCTTTAAAAATTTTGGAACACTAACTCATCTCACCCGTAAGGGGGTACCTTTTATTTGGAGTGCAGACTTCCAGAGGTCTTTTGAGGAGCTCCAGGGGGAATCTTACTACCAGACATGCACTTGCATTACCACAGTCTAACGTAGAGTATTTGGTATTTATATATGCATCATTTTAGGGGTTAAGACGTGTGTTGATGGAGGAGGAGAGACCTATAACTTATGCATCCCAAAATATTAAGCCTCGTGAGGGTAACTAAGCCACTTATGATTTGGAGATGGCTGCAGTAGTCTTTGACCTTCATATTTAGAAACATTATTTGTTAGGTGAGAGGCTCACTTTATATTTTGATCACAAGATTCTCCAGTGGTTGTTTACTCAGAGAGAGATTAATACGAGATAAAGGTGATGGCTCGATTTTGTGAATGACTACCATTTTTTGATCCATTATCATCCGAGGAAGGAGAATGTGGTAGTTGATGCATTGAGTTCGATACCGGTTGTTAACTGGCGGAATTATGGCCTGAGCATGAGGATGATTTACCAAACAATTGGGAATAACAATGAAGTGCCACTCGGTACATAGATTGATTTAATGCATTTTGGGGAGTAGTGATCGTTATGTCAGTCATGGTGATGAGGGTGATACATGCCAGGCTTCATATACCTTTTTAGGAGAAGGTAAAAAAAATATTGTCAGGCAAAGTTCCATCCTTCTCAATCAGTTCAGACGGTGGATTGAGATTTCAAGGACGGTTGGTAGTGCTAGAGAGTCCTGAATTAAGGAGTGTTGTTTTAGTCGGGGCACATAGTTCATAATTTACAGTACATCCGAGAGGGGACGGAATGTATCAGAATAAGCGTAGAGAGTATTGGTGGAATGGGATGAAGAAGGATATTATGGAGTTTGTGTCTAAGTATTCCATGTGTCAGCTAGTAAAGGTGGATCAACAAAGATCGAAAGAGGATTTACAACCTTTGAAGATTCTCGAGTGGAAGTGGGAGAGAATTTCCATGGACGTCATTGTGTGGTTACCGAGGTCTCAAAGAGGTCATGATTCGATTTGGGTCATCATTAATAGATTAAGAAAGGTGGATCATTTCCTTCGAGTTACGAGGAGCAACCACACCGCATACTAGAACATAAAGAGAAGACCTTATAATCAAAGGTCATTCTGTTAGTTCGAGTCCAGTGGGGATACCAAAGCGAGGTGGAATATACATGGGAGAGATAGGATGACATGCGAGCGAGATATCCAGAGTTATTCTACTCGGGTATAAGAAAATTTTCAAGGAAAAAATTCCTTATTTTAGGAGCGAGAATGTAATAACCCATAATTTTAAAGGACATTAAGATAAATAAATTAAAAATATGTACGTGTGTGTACTTATCTATAGTGACTCGAGATGTCACTAAATTATATTATTTTATTTTATTCTGGTTATGCATGTAAGTACTTAATTTAAAATTAAATTGGAACTAAGATAAAGGCAATTTCAATTGGAATTAAGATAAATGTAAATTGAATTGCTTTAACCTTAAAAATTTATGCTCTAAGCCACAAAGGCTAGTATATGGTTTGGACTTATACTATTTAGAGATGATTTGGGATTAATGGGCCAAGGCCTATATGGGAGTTAACCTCAATTTTGTGGTTAATCGTATAAAAATGCAGATTAGGGTTAAGATGAATCATTTTGACACCTTATAACAAAAACCCTAAAACTAGAGAAGGTAAGCTACTTGGAGAATAAGAAATTGGGGTAAATTGGACTTAGAGAAGAAGGAATTGGCCTAATTGGAGTGGAATCTCACATCTTTACTTAAGGCAAGTTTACTTTATATAAAGATATAATTGAATTTGTGTTATTATGTCCTTACTCATTGGATTCTAAATCTAAATTTAGTATAATTTTAATTAGATGTTAAATCTATAATTTTGGAAATTGTTAAATTAGAAAATTTAGATTAAACTCCATGTTTTTAAAATAATTTATGAAATTCAATATTAAATTTGTTCATATGGATAGATTGGTAGTTGATTAATGTCAGATTGACATAATTGAGGAAAACCCTATTTTATTTGTTATGAAATTGTTGAGAAATTTGGGATTTAGGGAATAAAGTGAATTCTAAGGTTCAGGGCCCTTATATTTGGAAATATGACTTGAATCAACTAGAAATTGTAAGGTTGATAAATAATTGAATTTTTGAAGTTAGAATGACAAATTAGGAGACAATTAGAGGAATTAGGACCTTATGATATACAAATATGGTGGTTCTACACATAAGAACCATGATAAGTGATGTAGGTTGAAGAAAAACATAATTCTGAAAGGTTTCGTCGTTTAGCCATACGAACGACCATGATTGTTTGAGGTGCGCACGGACCACACAAATGGCTAAGTTTTAGCATCTTGAGCACGACCAAGGATGATTTCATAATTTCCCAAGTTTAGTCAGAAGGAAAAGTGGATGGACTTTGGTACTTAGACTATAGTAAGATACTAATGTAAGAACTTTAATTATGTGGACTTAATTACTTAACTAAGAGGTAAGTAATTAGTTGTTAAATTATGTGAAACATATCATGCGTGTGTACTCGTGAGATACGTACTAAAGGGGATATTGTTAGGGGGTAAGAGCAACAGAGACCGATACCCTGATGCGATGATGATGGGTTTGACCTAAGTTATGATTACCCCGGACACTACGTGCTGAAATTCCCATAGTATCTAGAGTAAGATTCTCATGTTAATCCCTTCATATAACTTTAGGTATGGGATCATATGATTGGTGTGAAGTCATATTTATTATCCCTTTGGAGATTTATAAGACTTACTAATGGGGAAATATGGGTTTGGAATTAGATGCATGTGATATGTAGGTTGTTTTGGGTGGAGAGAAATTAAAAGCAACTAAAATATGAGAAGAAAATGTGTACTTTATTGTAAGACAAACTCAGTTATATTTTATACTTGTTAGACTTGTTGTTAACGTTGTTGATTTATCATTTTTTAGGACATAGGCCACTAATGCAACATCACCCATGATTTAGACTTGATCTCATCCAAGTTTCTATTCATAAGATGTAGGTGTCGAGCCTAGGTCTGATGCATCTCTATTTATATTATCTATTATCGAAAATTTAGTTATTGAGTGAGTATACTCTTTTATTTGATTTAATTTAGTACGAGCTTATATCACGATATGGTGATAGTTTGCAAGAATTCTATTACAATATTGGATTTTCTATCAGTGTACTGTGGTTATTGTGGTTCACTCATTTATGTTATGTTATTTATATTATGCTTTTAGTTTTATTTACAATCATGATTAGAGTGATAACCAAATTTTTAGACTTCAATTTTATTTATGTTAGACCTGATCAATTTAGATTAGATTTTATGGGGGAGTCACAGTTGGTATCAGAGCATTCCAGGTTCTAGTGTCTTAGGAATCTTGAGTGTGTCCATCACTTTTAACGTGGCAATCTTTTATACTTGAGAGCTTACTATTTAGATATTGTACTTTATTTTCGTACGTGTACTTAAACCTTTTTTTTACTATCGTTCAGATGGCAAACCCACGCAGATCAATAGGTCGACCGCGACTGGACACTAGCACCGAGTCAGAGGCAACAACACCTGAGAAGCTACCACAACCATGTTCACCACCACATTAGGGACACGCACCTACTATATCTCAGGTCGAGTTTCCACTATTATCGCCCAGATATTAACTACGACTATGGAAGCCATGAAGTAGTAGCATCCACCACCACTAGTGGTCACACCTGAACCGGTCCAACCTGTTATATCAACTTGGGAGAGAGCTTGTGGTGCCTTTGAGAAAAGGCACCCACCATATTTCTCAAGACCTACAGACCCTATTATTGAGCTTAAATAGAGGCACGACATGGAGAAAAATCTTCCTTTATTAGAGTGTAGCGACATCCAGCACCATATTCTAGCCAACTTTAAACTTGTAGAGTGATCCCTACGGTGGTGGGAGTCTGTTACCATTATATAGGAAGCCCTACGGTGGTGGGAGCCTGTTACCATTGTAGAGGAATAGGAACAGATGACCATTTTACTATTTTGGGAGAGATTTAAGGGGAAATATTTCCTCCATCACAGTAGGAAGCCTTTATGGAAAATTTAATTGACTAAAGCAGGAGGACTACAAAGTCGCGGAATATAAGAAATAATTTACTCGGATTATACACTTTGCTCCAAAGAGGGGGGATCAGAGGAGAAAAAGATGGACTGATTCGTTAGAGGCCTATCATGGAGGATCGAGCAAGTATTGATGGGAAATACGACATACACTACATACACTAATATAATGCACGCCCCATTACGACATTGTTAGGATTTCAGAGAGTTTCTAAGAAAGAAAGAACCAAGGGACAAAGGAAGTAGAGTCAAATGAGATATCCTGAGGGCATTGAGGCTCACAGTTCTAATGAGGGAAGTTCAACCAGCAGGGCCAGTAAAAATAGAGCCAACATAGCCAGGGTCTGATATGCCAGGATAGGTCTCAGGGGCATGAACAATAGGGTCGTGGTCAGGATCATCCCATAAGGGGACATTGTTATACTTGTGGGGAGTGGGGACATTCTTTTTATAGTTTCCCTAAGGGAAACCAGGTGGGACAATTGGGGCATAAGAAGGCTCTTTAACCCTTACCACAGTACCAGGCCTTGCCACCAAGACCAGCGCATTCGACTTTACCTCAGGTGTAGGGATACCCATACTTCATTATGGATGTGTCTACAACGTCCATCAGTTAGTCCAAATAGCACAACAACAGACGATTAAAGATATTTTTTACATTTATGGTAGCTATTCACGAGTTCTATTTGATATAGGTGTGTAACACTCATTTTCTAGTTATACATTTACATATATGTAGGGATTGGTAGATATAGCTAAGGATGTGCCTTCACATGTGGATATTAGGTAGGGGTGATCCGTATTCCATATTTGTAGAGGCATGGCAATACAGATTGGTCGGTTGTATTTTTCCACTACACAAAAAATGACTTTTGTCACCTTTCACCCGCAAGGACTTATCACAGTTAAAAACTTGACATTAAAATAAGGAGGTCTTATCACGAACTTTGACCCTGACACGACCATAACGGCCTATTGTCATGGTCGTGTCAGGTTCAAATACCGTGACAACACCTCCGTGTTTTGTTATCACGGTCATGTCATGGTCAAAGACCATGACAATAACTCTGAGATTAATTAAACCATCATCCCTTTTTCTCATCCCTCCACACAAACCAATCTACTCTCTCTACACAAAACACCACTCTCCTCTCTCTCTCCTTTCCTCAGCCATCATCAGCCATCGACGTTTTCCCTCTCTCCCACCGGTACTCTCCATCTCTGTTCTAAAAGTCCACTTGCTTTATCTCTTTCTCTCATCATTGGCATCCCACCAACTCTCTCTCTCAAATCGATTCAACTGACCACTATACCTAGCTTCCATTCAAGTTTTGGTTTCAAATAATTTTTAGGGTTTATGTGTTTAGTTGATACTGAGAGTGAAGCTACAGCGAAAATATTGCGACTTCTCAAATAAAAAACCAATTTTAATTAAACCCAAATTTTAGTTAAAACCCTAAGACATGCATCTAGATGATTTATCAAATAAAATATAGCATGCAGGATAAAAACAAACAATTTCAGGAAAAATCCCCCAAAGGGGCAAAACCTTTTATTTTCACTATAATTTGTAAGAAAACGGCTTACAATCGGATTACAATGAAAATACAGTGACTAAGAATTACCCTCAGGTATCGGATTCTGTAGTCGGCGGCTGGAAATATCCCTTTCCAGGAGGGCAACAATGAATCCACACGCAGCGAACGCACATGAACCTCAGTCCAATCAACAAAGGAAGAACCGCAGCACTCCTCAATGACACGCAGCCATGAAACTTTGTAGAGACTCCCTCAGCAATGACACGCAGCCCTCGGTTGCAAAGATCTCTCCACAAAGATGAACAACAACAAAGTTTGTGTTCTAGGGTTCCAAAAGATTCACAAAAGTAATTGGGATTTTTGGTGTGAATCAAAAAGATGTTTTGCACATCAAAAAGGTGAAGAATTAGAGTATTTAGGACTCTGAAAATCGTCTTGAAAAGTCTTAAAAAATAACTTCCTGAAGTTGGCTTTAAATAGGAAAACTTTGAGCCTAAAAAATCTGCAGCGAATCTGGCCGAATTTATCCCAGTCGGACCGGTCCGGTTCTGAGGCGGATCGGTCCGGTCAAGATAATCGGTTCTTTTATTTTGGCCTCCATCGTTTCGCGTGCGGTCCGGGGTATACTGGATCTGCAGCAAGAGGATCGGTCCGGTTGAGGGGCAGACCGGTCCGGCTGCGGATCGGTCCGGTAGGGGGCGGACCGGTCCGGTTTTCCCAGAAAAATAAAATCCTTTTAAAAGCCTCATTTTGCTTTAAAAAACTTACTTCTTATTTTTATAAAAAACATTTTATAAAAATTTCCCAATACTAAATATGAACTTTAAGGAACGTAAAAACAGAATTTTACCAAGTTCATTCTCGCAGAGGCTATGATGTTGAAGATGCTTTGATATTCGGATCAGTTGATGTAGATGCGATCTTGAGTTTCTTCAATGGTGTAACGGCGTACGACATACAAATTGATAATGGACAAAAATGTCCTTACAGATACCTCCTGTTATAATTTTCATAAAAACATATCATGTTATACACTATAAAGTAAAGGTAATTAAACAAAACTTAAATCACTCAAAGAAACAACGGGGAAAATACACAATTCATTGATTTGGAGGATTTTTTTTTGGGGGGGGGGGGGGGTATATGATTAAAATAATTTGAATCATATAAGACGCAAAGAGAAATAGTTCTTAGTTTTGGTATTTTAAATTATTTGCCCAAAAAATAGTGTTGTGGGCATGTAACAGGTGAATGTTTTCAATAAAACATAGTGCCACGGTATTTTAAATGAATATTGAAGCTTAGAAACAAAAAAAATAATACATACATGGTCTGTGACACTAGTTACAGACTGTGACATTATACGTTCCATAACAAAGTGTGAAGTCTCAGTAGACACAAAAGAGTAAGGATTTCCGAAAATAATTATTTTTTTTTATGTTGTTTTAAATTGATATTGAATGGGGTTTGTGCTTAGAATATTTTTTTTATGTGTTTAATTAATACTGAATGGGAGTTGAATGTGTGTAATTGTTGAAGTTAATGTATGTAGTTACTAGAGTTGATGTGTGTAGGAATGATGAAAAAACAAATACTTTACTCAATAATTTTTTATATGTGTAGTTGTTGAATGGGTTGTTTGATTAATTAGATTTTTTTTTTGATGATTTTTTAGAGTATTGAAATTATGTGTTTTCTCTTGTATGATTTTTGATGTTCTATCATTCTTATATATATATATTTTTGATGTTCTTTAAAATTGGGAATGTAGAATTCATTGAGTGTGGTTATTAATCCTAATAAACTTGCACATATTAAACGTCATTACTAGTGATTGATTTGGGATAAAAGGTTTTGATTCATTATTTCATTATGTCGAAAATGTTAAATTTGATTTGGCCTTTGTTTTTCTTGAAATCATTTGGATTTTTGGGGTTCAAATCATTTTTTCCATTATGTATATAGTGCGCCTAGAAACCCAACTTGGTATTATAATATCGACTTAATATGTATGTAAGATTGATATTAGTGTTTTATATGATAATGAATAAATTGAATTTGGATTGACTGCTTCTTATATTTATTTTATTTTTTTGTTCAAATGCACTATTTAATTCAAAATTTGAAATATGGGACCTAACATAAGTTATCGGATTGATTTGTCACCTCTGACCTAAGGGCTTATAGGTATTGTAATATCTAACCTAGGGTTATTGAATTTTCATACTATTGTTGATATTAATCCATGAATATATGCGTCTTTTCCCATAATAGTTGATTGTTCGTAGTAGCTCTGATGGTTTATCCTTTATACAAAGAGTGGATGGCTGAGACAAATAGACTAGGGGATGAGTATCGTAAAGTTGCTAATGAGTTCGTAAAATTCGCAAAGAGATGTCTTGATGATGAAGAGTTTCCGTGTCTGTGTGCACATTATAGGAATGGTAAGGTGTTTGAGTGGAAAACATTTTAACTACATCTTTTTAGATGGGGTATGAAAGATAATTATCGATCGTGGATTTTTCACGAAAAAATTCATATTCCCTTTGTTCGCGAGAAAAGTTCACAACAATCATCAAATAGGATAGATGTACAAGGTCACGCGGATAATATCGATCATAATATGTTAGAGGATTTAGTTGATGATGCTTATGGAGTTCATGAAGTGGAAGAAAATTAGGTCACTGCCAATGTAGAAGGTTTTGGTGCTCATGATGGTATTGGGATAAACCTTAATGATGACTATCAAAGTTTGAAATTTATGGCGACCCAACCATTGTACCCTGGTTGTTTTAAAGATCAAATACCTTTGCATGCCATGGTTGGTTTGCATAGTTTGAAGACCCAATATGGTTTGTCTGGCAATAACATGACAAGAATTCTGAATTGGGTGAAGGGCTTTCTATCTAAGAATAATATGCTTCCAAATAGTTATCCTAGTATGAAGAATAGTTTGAAAGGTTTGGGATGAAGAATAAATCAATTCACGCTTGTAGGTATGACTGTATAACATACCGAAAGGAGTATGAAAATTTCGATCGATGTCCGGTATGCGAGGAACCTAGATATGTGCAATCTACTTACAAGAAAGGCACAATTTCAAAAGTGCCTTAAAAAGTCTTGAAATATTTTCCCATTAGGCCTATATTGAGGCGATTTTTCACAGTACCGTGGATAGCGCAGGCTATTACTAGCATGCTAGGGAAAAATTAGGGGATAATATCATGCATCATCCTATTGACATGACTTGGCATGCTAGGGAAAAAGTAGGGGATAATATCATGCATCATCCTATTGATTTTATAGTTCGAAAAATGATAAATTATGATTATCTTAATTTTGCTCGGGAACAACGTAACACTCTTTTGGCAATATCAAGATATAGTTTCAATCCATTTCTAAATCTAAGAGCCAATCAGATTGTCTAGCTCGTGATCCTAAACTCAACCTATATCCTTCAGAGTGTATGAGATCTGAATTTTTGATGTTGTATTTATTGATACCTAGGCCAAAGATACCAAGTGAAGACATTGATGTCTATTTGTCTCCTTTGGTAGAAGAATTAAATGAGTTGTGGGTAGAGGGTGTGAAAGCGTTTGACTCTTGTAAAAAAGAAGATTTTACACTGAAAGCTATGTTGATTTGAGAAATTCATGATTTCCTAATTCATGGGACATTATCTGATTGTGTAGTTCATGGTTATCTAGGATGTTCTATTTATGGAGAGAAGACTGAATCTCAACATCTCAAGGGTAGTGAAAAAAATTATATACCATTCCCATAGGTGGTTTCTACCCCCAAGCATAGTTTTAGATTTGATAAAGGTTCTAATTTTTAACTGGTCGGGATTAAACATAGACTACCTCCAAGAAAACTTTCAGGTTCATAAATTAATAGTAAATATTCTAATTGTGGACCTAATATGTCAGGCAAGGATCCTAAACTGAAGAATGCCAAGCATAAGAAGATCTCAATTAAGAATGAAACTGAAAAAAGAAAGGCATAGTCTAGGAGGTCAATTTTATTTAACTTGCCTTATTGGAAGGGTAACCTAGTGCGTTATGTATTAGATGTAACGCGTGCAAAGAAGAACATCACCGAACATCTTGTGGGTACATGCCTTGGTGGGAGTCATTCGAATGATGTTGAAAATTCACGACATGACCTTAGATTTTTGAAACTTAAGCCACAGTTATGGTTGAAAGAAGATAGTAGCGAAAAGAAAATAATTCCCCCGGGTGAGTTTACTTTGATGAGTGAGGAAAGAAAGGTTCTTTTAAACACAACACATAATTTGAAAGTTCCCTATAATTTTTCATCCAACTTGCAAAGGATTGTTAATTATGCCACCCATGATTTACATAAGTGCAAGTCTCATGATTGGCATATGATCATGAAATTGGTTCATTTATTGTTTAAGCATTGTTTATCTAAGCATAAGGATTGGTTGAGGGCCATTATGCAAATTAACATCTGCTTCACACTTTTATTAAAAAGTAGTCAACCGAAAGCACATCATGGCCGCAAAAGTAGCTATAGCTGAAGCAATTTGTGTATTGGAGAAGTACTTACCACATCATTTTTTGACATAAGTGTTCACTTGTTGGTACACTTATGTTATGAGACACTTCTTTACGTCCCAGTTAGATATCGATGGATGCACCCGTTGAAAGGTTGATGGAAGTTTTCAAAGATTATGTCAAGAATATACGATACATTGAAGGATCAATTGCAGAGGAATATATTATCATAGAGTCATCAATATTCTCTCAGGAATATATGCCCGACCTAAGCATTGTAGATAACAGTGATGAGTTTGTTGATGGGGGTGGTCATGTAATGGGCACACGATAGAAATTAATTAGTTTATAGTATGAACAAGTAGCTCGTTATCTATTTGAAACTCATGACGATGCAGAAGAATGGAAAAGGTAAGTTTATGTTGTCTTTTTACATTATTTTAACTTTTATACTTGATCAACTTTATAATATATTTTCCATGGTCAATGTGAGAAATATAATGTGTCTGGGAACAATAAAATACAAATAATGATGGCACAATCAGATAGTGAATTTAGGCTATGGGTGTCACATGAGGTAATTATTATGAGAATGTCTCTTACTAAATTAAAATTTTCAAGAAATCTTTAAAACTAACCTAATTAATTTATGTATAATCTCAGTTGTTAACGATGGGTGATGAAAAACCAAGGCTTACTCGTCTAGTCACTGGACCCAATTTCATGGCACATAAGCACAAAAAGTATTGATTGAACGATTATGTATTTAGTGCAAGGGTTTAAGAGCAAAACATTAATGTATAGAACTCGGGCATTTCATAGATGGCTCTTACTTATTTTCGAGTGAGTGTGAAAGATAAAAACTACGTTGAAGCTTAAATGACTTACTATGGTGTCATTCGGAATATATTTGAATTAGCCTGTATAAGATTAAAAGAGGTTGTGTTTTAATGTGATGGGTAGTTGAGGATAAAAATGCTTGTAAAGTTGACAGGTACCAATTTGATCATGGTTGACTTATCTAAGATGAAGAGTAATGAGCATGTGAGAAATGAGTCGTTAGTTTGTGCTTTTCAAAAGGTCAAGCAAATGTTTTACTTAGAGTATATCAATAACGAGTCATGGTCAATCATCTTACACTTTCCAAAGCATCTAACCAGTAGCATGGATGACTTGACTGCTCCTATCAAATATCAATCCATTTTGGATGATAACCCGAATTTGAAACATTACTTAGATTTGTAATAAGGATTCCAATTGTTTTGAAATAATTCTATGTTTGGTTTATGATATGGATTTGTATTCTTATAATGTCATTGTTAATTTGTATTCTTCGAATGTCGTTGTTTATTTATCACAATTTAATGCTTTGTTGGATATATTATTATTGGATTATAATGCTTTGTTAATTTGGATTTGAACAGGTTTTTGGGATTTGAATCAATCTTTGTTAGTTAGTTAATGAATATGTTAATTTATATTTTAATCAGTTTAAGCATTATTTGAAATAATTCTTAGTTTGGTTTGTGATATGAATTCGTATTCTTCTGATGTCGTTGTTAATTTATCATGCATATTATCTAACAATGTCAAATTAATTCATTATTTATATTTCTAAATCATCTTCTTATATATATGTTTCCACTAATATAAATTTTTGCAGGATATGTCCTCATCAATGCGTGATAAGGGAAGCAATGGCGAGGAAGGCTCGTCTAGCACTAGGCCGATAAAGTGGGGCAAGTTGGGGAGCATAGTGGAGAACAAGATGTCCTTCCAAGCTAGGGACTTGGAATTGGCTAAAGCGATTATTGGCCCCGAGTACACTAATTGGAGGAGGGTGCCCGTTGAGCTTAAGATGGTCGTTTGGGGGGGGGGGGGGGGGGGGCATTACATGAAACTATGTTTAAAAACCTACAACTTTGTTGGATTAACTTAGACCCCTTAAAGTTTTAATATATTACAAAAGAGCCCCTAAAATTTTCAAAGTAAGATAACTTGAGATATATTTAACCCCTAAACCCCAACCTTACATCATATTAATCCTTTAGGCCTAAACTAACATATAATTATAATTTTAACCTTGAATTTTTTAAGATTACCAAAATGCCCATATACTTTACAAAAAGTGTACTTTAGGGATATAAAAGCATATATACAAATAATGAAGGACTAAATTCAAAACCTTCTTAAATTATATTTCAACCCCTATCCACATGTTTCCCCACATTAGCATAAGAAATTAAAACCACATGAAAACCTCCATGAACCCATGTGCACCCCATTTACCCACGATTAAAACCTCACTTAAACTAGTTCAAATCCACCTCCTTTTAGCTACAATCAAATCCTCTCATGAAGTAGTATAAATACCCCTCGACCCAAGCAGTAACAACTCACCCCATGGTTCAATTTCAAATCTCAAAACTCCCCTCAATTCAAGTATCTTATCATTTTATGCTTCATTTTCAATTTTTCAATTCTAATAGTTTTGTTTATAGTTAATATAGTTAGAACACTCATAATATGCAAGCTTTTAAGTGCAGAATGGCCAAGGATAGTAAACCCCAGTAGGAAAGCCATTAAAGCTTGAGCTTTAATGGTGAAACTCGATACATTGCCTTAAACTTTGATTCGAAGCCATAAATAACTTCATTATAACATAATGATCTCGAGTGTAATGGTTAAAATCCATGAATGTTCATGTAGATCTCAAATCGATCAAAAGTGTGTTTTGAACTCAAAACCTGGAAATTCAAAATTCTCCATGTACAATCCATCTTAATCTTTGAAACCAAAACCGAACTACTCTCACATATAGGAGAAACCAAACCTAATTTATAAGAGACCTTGTCATACTCTAGAAATCCACAAAAGTCATGTCAAATTAAAAAAAAAATTAAAAATTAAGCTATACTGAATGTCAATCCATAAAACTTATATATTTGGATTCGTCATGAAAAATTAGGTTAAGTTTGTAAAGGAATCATCTCAAATGGTATAGAAACGAAGAAAAAAACCTCGGTCAAAAATTGAAACCCTAAAAATTCAAAATTGAGACGTCGAAGATGAAGACTTTTTTCAAAAACTTTGACCACGCGCGTGAGGGCGTGTGGCCAATCAGGAAATTCTGATTTTTTTCACAAAATTTTTATTAAATTTTTCTGATCAAAATGGTATTAGATAAGACCGTGTTTGGATTTTCCTAGATCAAGTTATCCAAAAACAAGGTTTTTACTTAAAGAAACTTTTCCAAAATTACAAATTAACCCCTATCAACTTTTCCAACCTATGAGTTTGATCCCCAAACTTTTCCCATAAATACATCAAACTATTTTAAGATAAAAACTCTCTTGCGCTAAAGTTCAATAATGATCCTAAGTTGAAAATTTTAAAGTCCCAAGATAATTATAAATAAGACCCCGAAACGTTAAAAAAGACAGTTTTAAAAACAAAATCGACTGATTAAACCCCTAATACTTATATACCACACATTGTATAATAGAAGATCAAGCCTCAGCTCTTCTAAATATCCCAATGTGATAGCAAGACAACCGAATACTAAGCAAGAAGGTTTTTCCTACCTTTTTAGTATTATACTTTGTGTATTTGAAATAATGCTATTGATATCACTTTGTGATAGCCCCATTTACTCTTAATGTGTTCATGTTATTATATTTCCATACTACATCTTTTGTTAACCATCATCAGTATTTGAATTTATCACTAGTATTTAAACTTGAGGATCAATTTTAACCTTTCTCACCTAATAACTGATATCATGTACCTTATTGATTCAATTTGCGTTAGCACCTTTTGCCATTTTTACTATAAGCATCAGTATTAACTAGTAAGTAGACTGACGTGTTATCCCACGAAATTTTCTACTTGGCCTACTAGTCTCAGATGATTGAGAGCCATGATTATTGTTACATACGTATGAGTGCCACTTTAATTGTGTGTATAACAGATTAATTTTTTCCAAAAGTTTTGGGTTGACTGATTATTATTGTAAGTCAACTGGTGGCTTAATTACTTCTATACCCTTTAGTGAACTAGTAAGAATCAGATTATTAGTTCAAAACACTTTGACTTTCTTTACATGATCCTAATTAAACTAGTAATGAACCGTATTTCTTAAACGGACTAATCACTATAGAATTGTGAATTCCAACATTTTGATGTTTTATAATCTGATAAATATAGAATTATTAGCTTATTATTGTCAACGGCTTAAACATTGCTTCTATACACACTCCAACTCTTATTTATATCTATATCATTGTTATGTAACTGGTAGAACCTACTTAAGCATATTTGTGCTAATATCTTCCTTCTCCAGATGCGCCAGGAGAAAGAAGATAGTATCTCTTCCCTACTAGAGACAAAAATAGTTCACCTATTTACGTATGTGACCGTGTGGGCAAAGATTAAACCAGATGGGAGTAAGGAATGGCACTTTTCAATTTTCAATATTATCGTGTGTACTAAAAACATGTAACTCACTCCTGCGGTGGTTCAAACCTATCTAAACATATTAATAATGAATAAAGTTATGTTATTCCGCCTTATCTTTAATTCATTGCTTTATGTGTACTTCTTGTTCATTCATACGAAAAAACAGGGTGTGATAGCCATACGACATATTGAGGGATGTGTTAGTTCTTACATTGTATGGCCTATCTTACTCCTCCAACCTAAGAATCAGTGAACATTTGATTTTACATAATAATTTGTATTTAACATTCAAATTCGGGTTAATATATTGTGTTCCTTATTTATATTTAGTTAGTGATTGATTATTACTATTACTATTATTGGTATTGATTATTGTTAGTTATTGTTAAAATATACCTTTGATTGTTGCTACAGGTTAAAAATATATATTGTTGGGCTGTGGCAGTGGAAGTGGCTATACTTCGCATCAGTTTTTTTTATTCTGCTGCCCAGTTTTTCACTGACTTTGACTGTGACAAGTCCTTGATAAGGAATACTTGTCAAGGACTTGTCACGGTCAAAGTCCATGAAAAGTTTTTCTTTAACAAGGACCTGTCATGGTCAAAGTCTGTGACAAAAGAAAACTTGTCACACTTTGATTCTAACATGTCCGTAAAAAATGAAAACTTACCGCGAACTTTGATCGTGACAAGTCATTGACATAACTAGTTGTCACCCCTATTCCTGTCACGATCTTTGACCGTGACAAGTTCGACTTATCATGGTCTATAACCGTGGCAACTAGTAGGTTTTAGTATAGTGTTCTACGAACTTGTTATTATTAGATATGTCGACATATGATATCATTTTGGTCATGGATTGGCTAGCGCAATATCACACGCGGATAGAGTGCAACATGAACTAAAATGAAAGTACAACTTGAAATGAAGAAAATAATAAAGAATTATAAACAATTACACAATGGAAGGTAAAGTAAGATAAAACTAATAAAAGTAAAACAGTTTAAAAAGAAAGGCAAAGGAATTGTTATAAAATGGAAAAGGAAACTACACTATACCTTACAAACTACTTCGAAGAAGATACAAATCGTAAATAACTGAAAAGAAAATAAAAGGAAATAAAATGAAAAAGAGGTAAAACAAGTAATGCAGTTTTTTGTTGAGGGAACTAGTTTCTTATTTTTAGAGTTCCTTGCCATGTAGTGCAAATGCGTTGTAACTGTCGAGTGGTTACCTGATTAAATTTTTCCTACCTAGATACTCATGCCCCCACAAAGTTGTCCCCTTAGTGCTCTAACCCACGTCCAAAGTTTTGGCAGGTGTGAAGCATTTGAGTTTCCATTTACATTAAGTTAGTATATTAAAGCTTATTCCAATTTATAATCCCTCGTGGCAACACCTCATTGGACGGTAATAATATGATGTAAACAACGGCTCTTAACAAAATATCCTCTAAATCTTGTAGAGAGTGGATAATCCACTTCTAATTGCGTCCACATATCCACTTTGAAAAACTCCACTCCAAATCTTCAGATTTTCCTCTTGTTTACCTCCCAAGTGAAGATCTTCAATGGAAAATTACAAGGATAGGTTTTCTAAGGTTGTTTTGATCAATCACTAAAAACATTCTCACAAAATGTGTCAATTAAAGTGGGATAAAATAAAATCCCATCTAGTATTTCTAGAGAGAAATTAAGCTCTTACATCTAAAAATTTACAAAAGGAAGTAATATTTATAATTCAAAAGTGGAGCCAAAATGCCTTTTTATAGTGAAAAACAAGTTTCCCACTACAACGAACTCCGTGCACACAGATGCTCTTTTGCCTTGTGCACATTCATAAAAATGATCATGATAGAGCTTACTGGCCATATCCATTTGCATGATTCCATTTCCACAGTGACAAATTGACTCCGAACGCACGCATGACATCATAAATTTTATCAAAATGCCATTTTGAAGGATTTTTTAAAGTAAATGATTCGGAATGGCTCATTTTGCCCATGTTTGAAAAATGTGACATTTTGATGATAAGCACAAGTGCATAAAATACGCGCGCGCGCGCGCGCGCGCGCGGGGGGCGGGGGGGGGGCATGAGAAGGCATCCTAAAGTGTATCAAAGGTCATATACCATATTCGAAAATCCGTCGAAGTCTTTGAGTCGATGAAGATGCAATACAAGACGACTCGAACACGAATAGAGGCATACATGGAACTCAAGCATCCAAACAAACAAGAAATGCCAAAAATATGTTCTGAGACTAAATTAAAAACTCATATACGTCTGACAAATAAAAATATTTTTACGCGATATAAGTCGAGAAACACTTTTATACAATTTCACTTTTATCACGGAATAGACAAAGGGGAGATTGTAAGAGTGTATATTATACTCATGTTGTGCCCTATAGGACTAGATTGTCTTATTCCGTTGACAAAATATTGTGTCTTATCTTTAAGATCGTTTTTGATAAGTTTCGTTCAAATCATTCAACAAATTTCTCAAGACAATGTATCATTTGCATACCACTCTTAGGAAAGGTAACATGAACTATAGACTCTTTATGCACATTGTCACAAAAATTATATCTTTCACAAGTTTTGTGTGTGCTTGCTTTGGTATGGATTATTGAATATATATATATATATATATATATATATATATATATATATATATATATATATATATATATATATAGCAAAAAATATGATTTAAAACCCTTTATTACATTAAATATATTTAATGAGTTAAAATTTGGACTTGTTCCAAAATTTAAGTTATTGGCCTTCTTAGGTTTCTTCAGGTCCTTCACGAGCATCGTCACAGTGAAGCGTTCTTCGATTCAGCGATGGTCTTTCACTGGTCCCAAACTTGATCAGGTATTTTTGGTATGTTTTCTGCTACTTAGATTCGCTAAAGCGTCGCGGCAACGAAGGATATTTTCACTGCAATGAAGCTCCAGTGAAGGTGTCCAGACTGGTGCCAAACATTTTCTTTCTTTTAGATTTTAAATATCTTTTTTAGGAACTCGTGAAAGTATAAAATCCATCGATATATTTTTCTCTTTTTCATCTTGTCACTTTATTGTAACGCTACCTTATCTCTGTGTCCGCCAAGCTTCTCTTGAATGTTTGACTGTATATGTATGTGGGTTTAAACTTCGTTTCTAAAAGATTATATGTAAGAGAGAAGTTTGATTTTTTTGTGAATATTTTGAGAGGCAAATCTTTTGAAAATACATTGTAACACCCCGTTATTTTGAAAAATTTATTAATAGTAATTAATCGTATTAAATCTAGAGAAATAAAATTTACTTATCTACGATGTTGATAAATTAAATTCATGGGATAAGATTTTTGCAAGTAAGCAAAGTGAAGTTTCAAATTTTTATATAACGATTTTAATTGCTTAATAAAAATAAAGTATAAATTTTGAATGCTAATATATTATTAAGTGGGACTAATTGATTTAAGGGTCAAATACCAAAAAGTCCCTCAAACATTTTTTAATACACATTTAGTCCAAGAATTTTATTTTGTACCAAAAAGTCTCTTATTCTCTTACTTGTAAAGGTCCGCGCCAGCGGCATAATGAAGGACTTTTTGGAGCAAAATAATAAGATTTTGATTAAACGTGTATTAAAAAATATTCGATGGACTATTTGGTATATGCCCCTTGATTTAATTAATCAAATAGATAGTGTACTTATTTGTTATAATGAATATTAGTAATATGATTAATTAAATTAGTGGGCCATGCTAAATATACTAGGTTGAAATTTTTATGGGGCGAGATTTCATCTTTGGTCCCACTATGATATATAAAGGAAAGGGGAGATAATAATCATTAGGGTTTGGTTTGGGGGTTTCCTAAACTAACATGAAAACGACGCTCTAGAAGTGTGAGAGTGAGATATAGAACTCAGTTTCTCATTTGTGCAAGGGGAAATTTTTTTGATGTGTTTAACGACATCAATACTTGATGTTTTCCAATCAAAATAGCTTCTTCTCTCACTTTATTTAATGTTTCTTTCTTTTCTTCTCAAGGGTGTTCTCTCACTTCATTTAATATGGAACAAAACAGTTTATACCATTTATATATAAAAAAAGAAAGACATTTTTATAACATAATATTTTTTCTTTAATAACAATTTTTATATATAAAAACATTACAAAAATATTTAAATGTATTTAAAACTGTTTTTTATATATAAAAACATTAAAAAAAATCCTTTTCTATATAAACTATTAAAAATGTTTTAAATATGTACTATTTTTTTAAAACGTTAAAAATGTGTTTTCTTAAATAGTTTTTTTATATATATATATAAATAGTTTTTTTATATATATATAAACAATTTTTCATAAATAGAAACTCTAAAAATATATTTTAAATGTTTTTTTAAACTGATTTTTTAAAAAATATGCACTATTTAAATATGTACTGTTTTTAAATGGTTTTTAAAAATATGTACTGTTTTTAAATGTGTACTGGTTTTTAAATGTTTTTAATTTTTTTTAAATGTGTACTGTTTTTTAAAAATATGTATTGTTTTTAAATTCGTACTATTTTTTAAATATGTATTGTTTTAAATGTTTTAAATATGTACTATTTTTTAAAAATAAACTGTTATTTAAACATAAACAGTATTTATGCATATAAATATGTACTGTTTTTTTATGTATAAACATGTTAAATGTTTTAAATATGTACCATTTTTTTATATAAAAAATAGTTTATATATACAACTGTTTATTAAAATCTATATGTATAAAAAACCGTTTATGTTTAAATAAGAGTTTATTTTAAAAAAATTGTTTTAAAAAAACATTTAAAGTATATTTTTACAGTTTAAAACAGTACATATTTAAAACATGTTTAAAAAATACATATAAATTATTATTTAAACATAAACGGTTTAAATGTGTACTATTTTTTATATATAAAATATGTCTTTTATATAAACTGTTTTCATGTTTATATATAAAATGTGTTTTAAATATATAAATTTCTACTGTTTTTTAAAAGAACAATTTAAATAAACTGTAAAAATATATAAAATATGTACTGTTTTTAAAAGCAGTACATATTTTTTTGTCAAACAGTACATACTTTTAAAAATAGTACATATTTTATATATAATCTCATTTAAAAACAGTACATATTTAAAACATAATAAAAACACTACACATTTTAAAAAAATTAAAACATTTAAATAACAGTACACATTTAAAAATAGTACTTATTTTAAAAAAAACAGTACGCATTTAGAAACATTTAAAAAATAGTACACATTTACAAAAATTTAAAAACATTTAAAAACAATACATATTTAAAACATTTAAAATAGTACATATTTTTAAAAAAATCTGTTTAAAAAAACATTTATAATATATTTTTACAGTTTTTAATTATAAAAAAACGTTTATATATAAAAAGAACTGTTTATATATTAAAAAAACTATTTAAGAAAAAAAGTTTTTAATGTTTTAAAAAAATAGTACATATTTAAAACATTTTTAATAGTTTATATACAAAAGATTTTTTTTTAATGTTTTTATATATAAAAAATAGTTTTAAAAACATTTAAATATTTTTGTAATGTTTTTATATATAAAAATTGTTATTAAAGAAAAAAAATGTTATGTTACAAAAATGTCTTTTTTTTACGTATAGATAGTGTAAAATGTTTTGTTTCATATTAAATGAAGTGAGAGAATACCCTTGACAAATAAATATTAAATGAAACTAGCATGAAGGCCGCGCGATGCGCGACCGAATTTAGGAAAGCTTTATTCTTTTGTTATTGTGTCTTTTTTCACATAATATATTTCATGAATGAAAGGAGATAGAATTTTAAATTTATATAGCATGTAGGTCACGCGATGCGTGGCGAATAATTTATAAATGATTATAATCATTTAAAAGAAGTAAATTTATTTATCTAATGACTGAAAAAATTATATGTTACCTTCAAAGTGAGAGCTCAAAAAATCGAGGGAAGCCAAGAGCATCCTTGGCGGTCTCAGCAGCCCCATGTGCCTTGACCATCATCTGCAGACAGGTTTGCACATCAATACATATACAAAGCATAATTGGTGTAAAACAAAAAAAGAAAACAATCAATCAAGCATTCACTTATACCCATTTTTTAAGCAGTGGTGTCGTGGAAAGGAAACGAACTCAATTGCATGCCCTTCTATGCACGTAAAACAGTTCGCTTGTCGGTCGTTTAAAAATAAAAGGTCATTTGTACTTTAACGATTGTAACTAGTTAAAATACAATTTAATGTTGTTTGGAGGCCGCCCTTTTGTTAAAACCAACGAAAGTGATTATACATATGTATGCGCCCAATTAATATATGGAGTCTTTTCATTTCTAAAAAAAGAGTACATCGAGGCAACGTAAACAGGAACTACCAACATAAACTGTATACATAATAAATTATGAAAAACTCAATTCTTAAACTAGGATTTACAATTAAAAAAAATCCTTAAATCATATGAAAAGGTATGAGTTATTGGGATCTAACGTATGGGGAAAAATGAAACCAAATTTCAGATTTCTTGACACAAAAGTGCAAACAACATTCAACAGTCAAAATCATTAAAAAAAAAAAATCAACGCTAACAACCTAGTTCCAAAAAAACAAAATAAAATGAAATGCACATCCAAACTCTAGAGAACAATATAAAAAAAAACATTTCTAAAGTATGAAAGTAAAAAATAGATTTTAAAATCATCAAACACAAAATTAAATGAATATGTTTTGACGGGCTAGGACCACACGAACTTCGTGTGATGTCATTTTTCTTTTCTTGTTGTTTAAAGTTATTAATAATAAAAATCTACAATTTAATAATATAGAGCAATTTTACATTAGCAGTTTTCGTTGATGGTTAAAATCATCTGAAACTAGGGGTGTTCGCGGTCTGATCCGATCCGATTTTTAGTAAATTTAAGCACCGGATCGATTAAACTGGTTTTGAGGCTTAATCGGTCCGGTTTTTTGTATGGTCGGTCCGGTCTAACTTATCAGTCCTAATTATATTTGTCATCATTAAGAGACTCTCTTAAGACTTGTTCATCTTAATAAAATGATCCGTGTTTTAGTATGACTTTATTGTGAGATTCATATTCAACTAGGAAAGTTTTTCCAGTATAGAGGCTTATGTATGTTCATTACCACACATGCAAATAAAAAATAACTTCAAAGAACTGGACCAAAAATCGATCTTTAAAAGTAATAATTCATAAAAATGAAACTAATAAATGTTTTAGTGTTGACATTTATGAATTTTCATACGCTCTTACATGGTAGGAATAACTTAATTTAACTGCTATGAAAATGAAAGAGCGGGGCTGTTTAATACCTGAGTGAAAGAGCAGCTGCTGTTTAACAGACCTCTGTGTGACCTCTGTGGCAACAGCGGCGCAACATCGGTGCAGTAGTTGAGGGAACTTGAGAAAAGGAGGGCAGAAAATAGAACTTGAGAAGAGGAGAGCTGAGAGCTGAGCTGAACAGACCTCTGTGTGACCTCTCAGTGTTCCTCACCGTGTTGTTGTTGTTGTAACTTGTTGGCTTGTGAGAGAGAACATATGTGTGAATGTGTGCGTGTGTTTTAGATTTAGGGTTACTTTTTTTTATTTGACGAGCGTACCCCCAAGAAGTTAGTTGTGTCCCTTGTGTGCATGTGTTATTAATATATATGTATAAATATAATTAAATACATATATATTAATAGTAACCGGTCCGGCCGGTCCGGACCGGGTATTTAATAAGGGAGACCGAGGACCGGATCGGTTAGACCGGTCTAAAAAAAAAAATCTAGACCAGACCGATAAAAAAAAATCGGTAAAATTAGAACGGTCCGGTTTGGTCCGGTTCGGTCCACCGGTCCATTCGGTTTTCTGAACACCCCTATCTGAAACATGGTGGCTAAAAGAGAACATAAATAAAAGAGAAGAGAAAGTGTTGGATTATATTAGTTCTAAAATGATGGCAGTCTTCCAAGATACCACCTGCTCCAATACAACCAATTTAAAATAGAAGAAATGAAAAATAAAGATATGAGTTGGAGAAAGCCAATAAAGAGAATAAAGTACTGTCTTTTATTTTATTAGGCCAACTGCCCTTTGTTTTATTTAGTTGTGTTCCACCGTAGAGGTTTGACATCAACTCCCAAATTTGTGTTTTAACCATCAGGAAGGAAATCTAATAGATGTGGGGGGAGATGAATTAGATGTATATTTGTAACTACATGAATTTAGGCATATTTGTAAGTACATAAATGTGAACAGTTAGATGAGTTGGAAATTGTGGAGCAGCGTAATCCGTGAAAGAGGAAGAAACAAACATTGATGATAAATGATAGCAAGCATTTATTACTTATTGTTACGTGTCATCCTCATAAGATTTGTGCATTTATTACTGCCACGAAGCAAATAAAGAGAATAAAGTATTGTCTTTTATTTTATTACGCCAGCTGCCCTTTGTTTTATTTAGCCGTGTTCCACCGTAGAGGTTTGACATCAACTCCCAAATTTGTGTTTTAACCACCAGGAAAGGAATCTAACAGATTTGGGAGGATATGAATTAGATGTCATAATATTTGTAAGTACATGAATGTAGACATATTTATAAGTACATAATATTTGTAAGTACATGAATGCAGACATATTTGTAAGTATATAAATGTGAACAGTTAGATGAGTTGAAAATTGTGGAGTAGCGTAATCCATGAAAGAAGGAGAAACAAACATTGATGATAAATGCTAGTTAGCCTTTATTACTTATTGTCACTCGTCAGCCTCATAAGATTTAAGCATTTATTACTGTCACGTGTCAGCCTTATATAAATTAGGTCTATAATTTTTATATACTTATATAAATAAAAGAAGAAACTATTTTAATTGGAACACATTAAATATTAATGTCGTATTATACATAAAAAAAATTGGCAGGAGCCACAGAAAAATGCAAATGGGTTTGACCAATTGGTAGCATTGAAAACGAGGAAAGGAAACATAAATCAAGAAGAAAAAGAAGGGATAAATGCACAGATTTTGAATAGGGAACTTGGTTTGATCAAATGAAATTAATAAGGATAAACGTATGTGTATTCAGTTTGGTACATATGTTTTATATTCAATACTTTAAATTTTTATATTTTATTATTAGACGGGTATATAAAATACTCAATTAATAAAAAGAGAGAGCTATTACAGGGGTGGTAATTCGGGTTAGTCGTGTCATTTTTGGATCACGTTGATTTTTATTTAAGTATAAATTTTGGGTACTTTTAAATCTATACAAGTTAATCGTATCAAGTTTAAATCATTTCGAATTATTATCATAAATGAATTATCGTATAAAAAATGGTCAGGTCTTGCCGGCATTGCCGAAATCAAGGAGAGACAAAGGGGTCTTTTCCCTTTTTGTCATCATCAGGCGCTGAAACCGAGGGGAGAAAAGGAAACTTGTGAGAGTGGCACTTTTTTTTGGCATTTGAAGATGTCGGACAGCTTAATTGGTGGGTGAGGGACTCCTTTTATTTTAACTTTTGTCCACCATTTCTTTTATTGATACGTTATTATTTATGCCCCCAACCCAAACTTTGTTCACATTTGCAAACCAAGCCCCAACTTTATTTACATATTATTTTAGAGAGGTTTTCGAGGCTATTTACGAGGGGACTCTCAAGCGGACTTCTTTACCAATTCAGGACTAATCTCGGTATATATTTTTCAAGGCAAGTGATTTTCAACTCCTCTACTTTTATGTGTGTATTTTCTTATTTCACCTAAACTAAATTTTTGTGTTAAAATTTATTAGTGACTCTTATAAAAGTGTGCAATTTTAATTAATGTAATATTAGGTGAATTTAAGTAGTTTTATATAATTAAAAATTCATGTCAAGCCTATTAATTTGCAAAAATTAGGTATTGACCCAGTGACCCTTAGAAAATTTTGAAATTCAAATTTATGTTCTAGTAGGTGAATTTGAATAGTTATATATAGTGAAATATTTATATCGAGCCTATTAGTTTGCAAAAATTAATTATTGACCCAAATGCATAAAAATGATACTTTTAGATTTTTACCCCATTTGTAAAAATTAATAGTCTGGGAGACAAGAATAGACGATGCAAAATAAATTTAGAGTTAAAATGTTCAGAAAGTTCAATTGCTCAGTAGGGTTGTACCTTTCGCCTTAAGAGTAGTACATTCGATATGTATGTTGCAAATCGATGAGATTCGTTACGGGACTCTTGTTCATGTTATAATATCCAATATGAAAATATTCTAAATGACTTGGAACAATTGATACGCATTAATGAACCCCTTATGATGTAGTGTGCCTGCTTAAAATAATTACGTGCCCTTTTTATGTAAGGACTCAATATGAATCCATGTTCGAAACCATGCTATTGTCGATGTGTGTTATGTTATGTAGACGTTAGAAGGAGTACGAAAAATTATTGTGATTAGTTTGGCTATTGAATAGTAGTGTGGAATAATTCGGGGATTTCTCGCGTAGACATTTAAATTCTTGCCATACTCTAGCATAATAAACCTTAAATAAATTGTCTTAACAACTACTCTTTCTAAACGTTAGTGTATCGAGAGGGTTTCTTATTTGAATTTCACTTCAGTGAGATGTCACACACATGGAATTTAAAGATGGGTTGTCAGGATGGCTTAAAACATAAATACAAATATTAAACTTTCAACTTTACGCTTTTCATTACGAAGAATCACTTGCATAATGTTTGCCCCTTTAGCTCTCTATAAAATCGTTTAAGATATAGGTAATGAATCCTAAATAGTAGAGCCGAGTCGAGATAACTGGGGATAATTGAGGTTTGAGTAGTTCCTCAGAGTGAATAGTTACGTGTCAAAATGTCAATATTAATTGAACTTGCTAGATGGAAATGAATGGGTGGGTACCTTGGAGGGGCACCCTGATGTTATGATATGTAAATTTCCGGCAATGCGAATACCATGTGGCGTTAGGGCGTAAAACGTGATGTTTATGGTTTATTATGATATGTTAATTCCCAGCCATGAGAATACCAGGTGGCATCCATGCGAATACCAGGTGGCATTAGGGCTTTATCATCCAAGGGGACATAGTAAAATGACACTAAGAAAAAGGGAAGCAAGAACGGGGGAAAGAATGGCTCCAAAGGTGAAGGTAAGAATGACACCTATAAGGCATTCCAAGCTGTTAATACAGTTTTTAAGGAACCCATTTATAATATTCTCATCAAGATCAAGGACGATCCCTTCATCAAATGGCCCAAGAAGATGGGCGTAGATCTGACTAAGAGAAATAACGTACTAAGGTGCATATTCCATAAGGATGGTGGTCATCGAACCGAGAATTCCAAAGCTCTGAAGTCACATCTGGAAGAGCTAGTTCAGGCAAGGCACCTTAGCAATTAATTTAATAAGAAAACAGAGAATGTCACAACTACTGGAGACCAGAAGCCAGACATTGTCCTCAATGATGACACAGGACACGAGTTTGCCATCATTCATGGGGCGTCATACCTCAAACAGATTCAGGGCAATGCCGTTATAATGGAAATCAAGAAGGTGACTGTCGTGATGGAAGCTTTTCAGATCAATCCAGCCAAAACTTAAGATGGAAAGCATCGGTGACCAGAAGATGTTGACTACATGAAGTACATCGTGTTCATCGAAGAGGATTTGGTCAGGGTATTAACCCCACATCATAATGCATTAGTAATCACACTCAATATTGCTAATTGGGATGTCTACAAGCTATCGGTGGACGGGAGTTCATCCGAAGTGATGTATCTGGACCTGTTCCATAAGCTGAAATTGAACGTCGTCGACCTCAAAGAAGCCACTATTCCATTGGTTGGCTTCGCAGGAAGGATTACCATGCCAATGGAAAATATCACCTTGTCGGTCAGGGCAGGTAACATCTCGAAGTTAATCGAGTTCTTAGTTGTGGATATTGAGTCCCCATACCATGTTATTTTGGACAGAGGCTAGCTCCACGCCATGAAGGCCATTCAATCCACTTATCATCAAAGGCTGAAATGCATTACAGATCGTGGAGTGGTCGAAATTCATGACGATCAAGCTATAGCTCGAAAATGTTTCATCCCAGCCATCCGCCTGAAGAAAGAGAAAAATAAGGAGCCCGAGAATGTCCAAGAAGGGGTTGTTCTCTCTAAATAGCAACAATGATATGGTCGGCCAAGGGTGGAAGAGACTAGGTCCACCATGTAGACAGGGTCATTGAAAGCTTGGAAGAAGTTATAGCCGATGATAACTTTGTAAAAAGGAATTTTTTGATTGGATTTACTCTTATCGATCAGGAGAAAAGGGAACCGATTGCACTTCTTAAAAGCAAGAAAGATGTTTTTTCATGGGAGCCTTATGAGTTGCCTGGGATTGACCCTAGCTTGGCATGTCATCATTTAGATGTCGATCCTACTTTTAAGACCATCACTCAAAAGGCTCGTCGAACATCTCTCAAAAAGGCCAAGGCAGTAGAGAAAGAGGTAGGGAAGCTTGTGGATGCAGGATATATCAAGGAAGTTCACTTCCTTGTATAGTTTTATAACCCAATGGTAGTTCCCAAGAGTAATATAAATTGGATGGATTGCATAAATTTCATCGACCTGAACCAAGCATGTCCTAAAGATATCTTCCCTTTCCCGAAGATAGATCAGTTGGTCAATGCCACAACGACACACGAAAGTAAGAGCTTCATTGATGCTTACTCGGGATAGCATCAGATCCCTCCGCATGGGCCTAACCAAGATAAGATCTCTTTTATAATCTCGGTTGGTTTGTACTGCTACAAGTTCATACCTTTTGGCCTCAATAATGCAAAGGCAACTTACCAAATATTGGTAACCAAGATATTTAGCAAACATATGGGAGAGACGATGGAAGTGTACATCGACGACATGCTCATCAAAAGAAAGAACAAGGCCGATCACCTCTCAGACATAACAGCAACCTTTGAAATCCTCATAAAGTACCGAATAAAGATTAATGCAAGTAAGTGTTCATTAGGAGTCCAGTCAAGAAAATTCTTAGGCTACCTAGTGAGTAATAGGGGAATTGAGGCCAACCTAGATCAAATCGATGCTATCATCAAGGTCCGGCCTCCTGAGACACTGAGATATGTTCAGAAGCTTATCAAAATGCTCGTTGCAGTCAATCGCTTCATCTTTAAGTCTTCGGAGCGCTACCGACCATTATTTCATCTCATAAAAAAAGGCAAAGGCCTAATATGGAATGAAGACAGCTCGCAAGCTTTGGAGGAGGTCAAGTCTTACCTTAGTAAGCCCCCACTGTTGGCATATCCAGACGATGTATAACAACTATACCTTTACCTGGCGGTATCAGACCATATTGTGAGCGCCTTAGTTTGTGAAATGGAGGGAGAATAACATCCAATTTACTATGCCAAGAAGATGCTATTAAATTCCGAACAACGGTACTTGCCCTTGGAAAATATCGCCTATGACCTACTGATCGGTTTGAGGAAGTTGAAGCACTACTTCAAAGCTCATTCCATAACAGTGATCAACTCTTACCCACTCAAGGCCATTTTATGACAAGCTGACCTCTCTAGGCGTCTTTCAAAATGGTCGATCGAGCTCGAAAGATTTGGCATCCACTTCCAACCTAAAACGACGATTAAGGGATAGATCCTAGCAGATTTTAATGCTGAGTTCACAGGAGATCGACCAGCAGATCAGCTGAACAAAGAGAAATGGTCACATGTGATGTAACGTCCAAAGATTGGACATTGTATGTTGATGGAGCCTCAAATTCCAAGGGGGAAGGAGTAGGGATTGTTCTTGTTACCCCCGAAGACATAGTAGTCCACTACACCAAATTAAGTATTTTGTAACTAATTGAAAAAATGATTTATAAGTGTTCGAAACACTTACAAAATTTATAACTGTTTTAGTCACTTATAAAATTTGTAAGTGTCTATGACTGATACAAAATTATTAATATAATAGACAATAGATAATATAGAACACGTGAGTGTCATGTGTAAATTCCAAAAGTGTTAAAAAACATTCCTTCCCACTATTGCATTTTCATTATTCCCGCTTTAGAGAACCATCTTCGCGCTTAGTTCTTCGACTCATCACCGTCGCATTCCATCCATGGTATCATCACCATCGTGTTCCATCTGTATTTGGTCTCAAGATCTCAGGTTGTTCCTCTTTGGTCTCAGGCGCTTCCATCTGGTTTGCTGTGAGTCACCATCGCGTCTCATCTTTGTTCTATGGAGGTTTCTCTTCTCAGATATAGGTAATACTACCTATAATATATTTCTTTACAGTATTTTTTTGGGAAGTTGACATGATCAGATAGAGTTGATACCAAATCGAACAACCCATAATATGTTTTTATAAAAAAAAAACAGATTTATTAAAACAATCCATATTTTTATCTCGATTTGGAAGAAAATTTTAGATTGTTCTGTTTGGAAAAGAGGTTGTAGTGTTTCTGTTTATAATTTTCTGATAATATTTTTTCGGAAAAGCAACTTGTTTGAATATATAAATCAACAAGTAGCTAGAGATAGTCGGTAGTCAGTGTTTCTTTGTGTGGTATTAGGTTCAGTTTATTTGTAGCTGTATTTTTAATCTTCCCTTGTCGTCTTCTCTCTTTATGGAAACAATCGAACAACGGTGTGGTTGTAATTTTGCAGGTGAAAGGTATGATAACAGATTTTAGGGATGATATGCATTGATAATTTCTTGAAATTCTTGGCTGTCTTTTGGATTCATTTACATCTGGACTACAGGCACCTTGATTATCCATTTCTTTCTCAATTTTCAAATGAAATTGGCAATAATATATTATTATCATGCGTATTTGGTGTAGGGCCACAACAAAAAATACCCTCCAACATAACACTTTATTGGTTTGTATTATTTTTTTGGTATTTATCACCAAATTTTGTATAGGCTTACAGAATATTGAACATAATTGCAACACATTTTGTTTAATTGCCTACTACGATCAGGTTCTCAACACAAATGCAATGCTCGAGGATGTACTTTTAAGATAGAGTGGTGGTGAGATCGTATTTTTCGCTTCTCCATGGCCATAGGTAACACCTACGTGCCTGCTATGGAGATGACCAAGTGGTTCAATACCAACAAGTTAGTTTTTACAAACCAATCACTCTTGTCAATTTAAAAATATGTATTATAATCATAGTAATACTTATGTAATGAAGATAATTAATAATGTGTTGTTCATGTTTTGATGCAGCCATTTTATTGTCCCCGAGTTTGGACATGATGTGAAGTTTTCATATGCTTCCCACAAGGCAGTGAACGAATATAAGGACGCTAAGGCGGTAAGTAGATGCTTTTCAATTTTGTATATTTCCAATTATTGTCTTATTGGACGTGATCACTAAATTCGATGTCATAAATTAAGAATGAAGTTCTGGTATTTAGTTCCCAACGAGTTTGAGAGTTCTCGTTGTGGGTGATGATAACTATACTCTTATACAACGTGATACTTAGCTTAAAACTTGTAGACATTGGTGGTCATTGGATGTTTTTTTAGAAATAAAACTCAAATATAATAAATTAAGGAATTGTGATGTTTAATATAGTTTTACGCCACGAGTCCCAAAAAGGGCTCCCACAAAATTTAGCATTAAATTGTTAGTACTATATCTTATTTTTTTATGGTAAAAAAATAAGTCTACTACTAATGAACTCAATAATTTAGCGACACTCATGATATCTTTGAGGCCTAGTTCTATGATATTTTCTCAAGTTACAACCTACGATAGTATGTGATCCCCTCAATCCATTTTTCTTCTGTGCTTTCACCATGTCCGAAACTCTAGTCTCAATATTCGCCATCAGAATTAAATTTTATTTTTTTAGCTTTTAGGGCATTCACATCAATCTCTCTAAAATGAGCCCCATATAACTTGGACTCTTTTTTCTTTACATGAGTACCGAAATTTATAAGGGAAACAGATATAACTTACCTAGCTTCTCTAAGAGCATATATTAGCTCCCCAAAAAGTTCCTTAATTTATTTCATGAAAAATGTGTGGGCAACACCCTTCTTACCATATCATCCAGTCCTGCCAATTTCCTGGACATAATCCTCTGTCGTGAGTGGAAAATTATAATTTATTACCACTTTAATATCTGGAATATCCAATCCTCGAGCCGAAGTTTCATAATTTGACATGTTTGAAGTTCTTTGTCCATGAAATTATTTCCTGGAACTGGAAATTGGTACTAGAATTTATCAAGAGTTGTCCTATGTTGGAGGTTCTTATTTTTTAGGTGAGGCAAGGGTGAATAATAAAATCACCTTCCAACTAATTATAGAGTAAAGTTTGAAATGGTGATGATATGGAAATATTGTTTCCTTCTTATGTCAGGGTTTTTCATTTTCATGTGCCAATGTCGGGACATCATGGTTGGAATGGAATGTTCTCGATTGTTTAAGATCACACCTAAAGACAATCAAAATTACGAGATTGGGGTCGAACAATGGAGTTGAACAGTTGAGGTACTTTGTGGAGAATTCCAAAGTTTTGTGAGAAGACTATAATAAAGATGAAGGGTGTTGTTGAACAATTAAAACTTCCAAAGTGTTCAAAGCCATATCAGATTGAGATCTCCTAATATAATTTGCCTTGAAGTTTTCAACTTACTGAAGACATGAACATCAACTTAACATCATGTTCTGATAACATGGTTGCTACTCCCTTCTCTTTGGCTGATTCATACTAGTTTGGTTTGAACATAGTGGGAATTATCTCTTTTAGGTTGGGTTGAACTTAGTGGGATCTATCTTTGTTGGGTTTTTATAAGAATGTCAATATGGTAATGAAAAATGCATTTGTTCTGATGGAAATCATGTAGTCTATGTAGTTTACCCGTTCAAATATGTAGGTCCTCAATATATTCTACGCATTTTGTTAAGTTTGTTCAGAATTTGTTATTAGGATTCATTAATATTTTTTTAAGAATTTTTTAATGGAGCACTAGAGTGTCAAATTCATAAAGATAACAATGACAAATCCAAAATATTCATTTATTTCAGTTACTTGTCATTGACTCTCTACCTTTAACTTCATTAGATAACCATCGAATTATCATTCTTATATGCAACTTCTTTTAGTGGACTCTATATGCAGTTAACAAGAGTTATCCCAAGAACCGCGGTGACCCGTCTTGCTTGCCCATGTTGTCAAGAATATTTAATGCCTTCCTATAGAGGCGATGGTGCATGTGACCTGCTTTACGCTCTAGGTCCGTTATATTTTTAGTAATTACCATTTTTTTCAGACTAGCACAGGGCACTTTTGACTAGATCAAGTCAATTAGGGTAGTTTCTCCCATTCTTAGACTGGAAGTATATTTACCATATGTTGTCACGTTGATAAACTTATGAGAGTTCAATGTATCTTTATTCCAGACTCTAATATTCAATGTATATTTATTCTAGATTCTCATATTCAACTGCTCATAAGGTAAATGACAACTCATATTCAACGCATCTTTATTCCTGATTCTCAACACATTTTTTAGTCTTTGAAGATTCTTAGAAAATGGCCATAATTTTTAATGACCATGTGCCTTTTTATTGAGCAGAAGCATTCAGAACAGCACTAAGAGGAGGAAACTGGGCTTTTTTCCTGTGGGACTGGTAATCCCATTGACGACTGCTGGCGCTGCGACCCCAACTGGTACCGTAACCGTAAGCGCCTTGTCGATTGTGTTATACAATACATACATTGTTAATATATTATATGTATTATACAATACATACATTTCTACTGACTCAACCCTCTGTCAATAGAGTGAGTACATGTACTCACGAAAATATTCTTACAGTAATAAAATAGTCCTAATAAGAGTTATAAATCAGTATTCACGAAAATATTCACGAAAATATTCTTACAGTAATAAAACACTATAGACACGCCTCATATTTAAACAACTACATTTCAATGTTTGAATCTACTTCAAGATGGTTTTGTTTCAACTATTTTAATGGTACACACCTAAACAAACTCCAGGGGTCGAATCCCATTGAAATGATACATTAGGATTGTAATCAAATCCATGTTCATATTGAAATCCAGAGATGTTCCCTGTAAAGCATATTCTATTCTATAGTCACAAATTATTATTATATCATTACATGATGCCACCAGTTCGACAATTGAAGACATAAATGTAAACATGCAAAATCTTCCATGGTAGAAACATGGACAATCTTACTAATGGAATTAGAAATAAAATCGACAAGAAATATAAGGAAAATGCTATAGACTTCTTTTTCCTACATTTTCAGCGAGTCAGTCTTAATGATGAAGTTAAAATAAAATTAAGAGGAAATATGGAGGGGAAAAACTATATAGCCTTTTTCCCTTAATGTTAACAGTGAGCTAGTTACTTATTAGTATTTTGGTGTTTTAAGGAACCATTTTAAAGCTAGTAAATGATGAACAACTACTAACATGGAAATGGCATGTTGTAATTAAATGGAATAACTGGATGCTCAAATAGAAGAAACCCAATCACAAATCAAACGAAAGTTAATAACCCTTTCTCGTGCACATTCTTTGTTAACTTCTCAGCAAATGTTGTAATTAAAATTTTAATGAATACGAAGATTCGACAATCACAGTAAACATAACCCCACTATCATCAACAATCAATATACATATTTATATAAACAAAACATAACACAAATTACTAGTATCTAACAAATCTTCTGAGGTTATGTAAGATGTCCAATAGAAGCTTGATATCTGCATGGTTAGCATAGTTTTCAATGATTGACCATAATCGAAACAACAATCCCGGATAACCATTAATTATTCTCGATCATATCTTATTTGAATTGGGCTTCAATAACAAGAAAGATAACATACATAGTTCTAACATAAGGTAAATCCTAGATTAGTAAAATTGATTTATTTATTTATTGATAAGATGGATTGGGCAAAGGTGGACAATTATGTAAGATTTCCTCGATCCTTACCCAAGATTGAAAGTTGAGATACTGAACCAACAAGATTAATAATTGCTAGCAAACATAACAGAAAGGAAAAAATAAGTTAAAGGGATTGGATATCAATATTCAAAAACAAAAATTCTAAGAAAATTTCTTATCTGACACGCTAGAGAATTACAAAACTAACCATAAGTCACCCAAAAACCAGAAATATTTTTTTGCACGCAGCTTTTGTCAAGATGATAATATAGAGTCTAGGGACATGAGAATGGCGAAAGATCTTAAAAATATTACAACAACAATCAATTTATTAGTAATTTAAATGTTAATCAACAATAGGATTTAGAAGTAGAGCCTGAGAATTCCCAAAACAAGACATCCTATATGTGTTAATTGGCCCAGTGGCAAGTCCAAGATAAATTGGAGAGTTAATTATTGACCCTTATGAAAGGATTGATACACGATTTACTTAATAAAATCACTAACACTAACACCACTGTTTGACCACATAGGAAACCTTGTCCAAATTCTTAATAATATAGTTGTATTACATCACCTACTAAGCTAAAGTCACATTCTACTAAATGATTAACAATTCAATAGTTGTCCCACAATCAATGCTTGACTAGCGAAGGTACAGACGCGACGAGAGAACAAATTTATTTATTGACGTGTCATTTTATAGCTTTTGAGACTGTTCCTCTATCCATTTTATAGCTTCTACCTTGCACTTTCTTTAATATCACTGACATGTCATAATAATCCATTTCTTCAATAGCTTTGGTAATACTATCATCTTCTATTGTCACCACTTCAGTCTTAAATCTTCTTCTTATATACTGAGCTCTTCTTCAATTTGGTTATCTTCAATTGATTTCTTGGAGGTAGAGGGATGATCTCTAATTTACAGAAGAAAATGATCATTTTTATGGTCGTCAAGAATTTCTCCCTCTTTTATCTCTATAGGACCTGTAGATTTATATTAAACTTTCACTTCTTCCATTTGCTAGTCCACTTTCTCCTTTATCTTGTAAACCATTTTGCTATTTTTTATTCTTATATTAATAGGAGCGACTGGTTTATTTTGGACAGGTACTTACACTATAGGCAAAGTTGATTCTTCATTATTAGATTTGGTTCCAGTCTTGCAATCTTTAATATTATGGCCTAGCCTTATATACCTTAAACAATAATAAGGATTTTGATCATATTCAATATGTTGCCAGAATCCATACTCTCCATAAGCAATCCATATCCTATTTAGCTGAGGCTTTAAGAGATTCATTTCAACACATACACAAGCAACACTTGGCAGTAAGAATATCATTTTTGTTCCTTATATATTCGACTATCTTCTTGTCATATTCTAGAGGCGATCATTACTAATTAATATATATACTTTTCCTTATTAGACTGCCCTTCTCTCTTTGTTTTTCTCTGATTTATCTAACTATTCTTTTTTGTAGATGGTTCTGTGATGCCTTCATGGTTTGACTTGCTTGAGTTGCCTATTATAGCAGTAAGTTTTTCTTTTAATCCCTTTTATCTCCTTAAATCAATCATTTTCTTCTGATGTACATTTGAGGGCTTCAGTTTATTTTAATATGCAATCACATTGAAATATAAAATATTAGAGGATTCTTAAAATTATGATTTTTGGGCTGGTGTTGGTATGATATTTTAATGTTTATACACTTGCATGAAGTGCATTGTCTTTTTCATAAATGTCATTTATGCTCTATTCATCTTAACGGATGATGATTTTCTTCTTCTTTTTATGTATCACCTGCGAAATCTCTTTATTTGTGAAGGTGGGTAGTGAATGATTTGAGAACGATGCTGGTGCATGAAGTTTGGATTACCTTATAGAGGTGTGAGGTGTTGCCTGCTTTCACAGGTGCATTATAATGGTGATAACATGAGTCGAACGACAGAGAGTGAGTGATAAAGGGTGAAAACACATGCACAAAAAAAATAAAGAGCGATACAAAAGATTAGGTTGGGTTAAGGGCCCCAAAGGTCATCATAACAAAAGGAGACTGATAGCTAACGAAGAAAAAGAAACCTTGATAGGTTAAAAATTAAGCTAAATAAAAAATACTCATTAATTTAGGATAAATAGTATGTCTTAGTAACTATGGATGATTCCAATTCACATTTATTACTATAACTTTAACCCAAAATAAAATGAGATTTTTACCAATAGACCTCGTTTACTAAGTTTATAGTCAAATAGGTCCTACGAATTGTTCTTTGGTCCATTTGCTCCCATTAGAAAATATTTCTTAACTTGTGCAAAATTTATAGTAATTTTCGAGACAAAGGCATCATGGCAAGTCAATCTACTCTTTGAGCCCATTTAATTTGAGGTAGGCATCTCAAAAGGAATTCAGAATTCACATCACGTGATGAATTTCTCACAAAGTTTTTATTGAAAATTGATGAATACAATGTATAAGATTGCTCTTATATAAACGTACCATAATGGAGTAATTTTTGGCATTCCTATTTTTGAAACCTTATTGTAATTCTTTTATTTAGGGATTGGATGTGCTCATGCATATATGTATATACGAGTCCTCAAAAGGGATTTACGAGCAAATGTTGCCCGAAGTCCACACGCATCTAAAAAGTCATGGTAATCAGTTAAGGAATTCGTTATTTAAGTAAGTGATAGGGACATTTGACTTTTGCACCCCCCCACCACCACCACACACAAGTTTAGAATGCATATGATGATATTCTCAGAAGTTTTTATATATTGAACTTTGACCCTCATTTTAACATTTTTGTTAGTTGACCATTACATATCATAGCAAATGACCAATATACTTTTTAGTTTAATCGCATACCATATGCTTGTCACTTTAAACTAAGTATATAATTAGATAATGCCTTTGAATATTTTGGTTATTTATATTGGGCAAACTACGAAACAGTAAAAACTGAGTGCCAAAGTCCAATAACTGCAAACTTATGGGTATAAAAGTCACTTCTAAAGTAAGTATCTAATTTAGTTTTTTAAAATAAAATCAGATTTAACACAATTCTAATTCCTTCTATTAAATTTCAGGTTATATGGCATATTATCACTTTGGAGGTTGCTAATATGAGGCTGCTTATATGGAACACTGATAGTCAGGGACATTTGGAAATCGGAGTTGGGTTGGATGATTTTAGTTACTACTTTTTTATCTTCTCAATTAGACATTTGAAGTTGGATTGCATAATTTTTATTACTACTTCTTTGTTTATATATAACGGATGAATTTTAGTACGACTTTATATATGAAATTATTTCTCATTTTAATTTAGTTTCTAGATTCTAATTATGAGTTGGATTTTAATTGATATTTTGCACATGTTCGGGGTTGTGGTTATAGGTCGAAAAATGTCTTGATATTCTATTCATGTTGGGTTGTATTCAGATGATGGAGTTTCTATGGATGAGGCCTTGCTGGTCAAATATTTTTTTTTAATTTGTATCAATATTTGTAACAGTTTTAAACACTAATAAAGTTCCAAATAGTAACGGTTATAAACACTTAAAAAACTTCAAACAGTAACGGTTATAAACACTTATAAAATATCCAACAGTAACTGTTCTAAACATTTATAAAATTTTAAACAATAACAGTTTTAAACACTTATAAAATTCAAAATAGTAACGATTTTAAACACTTATAAAATGTCAAATAGTAACGGTTTTAAACACTTATAATGGGTTAACTATAGCGTGAATACCTTCGAAAATATTAACCCATTGGACCGTTACTAATTTCAATTTGTAAGTGTTTTGAACAGTTACAAAAAAATTATAACCCCTGTTTTATAACAGTTTAAAACCGTTATTGTTTGATTTGTAAGTGTTTAAACACTTATAAAACAACATTTTTGGTGTAGTGATCCACCATGGAATTAGGCCGGGATTTGAAGCCTCCAATAATGAAGTTGAGTATGAAGCGTTGATCGCCATGTTTTGAAAAAACAAACTACTGGGGGAAAGATGCTCTCTAAGCAGGTAAGTGGAGATTTCAATGCCAAAGACAATTGAATGGCATCATACCTTGACAGAACTTTGAGCAGGTGGAGATTCAACATTTCTCGCGAGGACAGAACAGTCACGCTGATGCCTTAGCAGTACTAAGCTCAGCAATTGACTTTGACCTAAATATAACAATATAGATTGAGTTTCTCGCACATCCTAGTATCGATCATACAATAATAGCTGAGAAAGTCCTCCTCATAGATAAAGCCATAAATTGGATGGACCCTATTATCAATTATCTACAGAGCGACGTACTGCCAGACGATAAGAGGTCGCCCTGAAGGTAAACTCTATAAGAAGTCATTAACAGGCCCCTACCTCCAGTGCATTAACCCACAAGATGCCGAGAAAGTACTTAGTGAAATTCACGAGGGCATATGTGGGAGTCACGTAGGTGGAAGATTGCTAGACTTTCGAGCAATCAAGGAACGATATTGGGGGCCTCACATGCAGAAAGACACTGGCACATATGTTCGCAAATGTGAAAAGTGATAAATTTCTCGCCTATGGTTCATCACCCCGCCAGCGACCTAAAATCTCTTACTAGTCCATGGCCCCTCAATGGGGATTAGACATCGTGGGACCACTACCTACTATATTAAAAGATCGTAAGTACCTACTGGTCGCCAATGATTACTTCAGTAAATGGATTGAGGCAGAACCATTGACAAACATCCAAGACTCTGACATGACCAGGTTCATATGGAGAAACATCATCATTTTCTTTGGGATACCAAGAACCATCATCATCATCGATAAAGTTTGAAAATGGGTTCTTCCAAGCTTTCTGCAATGAGCAAGGCATCAAGCACCACTTCATTTCTCTGGCGTATCCCCAAAGCAATTGGCAAGTGAAGGCTTCCAACAAAACCATGATCGATGGAATGAAAAAATGATTGGAAAAAGATAAGGGCGCTTGGGTGGATGAACTCCCTCACGTTTTATGGGCCTATCGCACGACGCCTAGGAGATCAACTAGGGAGACACCATTTACCCTCACTTACGGTATGGAGGTTGTCAACCCTCTGTAAGTAGTCCTCCCTACTATGAGAACCACAATGGTCGACCAAGGCCTCAATGGTGAAGCCTTATGCACTTAACTTGACCTAGAAGATGAGCAACGAGAGCTAGCCTTGATCAAGTTGGCCTCCTACCAATAACAACTAGCCAAGCAGTACAACAAAAGGGTCAATCCGAAGAAGTTTTCAATAGGAGACTATGTCCTGCGAAAAGTCCTCAGCAGTGCTGTAAAACCATCAGATATCAAAATGGGACCAAACTGGGAAGGACTATATAGAGTGATTAGAGATGATCTTCAGGGAGCATATCATCTGGAAATGCTGGAGGGCAGGGAGATACCAAGAGATTTAGATCTTCTTTTTATCTTTTAAGTTATAATTTTTTTCATTTTTATTGCAGTTTTTGTTACTTGATAAGATAATTTGTAATGAATAAAGGTCGGACTGGACCATCTATTCTCAAAGTTTACGTTAGCTGCTTAACGCATCTCGATTATATATCATTAATTTGCACATTTTCCAATGATATCTCCTTTGTTTGTATATTTTGAATATTTAATGAACATGGTTAGCAAATTAAATACAAACACTTCGAATTACCCTCAGGCCCTTGTTGTTAACACAAGAGGCCTCATGAGTTGCCCCGGCAATAACAAAAGCCCTACTGGGGATCCTTAGGCAATAAATCCAACTTCGGTTGGTCACAAAAAAACCCTACTCAGGTGGATTCCCTAATAACCAGGTACATTCTCGCCATCATCTCACTTAGGCCTAAAGAAGTGTGATTACACGACCTAAAAGGTAAAGTGAATGGAATGATACTTCTTAGGCATATTCGACTGGGAGAATGTTCAAGCATATAAAAGGCAAAATTCCATCGCTCAAACATCATTTAGTCGGTCACAAAAGCCCAAAATTATTTAAGCTAAGTATGAACCTATATAAAGCCTACAATCGGTCAATCAATATCATTTTGGTCGATAAAAGTGCTAAGTAACCTACGGGAATGTAAAATCAAAATATGTTTAGTCAGCACACGCTCAAAACATAAGAAAGTTCTTTATTAATAATACAAGGTTAAAATCATAAGACCAAAAAGAGAGACACAAAAGCCTAATAGGAGCTAGGGTGGAGAGCAAGATATTCTTCTACAGCTGCCCTCTGACTATCGTTTGTCTTTGGAGAAAATTATTCGACATCTTCGTCAAGATCCTAGTCCTAGAGTTGGGGAGGAATATCATCAATCAAAATCCATTCATTATCTTTCAAAAAAGGATTATGGCCATAGGCAGGACATTCAACCTGGTACTTGTACCAAAGCTTAGATTCTTTTAGGGTTCTCACCTTTTTGAGAGCACTCAGCCATCCCCGAGAAAAAAGCAATGCTTTCATCCTCCTTAAGTTTTATTGGGGCATCTTCCCAACCAACATTATAACCTTACCCCCATACCTCTCTGGGTCCTACTTTAAAGGAGTATCTCTGCTTCTTGACATTGTCTTTTAACACTCCTATAACATATTTCAAGCTCGCCACTCCCTTTTGCAGAGCTTCATTTTCAGACTATAAGACCTCGCCCACTTGGTCGACCTCGGTCCTCGCCCGAAGTTGGGCCCTCAGGGAATTAACTTCCTCTTGAACGGAGGCCCACATCTCCTCCATTTCCTGGAGGTCATCCTTCAATTTTGCAATTACTTCAGCCTGGTTTTTGTATTGTTCATTCCTAGCTCTTAGTGACTTGTAGATTTTCACAAAGGCTTTCTGAGCTTGTAGGATGATATCAGGTCTAAGAATTCTTCCCAGTTGAGAATTGGGAGAAATATAATGATCTAAATAACCAGACTATAAATAATACACACCAAACCAGAAGCAAGTATTAGCATAAATGCAAACAAATGAACATATGAACAAAGGGGAAAATTTTACTATTACATAAAATGAAAAAAAAAGGCCATTGGCCAGTACATGAAGTTCTCAAAATAAGGGTACAGACCAAAAAACATTAAATTATACAAGAAAAGCGAAAACTCCTAGTCTACAAGAGCCCTAGTCTTTCACCTGGTCTTCCACAACTTTGGTCTTCCCCTTATCGACCTTCTGATGCTCCTGGACAGCACCAACACTCCCAACAACTGCAGTAGGAATGATCTCAGTGTTTCCAGAAGCTTGGTCGCCCCCTCTCATTCTTCTTCTTCTTAAATATAAGGGTCAGGACCAGGAGAATGAAGGTCAAAGAGTTAAGAACCTTGAGGTGTACCAGCAGCCTTCAAGCCCTGGCCCCATCCCCTCTTAAAGGAAACCTTATAGGCATAAGCCATCTGGCATTTAGCATCCTCGTAAGCTTTGTAGAAACCTTCACGATAGTTTTCATCCTTTACTTGAGAAAGGTCACCCTCTAGATTGTCCACCTTGTCAGTAAACTCTTTATTGGCCTCCACTAATTTGGACTTCTCACTAATTACTGCCTTCTGAGCAGCCCCCGAAGCATGATAGGCCTTATACATATCACTCGTTTCACTCTCCCACGATCGGTGAGCATTGGGAAGGGCCACCTTCTCGGCCTCCAAGACCACCTTATCGACCTCCAGGGACTTCTTCAACTCTTCCTTCCTTATAAAGCTATCATATTGATTATGCAAAAGGGTAGTGAAGTCAGAAAACATCTACAGAGAGAACAAAATGGTAGGGAATCAGAACAAGAAATGGGAAATAGTAAGGAAAAGAAACAAGTAAGAAAGACTTACTAGATCCATCCCCTATGCAGTCTTAAGGGCAAATTAAGATGGCCCCAGCCTCGAGGAACTCTCGCGATCAGTAGCGAGCACTGACCTTTTCAGCAAGTCGATGGCCAAAAAGGGGGAATTGCCCACACTAACCCCCTCAAGACTAGGGACTGTGGGCCCTTCAGCAGACTATAAGGCTAACTTTTTAGCCTCAGCTTTCTCTCTTTCTTTATTCTTCTCTTCTTTATTATCTCTCTCTATCTATTTATCTCTATCTCTCTCTCTCTATCTCTCTCTCTTTTCTTCTCCTCCTCTTCTTTTCTCTTCTTCTTTCTTTCCTTCTCTTGCTCTCTCCCTTTATCAGATAGGCCAGAACCACTGCCCTTGGGAGAGCCCGTAATAGAAACCTTTAAGGCAGGAATCCTATCAGACATCACTGCATGATCATCATCATCATTGGGAAGCCTAAACCTCCTCTTCTTGATTAAAGGAGCCATGTCTTTTTCTTCTTCTTCTTCCTATTTTTCCTCTTATCCTCCCACTTATATTCCTCCTCTTCTCTCTTCTTCGCTCTCTTCCTCTTATTTTTCAGAACTTCCCCCTCAATAAGAACCGGATTAAAAGTACCTACCTCTGTAGCTCTTAAAATTTGGACCTGATCGACTGGTTGAGTAATAAAGTTGGTGCCTATGTTCTTGTATTCTAAGAGAAAGGCCATCGACCTAGGATACTTTCCTTCTTCCAATATCTCCTTTATGCTCCAGACCTTCGTGAGTTCTTTAGTATTGATGTCACTAATGTCAGGTTCCTGGTACTTTGCATGAGTTGTAATAATAAAGAAGAGGAATATCAGCCCCAAGAATCAGAAGAATTCATAAGAAGTTAAGAAAAATGAAAAAAGAGGAAGCGACCTATTTTGGCCTCCCCATAGTAAAAAAATAAGAGGGTCACATGGTCTTTCCCCCTCCAACAGTGGAGGGTACTATCAGTTCCTTGTAATAAACTCACTTTCTAGTAACCCTTATGGGAATATGGGAGATTTACCACCAGAATTCGCTCATCTTTTCTGGTTTTCAGATACAATAAACCCTCTTTATTTTTCGAGAATACATAACAGTCACATATCTCAGCAAGTCCCAATCTTGTTCCATGAAGAGTATTTATCCTCTATACACCGTTTACTATCTTCCATACATTGGGGACGCACTAAGCAGAAATAATAGCAAAATACCTAAAAAAAATTAAGAAATAACTTATTTGGGGGAAATGTTAGTCCTCCTTGAGTTATCAATAGGGTAAGAATCCAGTGCCTCACATCCACTTTGCAAACATTATAAGGAAGGGGGCACAGCCGATAATTATCCACTCAGGAATGTTATACTTACGCCTAAATTCTTCCACATATTTACCATCCAACATCGCCAAAACCGAACAGAGCAAGAAGAAACCCTAACTACAGCAACTAAATAGTACAGAGAAAAAGAACCAAGAAGATGCAAGGACTATAACTTACAAGTGATAACGATGCTTTGAGGAAGCACAAAAAGAGAGACACTTTGACTTTTGAAGAAAAAAAAGAGCTTAGGAATGGAGTATGTGCAAGGACGACCAGAAAGTAGTGAACAAACGCTTAAGTAAGCAATAACTGATCACCAGAACACTCAAATGATGGGTTTTGACTTCCTAGAAAGATTTTTACACTTCAGATTCTTCTTAAAGACAAGCGTGCCCTTATTGCAGGCCTTGTTACTACAAAGATACCACCACGGACTCTCACTACATTATAAGGACTTGGACCTCTGATCCAGTTAAAATCTATTGGCCCATAGTCAAGCCTATAAGAGTACCCGACTAAGATAACTTGAGTTATTTTGCCCGACCCAAATCATGGCTTAATTTTGACACGGACAGTTTAGTTAGAGGAGGATACTCACTGATATGGTCAAATCAGATGCCAAGAATCTCGATCGAGATATTCAAGAATCTCATGGCTATTCCAAAAACTGCGATGGAGTTTCTTAAACAACCCAAACTCTGTAATAAACACGAATGTAAATCATACTCCCTGACCTAGGGCATAGGGATGAAAAGTTGTAATCGTTAAGAGATGCTTAATAAAAAACAAGTAACCTCTCCATGGATGTAGGTAAGTTTTCGAACCACGTATATATTTTTTGTGCGTGACTTCATTTACTTTCTGTCTTTTATGATTACTTTTGTGAATCTTTTATTGTGAATTTTTCTGCACTCACAGATTTGATTATTGGACATTATGAGTTATACTTAAGGATACTCTCATTGTTTTAAAAAAAAATCCATTTATCATTTGATCCCTTCATGCTGAGAATGATATTATTTTTTTTCTCCTATCTCGTATGATTTTATATTTAGACTTGATCAACCTAAGTGTTAAATTACACGGGGTATTACAATTGGTATCAGTGCATGGTTTTAGGCCTCGAAGGTTATAGGTTCTCTTAGACTTCTGTACAACATCCCTTGGTACGTGTCCTTCCTTGTACTCTCATACGTGTTTCATTCCCAATAGGATGTCCATCTTAAACTTTAGACAATGCTTATTAGGAAATTTTGGTTTGTCCCATTGTTGAAATTCAGGGGAAATAATATTAGGGTCATCCAGGCCATGAGCATGTCTTTTATGGACAGCTTCAAGGACAGTTCCAATATGTCATCTAGTGCTAATTATAATAGTATTTAGGGGCAAATCCACATCCGGTATCAGCGCTACCTATATCATCGAGCGCACATTAGCATCTGTAGCTTCAGTTTGGGAGAATTTATTAGATGGCATATCCCCAGTAGGAGGACAAGGGGCAGATCCAAGAATTTTATGTTATGGTCACTTTAGATAGAGATTTAGTGGACACCTATGCCACACACTCGTTCGTGTCACTTTATTTTATGTGGTTTATTAGTTTTCTTCTTATACATTGTGATGGATCTTTATCGATAGCTACTCCTTTAGATGTATCTACCCATATTTTTTAGATTTGTGATGACATGGAGGTTTATATTGGTATACTGATTTTTTAGGATGGTTTGTTAATTTTAGGCACTCACCCTTAGGTCGTGATATTGGGTACAAACTGATTTGTGAAGTATAGTATCATGTATATAGATGGTAGGATTCGAACTATCCTTTCCATGATATCGGGTTAAGGAGAAGTATATTGGAGTTATGCATAGGCCAGAATGTGGTGCAATAATACACTTTTATTTTATTAATGAGATGATTTCAGAGGGAACTACCATTTCTTCAGATCTCATTCAAATTGAAAGAGATTTTTCCCACTAATTTGGATAGGTGCCAGGGTTGTTGCGAATTTAAGAGATTGATTTTTATGATTTATTTATCTCCCGGGTGCATCCCCAATTGTCAAGTCACCGTAGAGAATGGATCTTATGAAAATGAAGAAGTTGAGAGAGTAAAATAAGGAACTTTTACAATAAGTGTTCATTCGACATAGTATGTCCCTGTGAGGAGTACACCAGTTAAGTGTACATGAGGGGGACGTATCAAGGACTCTCTTTTGACTCGTAATGGTTCTTAGGAGTTTAGAATTATGTCGTCTAGGTTGAACAACGCCACCATCATATTCATGGATTTGATGAACTAGGAGTTTTGACTATATGTAGGTCAGTTTATCATCATGTTATTGGAGACAGCTTGATTTATTCGCGGGCCAGGGGGTGTGCTGAATATTTGAGGGTTTTCACTTCATATGTTGTGGGAGAACAATTTTTATGAGAAATTCCATAAATGTGAGTTTGGAAACGGGGGGTGAAATTTTTGGGCAATGTAGTTTAGGAGTTAGAAATATCAGTGAATCTGAAGAAGGTTTTGGCCGTTTGCATTAGGAACAACCCATGTCACTTACATAGGTTCGTAGCATTTTGGGTTTTGGACGGGCATTATCGGGAGTTTATTCGAGGATTTTCAAAGGTTGCGGGCCCATTGGCCGAAGTGAACCGATAGGGAATTTCATTTGTTTGGGACAAAGGTGTGTCTACCTATCGTTGACACTCAAAACTTGACTTCAAGTTCAATTTTTTCCCTACTTAGGAATGGGGTTAGGTATTTAGTATACAACGGTACATCCTTATAGGGATTATGTGAAGTGTTGACGCGAGAGAATATTTTTATTACATAAGTTTTTTTAAGTTGAAACCCATGAGGGTAATTATCCGACTCTTGATTTAGAGATATAAGTCGTAGAGTTTGCACTACTCGTTTGGAGACATTAATTGTGGAGTGATAAGTTCATGCTTTTCTTAGAGGTCGCAAGCATCTTCAATATTAATTCACACAAAAGGATTTGAACATGCGACAATGAAGGTGGTTCGAGTTTATTAAGGACTACCAGTTTACGATTTAGCATCGCCCAGGGAAGACCGATGTGGTGGAAGATGCTTTGAGTCGACAATTCTAGTGGTAGTTTGTCTTCACTTCAGTTGATAGATGTGGGATCCATTAAGGTAATTAGCAAGTTCTTTGATGCTTTTGTGGGGATGCTCACTGTGACTCCCGATATTTTTTATGGGTGGCTCGAGCATAGACAAGTGATGTATTTTGTAAGCAGAGGGTGGCTAAACTTTTAGGCCACTTATATACCTCTTTGCACCTTTGGCTTTGATTATGGATTGTGGTACAAGGGGAGATTTGTTGTGTCTCCAGGAGAAGAGTTATGTTGAGTCGTTATGTAAGGGTTCCATAAATCGCAGTTTTTGTTACATCTTAGTGGGGATAATATATATGAGGATATGAAGAGATAATATTAGTGGTCGCGGATGAGGTTGGACATTACTATGTTTGTGTCCCATGTATATGGTAAAGTTCAGTCATCAGCGACCCTCCGATAAGATTTTACCTATACACATTCCCGAGTGGAAGTGGGATAACATTTTTTGATGGATTTCATCATGATTGTATTTGAGTTATAGTGAACCTTTTGATGATAGTGGCACACTTCTTTCTAGTTCACACAAATTTTTTAAGTAGAGTAGTATACATATTTGTATGTCAAATATTATTCGATTGCCTGAAGTACCATGGGCTATCGTCTCAAACAGGGATATGACTTTCGTATCTCGCTTTTTGGACTCTTCCCTATGAGGTTATGGGAACTATGTTGCACGTGACTATGTTGCAGCATCCTTGGATGAATGGGAAGACGAAACAAGTGAACTATATTTTTTGATAATATACTTCAAAAATGCACATTAGACTTCAAGAGTAGTTAAGAGACACACGTATCATTGGCTGAGATCACCTCCACCAATAGTTAGTATGGCACCGTATGAGTGACCTTATAATTCCTCGGTGTGTTGGAGGGATTTAAAAGAGTAGCTTGTTGGAATTCGAGTTCATTTAGGGGACTGGGAAAAAGATCAAGATGATTTGTAATAGAATTAAGACAACTCTGATTAGGAAATGGGTAAGGGAGATTTTGAATCGGGAGGATGTGGAGTCTCATGTGGGTAATAAAGTACTTTGGTATGGGAGTTGCATTTTTGAAGAAGAGAAAATTAGCCGCGAGATACGTTGGGCCATTGATGATTATTGATCGTGTAGGTACTCACGCTTACTTGTCATCTCTTTTAAACCATCTAGCTCGGGTGTAAAAATTTCGTTTCATGTATCGATGATTCGTAGGTTCTTGTGAGGTGATACTACGTTTCATCATATGGACTTGGACAATATCTAATTACATATCGATGCTTCGTACACTAAGGTGCCAAATCATATCTTTGACCTTATGGTCCACACTCTGAGAACTAAGGAGATTCCACTAGTTCGTGTTCAATGGGGTCACCATAGTGAGTATAAGTCCACTTGAGTGAGAGAGGACGTGAAGAGACAGTAGTACCCGATTTTGTTTTGAGTCGTTTGTGTTATTCCTTTATACCTGAATTTCGAGGATGAAATTCTTTTTGTTAGAGAGGAAGAATGTAACACCCCGTTATTTTGAGAAATTTATTAATAATAATTAATCATATTAATTATGAAGAAATCAAATTTACTTATATGCGATGTTCATAAATTAAATTCATGGGATGAGATTTTTGCAAATAATCAAAGTGTAGTTTTAATTTTTTATATAGCAATTTTAATTTCTTAATAAAAATAAAGTATAAACTTTGAATGCTAATATATTATTAAGTGGGACTAATTAATTTAATTAATCAAATGGATAGTGTACTTATTTGCTATAATTAATATTAGTAGTATCATTAATTAATTTACTGGGCCATGATAAATATACGAGGTTGATTTTTTTATGGGAGTAGATTTCATCTTTGGACCCGCTATGATATATAAAAGAAAGGGGAGATAATAATCAGTAGGGTGCATTTTGGGGGGTTCTTGTAATAAGATGAGAATGGCGTTGTAGAAGTGTCAGAGTGAGATATACAACTCAGTTTCTCATTGGCGCAAGAATAAGGCAGGAGCTATAGAAAAATTCAAATGGGTTTGACCATTCGGTAAGCACTGAAAACGAGGAAAGGAAACATAAATCAAGAAGAAAGAGAAGGGATATATTCAAAGATTTTGACTAGGGAACTTGGTTTAGTCAAATGAAATTAATAAAGAGAGGGAGCTATAGTTGGAATTGCCAAAATAAAGGGGAGACCAAGAGGTCTTTTCCCTTTTTGTCCTCATCAGGTGCTGAAATCGAGCGGAGAAAAGGAAGCTTGTGAGTATGGCAATTTTTTTTTGGCATTTTGAAGATGTCGGACAACTTAATTGTTGGGTGAGGGACTCCTTTGTATTAAGATTGAGTTTGTTTTTTCATCTGAACTTAAATTTGAAGACTGAATTTGAAGTTTTAAATTTGAATTCGAAAAATATATTTATTTTTTTGTCTGAATGTACTTATGAATTGATGTATTTAGACTCATTCAGACTTTAGATTCAGACTTCAGATGTAAATCTACATCTTAATCATTAAGAGCCAAATATAATCGTTAGCCTTTTAATCATTTAAAAAAATAAACACTTTTTGATACCTCGTAAGTCTGAATGGTTCAGATTCAGACTTAAGAGGTAAAATCAAACATCACCTAACTTTTGTCAACCATTTCTTTTATTGATACGTTAATATTTATACCCCCAACCCAAAGTTTGTTCACATTTTCAAACTAGGCCCCAACTTTATTTACCCATTATTTTAAAGAGGTTTTTGAGGCTATTTACGAGGGGACTCTCAAGCGGACTTCTTTACCAATTCGGGACTAATCTAGGGATATATTTTTCATGGCAAGTAATTTTCCACTCCTTTCCTTTTATGTGTGTATTTGTTGATTTCACCTAAAATAAATTTTTGTGATAAAATTATTAGGGACTCTTAGAAAAGTGTACAATTTTAATTTATGTTATATTAGGTGAATTTAAGTAGTTTTATATACCTAAAAATTCATGTCGTGCTTATTAATTTGCAAAAATTAGCTATTGACCCAGTGACCCTTAGAAAAGTGTGAAATTCAAATTTATGTTATATTAGGTGAATTTGAATAGTTATATATACTGAAAATTTTATGTCGAGCCTATTAGTTTGCGAAAATTAATTATTTACCCCAATGCATAGAAATGATAATTTTAGATTTTTACCCCGTTTGTAAAATTTGATAATATGGGATACGAGAATATACGATGCAAAATAAATTTTGAGTTAAAATGTTTGGAAAGTTCAATTTCTCAGTAGGGTTGTACCTTACGCTTTAAGAGTAGTACTTTTGATATGTATGTTCCAAATCGATTAGATTCATTACGGAACTCTTATTCATGTTATAATATCCAATATGGAAATATTGTAAATGACTTGGGACAATTGATACGCATTAATTGATGATACCAGAATTGGTATCACCAGATCAAAGTGATGAATGAGCTCACATCAGTTTAATAATGGTAGAAATACAGCAGTATAACAATAGAAAGAGATGAGGCAAAGAGGAAGTAAACACCAGATATAAGTGGTTTAGCCTATTGAAGGCCTACATCCACTGTGAGAGTTTGTGAAATCCACTAAAATGGGCACTAAAGGCCTTGGATACAAGCACTCAAGATCACACTCTCACTGAGTAATAACTTTTGCAGAGTGTTGGTAGGGTTTACAATTTCTTGATCCTTTACAATGAGGTAGAAGATAACTATTTATATGGCTGGGGTGATGTCATACGCACCCCATTCATGCATGAAACATGCACAACTCTAACTATCCAAAAAGTTGATGCCATCTGTCCCTGGTGCATGCAAATAATGATTATAAGATATTCCTCACATGTGTGAGTGATGATGTTGCAACAGTTTGGCTCACGTGGGGTTGTCAACCACGTGCATTATCCCACGCGTGCTCTGTTCCACGCGTCATGTAAGATGCCCAAAGTGTTCTCTGAGGTTGAAGTGTCAGCCTGTCCGAGTACGAGATGACTAAGGTATCACTGAATCGCATGTTGATATTTACCAAATGTAGTCTCGGCTGACCAGTGTTAGGCCGAGACAAGAGAACAGGTTGGCCTAAGAGCTTTCGACCTTCCACATGTAAATGAGGCGTGATGTTGAGCAAGCCAAGGTCGCCTGCTGTCTTGACTTCTAGCCAAGACGAGATATACTAGCTGAGATGGGCCAAAATTATTAATTCCACCCGCTCTTCTCTGTCTTGACTACATTTATGGGTTGGGTCATTCATTAAATTATTAAACCGTGACTTTATCATCTATGCATATAACTTCTTTGAGTTGCGTAGCTAAGTTACTTGCTAGGGTTTTAACCCCCTTTTGTGGATACCATGTACTAGGACCGTACCTCACACTTGGATTGCCTAGCGATCCAGTTAGTGCATGATATATATCTCTCAAGGTATCGACTCCAGAGACATTGTCGTTTTCTACCTCCTCATGTTACCATTTATCTTTTTAGTCTAGTTTGTTTTGAGATATCTAGTTATAGGTTGTTAAGTAAATGGCTTGTAACATTCATAGACTCTTTGGGGATTGTATTTTTGTATTATTTTTAGACAACATCATTTATAGATTTGATTATTGGACATTATGAGTTATACTTGAGGATCGTCTCATCATTTTTAAATTTTTTGTCCATTCATAATTTAATCCCTTCATGCTGAGAATGATATTATTTTGTTTTTTCTATCCCGTATGATTTTATATTTAGACTTGATCAACCTAAGTGTTAAATTACACGGGGTATTATATACATGCTCATACATACTTCCACAAGATTCATTTTTAAGACTGAAAATTGTTTCAATTTTAAAACTTCCCTTTGTGTTTCATCTTGTATTCTTCCAAGTTTTAATCTTGTTTTTATCCTGTTTATATTCTTGAGATGTATTAAGTTTCTATACTTTTGAAATCTAAGAATATTTTGAAGTAAATTTATTTTCTTTATAATCTTTTTAAACCTTTAAAAAATCTCTTTATTATTTATTATTGTGTTATTTTTAGATTTACTTATCAAAAAAATATATTTATAAGTTAAGATATTTTTTTTAAAAACTTTGACTTTAGGTTCTTCACACACCTAGAAAGTGTTATTATAATTATTGGAGGCTTCTCACCCTTCTTTCAAAATTTGGAACACGATGTTCTTTTTCCACTTCAAAAAGAGGATTGTTGATTATGGCTTTGAGAAGGCACTAGTTGCGACCAATATAGGTGGTGGTTATGAAGCGTGCTCCAACTGTTGTTACCTTCCCATTGGTGGAAGATATGGTGTGAAAGCACATTAGAAGTAAATTATTCATTAGGTGTTGTAAGACGTAGTTTCCCTCTTAAACTCCCAACATTGTTCATTTGTCGTTTTGTCGGCCCAAGGTTTTTCTCGTTGTATATATTCCTTGTACACCTTGGTGTTGTGCTAATTTGTTTATTTTTCGAACATAGATTAAATCTTATAATATCAAAGATAAAATTTGGTGCTAATTGGTAAATATTTTTTCACATAGACCTTAGGTGTTGTCTTTTACCCTTAACAATGAATTAAAGAAAAACCTTGTCTCATCCTTGACAAGAGATTTTAATTGGTATCCTCAATCCATCTTGGTTTCGAGCAAGAGTGATTCTATAATTAGGTCCATACCAGGGACCCAAGGTAAATAATTAAATTATTTTTCAAACAAAAATATGGAAATCCTAAATTGACCTTCATACTTTACTTCCTTTTATATTTAGTGTTAAATTATTCCCTTGAATAATTACAACTTACTCTAATTTAGTTACCCCAAAACTATATTATTATACATGCCATATTTTCAAAGTTAGATAGCACATAATATGGTTCCCCGCATTAAGTTAACAAGACTCTCTTTGTGAAATTCAATTTTCTTCTAATCGAATTTCACAAACATATTTAGTCTTTGATTCTCAAACTTAACGTATATGATACTCCACCGAATTAAAAAATATATATAATCCAGTGTACTTGTTTATTGGTATAATAAAAACTAATAAGTTTATTAAGGGTACTACAATCGATAATAACTAGACTGGACACAAATTCCACTCGAACACGATATCAGACATACTCACATAATGAATGTCCAACTCATAGGGATTAGTGGAAGAATAAATTACATCTCACCCATTGGAACTATGTAAATATTTCAATCCCCATATCCACCAAGATTAAGAATATATGCACCATTTGCAAACTATGAGATTGTGCAAGTCTAATATAGTCAATACCTACACTCGAATCTCACCCTTGATACTTTTCAATACATTATTAGTCTATCGATACAATCTTCCTAGAATTATAAAACAAGTTCCCAAACCATCACATAGGATATCATAGTCAATATAAACTACTAAGATTGTACGCGCAACTTTATCGATCGTATGTCAAACCCCTATTAATGTTGTGATTTGTTTAATCATATTCGAACTGAAACTCTTATCTTTTGTGATTAAGCCGAACTTAACTCACCAAAATTCCTACTAAGTATAATCTCCTGACATATACAATATATTTATAATCAAATATAAGTCACTCCCATAAAAATGATTCATGTTTCGAATGAGCTAAGATAATCCTTTATTAGCAAATAATAAATGTCAAAAACATAGTTTTAACAATAAAACCCCAACAATTATATACTTATTAAACCAACGTGCCTATGAATCTAATAAACGTTATCTAAACTCTTAGCAGGTAATATCTTCATAAAAGGATTCTCCAGGTTGTACAGACAGGAAATATCGACCATGATGAGGTTACCTCTTTGAACAATCTCATGGATCATGTGATACTTTCACTCTATGTGAATATCCATCTTATCGGTTATGGGTTCTTTTTGAATTCAAAACCTCTATGATATTATTATTATAATAAAGTATAATGCCCGATTACACTGAAGGAACCACCCCCAATACATTTAGTAAGTTCCTAAGACAAACAACCTACCTGCTTCCTCTAAAGAAGCAACATATTCGACTTTCATAGTGGAATCATAAATACACGAGTTCTCCAACTTATGGATCCACCTCTTAGGGTAAAAACATTTTTTGAGGTTGATTTCTAGAAATATTTATTTAACCAGAACTTGGAGTTTGTATACCTTAATGGTAAAGTACTATTCGTTGAGTAAACTAACACATAATATCTAGTCCTTTTCAAATACTTGAGAATGTGATTTACTACAGTCCAACACTCTTCTCATATATTATATTAAAATACATTGACCATGCCCAAGAAGATATTTGGTGTAATACACGACATAAAATACACGAGGTTTCCCACCACTAAAGCATAAGGTATATTCCTCATCCTCTTTATCTAATCATGTGCCTTAGGGCACTAATCCTTAGAAAGAGTTATTATATATCTGTAAGGAAGAAACCATTTATTAAAAGAATATCATTAATATAAGTGACTTAGGATAAACCCCAACATGTTATTTTTATAATCTCCCAAAAAACCTTTATCCCAAGGATGTGATTGAATTCTCCTATGTTCCTCAAATTAGGCTAGATGTTAAGCACATTATTGTACTAGATTATAAACCCACGTATTTATTTATTAAAAGAATATAGTCCACATAAAGTACCATAAAGTCTATAATGTTTTGATTATAATTTTTATATGCATAAATTACATTCGTACATTGATAAAAAAATAAAAGATTTGATTGTCTAGTCAAAATGGATATTTCAAGACCTTGACTCTTCCTTAAGTACATAAATGTATCTCTTAAGCCAGAACACTTTGATGTCATGACCTCTTTATATAAATCCCACGGACTACGCCATGTATATGCACTCGTCAAGACTATTGTTAAAAATGTAGTCTTAACGTCCGTTTGACAAATCTCCTAATCAATATGAGATACAATGTATAAAATGATATCGATAGACTTTAGTATGGCTACCGAAAAGAAGGTAGACTCATATTAAAACCTTTCTTTCTAAGTAAAACCTTTGGCAAAAGCCTTACCTTGATGGTTTTCACATTCCAATATATCCATCTTTTCTTTTTTATAAATTGACATGTTCCAAACCTCACTCAAATACGTCGAATTCATATCGGTATTAATTGCCATAATAAAAGGCAAAGTCCTTGTATTTGAGTGCCTCATTATAGTTCTTGGGATTTGATTCATTCTCCCTTACGATCTCGCCAAGTGTTCACCCAAATACAGTAACCCTCCCAATATGACATGGATCCATTTGTGATACCGTAATAGTGACACATGTATCGTGATCCTCCAAAATATCCCACAACTGCTAAGTAATTGATTATCGATATAAGGTTATATATCTTCATGTATAAGTGGTTCAGAAATAACACTTGGTTTTGCCAATTAGCTCTTATAAGATAATCTTACTATTGCATTTGTAGTCCATTATATAATCGTCCTATAAGTATTGGTCATTAGTTTCAATAATGAACATTTGATCCTTAGGATTATAAAGTATTACACATTTGGTGCCTTTAGGGTAACCTACATAGATTTATACTTATAACCTTGATTCCAACTCTCCTAGATATTTTCTTAGGATGTGTGCCATGCAACTCAGTATAAGAACTTTTACTATACCACCAAATCAGTCAACTTATCACGGTCATTGACCGCGACAAGTCCAACTTGTCACTGTCAATGACCGTGACAAGTCTGGGGGTGACAACGTTTGTTGTTACGGACTTGTCACGGTCATTGATCGTGATAAGTTCATTAGAATTGTCACGGTCAATGACCTTGACAAGCTTAGTCACGATTAATAACCATGACAAACCCGAGACTTTTAAAAAAAATTGTCACGATCATTGACCGTGACAAGTCTGTGACAAATAAACTTGTCACGGTCATTGACGGTGACAATTCTCGGCAGAATTGAAAAAAAATCTGCTAGGCAGTATGGCCACTGCCACTGCCCAGTAGTATATTTGTACTTGTTATAGCAACGTCGTACCTGTTCAAACCTCATATATCTAAATAAAATAGAGATAATGCAAATATACATTCAAACAATATGCATCAAGATATAATCCAAATATAATTCAAATGTAACAACTTAAAATAATTCAATTCAAATAATGTCACCACATGTCTGAGGAGGTTAGTAGGTCACACGATATACGAATTGATACAGCCAGTAATATACATCGTTCCGCATTGTTCGCGCAACCATAATAGGGAGTTCTCCTTCCCGGGTATCACATGCATGACGAGCACCTTGGCTTCGATGTCTTGAAGAAAATGCCCATGAACTAGCATACCCTAGACGGTATTCGGGTCCCTCAACCCCTGCCCTATCCGCTGGCCATTAAATATGTCCTATATAAACACGCCTGGACAACCAAGTGTCGACATCGGTCGGTCAAAGGAAGCCAAATAGGGGACTAGATCATCAAAGTCCGCACGTGTCGGCGATGAAGCAGCGAGGTTCACATCCTCATCCTCCTGCACCTCCTCCTTCACCACCTCATCCTCCACCACCTTCTCCTTCCCTTTCCCCTTACGATTTTCTCCCAACGAATACTTCATAAATGAGAACATATCTTGGACCGTCGCCTCCAAATAGGACATCTTCACGTTATGCGAGTCGAATGTTCGAGCCAACCCGATGTTGCTCGATTCCAATCCGATGATCCTAGATTTGGTCACCCGCGAGCTCATCCCCCTTGTCCTCCCCTTGCGATCAATGCCAAGCACTTGGCTGAGTGCGTCTGTTGATAAAGATGCCTTGTCGGCATCATACTGCGACTCATGCACTTCCTTAAGCTTTGCCTGAAATGATAAAAAGTACATGATTAGTTAAATAAGTAAATAAAAAAATTATAACGTAATTAAAAAAAATTACACTATAGGATTACTAGCAATCGTGGATGAGACAGTCGAGGAAACCTCCTTATCCTTTCCCTTCTTCGTCCGAATAGCCACATAAGTATCGAGCCTATGTGGCATACCCCCAGGTAGGGGTGGCAATTCGGGTTAGTCGTGTCATTTTCGGGTCGTGATGATTTTCATTTTATTATAAGTTTTAGGTAACTTGAATCTATACAAGCTAATCGTGTCATGTTCGGATCATGTTCGGGTTATTACCATAAACGGGTTATCGTGTCAAAAATTGTCAGCCCTACCCCCAGGGCCACTCCCTGTCCCCTGAAATAAAATAATGCAAAATTAGTATCGGCCCAGCAAAGTAAAATAATGCATACAAACATATTTCTATAATTACAGAAAAATTAAATCTTACCATCATCCTATGCTCCACCTCGGTGTAAGACGTCCGACAGGAGTAGTGCATGTCCGTCTTTTTTGCCCGATTTTCCCTCTCCGATTGGCGAGATGCCAATTACCTCTCCCCGATCTCATTGTCAATGAACTTTTGTCATTGTTCCAATGAGATCGTCTCCTTCGACGGGATGGAGTCACGTATTCGGATACCAGAGTCTCGGGTCTTTCCAAAGTACCGGGTCCGCATATTTTTCTTCCAGATCTTGTGTTGCTCCCTCAACTGCTCCAAGACGGAATCGCATAGTTTTGGGTCCAGGCTGAATTGTTCCTGTCCAACAAATACAATGTTAGTTGCGAATAAATATAAATATAAATATTAAATGAAATTGAAATTGAAATTGAAATCTAAATATTCATATAAATATAAATATAAATACATTACCTATAGTGCCACCCAAATAGCTAACTTGAGCTCATTTGGCATCGCCCTCCAACTAGTGTACCCCGGGTCGATAATAATCTTTACTAGCTCGAGGGATCTCGCTAATAGCCCCATCTTGTTCTCGACGACCATCCCCAATTTTCTCCATTTGGGGAGCCTAGCGTCAGAGGAGTCCTCGTCGCCTCCGCTACCACCGAGCCCAGATGACATCATCATAATCAACATCATCATCCTCGCCTTAATACTTGAAGGAGACATTTTCTGTAAAAAAAATATTGTTATTAGTACAAATCCAAATGAATTAGAAGAAGACGTGCAAATATATACAATTACTACAAATCCAAATGAATTATTACTGTTTAACACCTCAATTTTGAATTCCAAAACAACAACATCTAACTCACAATATGTACAATTACTAAAAATCTGAAACATCCCCACCCCCACCCCTACTGCCCACACACACGTACACTACACACACATTGCCCCCCCCCCCCAACACACACACACACACACACACACACACACACACATATACATATACAAAGGAAAGAGAGAAAGATAAAAAGACTGAAAATAATAAAGTGCAAACCAATTAAAAGCATTAAAAATGGATTGATAAAGTACAAATTGGAATATTTATTACAAATTCAAAAATTATTTCAAATTCGGGTTATCATAAAAGATGGATTGATATTCGGTAGGAGCATCTAAGTCACCCACATTACAATTTAGACGCGTTGGCGCATGTAGGACAATTGATCACGGCTCGTTGTTCATATACTCCGAGTAAAAACCTTGGTTGACCTTTTGAAATGCACAAACAAACGGCTCATCACTCATGTGGTAGTTGTTCTTCGACTTGGACAAGTTGATGTCAACATGATCAAATTGATGTCAGGATAAAATTTACAAGCATTTTTATCCTCAACTCTTACCCAGTCACAGTAAAATACAACCTCTTTGAAGCTTATATAATCCAATTCAAATTTATTTCGAATTACACCATAGTAAGTCATTTTAGCTTCAACGAGGTCATTATCTTTTGCGCTCGCTCGAAAGAAAGTAAGAGCCTTGTATGAAATGCCTGAGTTCTGTACATTTGTACTTTCCTCGTAAACTTTTGTGCCGAATACATAACCATTCAATCGATACTTTTTGTACCCTTGTGCCATGAACAAGGGTCTAGTGGCTAGACGAGCAAGATTTGATGTCGCATCACCCGTCTTTAAGAGCTGAGAATATAGATAAATTAATTAGGTTATTTGTAAAGTTTGAGTGTAATGTAATGATATATAATGATCATTTTCATTATAATTACCTCTTTTGACAACCACAACCTAAATTCGCTATCTAATTATACCATTGTTTTTCGTCTTTTATTCTTCGCACGGGCTTCTTATTTTCTGCATATTACAAAATTAATCATGTATAAAATAATCTAAAATATTCTAAAATAATTTAATCTTACTTTTTCCATTCTTCGACATCTTCATGTGTGTCAAATAGGTAACGAGCTACTTGTTCATGTTACAAACTTGTTAATTTCAATCATTTTCCCATCACATGACCACCATCATCGACAAACTCATCAGTGTCATCAACGCTTGTCGAGTCAGGCATATATTCCCGAGTATAGATTGATGATTCCACGGTGATGTATTCCTCTGCAATTGATCCTGCAATGTATCACGTATTCTTGACGTAATCTTTAAAAACTTTCATCAATCTTTCAAACGAATACACCCACCGATATCTAACTAGACCACAAAGAAGTGTCTCGTCGCATAGGTGTACCAAAAAGTGAACACTTATGTCAAAGAATGCTGGGGGAAAGTACTTTTCCAACACACAAATCACTTCGGTCACCGCCAGTTTTGCGGCCATTATGTGTTCTCTATTGACTACCTTCTCACACAAAAGTGAGAAGGTAATACTAATTTTCATAATAGCCCTTCACAAATCCTTGTGCTTGGAGAAATAGTTCTTAAACAATAGAAGAACCAATTGCATGATCACATGACAATCGTGAGACTTACACTTATGTAAATCACGAGTAGCATAATTCACAATCCTTTGCAAGTTGTATGAAAAATTAGATGAACCCTTCAAATTATATATTGTGTCTAAAAGAAGCTTCCTTTACCCACTCGTCAAAGTAAACGCACCAGGTGGAATTATTGTCCTTCCCCTACTATTTTCTTTCAACCATAGTTGTGGCTTAAGTTTTAACTATTTAAGGTCTTTTTGTGCATTTTCTCCATCATTCGAATGACTCCCCCCAAGGAAAGTGCCCACAATATGTTTAGCGAGGTTTTTCTCTGCATGCATCACATCCAATATATGGCGCACCGGGTTATTCTTCTAATAATGCAAGTCAAATAAAATTAACCTCCTAGACCATGCCTTTCTTGTCTCAGTTGCATTCACAATTAGGGTCTTCTTATGCTTGACATTCTTAAATTTAGGATTCTTACCTGGCATATTAGGGCCACATTCAGAAGTTTTACTTTCAATTTCTGAACCTAAAAGTTGTCTCGGCGGTAGCTTATGTTCAACCCCGCTCGATAAAAAATTGAAACCTTTCTCAAATCTGAAACTATTAGCCGGGGGTAAAATCCTCCTATGACAATGGTATACATTTTTTGAGCTAGCGGATAGACGAAGATATTCAATATCCTCTCTACAAATAGGACACCCCAAATAACCATATACTACACAACGGGATAATGTTCCATAAGCTGAAAATCATGAATTGCCCACATCAACATAGCTTTCAGCACAAACTCTTCTTTTCTAAAAGAGTCAAACGATTGCACACCCTATTTAATTTTCCACAACTTATTTAATTCTTCTACCAAAGGAGCCAGGTAGACGTTGATGTCATCACTAGGTGACTTTGGCCCTGGTATCAACAAAGACAACATCAAAAATTCAGGTATCATACTCTTTGAAGGGGGGAGGTTGAGTGGGGGTGACAACATTTGTTATCACGGACTTGTCACGGTCATTGATCATGATAAGTTCATTAGACTTGTCACGGTCAATGACCTTGACAAGCTTAGTCATGGTTAATAAACATGACAAACCCGTGTCTTTTAAAAAAAATTGTCACGGTCATTGACCGTGACAACTACGTGACAAATAAACTTGTCACGGTCATTGACTATGACAATTCTGGGCAGAATTAAAAAAAATCTGCTAGGCAGTATGGCCACTACCACTGCCCAGCAGTATATTTGTACTTGTTATAGCAACGTCGTACCTTTTCAAACCTCATATATCTAAATAAAATAGAGATAATACAAATATACATTCAAAACAATATGCATCAAGATATAATCCAAATATAATTCAAATGAAACAACTTAAAACAATTCAATTCAAATAATGTCACTACATGTCTAGGGTAGGTCTGAGGAGGTGAGTAGGCCGTGCGATATACGAATTCATACAACCAGCAATATACATCGTGTCGCATTGTTCGCGCAACCATTATAGGGAGTTTTCCTTCCCGGGTATCATATGCATGACGAGCAGCTTGGCCTCGTTGTCTTGAAGAAAATGTCCATGAACTAGCATACCTTGGACGGTATTCGGGTCCCTCAACCCCTGCCCTATCGGCTGGCCATTAAATATGTCCTGTGTAAACACACCTGGCCAACCAAGTGTCGACATCGGTGGGTCAAAGGGAGCCAAATTGGGGACTAGATCATCAAAGTTCGCTCGTGTCGGCGATGAAGCAGCGAGGTTCACATCCTCGTCCTCCTGCACCTCATCCTTCGCCACCTCTTCCTCCACCACCTTCTCCTTCCCTTTCCCCTTACGATTTTTTCCCAACGAAAACTTCATGAATGAGAACATATCTTGGACCGTCGCCTTCAAATAGGACATCTTCACGTCATGCGAGTCCACCGTTCGAGCAAACCCGATGTTGCTCGATTGCAATCCGATGATCCTAGATTTGTCCACCCGCGAGCTCACCCCCCTTGTCCTCCCCTTGCGATCAACGCCAAGCACTTGGCTGAGTGCGTCTATGGACAAAGATGCCTTTTCGGCATCAGATTGCAACTCATGCACTTCCTTAAGCTTTGCCTAAAACGACAAAAAACACATGATTAGTTAAATAAGTAAATAAAAAATTATAACGTAATTAAAAAAAAGTAAACTGTAGGATTACTTACAATCGTGGATGCGACAGTCGGGGACACCTCCTTATTCTTCCCCTTCTTCATCCGAATAGCCACATAAGTATCGAGCCTATGTGGCATACCCCCAGGGACACTCCCTGTCCCCTGAAATAAAATAATGCAAAATTAGTATCGGCCCAGCAAAGTAAAATAATGCATAATAACATATTTCTATCATTATAGAAAAATTAAATCTTACCATCATCTTATTCTCCACCTCGGTGTAAGACGTCCGGCAGGAGTGGTGCACGTCCGTCTTTTTTGCCCGATTTTCCCTCCCCGATTGGCGAGATGCCAATTATCTCTCCCCAATCTCATTTGCAATGAACTTTTGTCATTTTGCCAATGAGATCGGCTCCTTCGACGGGATAGAGTCACGCATTCGGATGCCAGAGTTTCGGATCTTTCCAAAGTACCGGGTCCGCATATTTTTCTTCCAGATCGTGTGTTGCTCCCTCAACTGCTCCAAGACGGAATCGCATAGTTTTGGGTCCAGGCTGAATTGTTCATGTCCAACAAATACAATGTTAGTTGCGAATAAATATAAATATAAATATAAATATAAATATAAATATAAATATAAATATAAATATAAATATAAATATAAATATAAATATAAATATAAATATAAATATAAATATAAATATAAATATAAATATAAATATAAATATAAATATTAAATGAAATTGAAATTGAAATTGAAATCTAAATATTCATATAAATATAAATATAAATACATTACCTGTAGTGCCACCCAAATAGCTAACTTGAGCTCATTTGGCACCCCCCCCCCCCCCCCAACTAGTGTACCCCGGGTCGATAATAGTCTTTACCAGCTCGAGGGATCTCGCAGATAGCCCCATCTTGTTCTCGACGACCATCCCCAATTTCCCCATTTGGGGAGCCTAGGGTCCGAGGGGCCCTCATCGCCTCCGCTACCACCGAGCCCAGATGACATCATCATAATCAACATCATCATCCTCGCCTTAATACTTGAAGGAAACATTTTCTATAAAAAAAATGTTGTTATTAGTACAAATCCAAATGAATTAGAAGAAGACATGCAAATATATACAATTACTACAAATCCAAATTAATAATTATTGTTTAACACCTCAATTCTGAATTCCAAAACAACAACATCTAACTCATAATATGTACAATTACTAAAAATCCCAAAAATCCCCACCCCCACCCTTACTGCCCACACACACGTACACTACACACACATTGCCCCCCCCCCCCCCCAACACACACACACACACACACACATACATATACAAAGGAAAGAGAGAAAGATAAAAAGAGTGCAAATGATAAAGTGCAAACCAATTAAAAGCATTAAAAATGGATTGATAAAGTACAAATTGGAATATTTATTACAAATTCAAAAATTGTTTCAAATTCGGGTTATCATAAAAACTGGATTGATATTCGGTATGAGCAGCCAAGTCACCCATATTACTATTTAGACGCTTTGGCGCATGTAGTAAAATTGACCACGACTCGTTGTTCATATACTCCGAGTAAAAAACTTGGATGACCTTTTGAAATGCACAAACAAACGGCTCATCGCTCACATGGTAGTTGTTCTTCGACTTGGACAAGTTAAACATGATCAAATTGATGTCAGGATCAACTTTACAAGCATTTTTATCCTCAACTCTTACCCAGTCACAGTAAAATACAATCTCTTTGAAGCTTATATAATCCAATTCAAATATATTTCGAATTACACCATAGTAAGTCATTTTAGCTTCAACGAGGTCGTTATCTTTTGCGCTCGCTCGAAAGAAAGTAAGAGCCTTGTATGAAATGCCTGAGTTCTGTACATTTGTACTTTCCTCATAAACTTTTACGCCGAATACATAACCATTCAATCGATACTTTTTGTACCCTTGTGCCATGAACAAGGGTCCAGTGGCTAGACGAGCAAGATTTGATGTCGCATCACCTGTCTTTAATTGCTGAGAATATAGATAAATTAATTAGGTTCTTTGTAAAGTTTAAGTGTAATGTAATTCTATATAATGATCATTTTCATTATATTTACCTCTTGTGACAACCACAACCTAAATTTGATATCTGATTATACCATTGTTTTTCGTCTTTTATTGTTCTCACGGGCTTCTTATTTTCTGCATATTACAAAATTAATCATGTATAAAATAATCTAAAATATTCTAAAATAACTTAATCTTACTTTTTCCATTCTTTGACATCTTCATGTGTGTCAAATAGGTAACGAGCTACTTGTTCATGTTAAAAACTTGTTAGTTTCACTCATTTTCCTATCACATGACCACCATCATCGACAAACTCATCAGTGTCATCAACGCTTGTCGAGTCAGGCATATATTCCCGAGTATATATTGATGACTCCACGGTGATGTATTCCTCTGCAATTGATCCTGCAATGTATCACGTATTCTTGACGTAATCTTTAAAAACTTTCATCAATCTTTCAAACGGATACATCCACCGATATCTAACTGGACCGCAAAGAAGTGCTTTGTCGCATAGGTACCAACAAGTGAACACTTATGTCAAAGAATACTGGGGGAAATTACTTTTCCAACACATAAATCACTTCGGTCACCGCCAATTTTGCGGCCACTATGTGTTCTCTATTGACTACCTTCTCACACAAAAGTGAGAAGGTAATACTAATTTTCATAATAGCCCTTCGCAAATCCTTGTGCTTGGAGAAATAGTTCTTAAACAATAGAGGAACCAATTGCATGATCACATGACAATCGTGGGACTTACACTTATGTAAATCACGAGTAGCATAATTCACAATCCTTTGCAAGTTGTACGAAAAATTAGATGAACCCTTTAAATTATATATTGTGTCTAAAATAAGCTTCCTTTCCCCACTCGTCAAAGTAAACGCACTAGGTGGAATTATTGTCATTCCCCTACTATTTTCTTTCAACCATAGTTGTGGCTTAAGTTTTAACTATTTAAGGTCTTTTTGTGCATTTTCTCCATCATTCGAATGACCCCCCCCCCCCCCCCAAGGCAAGTGCCCACAATATGTTTAGCGAGGTTTTTCTCTGCATGCATCACATCCAATATATGGTGCACCGGGTTATTCTTCCAATAAGGCAAGTCAAATAAAATTAACCTCCTAGACCATGCCTTTCTTGTTTCAGTTGCATTCCCAATTGGGGTCTTTTTATGCTTGACATTCTTAAATTTGGGATTCTTACCTGGCATATTAGGGCCACATTCAGAAGTTTTACTTTCAATTTCTGAACCTAAAAGTTGTCTCGACGGTAGCTTATGTTCAACCCCGCTCGATAAAAAATTGAAACCTTTCTCAAATCTGAAACTATTAGCCGGGGGTAAAAACCTCCTATGACAATGGTATACATTTTTTGAGCTAGCGGATAAACGAAGAGATTCAATCTCCTCTCTACAAATAGGACACCCCAAATAACCATATACTACACAACCGGATAATGTTCCATAAGCTGAAAAATCATGAATTGCCCACATCAACATAGCTTTCAGCATAAACTCTTCTTTTCTAAAAGAGTCAAACGATTGCACAACCTATTTAATTTCCCACAACTTATTTAATTCTTCTACCAAAGGAGCCAGGTAGATGTTGATGTCATCACTTGGTGACTTTGGCCCAGGTATCAACAAAGACAACATCGAAAATTCAGGTCTCATACACTTTGAAGGGGGGAGGTTGAGTGGGGCTAGGATGACTGGCCATGCACTCTGATTGGTGCTTAGATTTCCAAATGGATTGAAACCATTTGTTGATATAGCCAAATGAATGTTGCGTTGTTATCGAGAAAAATCAGGATACTCGTAATTTATCCTCCTCCATACTGTATAATCAATAGGATGACGCATGAGATTACCCCTACTTTTGCCCTAGCATGCCAAGTCAATGCCTCCGCTATCCATGATATTGTGAAAAATCGCTTTAATCTAGGTCCAATGGGAAAATATTTCAACACTTTTTGAGGCACTTTTGAGCTTGTGTCTTCCTTTCCAGTAGATTGGACATATCTAGGTTCAATGGAGATTTTCATACTCCTTTCAGTATAGTATGAAGTCATACACACATGCATGAATCGATTTATACTTCATTCCCAAACCTTTCAAACTATTCTTCATAATAGGATAGCTATTTGGAAGCGTATTATCTTTGGGTAGTAAGCCCTTCACCCAATTCAGAATTCTTGTCACGCTACTGCTAGACAAACTATACTGCGTCTTCAAACTATGCAAACCAACCATGACATGTAAAGTAGTTTTATCTTTCTCACAGCCAGAGTATAACGGTTGGGTCACCTTAAATTTTAAACTTTGGTAGTCATCGTCAAGGTTTATCGTGATATCTTTACGATAACCTGAACCTTGTACATCATCAGTAACCTCATTCTCCTCCGCTTTATAAACTTCGTACGCATCATCAACTAAATCCTCTAACATATTATGATCTACGTCGTCCCCTTCTACATCTATCGTACTTGTTGAAGGTTGTTGTGAAGGTTGTTCGGGGACAAAATCAACTTTCAATTCACCGTGAAAACTCCAAAATAGATAAAAATCTTGCATACCACATCTTAACAAATGTAGTTCAATTGTTTTCCACTCAAACACCTTACCATTCTTACACCTAGCACACGAATACGAAAACTCTTCATCATTATGACATCTTTTTGCGTATTTCATAAATTCATTAGCACCTCTGCAAAACACATCCCCTATTATATTTGTCTCACCCATACACTCTTTGTATTTATGATTTCCCATCACAGCTACCACAACTAATCTCCTATTAAAGGTAAGAATCATATATTCATGGATAAGTATAAACAAAACTTAGATTTATAGTATGTTTCATTTAATTATGTCTCATTTATATTCGATTTTTAAATTTCAAGTTTAAATTCAATTTATAATAGAAATTCCTATTTCCTCCATTTCCTCTAAAGGGTGAATGGTCATATTCCATTCAAGATCGTATATTTCTGTAATATACTTAACAGCTCATGCACATTATTATGATTTGAGAAAAATTCGGCAGCATATCCTCGTAGTTCTCATAGTACACGACGTAGATTGGCAAGTGTGAGTGCTATTTCAATTGATCAATTGAAATAACACTCACACTTGACAATCTAGTATGTACCCAGAGAACATTAGGATACGAGTGCAGAACTTCCTCCAAAAGTAACAACTTTAAACTACTAAGAATATTATTATACAAAAATTATGCAGTCCCAAACTGTCCAAACATAACAATTTGAGAGATCTTATTACAGAGGTAATAACTCTCGAACGGCTCTAAGGGCTATTGAATGCGTACGCATAAGAACTAGAAGGTTAATATCTATGCGCACTATATGTAATTTCAAGTATGTTTCATTTAATTATCATACTATATATATAGTGTTCATGATACAAAGTAATTTTAAAAAAAAGTTCAAAAATCCCACCCCCATATGGACAATAATCCAGTGGTCATGCCACTTCTAAAATTAACCAACCGAAAATCAATCCACTATAATCCAAGTGCAATAGCAACAACAAATGTGTATCCCATACTCCTTCTAATTCATCTACTCAATTAATTCTTTTCATCAATTAAACAAACAATTAAAGTATACAATTATTAATTTACTAATTTACAATGAGGGGAAATCCTACTTGCATATGAAAGGGGACTAATTATTAATTTACTAAAAAAATTAACAACCAATCAATATTTAATCAATCAATTATTTTATAAGGGGAACTACTTGCATTTGATGGGCAATGTCTAATAAACCAATAAAAATCTGATTTAAAAAAATTAGCAAGTCCCCCCCCCCCCCCCCCCCGACCCATTTCCCCCTTCCCCACCCCCCACACACAAGCACACACACGCACATATAGACACACACAACCCCACACCCCCACACCCTCGCTCCCCCCACCCCCAGCCCTGCCCACCACACACACACACATATACACACACACACATACACACACACACACATGTATATACACACACACATATACACACACCCTCCCCCCCACACGCATATATACACACACATATATTTACACACATATATATAAACACGCATATACACAAATGGAAGAGAAATAGAGAGAGAAAATGTACCAAAACCGTAGACAGAGAGAGAGTGCAGTCGCTTAGAGAGAGAGAGAGAGAAATGGAGGGAATAAAAATCGATGGGAAAAAAGAAGAGGGAATGGTTTTTTACTGACAGAATTGTCACGGACATGTCATGATCATTGACCGTGACAAATCTTTATCACGGACTTGTCACGGTCATTGACCGTGACAAAAAATGCATTTTTTTATCACGGTCAATGACCGTGACAAGGCTGACCGGTTAAAGGGTGTCAATTTGACCATTTTGGTGTAGTGTCAATTTTGCACATTCCACAATTCTATGAGAGCTTTAAATACCAATTTAAAAGGGACTAAGCTCAATAAATAAGTAGATGTATCTAATGACAATCCCCAAAAGGAATCTAGAAGATCCAAATATCTCATCATGGATTTAACCGTGTCCAAAAGAGTCTTGTTCCTTCTATTTGTTACACCATTTTGTTCTGAATTCCTCGATCTTGATAATTGGGATGTGATCCCCACACATAATAAATTATTCCTATACTCTCTCCATAGTTACTCACTCCATAATAAGATTATAGGGTTTGGATTAGTTTACCATTGTTACCCTCCACCTTAGCCTTGTATATAAGGATCTATGTATTCAAACAAGTGTTCAACTCTAAACAAACCTAGAGGGGGTGAATAGGTTTAAGACATGATGATCAGATTTTTGCAATTTTAATTTTTCTTCCAATTTTAATTGATATATCCCATGTTATTACTAGGTGATGTGATGTATTGGATCAACAAATGAATGAGAAAATTTAGGCAAAATAAGGACAATTCGCTAGAATAAAAAATTGATATAATATTTTGATGAATTTACTCTTGATCTATGTGAGATGTATGTGTATTATGTGATGTAAGTGTGGAAAACAACAATCAACAGAAACAAGACATTCATAAGATGGATTTATGAGGAAAAAATTCCCACATAGGGGTAAAAAAACCTCGATGCACTCTAATTTTTTATTCAACTAAAAAAGAATTTTATACAAAGCAAGAAGGTATTTCTATCTCATGCACTCATGAGTAGTAACCTATGAACTTCGAATTTTCCCCATTGACATAAGAAATCCGCCTTAACTTCCATAAAGTGAACGAGGACATAAAATCTTCCCCTTAGAATCACACCATGCTCCAATCTATCCAATAGAATGAAGCACCTCCAGTTTTAGATCTAAGAGTGTTAGATTATGCAATTCAAGTGTGAAATAGTTTCAATTGAAAAGACTAGCATGGATGTGCATCAAATCACTCTCAATTCTCTCTCAAAGACATATATCAAGTATAGATATAAGTTTTCTCAAATGTTAGAGGGAACAAGTGAATTTGAAACTGATAATCTAGGCAAAATCTCTCAACCTTAAAAATAGTCTCCGAGTTATTAATGATTTAATAGGAAATCTGATAATCGAAAAGAGAGGGAAATTAACCAATTTATAGGATTTTTTTAAATTATTCTTCATCATGCACATGATTTCAAATAGAGTTTTGAAAGAAGCGTGGTCATGCGCACGGGTCAAATCTTGATTGTGCGCATGGGTTCAAAATGAACCGTGATTGAAAGTAAAATCAAAGTGACTTTAAACAAAGCACATTTTAAAATTGTAGGTCATTTCCCAAATGGTTTACATATCACATATGAGAGTAAAAATCACATGTTCATCCTTTTATTTTGAAAAACTTACAAGTGTGTGTATCCAAATCATTCAATCAACAAACTATCAAAGGATACATCTTCAAAGCTCAACAAATTGAAGTCTTGTGTTGGAGAGTAGGTTAGATAGCTCTTCAAAGTCCAAAAGTCCATGTAGTCTACTAAACAATCCTTACTCAACTCAAATGTCTCACCGACGATTCAAGCTCTATGTAGTTCAAAAATCTCAACTACTCAATGCTTGGAGATGGAATTAATCCAACTAATATATAATATAAATTTTTAGATTTTCAATCTCTCTCTTTGGCTATTCCATGGAAAAACCCAAAATCCCCAAATACTCTTGATTACTCCTACCAAACCCACTCCATATCAGACATATAATGAGAGTAGTAGAAAGTAATACACATAGAGTCCAAAATACCAATGACTCAAAAAAATCGAGTTTGGAACTGCGGGTAGGATCAACATGAATATACTTGAAAATACATGAAATAACAAAACAGAATCACAAAAGCAATAGCACGTCCAAAGAGTAATTCCATCTTCTTTAGAAATCCTTTAAAAAATCAATGTGATATAAAGATGATATAAAGCATGAAAGCATATGAGATATGATAAAATCATCTAATATCAATCAATACAAAAATGTAATAGCTCGCCTACATTAAAAATCGCATGAAAAACAATTTCTCTCCCCCAAATATCCATAAAAATGTCGCTTACCTAAAGTAAGAAACATAGGATCTCCCTATATCTTATATTTTTCTCCCCCTTTTTGATACAGAAAGTCAAAGAGAAATAGATAGACATAGATAATGGGTATAGCATTATAATAAAGCAATAATCACAATGAATAGACAATAACTAGCAAAGTAAAAGCTAGATAATGAAGTGACATACCAAAGTTATAAAAGGAATACTCAAATAAGTCAACAAGAGTACGAGAAATATACAAGTGTATCAAAATATGAAGCTCAATACATAAACTAGTAAATGAAATATCAAGCAAATAAGCATGAAATATGATATAAATAAATCTAACTAGAATGAGATCACACATAGTATATATGTAGCAATAAAAACATCAAGGTATGAATATAAACATGATAAATTCATAATAAACATCCAAAATGTAAGATCAAGTATCCAAAATATACTCCTTTAAAGACAATAGAGTAAGAGGTACAAATATCCATACAACCAAATACACATGATAAAAATATCCAGGTACCACCAACGGTACTACAAACTATCAACAAAAGAAATACAATAGAGTAAAATAGACAATCTCTATATAACACCCCGTAATTTTGAGGATTTAGTATTTTAATTATTTTTGGGAGATATAAAAATATTTAAAGTGGAGAAACTTAAATTTATGATTTGGAGAATTTATTTGAGTGGGAAGAATTATTTATATTTGGCGATTTTAGTTTAATTATTCAAATTATTGCGTGTCGTATTTTTGAGGTCGAAATTTGGATATGTTATGAAGTATTTCGGATGATAATTCTGAGTGCATGGTTGAGTCCGAATGGGTCGATATAGTCAAAAAAGAGTATCCGGGGGTAGTAATCGGGTCTTGGGGCATTTTTGGGCATAGCCAGGCCCACACGAGGGGATTTGGGCCATTTTAATTAGGCCCATATGACTAAAAATGTGATTAGGGGTTTTAAACCTAATTGAGGGAATTTTTAACGGCAGTTAACAAATTCTAAACATAAGGGATTGAGAGAAAAGCAGAGGAAGCAAGTGGAGAACAAATTGGGGATCTTTTGGAGGCAAATCGAGGGACAAATTGGGCGTTCTTCATCAACACTTTTTCTACACTAGCGGATCAGACTCTAAGAAAAATTAGAGGCAACTGGTTAACTGTTGTGATTCTTAAATATATGATAATCAATTCATATTATGGGAGTTGTAAACCAAAATTCGTTTTGGGTGGGTTATTGCATGAAATATGACTTTTATGAAATTGAACATTTTGTGTGATTTAATAGTTCAATTGATATCATAGAAGCATTTAGTGTTAATTGGAATTAAAAATATAATAGATTACCAGTATTAGAGACGAACTGATTGGGATTGTGAAATTGATTTTTTGGGTTAATGAATTTGATGATAAGGTAGAAACCCGTTTTTGGAATTGATGATATTTCCTAGAGATTGATTATGTTAAAATGGTTAGCGATAATCATAATCTGTTTTAGATGTGAATATATGATGCAATGATAAATTAAGACCGGAATATTAGAGATTTAAAATCTTAGAAATTCATTAATGGAGGAAAATAGAACCTCAAAAAAGATGACCGCCTACTCGATCGATCGATCGACGCTTGGGGTCGATCGATCGACCCTTCAGGGATTTCGGCAGTTTGGCTTGGGAATTTATATGGGTTAGAATTTTGGGTTAGATTTTCTTCCATATATTTAATAGACGAAAATTAAATATGGAACCTTGCTCCTAACAATTACAGGGGAAATATAATTGGGTTTAGGAGGATGATAATTGTATGTCTCAAGGGATGAATTTTGGGAAATCAATTTTAGTATTAATTTCAGACCGGGGGAAAATGTTCGGGTATTGTAGTTGAGTGGCACTACATTATTAAATGAATTGAGGTGTAATTAATTAAATAGGGGCAGAATATAGACTCTGGTATTAACGATGGTACGGGTCCAGCGAGCGAGTCCGGGTATAATGGTTGAGCAACACCAAGTATTAAATTAATTAATGTGTAAATTAATTAAACTAGAGTCGGACCATAGACTTGGGAAAACACAATATTAATTCATGTGTGAATTAATTTAATTAGATCCGGATCGTATATTCAGGATGGTAATAAAATAATTAACGAAAAAATTAATTAATTTGAATCGGCCATAAACTTGGGAATATACAGGCTAGTGTTACGGGTTTTAGTACACGGTAAAGTCGGGATCTATATTATATATACGGTGTGGTGATAGTATATATGTATGTACATTGTTTGTGCTATTAAATATCAGTGACTAGATATTTATTTAATTTATATACTTTAGTGCTATCAAGGGAGGTTGCGCGAAGTGGGTGAATCCCTAAGCTTGAGGAGTATGGCGAGTATATCCCCAAGTCATAGCGTCCGGTATATAGGTGAGGGGCTTATCTCACTTTTAGGGAAGGAATATGACCGCCTCCACTATGTTTATATTTTGGGCCAGGTTGGTGAGCGATTCCGACTTGGGTAACTAGGTTATGTGAGCGCACCTAGTGAGATAGTACTTTAGAGGAAATCATCCGGTGAGGGTATACTAGGAGGGATAAATATACATGTGAAATATGTGTGAATGTTGTAGTAAAGATACGTATATAATGGTATTAAATATTATATGCGGGTAATAATACAGTGTGTGATGTATTTACTTTATATAACTTGTGTCACGATTATATGATAGTATTTAAAAAGAATTAATTAGGTTAATTGGAGAGATAACTTATAATCCATGAATAATAATAATCGGTTTCGAGTAGAAAGGCAAGGGAGGATTATACTAGGACTAGTTGGATGGGGTAGTACAACTAGGTGGGGTTAAGGTAACCGTTAGGTGTGCACATTAGTGGAGGGGTGAGTATGTCCTCAAGAGAGTGCTACACTAACTTAAATATGGAGCACATTTATGCATTTTAATTACTGCAGTTAATTCACTTGCTAAATATTTTCAAAATGTTTTGGGTTCTAAACCTTGCTATAAAACGATTTTCAAAACCTTTTAGGTGTCCAACCACAGGGACGCCAGACTTGATATTTTATTCAAGGGACACGTAGCTACGGCACATGTGGATTCTAGCAGGAGATTGGATTAGACGCATCGTTCATTCTTTCCTAGAGTAGGAATCATCTATCAGTTTCAGTTTTACTTAGGGCTTGTCGCCCAGACTTTTCAGTACAATTTTCAGATTTATTTCTTCAGTTGGATGATTGTTATTGGACTATTTACTTTGGTGGTCGGTGGTTTATTCGGCAAGTAGTTTAATTATTTATTCAGTTGATTTGATTCAGTTGTTGTGAATGGTTTATACGTATTTCCGCATGTTATTGTTTTGTTTAAATAAAAAGTTAAAATTTAGCCCCGGATTTTTGGAATACTAGGTGGTTAGTAAGTTTTAAAAAGTTTTTCGACACTGATGCTAATAATCAACCAACTGGGATTCTTGTTTTAATTTGATATAGGACTGATCACTCAGTATTTTATTAGGCGGGGTGTCACACTCTACTCATCATCCGTATCCTCATCATTGGTCTCATCAACCTCATCATCATTGTAGTTAGCATCCTCATGATTAGCAGGAGGTACATATGGAGGATTAACAACTGGCGATGGTGCTGAGATAGAAGTTGGAAAGTCAGGAATAAGACCAGTCCTCCACAAGTAATCCATAAGAAAATTGATATCGATTCATTGACTGGCCTACTCTTTATCCACAAGATTAAGACAATGATTAAAATCGTCATACATACAAGTCATATAATCTTGCATATCTTCAAAATAACCACGCATGTAGGAAAATGAACTCTCTAGTTCTCTGATGAGAATGTGGAATGGGTCCTAGTCCTGTCTCTAGTGTTGGTGCGAGAGTTATCTCAGGGTCGATAGGCTGACACTATGGTTATCATGTTTTCTAACTGTTAGAACGAGATAAGATCATACTAGAAATGGGTCTAAGAATACCCCGTATTATCATGTGTAAATAGACAAGGAATATCTAACTCGTATATATAACTCGTGGTCATCCTAACATATGGCAAAGTCTCCTTAACAATATTAATTCACGCTCTCCTCATAACCTCTAAGCTAATATCAGGATAATTAATAGACTGCCGATGGACTAAAGCATACATCAAACGATATCGCATAAGGAAAACCTGAGATCGTAGATGAGGAATCCAATTATTGATAACCAAAAAATGATATATATAATACCTCTGCCTCATACAAACCTGTGGAAATATATTCCCAACCCATGTCCTGTTATACCCCTATAGACTAGGAGAAACCCTATCGTGTGTTATACCACCATATCGGTATGAAACATCACTAAGAGTATGCATATCATCCTCTACACCTACGTGTCAAATCAAAATATCCCCGGTTAAAATAATATCATATCCTCTAAGAAACAATGTCAAAATAGGTCACAATTATGTTCACGTAGAACTCACGAACCAAATTAGCATTGGTCGACTGATGCAGTCATAAGAAACATAAACCTAATAGACCCTCTATCAAAGGAAGTACCAACTGGCCCTCCTCACAATAGTCTAAATGATCTAAGTCTATACCTCTCTCGACTCTAAAAAATTAGTCATGAAGTTAGACTGAACTGGGTAACCATCTCGTGTGAACCTAATCGTGGATGCATCATCCATAAGGTCTAAAATAGGTATAAAGTCTCTCAGGGCCTACCTACGAGATGTACGTGATGGTGGTGAAGATTGTCTCATGTGTGAACTCTCACCATAACCACTATGGGTTCATGTCACTTTAACTCTCTTCCTAAAATTTGTCTTTTCTCTCTCCATGATATCATAAATACGCTTATGAAATAAGATACAAACAAAATAGGAATGAAATTCTAAGAGTGTATGAGAGAACAATGATGTACGAACCTAAACATCTCCAAATGTCAACCATAATCACAACTCAAACACATGAGGAAAGTAAACTAACATAGATATACTCTAATGGAAGTAAATTAATAAACAAAAGTAGAGATTGAAGACTTACCCAAAAGAATCTAGAAAAAACCAAACAGGTATGAAAACTAGGGCTTGGAATATCAAGTACCACCAAATCCACTCTAAATCTAACTCAAAATGATCAAGCACTAATAAAAATTGAATCTTGGAACAAAATACCATACCGTTTATGCTCTCAGAGGTTTATGATGTGAATGGGCATATAAAATAAGAACCCTATTTTCTAGTGTCGACAGTCATGCACATGAAGGCATTTTGTCATGCATACGACTAAGTTTTGATCATGCGTACAAAATTGGACAGGGAATGTTATCCAAGGATAAAAATCTAGGAAAGACTAAGTGTGAAATCAAAAACATAAACTCTCAAAATATGGTATGAATAAATGTATGTACATGTAAAATAATTCATATTTGAAAATCACACGTTTGAGGTATATGCACAAGACTTAAAGCTCACACACACGTATACGTATTCACACTCTAAAATGAAAAGAGGTGTGGTAGTGATTAGATAATGCATGATAAATTTGATTTAACAAACAAATTTTCTTTAAATCTTGATTAATGCATAGATTAAGAAAACATTCAGTTCAAATATTAAGTAATTCAATATATACAGCTCAAAATTCTTACAAATCATTTCAAGAAACTTTGTATTTCAATCAAGGAATGATTGGTGACAAATATGGTTTACAAAATCAAACGAATATAGACAACCAGGTCATTCGAAATTACAAATGATTCTTAATTATATCATTACATCAATATCCATTAAAAATCTCAATAAATGGTAGTTTCCAACCATATAACTCCCTCAATCATATGTTGTTTTGAAATGTTTTGAATGTAAAACTTAGATAATAATTTTCATTTGAAATGAAATGGCCCTATCTTGTTTTAAATGTCGGTTTAATTTATTGGCATATGGAACTTTCCAACACATTTTATTTTGACGTTGATTGACTTTTCATGCACTTAGATGACGCCTACCCAATGTTACTAAAATTCAAATCGAGTGTAATCACTCTAATTGTAGCCCTTATTAATGCATATAAAGTGGTCCTTTTTCAACTCCTTCGAGTATGAAACACACAAAGATCTCACACATGGACTAAAGAAACTTTCAAAACCAATAAGAGATCTCGAGATTTGATCATGATTAAGTCAAGAACTAAAATAAATAATCACATAACTATAGTCATAAGCATCAAGTGATATGAAAGTGCTAAAGTAATGTGAAATCAACGCCATAGATTTCAACAAATTTGACAATTATGATTTTTCAAATTAATTCGAACCTAAACATTAAAATTATCAACATTTTCAGTTAAATGGTTAAAAATCCACATTTCAATCATCATCAAATCGCAGGAATCAAAAGGCGTAATCACACAACCACAAAAAGAAAAAAAGTTAAAAATATTTTTGGAATTTTTAGTAAAAGAAAGATGCATGTATGTACAATATGTTAAGCAAGGAACAAAGCGTATATAAAAATGCATGGAAATGAACAAGTGCATGAAATTCCTCGCCAAAACATGAAAATGATCCAAGTAAACTTTCAAGCTCATGCCCACATGATTTGACCCGAAGAAATCAAGAATACCTAGGAAAGGACCTATAACCACAAGAACCCTATGCATCTTAAGCGAACCAACCTAGATAGCGATAAGTGCTCCATCTCCTAGATAAACGGGAGGAACAAAGATAACCTATCTCTTTACAAACTTCTTTTGAGGTACTTTAAGCTCAACTTTCTTTATTAGCGCATTCTTAGGTAATCAACTCGTAAACTTGGGCATCCATCTCGCATTACTCATATGATTCTTATGCCTACTCCTTAGAATTTGTGCAAAAGGTCTAGATCTAGGTCATAACATATCCCTTTTAGCCTCACTTATACCTTTAATAAGATAATATACTCTCATCATTAACTCACTAATTTTAGCCTGAAGTTCACTAATAGTATCCCTACAAAATACTTGCCTCATATTTCCCTTGAATCTCAATCACCTACAACCTTGATTAATGTAACCTTGTACTTTGCAAAATGTACAAAATGGAACATTGCTTTTCACATTCTTTCTAGCCTCTTGAGATCTCTATTTAACTATATGAATCTAATTTCTCTTAAAGCAAAAATGGGCAATATGATTCCATTTCCCACAAAATGAGCATCCATTACCATTTTTCTCAAACTTGGATTTAGGCACAACTTCCTTCTTTTTCTTCAAAGGAGTTTGTTCCTTATCCTTCTTTTCAAGGTTAAAAACTTCATCATTTGTTTTTGAACTTGAAACCATTTCAAATATTGGTTCTACAAAATTAATTCCATGATTGTCATTCTTGATATGAGCATGTTTTATTAAAAATTTATCAATAACATGTGTTATATTAAGAATTTCCAATTTTAACAGTAGGGAATGTTGTAATTCATGTTTTATCTTCTCAAAATCAATCTTTAAAATCTCATTTTGAAGTTTTATCTTTTCTTTTTCTTTCCAAATGGCCTCATTTCGATTTTTTCAAAGAATCACATTCATTTTTCAACACATCAACTTTCTCTTTAAGTTACAAACATTCCAACCGAACATAATGAATCTTTTCATCGTTGTCTTCGTGTTTACTTTGGAAAGTTTTCATTTTTTTATGTTTTCATTTTAAAGACTCTTAATAAATTTCATCAAAGGCTTAATCCATGTCGTTCACTTCATCATCAATAACATCTTGTGATCTAGGGATAGACGTGTGTGAACCTTTTTTACTACATAACGAAGAGACACTAAGTGACCTATCACTAGAATCTTTAACTTTATTCTTTCTCACCACACTCTCTAATGACATCCTCTCACCACTTGACTTCTCACTCTCATCTAGTCTAACCATGACAGTGATCTCACTTCCACTTTCCTCACTAGTAGTTCTTTCCTCACATTACTATTGGAGTCACTCAAACTAGATTTGTCGACCTCTTTCTTTTTGTCTACCTCCATTTTTTTCTCCAACTTCCTTAAATGCGCTGGGAACACATTGATGTGGTTTCCTACGCCCCATATCCGTATAAATAATCTTTATCCTTCACCTTATGCATCTTGAGATCACTCTTCTCTCCAAACGAAACACGTTTAGTAGACTTAGATGTCTTTGGCTTAAACTTTCTACCATTTGTAAAAACAATTCTTTTTATTCTTGTAGAATTTGCTAAATCTTTTTACAAAAAGAGCCATGTCTACTTCAACTTCTTATTTAGGCTTATCCTCACTCTTACATGACACACTCTCCTTCGATTCTACCATAGAAATTAAGTCCTTCTTAGGCTTTGACACAATAAAATTCTCCTCCTGGTCACAAATTTAAGGCGAACCAATTAACTCATCTAAGCTACATGTGTTTGTGTCCTTAATCTCATTTAGGATAGATACATTACTAAACCTTGAAGATATAGTCCTAAATAACTTTTTAATGACCATGTACTCCGTCATATTCTCACCAAGATTGAAAAAATCATTGAAAAATTTCTTTAATATCATATAGTAGTCATTAAAATTCTCATCTTTACTCATTCTCATAGTTTCAAACTTTGTCTCAATGTGTTGCAACTTAGCCCGCTTAACACTTGGCTTTGTGTACCACTCATAGGATATCCCAAGCCTCTTTTGCCAATTCTCAATTTATAATGCATTTGTATTCTTGAGTACTAATAGATGCGAACAAAGCATTAGTAGAAATGGAATTGTAGTTATAATCCTCGAACTCCTTACCGATCCATAATACTCTTGGGTTCTTTACTCACACTCCATCCTCTTCAATTGTAAGATAGATACAACCTTTTTATATGATCATCCACACTATCTTGTGTTTGGATCTCAAGTGAGTTCTCTTTTTCACCTTCCAATGAATATATTTGTATCCATCAAAATATGGTGGCCAAGTAATGGAGAAACTATGACAATAATTGTAAGGACATTGTCCGTCACATTCAATTATGTCGTATACCGCTACAAGTCAACAAAGAATCGAGGATGATAACATCTACAAACTCCAGATCCGAATCACAAGAGAACTTCAACATTCAAACACCGACGAGATAATTTTGGTAAAAATATGTTTAAGTTCCACTTGCATTTTATATTTAAAGTGTTTTTTTTTTAAAGGGGTTAGATCTTTTATTTATAAAATCTCTTTTGAATAAAAGAAGTTTTATTTCAATAAAAAAATGGAAATAAAAGTTTTTTTTCATAAATCAATTGGCATTTTAAAATATTTTTTAAAAGAATTTTTTTTAAAATTTTTAAGGCCAACTCGCTTTTGGTTTCCTATTGAAGGTTTCGGCAGCCTTTGGTTGGGTGTAATAGCAGGTGCTGCTTTTTTTGTTGTTTGCCAATCTGTGGCATGCCATGCAGCTAATGCTACCTAAAGAAAAAAGGGATTTGATTTAGTTTTAAAAGGTTGCCTCCGGTTTTTGATTACTTCCAATCATTGGGATAATGATTGGCATATTGGTCTTTAAAGATCTTTTTAAGGGGAAGTTGCGTACAGTTCTTATAAAGCTTGGAAAGTTTGTTTTCTTCTTATAATCTGCCACGCCCCTTCCTAGCTGCTATATGCTGGCACCATTTTTTAATATTTGCCAATGATTGGCATTCAAGGAGTCTTTTAATAAAGACGTCTCTTTTTTTAAAGTGACACGCAACTTATAAAAGGCTTCAATCCAATGAATGTTAAACAACAACGTGCCTATGGTTATCTCCTTTAACCAAATTCTTTCTTTAAAAAGGCCACGCACGTACAGTTTAAGATAGAGAAGAAAAGTTTCGACAGAACACTTTTTTCAAGAAGAAAAAAATTATGTGTTCTATATTTTTTTCAGTATGTCTTCTTCTCACTTTTAAGGATTCAAACCTTTTGTCCATTAAATTCATAATCCCATCTACTTTGTATGAATTGTTTTGTGGAACCCAAGACATATCTTTGCTGAAATAGAACTGAGTGTTCTTGTGAAGCTGCTGAGGTTGTTTCATTACTGACGACGCCGACCGATGCCTGCAGGTATTCGTGTGCCAAATTATTTTATTGCAATGCGTGTAAGTTGTGAGTTACAAAATTATAGTGAAATAAATGGTTTTTCCCTTTGGGGATTTTTTCCTCATTTTTGATTGTCTTGCACGCTTAGAATAATTTTTTCAATCTCGTTTACTTGCAAGAGTTAAAAAAATTATTGGGTCTGGAATTGAAATTTAATTAAATAATTAATTCATTTGAACGCATGCGCACTCTCAAATTGGTATCAGAGCCAATTACACAATTATACCGTGTATTTTTCCGCAAAATTTTTCTGAGATATCAATTTTCGAAAAAAATGATTTTTGAAAAAGGGCGTGTTCAAAATGGAAAAATTATATAATAAAATGCCAGTTTTTGACGGGACTAATTATGCTTAATGGAAAGCCCGTATGAAATCTGCTCTAAAAGACATAGAGGAAAGAGTTTGGATTTTGGTTGAAAGAGGGTGGACAACTCCCTACATCACTATTGACAACGTGACAAATTTAAAATTTGTGACTGCATGGATTGAAGAAGAATTTAAATGGTCATCTTTTAACTCTAAAGGTCTTAGTGCTATTTCTGAATCCGTCACACCTGACGAGTTTCGGCGAATAATGACGTGTACCACGTCAAAAGAGGTATGGGATATTTTACAGCTTACCCATGAAGGAACTAATGCTGTGAAAGAATCAAAATTGCAAAACTTAACAACTCAATTTGAAACTATCACCATGCTTGAGACTGAATGTTTTGATGAATTCTATGCCAGATTATCTGATATTATGAACACTAGCTTTAATCTCGATGAACTTATTCCTAATGCTAGAGTTGTTAAACGGATTCTAAGATCTCTACCTAAGCCTTTTATCTCTAAAGTCACTGTGCTAAATTTTATGGGTAATTTAAACATGCTTAAATTAGAGGAATTGGTTGGAGACACATGTTTCCTAAGTCTGTTAAACCAAAAGATAAGGGAATTGCACTTAAAGCATAGGCTAGAAAGGGTGAGGGTCCGTTAAAAGGAAAGAGTCATCTAAACAGAGAGAGATAGAAGCGTCTGATTATGAGGGAGAATTTGATTTAGACAACTTGGTTCTTTTTGCCAAAAAATTCAAAAAAAATCTCAAATTAAAAAATGGCAATTTTAATGATAAAAAGAATTTTGAGAAAAATAAATATGGCAAGAAAGATGAAAAACATAAAAAGGACACCCCAAGATTGATGAAGAGAGATGGTATGAATGCGACGGTAGAGGTCATAAGGCTTTTGAGTGTGCCACTAGGTTGAAGCATCAAGGCAAGGGAAAAGCTACCCTAAATGCCACATTGAGTGATGATAGCGAGGTCGAGTCGATGGATTCTGGAGATGAATCACCGCATGAATGCAACTTCACCGCATTCATGGCTAGTCATGGAGGTCCTCCCACTGCATATCACGACGATGATGATGCCACCTCACATGGACACCTTGACAGTAATGAGAGTGAGGGAGAGGGTGCTGGAAGTGAGAGCGAGAGTGATCTTAAACGCACCTACGCCGATTTATATGTCGAATCATTCAAAACCAAAAAGCATAATAAAGCGTTAGTTCTTAGGATCGTCGCCCTTGAAAAAGAATTAGGAGAAACTAGAGAGAGAGAGTCTTCGTTTAGCACTGCCTTAAGAGAGAGAGAGAGAGAGAGAGAGAGAGAGAGAGTTAGTTTATGATGAGAGAGAGAAGAATTTTGAGAAAGAAAAGGGGGACTTGACTAAACAAGTGGCTAATCTGATAAGAGAGATCTGTGCATCCGAAGAGGCTCAAAATATTCTGGAAGCTCTTGTTCCCAGCTCACTCATGATCTTGAGAGAGCACGAGAAGTCAAGGTTCAAATCGAGGATAAATCTGGTAAGATGGGAAAGATGCTCCTCGTCCCCGCCTTGGGATTTGGTGAAAGGCCGGGAATTGGTCTTGATGGTTCTTCCACCTCTCATATTGCACCTGAACCAGTCCCTAAGTTTACGACTACTCCATGTGGCCGCCCATTAAAGCCCAAGAGAAAAGTTCAGCCGAGAAAAGCAAACTAAGGTCTGCCTAAAACTGTGTTCTTTTGTTCGTAGTGAAAAAGAAAAGGCCACCTGAGAGAGTATTGCTATAGTTTGGGTCGGACTTCACATACATATGCTCCACCACATTGTACTGATGATTTTACCAGTCTGAGAGAGCGTGTTGAGTTTTTAGCTGCCACATCTTAGAGTTTGATGGAGGAATTCCGACGGATGTTTTTGCTGTCAGTGAATGATTCCCGCATCCTGGATAAAACCAATAACAACAAGGGCAAACAAAAGGTCACCACTTCTTGGGAACCTAAGAAAGACGAAAAGGCCCTTGTTGTTCATGTCTCTCTCAAAGCACATAATACCTCCCAATGGTATTTTGACAATGGCTGCTCCAGGCACGTAACTGGTGACGTATCCTTCTTTACCTCCCTTGAGGATCGAAAGGAAGGCAAGGTCACATTTGGAGATAGGAGCAAATCTAGCATAGTAGGACAAGGGACTATAGAGATACCTGGATTTCCTAAGCTAGAGAATGTTCTGCACGTGAAAAGTTTGAAAGCTAATTTACTCAGCATTAGCGAGCTGTGCGACGATGACTTTGCAGTAAAGTTTGACCGGAATTCTTGTAATGTCTATGATCAAGCCGATAAACTATTATTGCAAGGGGTAAGGACTGACGATAATGTTCCCGTAATTTTAAATGACTTTTAAAATGGGTTATATTTTAAATTAATGGATTAATTGGATTTTATTATTAATTAATTCATTTGGGTTTTATCCGAATTGTGGATATTAAAATGGATGATTCTGAATATTACTTAAAGATATTTAGGTAATATATGAATGTGATGTCATTGATATGACGGTATGATATACATTCGGTAATTTGAATTTTTAGTCAGAAGCGGTATGGGACGTGTCGGGACTAATTTATTAAATTAAAAAGGAAATTTATTTTCTATCAACCTTATAGTAATTTCGACTGCGTCGTTGCGTCCGGAAGGTTCGAAATAGTCAGAAAAGTCTATTTGGATGTTAATTTTGAGTCTCGGGTCATTTGGAAATGAAAAGACAACCCAAAAGGGAATTTTGGTTATTTTTACAAGGGGATGAATAGTGATTTCGGATTTTGTCTTATTGTAAGTATTTGGAGATTAGTGTATGTAGGTTCATTTCATCTCTTCTACACAAAATTTAAAAGTCATCTTCTTAGAGAGAGTGGAAGGTTGCTTGGAAAGAAAAAGAAGTTTGCTTGGGAAGGAGGAGAACCAAAGGTCAAAGGTCACCACCACCATCACCACCTATTTTATTCAACTCCAAAGGATCAGATCTTCAGTAAAGACAAGTGTTTGATATTTACAATTTAAGTTTGTATATTGTCCATGTTAGAATAATTATGAAAAGAGATGATTTTTCATGTTTGGAAGACATAATGGAGTTGTTCTATGGATTTCTAGAAACTGAAATGATATAGGAAGTAAACTCATGTTGTAGGATGATAATAATCCAATAAATATTCATCAATCTGTGGAAGAAATTCTAAAAATCATTTTGTGTTCTTGAAGATAATATGTTGATAATTTTCTAGAAAAAGAGGCAAAAACGAGTGGAATGAGAAGAGCCAATTTGGAATGTTTAGATCTCCTTTTTGAGTGCATTTGGATGAGATTTAAGAAAAACTCAAAACACATACCTGACTCAATTTTTCGTGTAGAATCCAAATCTGAAGTCGGATTGATGATTTGAATAATTTTTGGATCTGATTTTTCTGAGTATTTAAAATATGAGAATTCATGATGTTGTTTCTTTTTAATGTTGGTTCTTATCCCAAAACTTTTGTGGATCTTTGGTGATTATTAATTGGATATTATGGGACTTAGAAAATATCAGTAAATCCTTGATAAGATTTTGATTAATGTGATTGGGATTTAATTGATTAGAAAGATGATAATTAAATTGAAAGATATTTCGGTTGCTAGATTCACGTGTTGGATTCTAATTGGTGTGCATGAGGATTAAGGATAGATCCAGTAGGGAAGATTTAATATAAGGTGAGGGTAGCCTTAGGGTTAAAATTTGAACATCAAGGACTGAGTTTAAGCTCATTATTGATTTCGCAAAGGCTGAGTGTAGTACAAGAGCGTAGTGGTATGGCTCCTGGATAGAGATGGGAGTTTATAACACATTTGGTTGAAAGAGGGTATGAGGTTATCCCGATCGCGTATTTGAAGTTGACGGACCTCCTCGATCGACAAGTTAAGTAGTAGTGTATTGGAGGGGTTCCTTGTTTGGATTTCGCTTTGCGAGATGCTCCGCGCATGAACCTTAACGACGTCGAGAGTGGAGAGATGTTATAGGATGCGAGGATAATTAAATTATGAAGTAAAGATATGACATTTTAATACGTGGGATTTAAAGAGATATAATGCTACGTAAGGGAATAATCTAAGGTTAATGTGAGTACCTTGTTGTTAGTATACTATAGGTATGATAACACCTATTTGATTGATTGATGATTTATGTGTATGACATACCTAGCTTACTTGCTATCGGTGGGAGGTTTACGCGTGAGGGCAGTCATATACTGATGAATTCATGGGATCTTTGATTTGTCTCTCGAGAACATAGGTCTATGAAAGACTTATCGGGGAGTTGATAAGTCCGCTGACTATGGGTACGTAGGTATGTGAGTGAGCCATGGGTATGAGAACTATGTTCGCCTCCAATGTTTATGTTGTTGTTTGTGGTTCGAGGAATCTTAACGAACCTTTTGTCCCCTTTTCGGCGACCAGCGATATTGGGACATGATAGCAGAGTAATGCATTGCACCGCAGCTGTGACTCGGGGTGCCATATTATATATGAATATATATATAATGGATTAAATGAATGATTGGATTTATTGTGGTTAAATCATCTACTGTATGATAATTGTAGATTACGGTGAATAGAGAAAGATAATGGAATTAAGTTAATGAATGTTTATTGAAAAACTTAATTCATATTAATGAAAAATGATTCATGTTAATGAGAAACGATGAGAAATGTAAATGAATAATAATGTGACGTATGGTATGGGATATACGAGAATTATGATATTGGGATGGAATTATAATATGGAGACTAGAAAAGAGGAACCATTAACTAGGAGGTTAATAGGAAACGTTAAGTGTGCACTCTAGTTGAGAGGTGAGAATGGCAAGTGAGAGTTGGGTCTAACATGTACATAATAAAATATTTATTGCACTTGTTAAATACTTGTTGTTTTAAAAATCATTTTCACAATCGGGCTCTGACCCGTTTCCTTGCATATTTTCTTTTCTATTGTATCTTCTATATCAGGTGTCCAGCAACAGGGACGCCAACCTTAGCGGATTATGACAGGCTATGGATTTATGGAGTTTTGCTTAGACGCCTATCATCATTTGATTCACAATATTCTCTTAGTAGGGCATATCGCCCAAAGGATTCAGTTATCTTCTTCTATCAGGGTCAAATACTATGGTATTCGTGTCATTTTAATACAGTTAATATTGTTGGGATTTCTGTAATGGATTAATATTATTTGGGAATGTTTATTCCAATTGCATTCAAATTATTTGGTGTTATCTAATTGGTTATCAATGTTGTAGAATAAAATGTGTTATGTTATTCTTAAACTGGAAATGGATTTTGTTAAATTAAAATTTGAAAAGTTTTTAACACCAGCTTAATTGAGTATTGGGTGAGTTGTAAATGTTTTTTCCAGTGATGCTAAGAATGAGCCAACTGTATATTCTGTTTTAATTTGGTATGGGACTGGCCACCCGGTATTTAATTAGGTGGGGTGTTACAGGTGGTATCATAGCATCAGGTTCTAGTGTCCTTTAGGATCTGTACGGCTTACTGTGTTTTCAGCTTAGCGTTCTTTGATATTGAGCCCTATATTTAGGATTGTTGATCTCTTTGGTAAGATTCTGTATATATCAGTGAATCTTATTTACGTTCGGGAGTGATCGAACAAAGAAGTATGGCAGATGAGGGCCATTGAATAGATAGCGGAGATCGTACTTAGGAGGTTATGAAGTATGTTCGAGTATGATGACCGTAGTCGAGGTCACCCCTATTATGGAAAATTGAGGAAAGACATCAGTAGAAGTTCTTGAAATATGGGAATTGTGTGTGTTACCTAACGAAGGCAATATATTCAAAGGCTTGGGCATATAGTGGAGTCTGGTTAACTAGAACTGAAAATTTGGGGTAAAATTTTTCTTGACTTATCGGAGCAAAGTTATAATAGTGGAATTCAACAACCACCACCCACGAATGAGGGTATGTTCTCTATCTAAGGAATTATAAGGCGTATATTGATTTTTGTAGCGATTAATATTATATGGGAAAATGGGTTGCTAAACTTTGACAATAGCACTGTTATTTACGTAGACTCACCGACGGGTGTAGGATACCTATATTTTCATGTCATCACGTGGGTCTGATTTTTATCATGGGATTACTTACTTTGGACATGTCCGAGCATGATGTGACTATCGGCATGCATTGACTTGTGGTATACGAGAGTGTATGTACTACTATTAGACAGCATCTTGTCTTCTAGAGAAGAGTAGATGAGTAGACTCCATTTGAAATCAATAAAACCTAAAAAAAAATTTGTTTAAATTGATAAACCTGATATTTTTTTTTTGATAAACCAAATTTTTATACACTATTGAATAAGGACCTTAGGAGTTTCGATGACCGACTACTTTAGGAAGTAGTGTATCGGGGTGGTTCCTTGTTTGGATTTCACTTGCAAGACACCCCACGCATGAAACTAATAACCGTTGGGAGTCGAAATAAGTTAGGTCCTTAGTATATGAGTTTGTAACCTTTGCGACAATATTATAATGAAAGTGGTACGATAGGCTGTATGGGCGGCCTGGATGGTTGAATGGTAGTAGTTTTCATAATTATGAAAAGGTAAGTAGTCGAGACTTCAGGATTTATTTGTTCAATACGCGAGGATCATTTTTCCCAAAGATTGTCACGAGGACAGTATAGGGAAGATTGGGTAAAGTTTAAATTCGGTTCAGTTTAAACTATATGGTGAGGCTTGGCGTATAACATCGATCGGGATTTTCGTTAATGTATAGTATGGGCGGTACGTCTTAGATTTCTTGCGATGTGAGATTTATACTCGGAGTTGACCTTACCGGTATGATTTATATTCCTGAATTTCGGGACGAAATTCTGTTATAAGGGGGGAAGTATGTAATACCCCGTAATTTTAAATGACTTTTAAAATGGGTTATATTTTAAATTAATGGATTAATTGGATTTTATTATTAATTAATTCATTTGGGTTTTATCCGAATTGTGGATATTAAAATGGATGATTCTGAATATTACTTAAAGATATTTAGGTAATATATGAATGTGATGTCATTGATATGACGGTATGATATACATTCGGTAATTTAAATTTTTAGTCAGACGCGGTATGGGACGTGTCGGGACTAATTTATTAAATTAAAAAGGAAATTTATTTTCTATCGACCTTATAGTCATTTCAATTGCGTCGTTGTGTCCGGAAGGTTCGAAATAGTCAGAAAAGTCTATTTGGATGTTAATTTTGAGTCTCGGATCATTTGAAAATGAAAAGACAACCCAAAAGGGCATTTTGGTTATTTTTATAAGGGGGATGAATATTGATTTTGGGTTTTGTCTTATTGTAAGTATTTGGAGATTAGTGTATGTAGGTTCATTTCATCTCTTCTACACAAAATTTAAAAGTCATCTTCTTAGAGAGAGTGGAAGGTTGCTTGGAAAGAAAAAGAAGTTTGCTTGGGAAGGAGGAGAACCAAAGGTCAAAGGTCACCACCACCATCACCACCTATGTTATTCAACTCCAAAGGATCAGATCTTCAGTAAAGGCAAGTGTTTGATATTTGCAATTTAAGTTCATATATTGTCCATGTTAGAATAATTATGAAAAGAGATGATTTTTCATGTTTGGAAGACATAATGGAGTCGTTCTATGGATTTCTAGAAACTGAAATGATATAGGAAGTAAACTCATGTTGTAGGATGATAATAATCCAATAAATATTCATCAATCTGTGGAAGAAATTCTAAAAATCATTTTGTGTTCTTGAAGATAATATGTTGATAATTTTCTAGAAAAAGAGGCAAAAACGAGTGGAATGAGAAGAGCCAATTTGGAATGTTTAGATCTCCTTTTTGAGTGCATTTGGATGAGATTTAAGAAAAACTCAAAACACATACCTGACTCAATTTTTCGTGTAGAATCCAAATCTTAAGTCGGATTGATGATTTGAATAATTTTTGGATCTGATTTTTCTGAGTATTTAAAATATGAGAATTCATGATGTTGTTTCTTTTTAATGTTGGTTCTTATCCCAAAACTTTTGTGGATCTTTGGTGATTATTAATTGGATATTATGGGACTTAGAAAATATCAGTAGACCCTTGATAAGATTTTAATTAATTTGATTGGAATTTAATTGATTAGAAAGATGATAATTAAATTGAAAGATATTTTGGTTGCAAGATTCACGTGTTGGATTCTAATTGGTGTGCATGAGGATTAAGGATAGATCCAGTGGGGAAGATTTAATATAAGGTGAGGGAAGCCTTAGGGTTAAAATTTGAACATCAAGGACTGAGTTTAAGCTCATTATTGATTTCGCAAAGGCTGAGTGTAGTACAAGAGCGTAGTGGTATGGCTCCTGGATAGAGATGGGAGTTTAGAACACATTTGATTGAAAGAGGGTATGAGGTTATCCCGATCGCGTATTTGAAGTTGACGGACCTCCTCGATCGACAAGTTAAGTAGTAGTGTATTGGAGGGGTTCCTTGTTTGGATTTCGCTTTGCGAGACGCTCCGCGCATGAACCTTAACGACGTCGGGAGTGGAGAGATGTTATAGGATGCGAGGTTAATTAAATTATGAAGTAAAGATATGACATTTTAATACGTGGGATTTAAGGAGATATAATGCTACGTAAGGGAATAATCTAAGGTTAATGTGAGTACCTTGTTGTTAGTATACTATAGGTATGATAACACATATTTGATTGATTGATGATTTATGTGTATGACATACCTAGCTTACTTGCTATCGGTGGGAAGTTTACGCGTGAGGGCAGTCATATCCTGATGAATCCATGGGATCTTTGATTTGTCGCTCGAGAACATAGGTCTATGAAAGACTTATCGGGGAGTTGATAAGTCCGCTGACTATGGGTACGTAGGTATGTGCGTGACCCATGGGTATGAGAACTATGATCGCCTCCAATGATTGTGTTGTTGTTTGTGGTTCGAGGAATCTTAACGAACCTTTTGTCCCCTTTTCGGCGACCAGCGATATTGGGACATGATAGCAGAGTAATGCATTGCACCGCAGCTGTGACTAGGGGTGCCGTATTATATATGAATATATATGTAATGGATTAAATGAATGATTGGATTTATTGTGGTTAAATCATCTACTGTATGATAATTGTAGATAACGGTGAATAGAGAAAGATAATGGAATTAAGTTAATGAATGTTTATTGAAAAACTTAATTCATATTAATGAGAAATGATTCATGTTAATGAGAAACGATGAGAAATGTAAATGAATAATAATGTGACGTATGGTATGGGACATACGGGAATTATGATATTGGGATGGAATTATAATATGGAGACTAGAAAAGAGGAACCATTGACTAGGAGGTTAATAGGAAACGTTAAGTGTGCACTCTAGTTGAGAGGTGAGAATGGCAAGTGAGAGTTGGGTCTAACATGTACATAATAAAATATTTAGTGCACTTGTTAAATACTTGCTGTTTAAAAAATCATTTTCACAATCGGGCTCTGACCCGTTTCCTTGCATATTTTCTTTTCTATTGTATCTTCTATATCAGGTGTCCAGCAACAGGGACGCCAACCTTAGCGGATTATGACAGGCTATGGATTTATGGAGTTTTGTTTAGACGCCTATCATCATTTGATTCACAGTATTCTCTTAGTAGGGCATGTCGCCCAAAGGATTCAGTTATCTTCTTCTATCGGGGTCAAATACTATGGTATTCGTGTCATTTTAATACAGTTAATATTGTTGGGATTTCTGTAATGGATTAATATTATTTGGGAATGTTTATTCCAATTGCATTCAAATTATTTGGTGTTATCTAATTGGTTATCAATGTTGTAGAATAAAATGTGTTGTGTTATTATTAAACTGGAAATGGATTTTGTTAAATTAAAATTTGAAAAGTTTTTAACACCAGCTTAATTGAGTATTGGGTGAGTTGTAAATGTTTTCGACAGTGATGCTAAGAATGAGCCAACTGTATATTCTGTTTTAATTTGGTATGGGACTGGCCACCCGGTATTTAATTAGGCAGGGTGTTACAGATAACTACTATGGGATTCTACCCAAGTCCTCATTTATCTGCAGCAACACCACGATCTCTCCTATGGATCTGTGGCATTATCGTCTAGGTCACGTGAACTTTAGAGATTTAGATCGTCTTGTTAAAAAGGACCTAGTACGTGGCTTGCCATCCCTTGTAAATACAACTTCCATGGTTTGTGGACCCTGTTAGTTGGGTAAACAAGTCCGTAGTCCCCATAGGAATTTGCATTCCATTACCACCTCTCGTGTGCTTGAGCTGATTCACATGGATCTTATGGGTCGTACTCGTACGGAGAGTCTGGGTGGTAAGAGGTATATCCTCGTGATGGTGGATGATTTCTCCATATATTCGATTGTAGCTTTTTTGACAGAGAAATTCGATGCTGTAGATTTTTTAACGACCAAGTGTCGTGTCCTACAAAACCAACACGGAGTCAATATTAATAGGATACGTAGTGACAACGACATGGAATTTATGGAAGCAAAGGTATATCTTTACTGCGATAGCCTTGGAATTAAACATGAATTTTTGGCCTTAAGGACTCCTCAACAAAATGGTATTGTTAAGAGGAAGAATCGGACGATTCAAGAAATGGCTAGATCTATGCTTTTGGGTCGTAAGGTTGCTAGGAGATTTTGGGTAGAGGTGGTGTCTACCGTGTGCCACATGGTGAATAGGGTTTAACTGCGTGCACACACACTTAAAATGCCTTATGAATTTTGGACTGACAAGAAACCTAACCTTGCATATTTCTGTGTCTTTAGGAGTAAATGCTACATCCTACGGGATAGAGAGAAATTAGGAAAGTTTGACTCCCGAAGCGACGAGGGAATTTTGCATGGATATTCATCAAATAGTAGAGCATACAGGTTTTTCAACCTAAATAGCTCTAAGGTTATGGAGTCAATAAACGTCACCCGGCAAGATGACGAACCTCCGACATTTGTTGATCCTAGCGTTCAATGTGAGGATGAGGACTTTTCAGGCAGCGATTTACTTATCTCCCACACACACCCTGTGGACCCTACTCTTGTGTTAGGGGACACACCTTCTTGGGTTCGCAAGAGTCATGACCCTTCCACCATTGTAGGAGATCCCACCTTTGGGGTCAAGACTCATGCTCAGCTAGAGAACGTTGTTAGTCATTTTTGCTACATGTCCACAGTCGAGCCTAAGAATCACAAAGAATCACTCAAGAATGAACACGGATATCTGCTATACATGATGAGTTGCTTCAGTTCAAAAAGAACAATGTTTGGGAACTTGTCCCCCGACCTAGTGCGATGAATTTAATAGGTACCAGTTGGATTTTTAAGAATAAAATGGATGAAAATGGTACCATAATCATAAACAATGCTAGGTTAGTTGCTCAAGGGTACACACAGATAGAGGGTGTAGACTTTTGGGAGACATTTTCTCCTTTTGCGAGGCTTGAGTCCATCCTCTTACTACTCGCCATCGCATGCCATCTGCGCTTCAAGCTATATCAGATGAATGTCAAGAGTGCCTTTCTAAATGGCATTCTACAGGAGGAGGTTTACGTGGAACAATCAAAAGGGTTTGAAGACCCTGAGCACCCAGAGCACGTCTACTATCTAAGGAAAGCCTTGTATGGTTTGAAGCAAGCACCCTATGCTTGGCACGAGAGGCTTACTTCCTATCTCTTAGGTCGTGGCTTCAAGAGAAGGGGGGATGATATGACATTGTTCGTCAGGAGAGATGACGATGTTATTTTGGTTGCCTAGGTCTATGTGGATGACATAGTCTTTGGATCCACGTGCTCCCAGCATGCTCACCACTTTGAGGAGGATATGAGAAATGAGTTTGAGATGAGCATGGTAGGTGAGCTTACTTTCTTCCTTGGTCTCCAGGTTCCTCAGTTAGAGGATGGGATGTTCTTCTCCTAATCCAAGTATGCTAGAGACCTAGTGAAGATATTTTGGTTTAGACTCCGCTAAGCATGCACGTACACCTATGAGTACTTCTACCAAGCTTAGTAAGGACACTTCAGGCAAGGACGTAGAGCAAACCTTGTATCAGAGTATTATAGGTAGTCTTCTCTACTTGACTGCCAGTCGTCCCGACATAGCCTTTAGTGTTGGAGTCTGCGTGCGATATCAGGCATCCTCGAAAGAGTCACACTTACTCGCTCTAAAACGTATTATTAAATACGTGAGTGGGACTCTCTCCTACGGTATTTGGTATTCCTTTGATATCGATGACCATTTGTCCGCCTATTTGGATGCCGATTGGGCCGGGGATGTAGATGGTTATAGGAGCACTTCTGGTGGATGTTTCTACTTTGGTTCTTCTCTTGTCTCCTGGCTGAGCAAGAAGCAAAACTCTATCTCTTTGTCCACTGTGGAGGCTGAGTACATCGCCGCTGGGAGTTGTTGCACACAACTATTGTGGATGAAGCAAATATTGGAGGATTATGGAATTTCATAGGATACCATGACCATATCATGTGATAACACGAGCGCGATACACATATCTCGTAATCTGATCCAACATTCGCGCACAAAGCACATCAGGATACGGGAGAACTTTATACGTCAGTTGGTTGAGGAGAAAGTCATATCCCTGAGTTTCGTACCCACTGGCCTTCAGTTAGCCGATATTTTTATGAAACCTTTAGATTCCCTTAGATTTGAGAGTCTTAGGAAGTCTTTAGGGATTTGCACAGTTGACTGAGGGGATGGTCTGTGTCTAGTATAGGATGCATTTTTTATGCTCACATTATTCTGCTCCTATTTCTAGTTTGTTTCATTTTTGTATTTATATACATTTGGTTCTTTTCTTATTTCTTAAGAAGAAAAAATTAAAAAACTCAAAAAGATTTTTGTAGTTTGTTTTACACCGTATATGAAATTACACTTAGAATGACCAAGTCACAAATTCATGTCATATCCATGTGACTGTTTGATAGTGATTTGAGACAATATGTTATGTCATTCATGTGCTTTACAAAGTTTGGAGTCTTTGAGTTGCTATAGTGTTTCTACCTACGTGATTGACTCACTCTGTCCTTTATTGCACACATGTACGAATTTGTTTGATGTTTGTTCTTGACAAATCACATGTTGGTTACGTGTTTTCATCTCAATTATCTATATTACAATGAAACAAATGTGATAACACAATATAATAAAAGGTGTGCCTATTTTTTTCGTTGTGCCATAAGTTTGTGTGAATTTTATACACGGTGAAGGGCTACGAAAGGTACTTATATATCCTTTGCGATTAAGTCGATGTTTAAACTGGAGCTAAAAAATTGAGGAATTTTAATTATTCGGGGTCCAAAGAGGTTAAAAGATCCCGAAAATATTGAATGGCAATAAAAAGAAATACATGCCACTAATGGGCCATTAGGTTTATTTGCCAATTCTCCAATGTTAGAGAATTTAGATCACCTTGAAAAGCAAATATATTGAGGCAGTTTGGTTGGAGAATTAAAACGGCTTTGCACATCCTTAAAACGTCTTGAAAAATCATGAAATTATTTCGGACGTTATTGGTGTGAAAATCATGTTGACTTTGATTTGTTGATTTTGCTTTAATACAATGTCATCTAAATTCAACAATTTTACACCAAAGGACTATTGTTGATGTTCATTCGTTAGGAGCAAACTTATGCATCTTGCACTTATGATATGATTGAGTTGATTTCCCTATCAAATTTGTTCACACCCATTCATTCTGTTTCCATGATTTGGTCGTCTTAGTATAAATTCATGGTGTGTGATTTTTTTTGAAACATCATTTTTTTGTATAAAAAATTGAAAAATTGAAAAACAGTTTTGTTTTCTTGGTTTCCATGACACCCCGTTTGCTTTAGGTGTTTTATTCTTTTCCTTGTCTATTTTGAACAAATTAAAAGAGGGAGAATGAATTATGATATTATGATGTGAGAAGTGGTGATCGCTTAAATAAGCTCTGATACCAATTTGAGAAGTGATGATCGCTTAAATAAGCACTGATACCAATTTGAAAAGAGTGCGACTGTGTGATAATTGATTTAAATTTATTCGCAAGTTTCCAATTTGGCACACTTATTTAATTAGTGTCTATTTTAAAATCAAATTAATCCAACACCTAAACATGCATCTAAAAGTGCGTGTGTCAACCCATAAATAAATAAAGCATGTGACACAAATATTCAGGAAAAATCCTCAAAGGGGAAAAACCTTTTATTTCACTATAATTTTGTAAGAAAACGGCTTACACGGATTACAATGAAATAGGGTGACATACGAAATACCCGCAGGTGTCGATTCCGATGTCGGCGGCTGGAACTTTACCTTTCCAGGAGGGCAGCAGTGAAGAAGAGAAACGGCTTCTCCACAAGATGTGAACTTTATAAGGACTCCCTCCACAATAAGACGCATCTGTCGGTTGTAGAGATCTCCCCACAAAGTATGAACAAAAATGAAATATGTTCTTGGGTTCCACAAAACAATTCACATAAAAGTAATTGGGATTTTTTGAATTAAAAACAAAACATTTGAACCCTTAAAATTGTTAGAGAAAAACTTTCTGCCAAAAGGTATTGAATTAAAATTGGGAAGATATACAAAAATTTCAAAAAGATAAAACACTTTAAAGCTGAAACTGTTCTCCACGATATACAAAGGCTGGCAGATCTCTTTTATAGGAAAATTGAGTCGGTCAAAGGATCAGGATGAAGTCATACGTGTCAGCCAAAAGCAGGGTCGTTCGAATGAGAACCCCATCTGGTTTGAATGAGATCGCGTGTCGTTTGAACGACTACGCGCGACATCCCATGTCGTTCGAATGAGATTGAGATCTCGCTTGAACGACCTTGGCGTCGAAACCGAGGTACGTTGACTGATGTAGCAGATTTTCACAAATAATTATAAAACCTCTTTACAAACAAACATTTATAAAAACAATTTTTATGACAAAGTTTATTTAAAACCCTTTTAAAAATATCCCAACACTCTTAATATGAAATGTAAATGAAACTTTAAAACAATATCTTACCAAAGTTCATATTGTTGGGCTTGAATGTTGACGACAACTGGTAATTCGGATTTGTCTTTTGTAGATGCAATCTTCACAATTCTTCGACGACTTGTAGAGGTATATGACATAATAAATTGATAACGGACCTATGAAAATATGTCCTTACAAATCTCCCCCTATGTCTAAGCCGGTACATACGTAAAAAATCCGAATTATTAAAAAACCAAAATACCTATACAAATTTACCCTCCCATGAATCCCAAAACTGAAAAGGTAAAAATTGCAAGTTCTCAAATTTTTCTTCAACATCAACACTCTCAAAGCTTTTCTCATCAGGGTGTGCAACATCATGATCTTCAATCTTTGTACCTACACACATGAGAAAAAGAAAAAACCTTCGTGACGCATCGAGTTTGAAATGATATAAGAATAAAACATTAATAAATTAAATCTCCCCCATAATGCAAAAAACTCCCCCATAACTGATAATTCTTTCTCCCCCTTTTTATGATGTCCCCAAATAGACAGATAAGAAGAAACAATCAAAACATGGAGTGTTACAATAAAAATGCATAGCAAACAAAGATCAAGCTACGCTCATGCAAAGGGATATCTCAAAAATCTCACAAACTGTTTTTGGATTTTTTAATTTTTCATACAAAAATAAGATACCACTTTGAAAAATATGATACAAAAATCACACCATGGATTTAAACTCAAACAACCAAGACATGGAAACGAAAAGAATGGGTGTGAACACATTCGATAGGTAAATCAACTCAATCAATCATATGTGCACGATGAATACGTGTACCCCTAATGAATGAACATCAAAAGAATCCTTAGGTGTAAAAATTTGTTGAATTTAGATGACATCGTCTTATGGAAATCAACAAATCAAAGTCAAGTGATTTCCACACCAATAACGTCCAAAACTATTTAGCGCTTTTTGAAGATTTTCAAGGACGTGCAAACCCGTTATAAAATATCCAACCAAACACCCTCACATATATTTTCTTTTAGAGGTGAATAAACTAAATTCTCAAACTTTGGAGAATTGGTGCAAAAACCTAAATGGCCCATAATTTGGCATGAATTTCTTTTTATTGCTTTTAAATTTTTTCGGGCTCTTTTAAACCTCTTTGGACCCCGAATAATAAAATTCCTCAATTTTTTAGGTCCAAATTAACTGTGGCTTAGTATTCGCAAAGGCAAAGTGAACCTTTCGCAGCCCTTCCCCGTTTTTAAATAAAGCACACAAACTCGCAAAACGGTTCTTATATGCACAATTTCCTTATCAAAATTTATCGTGCTTGGTTCGTTTTAAGGGCAGGATTGAAGTGAAAACACCCAACCAACATGTGATCAGACAAGCACAATAATCAAACAAATCCGTGCATGTGTGAAATAAAGGAAACATGAGTCAAACATGTAGGAAGTAACACTTAATTACATCTTAATGACTCCAAACATTATAAAGCACATGGATGAATTGACCTATTGTCTCAAAACACTATCAAATAGTCGCATGAAGAATGGAATGATGTTGTGACTTGGTCATCCTAATTGTCCATCCATAAACGGTGCAAACAAAATACATAAATCTTTTTGAATTTTTCAAAAAAATTCAAAAAACAAAAATTTGTATAAAAAGTACATGTCACAACGCTAGCAAACATAAATATCATGAAACAAAAACTAGCATATGACAAACATGCAAACACATTCATCTATATGATATGGCAAGAGAAGAATCATGTGCAAGCAAACGAACACAAAGTAACCAAACACGCTCGTCAATAGCTTTTAAACTTGATTTCATGCGAGCTTTCCAATAGGCATAATTATTCCCATAAAAAATAGGCACCTTATTAAATGAACGTTCCATTGAAAAATTGCGATTTTTCACAAAACTGATTTTTCAAAAAAAATCAATATCACACAAATTTTGCGGAAAATAAGATCACGCGATAAATTAGCGTAACCTGCTCTGATACCAATTTGAGAAGTGGTGATCGCTTAAATAAGCTCTGATACCAATTTGAGAAGTGGTGATCACTTAAATAAGCTCTCATACCAATTTGAAAAGAGTGCGACTGTGTAATAATTGATTTAAATTTATTCGAAAGTTTCCAACTTGGCACACTTATTTAATTAGTGTCTATTTTTAAACCAAATTAATCCAGCCCCTAAACATACATCTAAAAGTGCGTGTGTCAACCCATAAATAAACAAAGCATGTGACACAAATATTCAGGAAAAATCCCCAAAGGGGTAAAACCTTTTATTTCACTATAATTTTGTAAGAAAACGGCTTACACGGATTACAATGAAATAGGGTGACATACGAAATACCAGCAGGTGTCGGTTCCGATGTCGGCGGCTGGAACTTTCCCTTTCCAGGAGGGCAGCAGTGAAGAAGAGATACGGCTTCTCCATAAGATGTGAACTTTATAAGGACTCCCTCCACAATAGCATGCAGTTGTCGGTTGTATAGCTCTCCCGACAAAGTATGAATAAAAACAAAATATGTTCTTAGGTTCCACAAAACAATTCACATGAAAGTAATTGGGATTTTGTGAATTAAAAACAAAACATTTGAACCCTTACAATATGCCCTTACAAATCTCCCCCTATGTCTATGCCGGTACATAAATAAAAAATCCGAATTATCAAAAAACCAAAATACCTATACAAATTTACCCTCCCATGAATCCCAAAACTGAAAAGGTAAAAATTGCAAGTTCTCAATTTTTTCTTCAACATCAACACTCTCAAAGTTTTTCTCATCAGGGTGTGCAACATCATGATCTTCAATCTTTGTACCTACACACATGAGAAAAAGCAAAAACCTTCGTGACGCATCGAGTTTGAAATGATATAAGAATAAAACATTAATAAATCAAATCTCCCCCATAATGAAAAAAACTCCCCCATAACTGATAACTCTTTGAGAAGTGGTGATCGCTTAAATAAGCTCTGATACCAATTTGAGAAGTGGTGATCGCTTAAATAAGCTCTGATACCAATTTGAAAAGAGTGCGACTGTGTGATAATTGATTTAAAGTTATTCGCAAGTTTCCAATTTGGCACACTTATTTAATTAGTGTCTATTTTAAAACCAAATTAATCCAACCCCTAAACATGCATCTAAAAGTGCGTGTGTCAAACCATAAATAAATAAAGCATGTGACACAAATATTTAGGAAAAATCCTCAAAGGGGCAAAACCTTTTATTTCACTATAATTTTGTAAGAAAACGGCTTACACGGATTACAATGAAATAGGGTGACATACGAAATACCCGCAGGTGTCGGTTCCGATGTCGGCCGCTGGAACTTTCCCTTTCCAGGAGGGCAACAGTGAAGAAGAGAAACGGCTTCTCCACAAGATGTGAACTTTATAAGGACCCCCTCCACAATAAGACGCATCTGTCGGTTGTAGAGCTCTCCCCACAAAGTATGAACAAAAATGAAATATGTTCTTGGGTTCCACAAAACAATTCACATAAAAGTAATTGGGATTTTGTGAATTAAAAACAAAACATTTGAACCCTTAAAATTGTTGGAGAAAAACTTTCTGCCAAAAGGTATTGAATTAAAACTGGGAAGATACACAAAAGTTTCAAAAAGATAAAACACTTTAAAGCTGAAACTGTTCTCCACGAAATACAAAGGCTGGCAGGTCTTTTTTATAGGAAAATTGAGTCGGTCAAAGGACCAGGATGAAGTCAGACGTGTCAGCCAAAAGCAGGGTCGTTCGAACGAGAACCCCATCTCGTTTGAACGAGATCGCGTGTCATTTGAACGACTACGCGCGACATCCCATGTCGTTCGAACAAGATTGAGATCTCGCTTGAATGACCTTGGCGTCGAAACCGAGGTACGTTTACTGCTGTAGCAGATTTTCACAAACAATTATAAAACCTCTTTTAAAAACAAACATTTATAAAAATAATTTTTATAACAAAGTTTATTTAAAACCCTTTTAAAAATATCCCAACACTCTTAATATGAAATGTAAATGAAACTTTAAAACAATATCTTACCAAAGTTCATATTGTTGGGCTTGAATGTTGACGGCAACTGGTAATTCGGATTTGTCCTTTGTATATGCAATCTTCACAATTCTTCGACGACTTGTAGCGGTATATGACATAATAAATTGATAACGGACCTATGAAAATATGTCCTTATATGAGGGAGTTTTAGTATGAGGGAGATTTTATTGTGCTAACATTCATTATGTTTATATCATTTCAAACTAAATACGTCACGAGGTTTTTGCTTTATCTCATGTGTGTAGGTACGAAGATTTGAGATCAAATTTTTTCACACCCTAATGAGAAAAGATTGGAGTTTTGAAAAATTGATTGTTGAAGCAAAGTTTGAAGACTTGTCATTTTATCTTTCCTTGATTGCCTTGGGAGGGTAGATTTGTATAGGTCATTCTTGTGATTAATAATTCGGATTTTTTTACTTTGTACCGGCATAGACATAGGGGGGGATTTGTAAGGACATTGTCCGTCACATTCAATTATGTCGTATACCGCTACAAGTCAACAAAGAATCGAGGATACTAACATCTACAAACTCTGGATCCGAATCACAAGAGTACTTCAACATTCAAACACCGTCGAGATAATTTTGGTAAAAAAATATGTTTAAGTTCCACTTGAATTTATATTTAAAGTGTTGGGATTTTTTTTAAAAAAAAAAGGGTTATATCTTTTATTTATAAAATCTCTTTTCAATAAAAGAAGTTTTATTTCAATAAAAAAATGGAAAAAAAAAGTTTTTTTTTTCATAAATCAGTTGGCATTTAAAAATATTTTTTAAAAGAAGGTTTTTTTACCTTTTTAAGGAAAACTCGCTTTTGGTTTCCTATTGAAGGTTTCGAAAGCCTTTGGTTGGGTGTAATAGCAGGTGCTGCTTTTTTTGTTGTTTGCCAATATGTGGCATGCCACACTGCTAAGGCTTCCTAAAGAAAAAGGGGGTTTGATTCAGTTTTAAAAGGTTTTCGCCGGTTTTTGATTACTTCCAATCATTGGGATAATGATTGCCATATTGGTCTTTAAAGCTCTTTTTAAGGGGAAGTTGTGTATAGTTCTTATAAAGCTTGGAAAGTTTGTTTTCTTCTTATAATCTGCCACGCTCCTTCCTAGCTGCTAAATGCTGGCGCGGTTTTTTAATATTTGCCAATGATTTGCATTCAAGGAGTCTTTCAATAAAGACGTCTCTTTTTTAAAGTAACACGCAACCTATAAAAGGCTTCAAGCCAATGAATATTAAACAACAATGTGCCCATGGTTATCTCCTTTAACCAAATTCTTTCTTTAAAAAGGCCACGCACGTACAGTTTAAGATAGAGAAGAAAAGTTTCGACAAAACACTTTTTCAAGAAAAAAAAAATTATGTGTTCTATATTTTTTTCAATATGTTTTCTTCTCATTTTTAAGGGTTCAAACCTATTGTCCATTAAATTCATAATCCCATCTACTTTGTATGAATTTTTTTGTGGAACCCAAGACATATCTTTGCTGAAATAGAATTGAGTGTTCTTGTGGAGCTGCTGAGGTTGTTTAATTGCTGACAACGCCGATCGACGCCTCCGGGTATTCGTGTGCCAAATTATTTCATTATAATCCGTGTAAGTTGTGAGTTACAAAATTATAGTGAAATAAATGGTTTTGCCCTTCGGGGATTTTTTCCTCATTTGTGGCTGTCTTGCATGCTTAGATTAATTTTTTCAATCTCGTTTACTTGCAAGAGTTAAAATAATTGTTGGGTCTGGAATTGAAATTTAATTAAATAATTAATTCATTTGAACGCACGCGCACTCTCAATAATGATCCATCTCAATCACAAATAAGCACTACTCACAAGGAAACAAAGTTTATGATAAATAAACTCAATGAAGACACAACAAATATAAGATCAACTCTTAGCATGTGAATGCAAAACAAGAGCAACCGCTCTCATACCAATTAAGGATGTGGGTATTCAAACAAATGTTCGACTCTAAACAAACATAGGGGTGAAAAGCTTAATTGTAAGACATGATCTATTTTTGAAAATTTCAATGTTGCTTCCAATTTTAATTGACCTAACACATGTTATTACTAGATGATGTGATTTAAAGCTTGGATCAACAAATCAATGAGAAAATTAAGGCAAAACTTGGAAAATTCACTAAAAAAAAACTATATTCAATTTGGATGAAGTACTCTATATTTATGTGATATCTAAGTGGAGTGTGTTGTAAGTGTGCAAAACAACAATCAACACATAAAAGAAATTCCTAAAATGGATCTATGAGGAAAAGCCCCCGCCTATGGGTAAAAAACCTCTATGTACTCTAATTTCACATTTAACGTGAAAAGCGTTTTATATAAAGCAATAATCTACCTCTCACTCATGCACTCACGAGTGGTTACTTATGAACTTCAACTTCCCCCCATTGACATAAGAAATCAACCTTAAGCTCGATAAAGTGAATGAGGACGTACATTCACCTCCTTCGAATCACGACAGGCTCTAATCCCTCCAATAGAACTATGCACCTCCAATTTTATATCTAGGAGTGTTATATTTTGGTAAATTGTAAGTATATTAACCAAAAAGGATAGGCCAAGCCTTATAAAGAAAGACAAATTAAGTCCCAAAAACAACAAATCTCAAAGAAACCTCGGCCCAATTTTTTTAACCCACAATAACAACCAAATACAACACATAGATCTAGGACTGTTAGATCATGAAATTCAAATGTGAAATTGTTTGAAATGAAAAAGGTTAGTGTGGATGTGATTCAAATCACTCTAAATTATCTCTCAACGACATAAATCAAGTATAGATCTAAGTTTTCAAAGAATTTGGAGGTTACAAGTAAATTTGAAAATAAAGAAGCTAGGTAAAAGCTGTCAACCTCGAAAAATACTCTCTGAGTAATTAGTGAGTAAAGAGGAAATTAGATATATTGCAAAGATAAGGAACTTGACATATTTATAAGATTTTTTTTAAAATTGTGTTCCATCACATGCATGATTAAATTTTGTCATGCGCACGAGTCTAAAAATGCCCATGGTCGTGCGCACGGGTTAAATCCTAACCGTGTTTACGGTATCATGCGCACGAATTTAAAATGAACCGTGTGAACGATTTTAAGTCAAATCAAAGAGAGTTAAAACAAAGAAAATTTTAAACTCATAAGTCATTTCCGAAATGGTTTACATATCACATCTCAAAGTAAAAATCACGTGTTCATCCTTTCAAAAAACACATTTTGAAAAACGTGAAAGTGTGTATAGCCAAATCTTTAAATCACAAAAATATCAAAGGATACATCTTCAAATGGCAGAAAATGAAAGTCATGTGTTTTATAGTATCTTCGATATATCTTCAAAGTCCAGTAGTCCTTGTAGCCTAATGAATAATCCTCACTCTACTCAAATATCTCACCGACGATTAAAGCATATATAGCTCAAATGACTCAATGACTCAATGATTTGACACGAAAATAAGCTAACTAATATATAATATAAATGTTTACATTTTTAGTATACTTTGAACTTATCGAAGACTTTAAAATTATAGTGCAGAAGAAAAACATATCCATACTTGAGTAATCATCAATGAAAACGGTGAAGTACTCATAACAACCTCTTGCCAAGATTGTCATATATGGGACCAAGTAAATCGGAGTGAATAAATTCCAAAACTATTTAGTTCATAGCCTTTGTCAGTGAAGGTCCACATGGTCATTTAACATTCTAAATAGGATTCACAGACTAGAAGTGCCTCCACTTTCAGTGAACTGAACTATCCATTTGAGACCAACCTTTGAATACTTTTATATTAAAATGACATAAGCATAAATTGCAAAGATATGTTTAATTTAAGTTAGATGGTATCAATTTTTAGGTTATTTCCATTTGAGTTATTACAGACCTAATAACATACAAATCATTTTCCAGCTTACTAGAACTGATAAAAGATTTGTACACAAACATCTTTATTAAAATAAAGTAAACATACATTCATCAATAACACATAAACCAACATTAAATTTGTTCTAATAGTGGGTAAATAAAAAAAATCCTCTAACTAACTTTTTGTCTAAAAACACTCTAATATCAAGTTCCTACTATCAACATTATTGCCTTAATTTGATCACCCGTGAACAAAAACATTTATCCCTTACTGAGCTCCTCGATTACCTGGAACCCCTAGAAATATTTGTAAACATGATTAGTGATTCTTGAATCTATACACTATATTTTGATAGATTGAACCACAAAACACGTCTTAATGATAAAGGAGAAATTGCCCTTTTTTCTAATTTCCCCTACCTTGCTAAGTACACCGAGCATTACTTATGATGGGAATGACATTAAAAAAATATTCCCAAGGAAATTCTATGCATCATGTTTCATAATACAAAAAAAAAAATATGTAACTAGATCTAGGGTTTATACCACTATACCTTTGGCAATCGTGTAGTTGATCCAATATAGGAGACACAGATGAAGAAGTTGATGTTGTTGATAATTAACCACTCTAAATCCTTTTTAAGATGAGTAAAACACCTTTGATCTTATAATGTATGATCCAACCAAAGCATGTTGTGTGTGGGGGAACTCTTAGAGTTGTAAACTAAATGAAATAAGAGAAACGATATTTTCTCTCTCCTCACCCCTCACAAAACGTGAATGGTATTTTATGTCACCCTTTCCAACCCTAATAAGTGTATAATGTATCTTAAACCCCTTTCGTAAACACACACACACACACACACACACATATATATATATATATATATATATATATATGCAGGCTCTCATGCACACCAAGTTTGCACACTTATTTTTTACCTGTTTTTTTATTATATTAAAAAACAAATTGAGTTGAATTTTTTTATATGACATTTATACATTTCAATGGACCCTTATAAAAAAAATCAGCTCAAACTAACTTCATTTGTTATTTGTAAAAAATCGGTCAAACTTTCATAACTTTCAGAGTGCTTCAAAAGGTGCAAAAATTTGACCGATTTTTTAAAAATAGAAAAAAAAATGTTATTTTGAGCGTATTTTTTTATATGGGACCCTTGAAATATTTAAATGCCATATAAAAAAATTCAACTAAATTTTTTTTTTTACTATTTTAAAAAATCAGTGTGCATGAGAGCCTGCCTCTCTCTCTCTCTCTCTCTGTATATATATATATATATATATATATATGGAGAAATCTTGGGCCATTTATCATTTTCAGAGACTTATGGATTTTCCACTTAATATATGGACTATAAGAGGGAGCCAAGACAAATAATTAAATTTTCTTCAAAACAAAAATATGAAAATCCTAAATTATCCTTCGTAATTTATTTCCTTTTCTATTTAATTGTAATCAATTCCATCAAATAATAATAGTTCCACTCCAATTTAATTATCTCAATATTGCTCGAATGGAGAAGCTTTGTTTGCAAAGTTAGATAACACATAACATGATTACCTATTATGGGAGGATAAAGAATATGACTTTTATAATATTGCATCACATGGAAAAGGGGATCCAATACCATATCCGAGTAGGTCGGTGGACGAGCTACCAACTCACCAATGCACGTGATCGACCTAGGCCAGCCTTGGCCGACTACAGACTTGATTGTACTAAATCACTATATTGACAATATAAGGATGACAAGAGTTATAGTTATTATAGAATACCCATTATTTCAAAAAAGTAGTGTTTTATTATGACGTAAACTATAATAAGAGAGTTATTATACATTCTTGATGTACTAGTATAGTCTTCCTTAAACTATCACACAAGTTCCCGAACCATCTCGTATTGAAGATAAACTACTAAGATTGTACACGCATCTTTACCAGTAGAATGTTAACTCCCTATGTAGGCAGTGGACAGTTCAATCATACTATAATCGAAGTTTATATCTTATGTGATCGAGTCCAACCCAACATACCAGAACTCCTTCTAAGTACAATTGACCTATATATATAATATCTTAATAAACAAATATAATTTTTTCCACAAACATGATTCATATCTCAAAATGATCTTCGATAATCCTTTATTAATAAATAATAAATGTCATAAAATATGGTTTTAAGAATAGAACCCCTACAACTCATTCTAATATCTTAACTTCTTTCAGATGTAACACTTGTCTTTAGTTTATTTCCCTACAACCTAAGGGTTCATAAGTAATTTAACAACTTCGTGTTGACCCCGAACCTTCCATATCTTATTATTTTACCTTTTGTGACAGAGTAAGTATGGTCTTTCTCACCATCCATCACAACACCTTATTTCTTGATGATATTATCCACACCCTAGAATTTCATAAATATTTGATCCAAAGAATAGTCAAGTTTGTTTATAGAATAATTTAGGAAAAATTTATTAAGGACTCCGGGACTAACTAGAGCACAAATCGATATGAGGTTCCCCATCAATTTTTTATCTAAGGACCTCTAATTCCCCTAATATGGACATAATATTTATAACCTAGTCCCTACCCTAAGTGCCATTAACCATATTTGTGTTTACCAGCCTTGTCATAACATCCAGTCTTACAAAATGATGTGTCCTAAAATAAGTCTTAAATGTTCATATAATATCATAATCACTGAACATAGACTAATGCATATGTTGCAATACTTTGGACATAAAATTTAACATGTAAAAATAAGCCATTTGATCATATTTTTTCCACCAATATTAAGCTCGAACATCTTCCCCGTATGCCTCCTCACTAGGCTTGGCAGGGCATGGCTCAATTAAAACAAATTTATAATCCTTAGTAGTGAGAACATTATCTAGATTTATTTTCGAGTTTGTGAATTCAATTTTATTAACTTGTTTTCCTTTAAGTGTCAACACAAGTGAGGTGGAAGTTGAGAAGTTTTTAAATATGAGAATCACTATTGAATAAATTCAATACAATTGTAGGAATTATACTTTTGATTAAATTTAAATTAGTCTCCCTCTACCGCTAATTAGAATTAATCATGTTGAGCATCCTAATTTTTTTGGGAAACGAAATTTCTCGTTGGAAGATTAAATCAATCACTTCAAATCAGGCATACTTTATGTCTTTCAATTATGTAATCCAAACAGTTTAGAAAACCTTTGTCCAACATAATTAACTAATTGACATCTTTGGTCCCCCAATTAATGACAAGAACTTCCTTGGGGAGGATATCATAGATGCGTTTAGGTGTATACCATTTGTTCATTCTTGTAAATTAAACCCGCTCATATAAAATTTCCTCATTGGGGGATCGAACAAACTCACATTTATTTTTAAAGATCTATCCCTTAAAAGTTTTAAAATCCCGTGATTCAATGATATATTCCCAGAATTAGGGAAGAAGGTCAAGCTTTCACAGTGAATTAATCACATCAACATCTAAAACAATGATGGAGACTACACGATTGATTTTGAAACCCTTATCCCACTTAATATTTTGAAGTTAAGGAGATTAATCTAAAAAAATTCAATTTTAATTTTCTCGAACTGAATTAATGATAATTACCTAATTTGTTGTACAAATTAAATTATCGGGTTTCACAATTTTAATATTCCAAAATAATAAAAAAAACATGGATACCAAATTTCATTTATAGGATAAATTGATTACACGATTTAATTATATTTAGAAATTAATAATTTTCATTTATTTTCCTTATAAAATGTGATTTACATCAGTCATAATTATCCATATTATCCATAATTATTGTGTCCTCTAAGTAACATAATTAGTACATATAATTATTAACATTAATTCAGATGGTATAAATATATTAAAAGCAATAACATGTGCAATTATATTTCAACCAGGAAAGTAATTATCCTTCAATCATGGTTTATATTTGTGCTTGGATAATATATCTTTGAGAAATAGAGATCTTAAAAAAATATTCTATAACCTCCACTTTTCTCCAATGATCATCCGAATGGAAAATGGATGAAAACCACCAGATATGGATAAAACGATCCATGAATTCAGTGCCTAATTGACCCGATCGGAGGCCAGATTGATCCGGTGGTTCGGATCAAGATCCCCCAAAGGGATCCAGGTTTTCACTAATGACATCATTTCCTGCAAATGTGGAAGTTTGTAGAAACTATTAAAACAACCTCCAAACTTGAGCAGAAAGTCACCAAACTTTGTAAAACATCCACCATGATCCAACCCCATAAAAAAAATAGCTATAAAAATTTATTACATCTCCCATTCTCCTCCGCCCGTAAGATTTTCATAAAAATAAAACGTATACAACCAAATCAAAGACACGTAACTAGAGATAAATCTTCGTAGGATCCATGCACATAACATAAATAAATATGTGACCATGATGGAAGAGATAATCATTAAAACTCTATAAAACCATGCTGGCAGAATTTTATACTTAGACATGAAAATTCATACAAATATACAAAATGAGGGTTTCATGGTAGATAACATGGATCTTCAAAATTTTTATGAATTACTTACCATAAAACTCTAATACCAATTATTTTAAGTGACTTTAGAAAGATCCCAATGATCTATAACTCATTATATTTCAGAAAAGGAAATTTTTCTTGATAAAGTTAGAGATAGATATAGGGTTTGGTCACCATACATTGTGAATATGGTAGGTGATCCAATATAGGCAACTAATTTGATGAAAAAGATATGGAACTAACATTGATATTTTATTCTACGATACATACGAAGAAACCATGATGTGTGGACATCGATCTTGAGAAGAAGAAAAATAAGAAATATAAGTTATGCAATAAATATTTACTATTTAATGTTATCATAATGCATCGTATTTCAGAAAGTAAAACAATAAAGACTAGATCTAAAGTTTAGGTAAAAATACATTTTCATATCTTTTAAATGATGTAGTATAGGAAATAAAGTTGATGAAGAAGATGATGTTATTATTCAGGCCCCTTCAAATCATCAGGTAGATATGCAAGAGATCTCAGATCTTCTAGTGTAGGATCCTGTAACACCCCGTATTTGTAAACATTTAAATATTTAATTAATTCGAGTAAATTTAAATTACAAGTGTGTCGTAATTAATTATTATGTGTGTATTTAAATATTAATCGAGGAGAATATGATTAATATAAATGGAATAAAATTTACTAAATTTGTAGTAAATAATACGTGATTATTATGCGTCGTAGTGAGTTAAATAATGGGAATTTATCGTATCTCAACCATGTGTCGGGTATAGACTATATTGGGTTCGAGATGGAGACTTTTAGTAAAATGACTCAGATGATGATTCTGCATGCACGGTTGATTTTGGATGGGTCGAGATAGTCAGAAAAGAGTACCCGAGGGTAGTAATTGGGTCTCTCGATATTTTTAGGCATAACTGGGCCCATACGGGGGTGTTCAGGTCATTTGGGTTGGGCCCATAAGCCTCATTTTGGGTTTAATATTATTTAAACTAAATCTAAGAGGATGTACAACAGTTAATCACAATCTAACCCTAAGAAATTGAGAGAAAAAATAGAGAAAGGAATTTGGGAAACTTTTAGGAGTCAAATTAAGAGGAATTGGGAGTGTTCTTCATCAATTCATCTTGTACCTCAAAGGAATAAGATGCTACGAATCTAATCATGCAAATGGTTAACTTTCTTTCAATCTAATTTTCAGCTTTTCAGTTCATATTATAGTGGGTGTAGACTAAAATTCATTTTTGGGTGGGTTCTCGTATGGAAATGGGTTTTTATGATTGGAATGTAAATTAGGGGATTAAACTTGAAATTAAAGATGAAATAGCATGTAGTACTGTTAAAATTATATTCCTATTCGAAACCCATAATTAAATGTGTCGGTTTGAAGATTGGAAAATCGAATTTAGAAAGGTGAAGGGATAAATGGGAGAAAAAACCCAAATTCATGAATTATTGGATTAATGTGAGAATCATTGATGTTAAATGGTAATGTTGATGTTTAGTAAGGTTTGAGAACAAATATAAATGGTTT